>OX639996.1:29990497-31190497 GCA_951828415.1 Anomoia purmunda
ACTAAAATGTCAGTTATTCTTGGTACTTTAAGATAGAATGATATAATGAGTGATTTCCATTATTTGAAATTTTTTATTTAACAATAAACAAAAAGTGAAAATTTTTTTTAACTTTTATTTTCTCAAAAAGTGTATTTTTTTTTTCTGAAACTTTTTCACCGGGAAATAGACACTTTGAGCTACAATAAGTATAAATCACCAATAGCAAAGATTTTTTTTTTCGGAGTTATGGTTTTTTGTAGATATAATTCGTTTTTGTGGTACATACTGTAATATTCTTATATTGTTTAACTTAATGGAACATTATTATTATATATATAAAACATCAGCAAAAAGTAGTGTTGTGATCGTTTTTTGTGTATCAAATAGATATTAAAACACACTGTCTACCGCACAGCTTACGAAATAAATAATAACAGTTACGAAATAAAGACATTTTATTTCTATCAGTGCATAAAGCGATCTACACATAAAATTTGATTTTAGGAAGCTTGCAATTATTCAGCACTTTGATTATTATTCATCATTTCAATTTTTTAAGTGAAAATTACTGATTACATTTTAGCATGTACCACAAAAACGAATTATATCTACCAAAAATCATAACTCCGAAAAAAAAATCTTTGCTATTGGTGATTTATACTGATTGTAGTTCAAAGTGTCTATTTCCCGGTGAAAAAGTTTCAGAGAAAAAAAAAATACACTTTTTGAGAAAATAAAAGCTAAACAAATTTTCACTTTTTGTTTATTGTTAAATAAAAAATTTCAAATAATGGAAATCACTCATTATATCATTCTATCTTAAAGTACCAAGAATAACTGACATTTTAGTAAAAACATTGCTAGAATCCATTGAATTTTGACAAAGTTATGGGCATTTAAAAAAGAAAATTCTTACAGTCAACTTGAATAATCGATTTTTGTATGAAAAACAAAATCGCGTTTAATTCGGCCGAAAAATTTTTCCGAGCCAAAAGAAAAAATACGTGTCTCATTATTTGGACCAACAAACAATGTATTTGAGTTTGGTCGAAATTAAAAATCATGCTTGTACCTGACCGGTTGTCTGGAAATGGAAAGCATCAGATACTACTTTTTGCCTTACTTTTCACTTGATTGATGCCTTCATTACTCTTAGTTAGTTAAAGGTCTAATAAAACAGACCTCATAGCTTAAAGGGAAAAACTATTTACTGTAGCATCGAGGAGTGTTTAACTTAGAATATTAATGCAAATTTTATTGTATAAATATATGATAAATGGTAGCACAAATTTTCTTAAGTTTAATTAAAACATTGTATAATAAAATTTTTCGGCCTTGGAACTACTAGACTCCAATTGCTATGATATGCCACATTTGCACGAGGGCAATGCTGTATTTAAATTAAAAATTGTAATGGAAACACCTATTTAGCTGAAATATTACATATTTAGCACCCTAGATATTTTTGACCTAAACTAATTTTTAGCAAACAAAGTCGTCTCCCTCGCAACTGAAACTAAACTAAAAACTGCCGTTCATCTAGTTCATTAACATATAAACACTAAAAGTACAAAAAAAAAGAAAAAAATCAAGTTTAAGAATTAATGAAATTCAGTTGATAGTTTTACAAATATGTCTGTATATAGACGCTTTATTTTATAAATTCAGCAAACAAAATTTGTCACTGATTTTAGTATAAAAGCGCGAAAACGGCCTATCATTTACATCATACAGTAGTCAGATTCCGTGATCTTCACAACTAGCAAACAAAACAAAAATAATCAAAATGAAATTCGTGATTGTTTTCGTCGCTCTCTTCGCACTGGCCTTCGCTGCCCCACCAGCTGGCCCTGAAGTAGAAATCGTGGAACTGAAATCTGATGTCGAACCTGAGAAATACAGCTACTCGTAAGTAGTCAACCAAACCGTCTACATTAAATCCTAGTTCAAAGGACAAGGATTACACGCTTAGAGCATAGGGTTGAATATCAGATAGTAATGGAAAATTATTTTTGTTTTTCACTATTTTAGCCTCAAGACCAGCGACGGTACATCAAAGCAAGAAGATGGTGAATTGGTTAACCCTGGTGCTGAGGATGAGCACATTGTTGCCCACGGCTCTTTCTCCTTCGTTGGTGATGATGGTCAGACCTACACCGTAAACTATATTGCCGATGAGAATGGTTTCCAACCTCAAGGTGCTCATTTGCCTGTTGCCCCAGAGGCTTAAGTCGATAAACGTCACTTTGGTGGAGGATTCAGCGGAATTGTTGTTAGGTTATAAGAGTAAAGGATGTTGAATAAAATAAATTGAAAAAAAAATCAAGCGTAATTATTACCAATCTTTAAATACGTATTTGTTTTAGAATACAATCGAATTACGTGTATAACACATTCAGTATTGTATTTCAAAAAAAGTAAGTTACATACATACAGGGTGCGTCACAAAAAAAATTGCAAATTTTTCCGCCGGAATTATAAAATTTATTACATATTAAAACTTTTGCAAAAATATTTCGGAAAATTGGTTAAGATTTACATGAGCTGGACCGATTTGAAAATACCTCTTGCATACGTTGACGTATCCATATCAAATAAAATTTACCAGCAATTAAATGCAAGTGGTGTTGCGTTTTGAATTTTTAGCTTTGGCAAGAAAGAACAAAAATAATAAAACACAAAATATTATTTTTATTTCTGAGAGATCAAATAACGCTCAGAAAATGAGTTTTACATCAAAAAAAATATAACTCGCAGAATAATTATTATTTTTGATGAAAACAATAAAACTCAAAAAATTATAATTATTTTTCCTCAAAAATATGAAATTCATAAACGAATTATTACTTTAAGAAAAAGTATAACGCGATATGCTATTAGTTTTCTGAGCGATTAATAAAAGTCTAAAAAAAATATTAATTACAATTCGTACAGATGTCGCTCACAAATTTTCAAATCGTAACAGTACATGAAAAATATATGGACCAAAACGGTTCCCCCAAATTTTTTAAACTTTTGATTATATTCATCGAAAAGTAAAAAAATAATCATCATTTGTAAATAACGAGATGGGGATAAACATAAAGATGGTGAAAATGAAAATTTGAATTTCTTTTACGATCTCGAAAGGTACAACGCGTTTTCAGCATTGAGCTCAAGACCCTGATAAGGATAAGGAAAAGGATAGAATATAGATATAGGTTCTTAGAATTTCTACATTGATGCTTCAATTTGGAAAAATATCATCAGTTGGCACTAAAAATCTGGAAGTAAACATATTTATTCCTTTATGTTAATATTCTTTTCAAAAATAATTTTTTTCTTGAAATTTTAGTAAAAATTGTGCACAACTATCGGTAAACCTCTGAATAGAGCTGAAATAAATAATCGGATTAGAAATTATTGTACGGGCAAATTATAGGTAAACTGATTAGCTTTACACAGATAAAATGAAATATGGAAGTGGTTAGCTATGTTGAAAAATAATTACAGTTAAGGCCTTTAGACATAGCTCATCTATCATCGACCAGATATTCTCGATACGCCAAATATTAAGAAGAGGATCGATAACATGGCTAGGAGTTGCCTGTATATCGTGATGTCTGAGTTTGGTATTCACTTATGCTATATATATATAAATAAATGAATAAAAAATGTTAAAGAAGTCGCACTAAATGGAGTAATTTTGTTAATTAGTTTTAACAATTTGTGGTGCTTCTTTAACATTATTTAGGTATTTATTTATATATCATAAGTGAAGAAACAAAAGGTCCTCTTTTAGCTAAAGTGGCATTTAAAATATATTCCTCTATAATACAAAGTTTAATCGTGAAGAAAAACTCCGTTTTCCCACTGAAAAATCAAGATCTAAAGAATTAGAGATCTCATTTAAATCGCGAAGGGGGCGAGCAATTGGGGCATTTTGGGCACGGTCGTTTTCTTAAATAAACCGGTTTTTTATTACGTAAGCGCATAGTGGGTGGCGTAAAGTTAATTAGAAGCAATCGAGGCATATAGGAAGGGAAAGGAACAGAGAATTTTAGCGAAAATTTTTTTGCAGGCATTCAATTCTATTAATGGAAAACTGGCAAGGAAGCGAAGGCAGTAATTTAAAAAGTACTTTTTTACAACAACAAGCAGCTGAAATTCTATATTTTCTCTTGTAAGTAACCAACTTTATTAACATAATGACTTCTTCAGTGCTAGTCAGTTATCTCATTCTAAATACTTTTAAATATGTTTGACAGCAAGAATTGGTTCAAATGGGTTTTTTTTGCAATAAATGTGTGTGATATCCAACTATCAAACTATCCAAATTCCGTTTGTTTCAAACTATTTAAAAATCAGTCCAATTACCTACTATTTTTGTAAACACGTTTCGGTTTCATGTTTATGGCAACAATAACATTTTTATTTTTTAGTTTAAACAAAAATACATTTCAATTTAAATTCAGTATACTTGTATTAAAATAATTGCTCCATTTCGAGCACCACTTATCGAAAGTATTGTGAGTGGCGATTTTTTGTTCAATTAAATTGCTTTGTAGGAAAAACAATTCCAAAAAATTCATGTATGGTTGAGGCTAGTATGTACCTTCTGAGCTCAAACACACATTTTTTTTTAATTTTCTGTATGGGTAAAGTTTTTAGATAACGATAATTTTGTGGTTTTTATTTGGGTAACACTTCAATAACAATTTCTTATTGCTTATCTGTTAACGACATAAAACTTGTAGGGATTGATTAAAGTCAAAATGAAACTCTTTTTAAATTTTGGTATTAAAGATTTTTTTTCTAATAAATAGCTAAAACAAAAAATGGCAAAAATTCTACAAAAAAAACTTTCAAAATTGAAATTCTAAAAACAATGTCATTTCGCCCATCTATATCTCAGCATGTTTTAAACCAAATGCATCATATAAATAGCTAGTATTTATCTACGAAATATTAATTAATAAAACTAGTACACATAGCTACATACATACTACATATTTCTTGGTGCAAGTTAGGTAAACTTAATTAAATTAAAAGCAGCTGGCTTCAAACTACTTTTTAAATTGGTAAATTTTTTAAACTGTCTGCTTTTTCCGACAAGGTAATAATAAATATGACAAGGTTAGAAACTGTGGATCTACCAGTGACAAAACCATGCTGCTCTTTATAGCAAAGAGATATTTTCCATTTTGATGCTTTCAGAAAGTTTAGATACAGGCGAGAGTTTAGAAATCGTACTGGAGTTAGATACATCATTCTTTTTGCCACTTTTAACTACATCCTCCAGTCGCCATTCGTCAATTGAAAAAACAACAAGTGAATGTCTTAGTAAAGGGTCTAAGATCTTGAATACTTTTCACTACGTCATCAACTGACAGGCTCAAAAGGCTGAAAGTATCATATGTGTTATAATTTAAAGAACGATGTGAATTGGAGTCATTATCATCACAAACGAAATTTGATCTGAAAAAATCCGCTAACAGATTAGCAATATCCGATGGAGTGCTAGCAGATATATTACACAGGGATACCGTAGATGGAACTCCAGAGACAGACTTCCTAGATTTGACAAATTGCCCAAAATTCTTAGGACTAGATTTATTATTGCTTTCCACGCACAAAATGCATTTCCTATAGAGAAATTTGTTAAACAGTCGAGGTTTTTATAATAGATAGATTGAATAAACGAAGTGATTATTTTTCGTTTAAACCTCTTATAAAATTTATTTCGCTGATTCTTTAGTTTTTTTTTAATGCTATAGTATATCAAGGAAGCTTATAACGCCTTTTTTAACTATGTTAATATTTAAACGACAGATTTCCACCACTTCAGACCTAAATGTGGAATAACATTACAGAATGGCTGCACCAGGGAGCACATCATCCATCTAAAGAGCTGTTAACCCCAAGAAATCACACTAATAAGGGCGAGATAAACATGAAGTACCAATCTTGATATCACTAACAAAAATGAGATATAATATTTAGCTTGTTTTCAAAGCAATTCGATTGGACCAAACTGAGCCTAAGAATAGTATCAATAAAGTAAGATTCAATCGTAGTATTAACATTCATTGGTATAATATCCCATTTTGTCAAATTATTAAGATTTATAATAATTATATGAGATTTATAAATACGAAAGTTACAGCCAGGACGCACGTTCTAACAATAAATGGTTGGAATCATATGAGAATACTTGATTTTTTAACAATTTCTTCCTGCATCAATTATTTTTTTATTTCGATTCGATGCGATTCAAAAAGCGATTGTTTTAATCCGATCTAGCATCTCTGGCGAGCAAGTAATTTTGGGCAGAAAAACGTCTATCGAATCTACTAGTTTTTCTTAAAAGAAAAATCATAACTGAGCTGTCTTGAACGGCTAGAAAAAATATTCACATTCATGTACGACTAAGGTTCAAATGTTCAGAATGTGAACATAACGCCCACAAAAGTACTAAATTATTGAACTAAGTATCTAATTTTTTTAAGAATCTTTTTAGATCGCAGCGTGAGTATCCATTCATTTAAAAATAAAAATTCACACAATTAATAACAATAATTTTGTTGCTCTTCTTCACACAACTTGCAGTCAGCTGTTTGGCGACCATATTACTATTTACCTATTTATGCATGCATGTATGTATGTAAAAAACGCGCATATGTACATACATATGCATTTACTTCCACAGGTAGGGTGAGGAGAACTTAGCTTGGTTTGAATGTCAAGCTAGTCTAAAATATGAAGACGAGTTTTGGCAATTTCATTAGCTTTGTAGCCATAACAGGCGAACATGTTTTGATGGGAAGCATTGTAAAATCCACTTCCGTTATATAAAACTGCCAAACCTTCGGCTGATTCATTTTAGAAACTACATTGCTCTTATTTTTGGATGTTTTTTGTAAGAACATTGCTTTTGTATTAACAGAATTAAGACACGTGTCAATTTGTCGTGTGTAGATGGTTTCATATGCATAAACTGATACATATGTATATATCTATCTACGTATCTATGTACACTAGCATGTATGTATTTAGGGGGTTTCAGCTATTTCTATACAAATCAAGATTGCGCATGCGCATTGCTTTTTTCCACGGCATATAGCCTTGCTATGCATGCAGCGCAAAGGCGTGAATTGTTATTTCATCAAAAACAAATAACTGCAACCTGCACATGGCAACATAAATACAAACAGCGGAGAAGAAATTGAAAATATAAACAATTTCAGTTTAAAATACAATACGCATTGTGTGTTTGTACATTCAAAACAAAAACTAATGCCTAAAACAAATTGAAAACAAATTATCCAACGAAAAAAAAAACAATCTATGTTGAAGAAGACTTAAACTTTTTTACAGTAAATTACTAAAAACACACAATTACAATACAACAATTCAAAAACACAACTTCAATGGCAAAAACACAAAAATCAAAGCAAATCTGCGTAAAACCTAGAAGAAGCATACAAAAAAAAAATTAAACACATTTTTCCCCCTTTTTGAACTTAACAAAACAGAGGAAATGAATGGGCTGACTGCTTTTGGTGGCACTAATCCAACAAAGTTATCGCCCCTCATCGACGACGAGCAATCATGATGACGCTACCGAGTAATTAATCAATGCCCACATCAACTAATACAAATATTATTCGTAGGTATGTATGTAAGTACATCATCAAAAGTAGGTAAAACCAATAGCGAAAACAAAACTAACTGAAAAATAATAATTATAATAATAATAACAACTAAAAAAAATGTGTTTCTTAGCTTTGAACAAAGTTCCATGGCTTAGACGCATCTAGACTGGATTAAGATGTTGAACTTGAAAATTGAATGAATATTGTTTTAGTAATAGTATAAAAAGCTAGCCTAAGAATATGAGTTTGTCATTCAATCACACACAACGAGCCAGTACAGCACAGCAGATTTAGTTGTCAAGCATCAGCTATTCAAAATTATCAAACAAATTATCAATATGAAATTCGTTATTGTTTTTGTTGCCCTCTTCGCCGTGGCATTGGCTGCTCCACCAGCTCAACAAGTTGAAATTGTCCGCCAGGATTCTGATGTCCAGCCAGAAGGTTATCGTTTCGGTTACGCCACCAGCGATGGTTCACAGCACGATGAGGAGGGTCAGCTGAAGAATGTAGGATCTGAAGATGAGGCTATTGTCGTACGTGGTTCCTATAGCTTTGTTGGCGATGATGGCGTTACCTACACCGTCAACTACGTTGCTGATGAAAATGGCTTCCAGCCAGAAGGTGCTCATTTGCCAGTGGCTTAAATTTTTGAATCTGTGAGATCAGTTCAGCGGAGAGGTTGCATGCAGTTTGGGGTTTTTTTTTTGATTGTGTGTTAATTGTGAGAGTATTATTGAGAGAGGAAATAAAGAATTGCTTTAATATATTTTTCTATTAAAATATAAAGATTTGTGCCTTTTCTTTTATACAACCAAAAATATTTGGAATCATAATACAGTTATTTCAGATAAAAATTAAAGCTCTGGTTCTGATCGACTTCTTTAAAAATTTGTTGTTGTTATATCCGAACGCTCTAATGCCCAGGATATTGTCTGCAACTTTGTTTGCATAACAGCCTAAAGCAACCGATACAGATATTGTCATATATACAGGGGTGGGCAGTTGAAGTGATTACAGCGATTATATTTATTAAAGTGCTCATGACAATTACATCAAAATTATCCTGATGGCAGTTAAAGAGTGAGGTGAGGTCAGAAAAAATATGTCAGTATATATGTACATATAAGTACGTCCTGAACAAATAGATTCAACGCGAATGTGCCAAAATACCTACAAAATGACATCCGTGCAGAATGCAAATCATTTTCTCATTTCTCAGAGCTGAACTAAATATGTATGTATATCCTAATTGTTTGATTATGTTCACACATTTTTGTCCTGTAAATCAATAAAAAATTATTTCACACAAAAAATATATTTATAGGTAACACTTGAACTGTCCATCACTGCGTTCAAATACAAGTCGAATGGTGATCTTTTTAGCAAGGTTTATCAAGCTACATTTTATACAAAAATAAAATATTTAAAAATAAATGTAGTTCATATTATAATAAAAACCGGGCAAATTAATTTTTCAAACTTTGTACAAAAAATATAAAAAATTACCACAGTTTCAACCAAATTTTATAATTTGCTATGAGAATGTTAGAAGATCTTTAGGTATTCAAATTTGAAGTTGCTAGAAACTACCGCTATTTTGTATAATTTTTTTGAATCTGTGGCATTGCGTACTTTTATTACAAAATGTATGCATAACAATAACTTTATATGACGATAGTCCTGTGCATTTTCAACCATATAAAATATGTGCTTGTATAGGCCATATTGAGCCCTTACCGCGCAAAAAACGCAAGCGACATTTTTTTTCAAGAACTATTTCTTTGCAAAATGCTCCTAGAAGCATAAAAATTTGCCTTACCTTTTTTCGTAGTTATAAAAGGTCGGCGTTAATTTCTAGCCACTTTAAACCTGCACTTTATTATATGTAGAATTGTATTTTTATATAAAGTATAAGCATTTTTTTTTTAAGTAATGACTAATCGTTATTATTGCTGATATATGGGGCATTACACACAACATTTTCCACCAAAATTTTGTTTTCCCGTTGAATAGCTTTTTTCTTCTTATACTTTTACTTACTCTTTTGCGAGCGTGAAATTAAAAAAAAAATGTTCTCGAAAAGATGTATGTATATAAAAAAAAAATATCGAATATTTTCGCCTGTATAACAAGAAACAAAATTCAACACGAAAAAAATGTCGGTGGCAAATTTTGTGTGTAATACCCCAAATACATATGACTATCAATTTCGGTTGCTGTATGCTGTTACAAACAACAGTTAAGTGAACAAAGTTATAATACCCTGGGCGTCAGTGCGCTGGGGTATAAAAATGTATCATGGAAAACTTTGCTAATGTAAACAAAGTACATTATATCTACAGTAGCGCTTAAAAATAAATTGTAAGGGGATTATTTTACTCCGGGGCGCGTATACATAATTTTTGTCGACGTTTAGTTATTATATAAACTGAAATGTGCCGATGATGTTTTAAAATTTAATTTCATAACTACCTGGGAATTAAAAAGCAAGAAAATAAAAACGATTTCATTAAGCAACTTTATATTTGAGAATTTTTCTTTCATATGCACATAAATTTAAATTTTCGACTAAAATTTATTGACTATTCAGCTAAAGCTAATACAAAATTAGAGTGACTTATACTCAAAATTGTATTTGGATCTCGTTACAATCTTCGCCAAGTTATTAATTTGAATTTTGTTTTTTTTTTAATTTTTCCAATTTTTGCCGAAAGCTCATCATTCAAATTTACATGGCTTTTGTTAAAAAAATGCCAAATGATATACATTGCAAATATTATAAGAATATGTTTGGTTTGAAATGTTTGCTATAGATTCGAAAATTTTTAACAATGTCATCGGTCATCAGACCACATGCGTGCATCAGTTGTTTGCAAATGTTATTTATTTTATCTTCATGCTATGTCATTTACTTTATTTCTTCCTTTTTACATAAAAAGCAACTGTGCGATATTTTTGCAATTTAATTGATTACATATTTCACAAAATGAACGAAAAGATGTAATTTTTGACTTGGTTTTCTTTATCGTTTTTTGCATGGCTATACTGTAATGTTTGATGTGATGTAATGTAGATACTGCCAATATAGAATTACTACATTGTATATGCATATAGGCACTTAAGTAGAGTTGCAAAAAATACATCCTTATGATCTGTATCTCATAGTCCTTTTGCCCATAACTTTAGCATTTCTCGATCGGCATTATATTTTACTATGTTGCTAAAAACAGGATTTATAGAATTTACCGTGTAATAATAAAAAATAACGGAACTAATACCACAAACCTAGAATAAAGTTTTACTGATTTTTCCGATTTTAATTTAATTTTAAAGTTGTGTTTCATATTAAATTGTTATATGTTGTGGTTAGATTTTAAAACTACATTTAATGGCGAATAATCACTACTCATATTGTATCGCATAAATTATTGGTAAAAACTGAAGCTATTGCAATAATTTTAATAGCAAAATAAAAAATATTTTGTTGTTCGTTTTGATTTGATTTACATAAAACGGAGTATATTAAAGAAAAATTAGAATAGTTTTAATTTTCAAAGTAGACTTCTGCTACAAAATTGATTGATTCAGAAATGTTAGACTTATAGGCAAAAATTAGTGCCAAGAGGTTTGTGAATCCGTTTTTTGGTCAACTGTAATTTAATATTGTGGTTTTCTGGAAAATAACGGTGGAATTCTTCAGCCCGCATTCGTAGATGATAATTGATATTTTCTTGCATGTTTTCTCATACTATTTATCGTCAAGTAGTGTCTTTAATGTTGCGAATGCATCGCGGACCCCTGGTTAAAAACATTGCCTTAAATAGATGGCTAGGGTTATTAGTGGCCACTGATTAAGAAAAAATGCGGAAGTGTCGAGCTGCGTCGTCTATGTATGCCAATGTTCTTTGTTTATGTTTTTGAGCTAATTTTTGTGTACATCTGCGAGTTTCTTAGGCAACTCAAATTAAATAACTGGTCTTATTTTTAAAGGAACAAGGAGCTTCGATAACGATATCATAACACTCCAACATTTGCGACCGCCACAGCCAAGTGAATAGTTTAGTGAGTTCTGCCCTTCGGAGGTGGCATAAAGTTACTGGCCTCTTCAGAGGGAAGTTCAAACATCTAGCAAAACAGTGCACTCCCTTCATACGAATATACCACACTTGGGCATAAAATGATAAAATTTTCGGTTTTCCAAAAATATGAATTAAATTAATTGAAAATTTAAAATTGCATTTAATTTATATTCGTTAAAAAATCGTACATATAATATTCTGGCACAATTTACATAAAATGCAAATTTAAGCAACGGGCAAATGAGCGTCTGACGGTTGGAAACTATTCCCGTCTGCAACATAGTTGATCGAGTTTGTAGCTTTCTGGTTGCACAATGCATATTGCATTTCTAGCTAATTTTAACATAAATTTAAGATCATTTAAAAAGAAATGATACCAAAAATACCTTAGCAAAACTGGAAATCTGATTACTTGCAGTTCTGGTATACCAAATTAGAAGGCAGCTTATGCAGCTTATGCATACGTGATGATAAGCAAGAACCTGATTTAATATAGTAGAAAATTTCAATTTCACCATCAGTGATTAGAGAAATTCCCACTTTAGGAAATTATATAAAATCGTAGAGTGAATTGAGAAAGGTATCCACTAAGTTTTAAACTTCTATCGTAGCAACATAGCTAAACACTAAACCAACTAGTCATCATGAAAGCCGTCATTATCTTCGCCTGCCTTTTGGCTGTTGCCCTCGCTCGCCCCGACACCTCCATCGTTCATCAGGATTCCGATGTACAACCTGAGAGCTACAAATTCGATTTCGAAACTAGCGATGGAACCCACCACGGCTCTGATGGACAATTGAAGGATGCTGGTTCCGATCATGAAGGTATCGTTGTGCACGGCAGCTACTCGTGGACGGATGAGAAGACTGGCGAGAAATTCACTGTCAACTATGTTGCGGATGAGAACGGTTTCCAACCTTCAGGCGTTCATTTGCCAGTTGCTTAAATTTTTAGTTTATGTAAAGTGTCCCAGTTTAAATCGATAGATAATGGTGTAATGTAAGGGGTTTTAACGAATATAGAATGATTGGAATTTTTAATTTTCAAATGTTTTAATTAATATTTTTGGAAAACGGTAAATTCTAATATAGTTATTAAGCACAAGCTGGACCTTGCCGAAGGGCAAAAACAAAACACGGCGCGCGGTCGCTACTTCCGATTTTGGCTGCAATAAAAAATAGTGAAAAACAAACAATGTGACTGTCCTTTTTGTGATCTTGGCGTACTTATTTTTGTTTTCATATTGCAAGACCGCAATGGAACAGAACAGCATTTTTTTTTAGTGGCCAGTGATAGCCCTAATCATCTGTTTAAGGAGAGAACGCTCTAGCCAGATGCTGCTGTCTCACATTTAGTTCGAATCAGCGGCGATATTGTACACGTGACTGCTCAATAAAATACGTTTCGAACCAGAATACTTCATACTATGTATGCATTTACTTATGTATATAGAATATTACTGGAAATTGAGATGTGGTAGTGTTTATAATGACAGAAAGATCATCTTACTTGGTCGGCTTTAGGCCACCAGATCAATGCCTTCATAACAGTATTAATAGAGCAATACATCCATCTACATATACGATATTCTTATTGCTTTTAGTTCAATGTTTTATTCAGTTAATAGCTACACTACTAATTACGACGAAGTAAACTTCTTCATGGGATTGGATCAAACAAATTTTTCAAAGAGTTTGAGTCATAAGTATAAACGTATTTTCTCGGTTTTTTGAGGTTAATTATTATATGTAGAACTAAGAAATTTAAAATATGGGCGTGTTCTATCTTTTCCTATTATTTAAAATTTATCTAATTTTTTTTTGCAAATGTCAGATTTTGGGAGAAACACGGTTATTTTATTCGTAAATTCTTGAGATATGATGCGTTCAAGTTTTGTAAATTCGGCTGGACTTATGCCATTCCACTATTGAATAGAATCTTGCTTCAGATCTGTTTTTGAGGCTATGCTGACTTTCTTTTGGCTTACGCTATAAAATAACCAACAGATGTTCGATGGGGCTTAGATCACGACACGTAGGCACTATTGTTTATGAATAAGTGAATTTAGTGTTGCTGAATATTTGACCGTTCCCATCAGCAGCTACACAACTTCGGATCATAAATCTGCCTCTGGTATGCTTAACAGTGGGTACTACGCAATATGGGTGATATACACAGTAATACACCGCGCACATACTTCACAAAAAATTTTGTATGGATTGAAGAAAAATATTTATTCAAATAAAAAAAAAATAATTGGAAGGAACTGGCGCTTAAAATATTTTTACTATTTTTATTGATTATGAGGAAATTTTTACTCGGTACAGAGAAATCATCGCAATTTGAAGAAAAAATTACCTCAAAATCAGGAATATAATTCTTAAGTTCTTTTGTTTTTTCAGTGTGCATTTTAGAAGATTAGTATTATTTTTTCGAAATCGGACTGGGGTAACTTCCGATAGTTTTTAATATGTAAAAAAGATGTAAACTAAGCTCAGCTGAACTTCGATCCATCGGAGCACAGATTAGTCTGTAAGCCATTGCGTCATTCATCTTTTGCAACCTATCAAACCTGCTTCCATCTTCCTTCTTCTAGCAGCTCGACCGGTTCATCGTTTTTTTCCACTTTTTATTTTATTATAATCAGCGACATTTGCTAAAGAAAATTATCAGCTCATTACCTACATTTAAATTACTTATATTTTTGAGGAGTGCCCAATATTTTTGGCCATGTCTATATGGATTAACATTGTAAATAAAATATATTTTCTGAAACCCGATTCTAATTTTGGATTAAAATAAAGATAATTTCTCCGGTTTACGTGAGCTCAGACCTACTTGCATAGCTCTCCCTCTAATATAGTTCCCACATAAATATTGAAACTTAAAGTATTCGATAAATTTTCAATGGCTTCATGCGGTTAATTCCTATGCCCCTCACAAGAGCTTCTCACTTAAATTCGATCGAATGCTGTTCGACAAGAGGAATACGTATTCGAATGATGATGTTAGATTTATCTGCTTCAAAGATTATGAGATGAACTTTCCTCTGCAGAAGTTTATATTGCATGCGATTCCTATAGCACTTAAAAAATTACTTAAAAAAAAGAAGCATCAAAGTTTTTCAAGTAATACTAAATTATTTTAATTTTTTATTTTAAGTTCAACAAAAACAGTATGCACCTCATAAAGAAGTGTCAACTTATGCCTCAGGCGCCACTGGCAAATGAGCACCTTGTGGTTGGAAACCATTCTCATCGGCAATATAGTTTACGGTGTAGGTTACGCCATCATCACCAACGAAGGAGAAAGAGCCATGGGCAACAATGTGCTCATCCTCAGCACCAGGGTTAACCAATTGACCTTCTTCTTGCTTTGATGTACCATCGCTGGTCTTCAGGCTAAAATAAGGAAAATTTTATGATATTTCATTAATACTTATAAGACTAAAATTTTTTTTTAGCCAACTAAATATTTATAGAATTATTAAAAAATTCCAATATCATATGTTAATCAATACTTTGAGAGTTATGCTAAGTATCATCATCTTATCATTATCCATAAAGAATTTAAGTAAAACTCTCGCCTGGAGAAAATATATGTTATCTAATCAAATAGAATTCAAATGTAGTTCTCTAAGCATTTATACAATTTATGAAATGTTACATTTAAGATTACTCTAAAATTATATATTGCGTTTGCTAAAAAAATTAATAACAAGAAACTCTTGCACCTTATGAGCCAGTTTATTTATTTTTGTTTACTTACGCATAGCTATATTTTTCGGGTTCTACATCGGATTTCAACTCAACAATTTCCACATCACCAGCTGGAGCAGCAATGGCCAACGCGAAGAGCGCAACGAAAACAATTACGAATTTCATATTGATAAGTTTTGTGTTCTTTTTTTTTTGGATGGTTGTGCAGATGACGAGATCAGATTACTAACTGTTGATTTCGATATATTGCCAAGTTGCTTTTATACGCAATTTTTTTAAATTTAAAATAACTAAAATCTTTATTTTTTTCGTAATTCTTAAGCACGCTCGTAGTCCCTTTTCGCATTTTAGTGTTTTTTCGTTTAAACTCATTTAGATCAAAGGTAAACAAGTTTTGCTGGAATAAAAGTTATATTTGCTTTAACAAATTTATGCAAATTTATTTTGCCTAAAATGTGCAAAACTAACCAATCTATTTGTGACGACCAACAATGCAAATCGAAGTAAAATCGAATTCTGATAGTTGTTTGGAGAATCACTGAAATAAAGACCAAAAGCTAATAAATAAATAATTAATTGTGGAATTTTGACAGCACAATAGTTTGTATTTGCATGAAAACTAGACGCCAATTTTTAATTTGTATCATACGAAATTCCGATCTTTACTGATAAAGCTATAATGGAAATCAGCTAATGATATGACGTCTTTACCCAGCAACTCTCATCTAGACACCGCTACAGACCTTTAGTTTACTAGTATGTTTTCCTAGCCCAGCCGATTTGGCAATAAAACTGATTAGTATGATGGCCCGCACCAGTGGCGGATCTGGAGTAGCTTGCGCCCGGGACTAAGAGAAAATTTGTCACCTCGCCATTATTAATTAATAATTATCTAATGCTCATATATGCAGAAAGAATTGTATTTTATTATAATTCTTTCGTAAGATGCCTACAAACACATTACTTTGTATTTGTGCATGATGATGAAATATTACTTTTTAAAAATAAATTTTCTGGCCTTGGTTACCGTAAATTCAGCAATTATATCATTGTAATCGAGTGATGCTGCAATTTCATTTTCGTTGGAAAGTATAGCTATATTTGACAGCCTGTCCTGGTTTATGGTTGTGCGGGGTTAAGATTTTATTAATGGACCAATGGACAATGGAAGAGTTATACAATTTTTTAAAGCGTCACAAGAATTTTGTATGCCTTAACCCCAACGATGAAATATATAATAGTATCCGTTTGGAGTGTGATCGAGAGTTTCAATCTTTTTATTTTCTCTTTTCAGAAGAAAATTACTCCTTTGATATCATCAAATAATTTCCTCCCATTTAAATCATTGGAATAAATTACGGCTCCTGATTCGTATTTATCTTCAATTTTCAATAGTTTATCATCATTAAGATATTCGTTAAAGTTAAAGAAAACCCCGAAGCCCTCATTCAGAAGTCTCAAATTAGCAAAGCGTGTAGAAATTTCGATTACTTGATATATCCGAGACATGCTTGATTTATCACAGGAATATAACTCGCAATCTCTACAGAAAGGAAGTTTGTTATGTTATTCCGAACGTGGCAAGCGGGAAAATATGAAATCTAGCAAATTATAGAGTTCGTCGAGCTCGATTTAGCGCCTCTTAGATTTGGCGCCCACCCGCATGTGATCGTCAAGAAGCTAATGCATCCTCAAAGGTTGACAGTTTAGTTCGGTTTTTGGAGTGGTAGCATTATTGGCTATTTTTCTTTGAAAATACTACTGAAAACGCCATTTCGATCTGCGGTGAGCGCTTCATAGGCGTTATAAAAGATTTTTGTGATCGGAAATTGAAGAGGTGGACTTGGGCGATCGGTAATCGTGCTATTCGCTGATAAGCTTTTTCTGTGGGATGCCATGAAGGATAATGCGAACAGTCTACAAGCAATTTGGGTACTCAAGGGGAATGCCACCAAGATCATGGAAAATTGGATTAACAAGATGCGCTACTGCGAAGCCAGCCGAATCAACCACATTAATAACATCATGGCTCATAAATAATGGTAATATTTGCTCTTTCATATAAATTAATCATATAACGAATAAAAGTTATTTTTATTAATTTTTTTAATTAAAAAATAGGGTCTCTTAGAATTTTTTATTATTTTAGAAAAAAACTTTTCTATGCTTTTTAATGTTGCATGCCCTATGTCTAAGTTCCCTTTACGTGGACTATCACATCAACCTAACCTAACCTAACGTTACTTGCCCCGACCAGGGTTCGCACCCAGAACACACCGAATGCACACACTACACACTCGGCTACGGCGGCCGCTTACAGACCTAAGCTGGATATAAATTCTGGTCGTTCGAGAAAGGCTGAGTAGATTCAAGAAAACGACGGCATGCCAAAGTTTTTCCAGTACATTCAAAATTTTTCTTATTATTTTTTTTTTGTTCAAAATTTTTATATTTTGTTAAATTTTTCTAAATTGTGTAAAAGATCTGAATTATTTATATAAATATATAGATATAAAGTTGAAAAATTAAAAAATGTACAACAACAAATTTGAAAGTTTAGTAAAACAGCATTCCTTAATGGCAGGCTACTCACCCGATGTGTGTCCCGTTCCTTTGTAATGAAGAGCAAAACTTCGGGGGAAACTATGGCGAGGAGTTAACAACTTATAAAGCAAAGAAGTTTACACTGAAAAAAAAGAAACTGCGAAAAATGTTTCTTATTTTGATGTCGTCATTTTTTCTTAAAATTACGACATTTTTTTCCCGCGAATGAATAAAAGCCTACATGAAACGAAATCGGTTTTCGGCAAAATAAGTAAATATTTCTTAAGCGGAATTTATTCTTATTTTTGTTTCTTTTGTTGGCAGGTTTTCTTCAATCCAGAATGAAAATCTGCAGGTAAAATGTTTTCGGAAAGATTTTGGAGAACATATACATAATAACCCAAAAGATTTTTGCCATAATGGCCACTCCATCGATTCCCTTTTAGACAGATTAATTCAAAACTTCTTTTTGATGGATTTCATAAATAGATACAAAGAATTCCACTTATTCTGGGTTTTGAACAACAGAAAAATCGCCGCGTTATGAAACAACTTTTTAATTCAAACAAATTTTAACTTTTTTGTTTTGAAATTATAAAAGATATGACACGCATTTATTGCCAAGGATGTAAATTTATGACATTATTTTTGCATGCCATTTTATTCTAGATATATAAAGCAATATGAGACCTTGGAAAAAATATTTTCTGACCAATAGAAATCCGATGTTTTGCTACTTGGTATCAAATAATGTTTTTTTTTTAGAAATTTCTATTCCAGATATACTTATGTCTCCGTAAAAAATCACAAATTGCTAAAAAATAACTAAAGTATTGGTATATAGGTATCAAATGAGAAGATAGAAACCCCTAATCCGTAAGTTTTTTGATATGATTCCCAAATTAACCCTTCAAAGAAATAACTGACTAAAAATATTATACTATTTAAGTATTGAAAGTATTTGATGAAGACAATTTCTATTTTTTTTAAATCAATCCTTAAAGCCTTGAGCTTTGCTTCAACGTTTATTGCAACCTGGTAATAAATTGTATAGGTTAATTTCCCAAATTTGACAAGTTTTCCAAAAAAATTTAGATAACAAGTTAAAGTCTTGGAAAATGAAAATAATTCATTGCTTCAAATTAAATGATCTGGGTACTTGCCTCACAGGAAATAATTTTTTATACACAATTTGTAGCCCTATTTCATTTATTTTATTAAATAAATACATGAAAGCTCATGAGATTATTAAAGTACGGTTTATACTAATTTTGTAAATTTCGTCTCCAAAGTTCATATTCTACCGAATATATCTTTGTATGAGCCTTAAAGCGTCAAACTCCCAAAGAGGGACTGCGGAAGATTAATAATCTAAAGGAATGGCGAAGAGTACTGATTTACATAAACTAGTCGAAACGCGCTATGAAGACAAGCGCATTTGGAATAGAGTTAAAAAAATCAGCAATAATCCAAACGGAATTCATTGCTATAGAAATCAGTGCCCGCGATATCAGATAAAATCAATTGGGAGCTCTATATTTGCATATAACAACGTGGAAGCTCGAAGACAAATGCCATTTTTTTTTAACTACTTAATTGGGAGCTCACAACAATGCCACTTTATGGGCGTTATATGACATGAAGGGTTCAATCAGGCAAAGAAATCGCGTAAAATAGGTGCTCAACTATAAGGGTAGGGTTGGAAGTTTTCCTGTGGCACGTCTAAAGGATAAACTGCGGAAAATTAAAAAAAAGTGAGAGGATTCACATGAAAAGAGGTGATCATTCACGGTGGGTCTCTGACCGACCTTATCACTTAATCTAAGGGAGCTCGCTCAGTGAATACATGACGTTTCATGCGTGAATCAAATTCCACCCCTCTTCTCCAAGTTAAATTGTAATACTAAAATTTACATTGTCTACGTGAACTATATGATTTATTTCCCTAAAAAAAGTATATGGTTCGATTTGTTAATGATGAATGTGTTAATTCTCCCGTCTTAACATGACATTTTTTTGATTTGCTTTCAGCGTTGTCTTCAAAATCAATTTGCTAATTTGACGAACTCCTGTTTCGAAGTTAACCTCAAACAATTTTTCAAAACCTTCAGTTTGCTGAAAATACATTCACATTAGGGATGTCAATCTCGGAACTCCGGTCTTCTTTGAATCTCGAAATCTTGGAAATAGTTAATTAAAATCCCTCTCACTGCTTTAGTGGACTCAGATTGGAGTTCTTCCGTAATAAAAGCAAGTTGCTTGTACTAAACAGCCGATTTGTGACAGGGTAGCATTTTTCTTGTTCTTTTCTTCTGAAAATAGCTATGGCTAAATTCCTACGTTTAAACATGTTTTGAATTGAAATGAGCAAAAAAATATCAACCAAAATTTCTAGATGTACACATGTTTTTAAAATTTTTTTCAAATACTTTTTTGTATCTTCAAGTATTCCTTTAAAACGAATTTACATTTTTTATAGTTTTTGACATACTAAACAAATAAAATTGAAATTTTGAATTTTACGTAACTTTCGAGAACTAGTTTTTCCTTCTTTTCCAATTGCAGTGCCAGTGGGATTTATACCGGGCATTAATAGGTCCCTAGACTAGTATTTTTCGCACGAAAATGCAAGTAAAATGAAATTAAATACAAATATTGACTTTGGGTCTTTAAAAAGAATTCTTTTGAATGATTTGTTGAAATCGGCTTGTGCCAGAAATGCAAATGCAATAAACTCAAATTATAATGTTTATTAATTTATGTGATGCTAAGCGGTCTTGCGATACCTCTTAAGCTCACCTAATAGTCACTCGGATTAGGAAGATCATCTAACAGACAGATTACTCACAATTAGTACAAGTGCAGGATTTTTCATTTGGCTGTCAGAGGCTCAAGAGAAAGGGTTAAATACTACTTTTTTAGAAAAATAATATTATTAAATAAACAAAATGAAATTAAAAATAAATTTGAATAAAAAGACATTACTTCTTTTCCACTTATTAAATTTTTTATTCAACACCCTTCTCCCTTATAACCTAGCAACACTTCCATCGATCACACAATTAACGTTTATCTATTCAAGCCTCTGGGGCAACAGGCAAATGAGCACCTTGGGGTTGGAAACCATTCTCATCGGCAATATAGTTTACGGTGTAGGTCACGCCATCATCACCAACGAAGGAGAAAGAGCCATGGGCAACAATGTGCTCATCCTCAGCACCAGGGTTAACCAATTCACCCTCTTCTTGCTTTGATGTACCGTCGCTGGTCTTGAGGCTAAAATAATGAAAAGCAAAAATAATTTTACATTAGTATCTGATATTCAACTTTATGCTCAAAGCGTGTAATCCTTATCCTTTGAACTAGGATTTAATGTGGACGGTTTGGTTGACTACTTACGAGTAGCTGTATTTCTCAGGTTCGACATCAGATTTCAATTCCAAGATCTCCACTTCAGGTTCAGCAGGGGCAGCAAAGGCCAAAGCGAAGAGTGCGACGAAAACAATCACGAATTTCATTTTGGATGTTTGGGTTAGTTAGTTGTGAAGATTACGGAATCAGATTAATATGTGTTGTAATCATTAGGCTTATTTTACGCTTTTATACTTAATTTGGTGACAAAATGTAGACGATTGAGCGAATTGAGCTAATAAAAAGTTAATAAAAATGGAATTTATTTAAAACTAGATTACGCACTTTTGGTTAATGTGTGTTTTTTCAGACAATATTATTAAGTATGTGATAAGGTTTCAATAAAAAAATTACCATAAAATATGTATAAAGTAGATATGTTTGTACATACATCTACCTAGAGGCATTCATTTCTTATAAAATGATATTGAATTGAGTTTGTTTATGGTTGAATATCTGCATAATACTTATAATAATACCAGTATTCAAATAATTTGGTATAGACATGCACATAAAAATTCAAACGCACATATGTAAATATTTTCACATGATAATATGTATTCCAATTTATACATACATATGTACGTAGACATGCGTGTATTTAAATATTAACTCAATGTATTTGTAAATGCTGACGCTTGCGAAACTGACGTAGTTTCTCAACTACTGCACTGGTCAATGAACTGTTAATAAAATACAATAAATATCGCCCAGATTTAGCCTAAAACTGTAGGGAATAATAAGGCAAGGTAATCAATATTACTACTATGTATATTGATATTCATTGATATTAATACATTTCTGAATTTCATATTCTGGTTCACTAAAATCTATGTATCGAGTATTAACTTTATGAACAAAAAAAAACTTGGTTTTAGCATTTTCACTTTGAGGTTATTTTTATTAATAATTTTTATGAGTTTATTTTTTTTAATAATTTGTGTCATAATTCTTTTACTTAGTTGAATTTTTTTTAATCAAAACTTATCCGTATTTTTTTAGTTATATCTATCAGATCGAAAGTCAAACTCAGTTGTTGAGCGTTCTTTTTATCTTTCAGGAATCAGAAGTAATTTTTGAGTTTTACTGTTTTGGTAGATCGAAAAACTCAAAACGCCACACCGCTTTTCTCGCAATTGTTTGGTGGTAAATATTTTTTGGATATACCCTGCACTCAAAACTGACAACAGAGAGGAGTGTACCTCTAAGACTCAATGTACCAAACTTACCAATATCTTTTTTCAAAACGTTACTGGCATGAAGACCAAATCAAATATATTAAGTAAACGAACTTAGCTAGCAGGAGTTTTATGCTGTATTTGTGTTGATAGAAACCTCGTTTAATACAAATTTCTTCGATTCTGAATATTTTGATCCAGAGTTGTATCATGTTCTCCGGTAGTGGTGCTGCTAAAACTGCTTGTAACAGAGATGGTGATGTTTCGATCATTGCAAGGCTTAGATTACGTGGTACTTCGGTCATCGTTTTAATTTGCGCTTCTTACATTCCTCAGAGCAGTCATGACTCCTTGTATAGAGCATATCTAATACAACGTTATCTAGAGGGGGTTTCAATAGGGACGCTACAAAAGTAGACCGACATTTCTCTTCAGTAAGGTTTGCCATTTCATCATGGAAGGATTTAGGACCCAACAACGAGTCGAAATTATTAAAATGGCTTCGTCAATAAGCAAAATATACGTTATTGGACAGGCAGCAATCCACACGTACTCCATGATGGCATCGAATGTACTTTCACAGGAAAAAAGAATTTAATTCATATCCCAAACCGTTTTTGTTTTATTTAAAAAAACCTTTTGTGCGTTCCTATTGCAAGACCCGATAGTTGCACTCAAGAAATGGGGATCATAAGCTGGGTGTACTTGGTGATTTTAATTTAGATAATATTAGCTGGTGCTATTTGGGCAACTCCTATTTTCTAACGCACCTCACAAATTATATCGAAATTTTATTAATTGATATTACCTAAATTACTGATATTTGTCAAGCCAATAGTAGTTCTCTTAACAAGTTTAACAGAATTTTTTATTTAATTTTTATTTCTAGGAAATTGAACTTTAAACTTTTTGAGAGTTGATCGGCTGAAATTCATCATTCTCCTTTAGTATCCACTATGGAGTTCTACTAGTTTTCTAATAACTCCCTTCGAAGTGATCACGCTAGTTTTAATTTTAACATATGCAATTTCGAAGTCCTTAATAATTTACTACTACTAGAGCTTGACTACTAGACCTAGAGGATAGGATTCTCTGGAAAAAATATATCAAAATCTTCGAAGACCATATTAATATTAATATTTTTCCAGATATCGCTCAATATGTTTAAAATCGTAAAAGACTCATACATGGCATGAAAAAATATACATACACTCAAAATTGTGCTCTGTTATTTTTCGAGTTTATCTCAAATAAGGGAGATATCCTTAATTGAATCCTTGCACGCAATTTATTGTTTAATTAGGTTAAATTCTTGGAAAATATCTTTGAAAAATACGCTAGATGTTTTGGTTGGTAAATGTTTTGGAATTTCAAGAAGTTAATCCACACAAATACTAAAATAAGAAGTGTTTATTTAAAACAAATCAGTCGTTGAGGAAAAATTATGTCAAAGGCATTACAATTTCCAATTTTAAACACCGCAATCAATATACTAAACAAATTAATGATAATAAATGTTTTAATAATCTCATTTTTTATCAAGCAACTAATCAGCTGAAAGAATGGGCCCTGATCTGAATATGTTTCTGTTAAATTTAAGAGTTGAAAATATGTGCAGTCAACTTAATATTCATTGACCACAGGAAACTTGGCTTACAGATAATATTACCGATTAAGACCTATTCAGAGTTAGTTTATAATGAGCAAGCTCCATTTAAGTTCACAAAATTGATGTTGCAATTTAATATAAAACAAAAAATTAATCTACTTTGCTTTAAAAAACAAAGCTAATAATTTTTATGATTATAATTTACTTATTGCTGATAACTAATCTGCTGCTTGTTGTTTGTGTTCGTCAACTCAGACTACGCATTTTTGTCATCATAAACTACTCAGTCTCGATATACAAGAATTTTGCTTCCGCCAATGACCTGTTATATTTAAGAAATTTAATTTTTTTACTATAAAAATAGTTATATACAAGTTATACTTATGGGCCATTCCATATCATATTTACAATTGAAAAATAGATTGATCTAATAAAAAAGTTTCTAGAAGACAAAGCGAGGTCTTTATATGAAAGTCGCTTGCATCTGAAGCGGCTAAAAATTGGCTGCCAAACAAAAATTACTGATGTGCATTAAATTCTTTAAATTATACCAGATGTACCTCAAATTATAAGGTTTATTTGGTCTATAAAAGAACGATTTTTAATATTTTCATGATTTGTTATTTTCATTTGTTTCACAAAAAAATATTTATCAGACAAATCTATTTTTAAATTGTAAATATAAAATGTATTATTAAATTATATCAGCTTCCTAAATTTTGAAGGAAAAACTATTAAATGAAATTAAATGCCTAAAGAGTGTTACCCAATCTGAGTATTCTGGTGCTTATTACTAACTAAATTATATTCACAATATGGGCTTTTATTTAGTAGAAATTGTATATTTAGCTGTGACAACTTTAGGGTCAGCAGTTATAAAAAATTAAAAAAAATTTATGAATGCTATGAAAACAAAAACAACTTTTTGACACTGACTGAGACCGTTAAAATCGTTCTGTTTTTATTTATTATTTAGTAGTTTTTCACACATACATATCATCCATCTTCTGCAACTTCCTCAACATCGCCATAGTATACTTTAAATTTTACTCATATGTATTTAATATGTAGTCGTATGTATACATATTATTGTTGTGTTTTTTTATATTTTATTTTCCTGGTTATGCCGACACATAAGTTACTAAAAAAATAAAATGTTGTTCCATATTTACAACCACCTTCATGATTCGCTTTAATTCAATTAATCTTTTTCCCATCGATCACTTTATTTTGGTATGTGTGCACCTTCGGGTTGGAAGCCGTTTTCATCTGCCACAAAATTAATGGTGTAGGTTACCCCATCGGGCGCTACCCAAGAAATACTGCCACGCACAGATAGTGATTCATTTTCGGTACCTGCATTATTGAGAACAGCCTCCTCGGTACGTGTTGTGCCATCACTTAGTTTGTAACTAAAAGCAAAAAAAAAAAAAAACATATAAAACCAAATATTTGTTATTGTTTTTAAAGAACTTTAAAGGTATTTGTACAATAATTGTGCAAAGTAATAATTTTTTTTTGTAACGACGCAGAACGCTTCTCTGAAATCGATAGATTTTATACATTTTACAATGTTGTCATATTTTTTGATTTTATTTGAGATAAACTCATTTGATAAATTGTCTTCTCACTTTAATATCTGTACCTAGGCTTGTATGTGCATCTTCTAAGTTTTCGAAAAGCAAAATCGAATTTTTCTTCAACTAGTCGCATTTTTGTAATTGCCGTATGAGAGGTAGAACCACTGCATATACCGATTGCATAACGAAGTAGAAAATTTGGAATGCTGCGGTAGAAATTTGTATCAAAAGTTGAAAAATCTCTGAATCCTTCCTAGTTATTATTTTTTCGAGTGTTTCTGATGGTGGCATTCAGGGGTAATATTTATTTATTTTTTCGTACGAATGCCACCCAAGATATAACTTCCAGCGACTTTTCCCTCTATTAAACTAAAATATATAGAAGACTAAAATTGAATTGATTTCGCTGTATTTTTTACAGAATAAAACCAAAATCTGTACTCAGAAACACGAATTTTTAAATTTACTATGCATTAGAATAGAGACAATAATTTAATAACGCCAATAGTTTCTTAAGAACAAAATAGGTTGTATATGTAGTAAACTCTATACTTATCATTTTGTAAAGATTGAGATAAATATTCATAAATGATAAAAATTAGTTATTGAAGTTTTAGACCACTGAATTTTTAACATACTTTTTACTGGTGTAAATATTTTAGGAAACTCAATATTGGATAGATACCTGTGTTGATAGCCCAAAAATCTTAAATACATATAGATTACGGAAAACCTGCTATTATTATATTGGATTACTATTTTATTCTGATTCGACAACAAACTTTCCAAAATAACTCTAGAAACTTCCAGTGAAACAGGAGTGGCATACTAATATCAACACAGGGTCTATGGCTAAAAGAATAAGTAAAAAAGTAATACTACTAAAATATTTTTTGGGCTGAATTATCAATAACAAAGAAGTACTTATTTTGTTTTATAATTTCTACCGCAACTGAGCGATCTATCGTCAGACAAAATGTCACCAGCTCTCCGTAATCAGTGTCAGATCAAAGGTAGCTATTGAAAATGCCTGCTGCGTAATGCACCACAAACATAGTGTGAGCCCCTGGTCACAGGAACATTTCGATTTAATGCTCTGCGGAAGAACTAGCCATGAAAATGGCAGAATGTTTACTAGTAAGTATTTCTGCAATAGCTAAATAGCAAACGAGTTGCGGAACTTATCGTCACATAAAAAGCCGAAGCCGATAATACAACCTAATATTTGCTCAATAGAGTAGATATCGGTATAATATCCAAAATTGTCTGATAACTACTCTGCTCAGAACATAATAAAATAAAAGTAAACATTTGCGTAATACATACAACAACTTATTTATATATACTCCGTTCTAAATTACACTGGTAAACAGCCAATTTGGCACAAAGTTCTAAGAATGTTTTTCGGGATATTTTGGGGCCGCTGATTCGAAAAGAATTCAGAACATTGCGCCAAATAATATTTTTTGTATTCAGTGTTATAAGTTTACCATTTATTGACAAAGTTTCTTAAATTTATTTGTGTTTTAATTTATTTTCGTTATTTTTCGATTAAAATACAGCTCAATCTCTAACAAACCCATATTTCTCTTAAAATTTTTTAAAATTATTATAATCCGTTATTGTGACGGATTTTTAATTTAAAATCGTAATCGTTATATTATGATTCTAATTTATTCGACCAGTTTTAATTAATATTTTATGATTTTTTTTTATTTAATAAAAAAAATGTTTTTCTTGGATGATCGAAAAAATAAAAATCACAAAATAGCGCCTAAATTATGATTTTTGTAATCAACATTTTTTAAAAATAAAAATCTCGTACAGTAAAAGTCATAACTGTTACAGTCTCTGGTATTGAGATTGAAGCTTGGGTTTATATGGATTTTGATAGACAAAGCATATTTTGATTGAAGCGCAACGTTAACTAAACAGAAGAAAAAAATTAAAGACATTTTTTTGAACAAAATTAAACGTTTAATTTTCGCAAATCGCGTTATTGTGATTCCATTTAAAATAGAGACTGATTTATCAAATCAGGTGATATTTTGAAGAAAATATTAAAAACAACTATTTTCAATTATAAAAACTGGATTTTTTGAAGTATTTTTACATCAATATTTGTCTCGACGTGGAGAAGGCTTATAGCTGTATGTGGAATAGTATTGCCATATGTTTGAAAAGTCGAATTTAATTAAATTATTAACAAGTTATATGAAATATTAAAATGTGGATGCCAAACGGTTCGACTCGGACCATAGCTATATTTCCGAAATGATCCCACCTCTTTGAAAATTCAAAAACCAAAATGTGTTTTCTGCTTAACTGCCGTTTGCCATCTCTGATAATTTTCTTAGAGAAAAATTCTATACGTTAGCTAAATATGTAGATAATTTCCTTTGTCAACAAGTGCTACTTTGGGCTGAGTATGCGATTGAGGAATAAATCCCTCCATCGTACAAAATCAAAACTACATTCTATAAATTTCTCATCATGCTCTTGCAAACTATAAAGATTACTGTTGAAAGCAAGCGAGAGCTCGCTTACCGATCGGTATGCGAAAAAAGTATACTTCCCACTTCTAGCGGTTTTGATGTGCGATATCTCGTTTGGTGCTTCAAGTCAGCGAGAATTTAAAGCAGGTGTAGACCGCCTGCTACTGCCACGTAGACGTGGTCCAGCAAATTAAAATACAGCGGTTACGTTGGCTGGGATTTGTCGTGCTCAGAAAATAACAGTTACTTTTTAGCAAAATAAATTATTACAATCCGGATCCCAATCTTGTAAACGCGGATATTATCAGATATTGGTAAGGAAAAAATACATATTGCTAATCATAACTATACGACGGGGAGTTTTTGAAAAGTTTCAACCCTTCTTTTGTTACTTACTAATTTTCTATTGTTTTTTTTATGAAACATTCAAATAAATCAATAAAAAAAAATGATGATAATTTTTTGAAAATTTTCGGGTATGTAATTTTTAAACCCATTTTGAATAATAAGCGCAAGTTTAAATTTGTTAAAATATGCTATTAATTTTTGACAATTTTTTTTGCTGGCGGTGTTGGCAACTTTCTTCCATATAAAAAAATTTCGCTCATTCGTTATATGAAGAAAATGAGCAGCAAAAAATGATCAATGACGAAGTGTTGACACTTATCAATAAGTCCCTGTCGTATAGTTATAATAAGCACTATATATACAAGTAGAAAGTATAGAGTACATTTTCTGCACTAAAACTGTTATTAAGCGATTTACGGTCGAATTTGTTCTAAATTCGTCCATAAACTCTTATGAACTAAACTAAATTTATAGCAACTTTTATCCTTTAAGGCAAAAAAAGAAAACCTATGTAACAACTAGAATTTTTCAACTATAAAATTAAACAAAAAAAAACTATATTTTCCAAGCATAAAATAAAATTTAAAAATATTGTCAAAATTGGGTTTTTTAAAATAACTCAAAGAAATAAATATAGATATATACATACATACATACATATAATAAAAGTTAGTTCATGTAATAAGGATAATCTTGGCGTACTCCTCAAGAAGGTAGCATTTTGTTTTTAGTATGACTTTTTTTGATGGAAATTTAATTTTTACAATGCAAAACCTCGCCTCCTTTAGCTTACCTGAATTTATAACCGTTAATGCCAATATTATCCACCTCTTGTTCTAAAATTTCTACAGGTGCTTGTGGTGCAGCCAAACTGCCAGCGAGCAGGCACAAAAAACTCACGACTAGCAACTGTTTGAAGAAAAGAAAAAAAAGTGAATTCACAGGTTAAATGCACTACTGTTCGCTGTGTGATATCTATAGCTTTCGCATTCACTTTCACTTACTAATTTCATATTGGCGGAAAACGCGTAGAAATAGTTAATATTACAAGGATTAATTTCACCTTTTTTATATTTAGCTACGCTTCAACGATAGCGCGTAATGGCGAGCGTTTCTTATTAACTACTTTTTAATAACACCGATTTAATGCGGTAATTTGTACGTCTTGCTCACTCGAAGGTAGGCAAGAATAATTTTCGTAGTGCAGTGCAAATGCATTTTATAGTTTTGAGCCGCTAATGCAGCATTCATGGCATAGGATGGCATGGCACGCGTCAACGCATGCGCTACTGCAACCGTTTAGAATCTGCAAATGTCAGAGGAGCTTATATGGCAATGGCTGGCTGAAGAAGAAGCGCCAGAAGCGTTTGGCATTACCTTAGCAACACCAACAGCAATCCAATCAGGCCAGCAAATGCATACAAACAAAAAAAAACAAAAATGCAGCGACCAGCAGCTGATGTACCATTGCAAATTGGTAATCGCAAATATTGTACCAAACACTGATCGATGGCAGCGTCATGCATTGCTCGTAATGCAGAATGCAGAATGCAAACTCCAATGCACGCTACTCATACGCCAAGGCGGTCGGTCACTCTTTGCTTCAAGCGACTGCAGCAGCTACGGCGGTTAATTTGCAAATCGGCGACAGCGCAACGTTTAACTTGTTTGCATGCTATGCTTAGTGCAAATGTAAGCAGGCTCGCGCGGGTGGGGATGCATTGCACAAGAATATTCATAAGTTAAGCAAGTAGTAAATAGTTACTATTTAATAAGTGTTGCTTTTATAAGGCACTGATTTACGCAAATAATGTAGAAATTTTTACTATCGCCGCATTGTCATAATTTTGTGCAATGACCAAAGATGTCAAACACGTACGTACTTATCTGATCTAAGTTGATATAGCCAATAGAGTTGTCAGCGATGCAGCACCACCACTGTGAAACACGTTTCGGCAAGCAAGTACAAGTTTTCTACATTTTTTCTGCAATTCTAATAAGTTTCGGTGAGTTTTTACAAGAAACAGCAAAACAGCAAATAACAACAGGCAACATGAGCAGCTAGCAGGTTGTTATTGTAATTGTTCAAAAAGAAAAAACACACACACAACGCACTAACGCAATATTATCCACTCGTCAGTGGCCTTCAGTAATTTATTGCCGAATAATTTTTAATTTAAAGCAGCTCTAAAAAAGTGTTTTGTAATCAATTAACAATTTCAAATAAATTAAACAGTTTTCTGTTGAGCGAGAAGCGCACTTTTTATACCCAATAAATATTTTGCAGCACCATTACATTCAATTAACTGATATCTGAAAATCATGGAAACATATTCCAATCCTTTTAAGGAATTATCTCACGATAAGTATTTCTAGCATTCAGCGTTGGTAAATTTAGTATATTTCTTAGTTTTGTTTTAATTAATTTCATATAACTTATATTAATTGTTCAGTCTGATTATATTCATAGCAAAAATATTTGTTTTTGAGTTCAAGGCCATTTTTAATTTTTTTTAATGCAAATTGGAAGTTATTGGCTTGGCTTGGTACGCGCGATAGCGTGCTTCCCTTGCATATCGGTAAGTCGTGGGTTCCAGTCCTGCGAAAGTCTAGTAAAAAGAAGTCTGAAGAGGAAATGTGGTGATCTCCGAAAAAGCAGCTACAACTTCTGCCGATTTGATTGTTCTTGCTTTTTCCAATAACTTCCAAATAAAAAAAAAAAACCGGATCTAAGTACCTTAGTATTGCTCTGCAGTAGATTTAAAAGAAAAAATAATGCTTTTATGCTAGTTTATTGCTTCGTTCCATTATTTTTCCACTATCCCAAAACAGGTTCTAGATCTAATGTGTTTCCTAAAAAGTTGTTGTTTCATCATGAATCCAACATATAATAATTTTTTCTTGTTCGAAAGTATCACAACCGCCAGAGAATTTTTAATTGAAAGCAGAATTTTTAATTGCGGTAATCATTGACGGAACTGCTGCATTAAATGAACAATAAAAGTATTTTTGCCTCCGTATCATCATCATTATATTTCTATCTGTTTTTAATTTAATAAACTACTGGAAAGAACAGGGATAACTGCACTTGAATACAAGATTGTGCTGATTGTGAATCGGGAGAGTAATTTGGCTGTGACGTAGTAACTGTTTTACCGGTGGAGAACACTGAGAGCTAGATGTTAGAAAGAATACACACTAGTATTATTATATACGTTGGAAAGAAAACACACCATTGAGAGAATATATACATATACAGTTTTTCTAAAAAATAACTAGCGATCTGCGGAAGGCGCAATCTTGTATTCTATCATTCTTGGCCTAACATTAAAAAAATGAATTTTTTTTAAGCATCAAATTCCAAAAAGGACTCTTGAAGGGTTCGCCGAAACATCATCGGAGTTTTACATAAAGCTAGAAATTAATTCGTATGCTGTTTAGTAAAAAATTAAATGAGAAAATCGAAAGTGTGGCGGTGTTATATTGTGAAAATCATAAATAAATAATCTTTGCTAATATTCATTACCTATGCTCGAATTCTCCACTGTGTAAAGCGTAATTTTTTTATATTTTTTTTATTTAATTGGCGCTATAACCGCTTAAACGATTTTGGCCGCACTTCTCCTACAATTTGTGGTTTGCGTCTTGATGTAACACAAATTGAGGAACCTACTGTTTTATGCCGACTCCGAACGGCAAATGATGTTTGTGAGAAGTTTTTTCTTTTTCTATAATTTTTGGATGTTACTTACCTTGACCAGAATTTGAAACAGTTCAATATTATAATTTCGTTAGGCAAAAGAAACAGCTACACTATTATATAATTCATTGTTGGGTATAAAAATGCGAAAATTCCCATAAAATTTGCATTCTTCACCAAAATTTGTGTAAAAGAGCTGCAATTGAATACGGCATAGGTTTTTGAATAATAGTTAACAGCCAGCCATAATCAGCTAAATGCGTGAAAAAAAACAACAACAAGTATTAGTACATATTGCACAAATTGGGATTCGCAAATTTTATACGTACTATTAGCCACTTGGCGCTATTTCGCTGCATCTGTGTTTTTGACCAAGACACCGTATGAGATGTTTTAATTGCAATGTTGAACTTCAGTTCCATACGAGTATACTCGTACATACATATATAGGATTCTTGTATGGGATTATAAGTACAAAATGATTTTATATTATTAAGTCAAACACAATTTTTAAATCGTTGGCATTGACATTTCGATTAAGACTGTAGATGAAATAGATACGTATTCTAATCGGCTTAGTTTTGAGTTAAAAATTAAGCAAAAATATGACTTGTCTGGGCAACAAGTAGGTTTATAATTTATTATTATTATTTTTTTTTTTTTGAAAAAAATAATGTCTGCTTTTTGCTTAAAATATTTACTTATGTATATCAAACTGTTAAATAGGGAGAATGAATAATATCTGTTTAAATGGAATATATAAAGAAAATGTTTTTACAAAAAATGCTGAATCATAAAAAGGAAATATTCCTAAAACATGAACGCAGCCTTCTTTTCATTCAATATATTCTATTTAGCGATTCCCCAATTTGAGCGTTGTTGCATAATATCATTTGCAGAGACTTTTTCTCTTATTTGTTTTATCAACATCTTCATATTTTGTACTTCCTTCTGATTGTCGTGATATCGATAAATAAGGAAATTTTTTCTTAAGTTCTTTTGTTTTTTCACTGTAATGTTAAACTGAACCAACTATGTTTAAGGGTTTGACTAAATGCTTTAAGCGATGTCAGAGTGATGCCAAATGGTGGTTTATGTCTCCGTATTTGAAGACACCAAAGGTGAATAATAGTTCTATAACAAAATCTCAAAAGAATTTTCGCTCCAGCGCTGGGGTCGCTCGCCTAAAGATATTAAATGGTAAAACCAATCCTACTGTACGGGGCTCTTGTCTGGTGGGGTTCCCTCGATTAGACTGTGGTAGTCGCCGAGCTGAAAAGGGTACAAGAGCGGTTATCGTTTTAGTCAGCGAGCACTCCGAACAACAGCTACGCTAGCTCTAAACGAAATGTCGAATATAACTCCAGTAGACACTGCGGTAAAAATCCGGGCAGCCTGAGCCGCCGTCAGGCTGCGGGATATTCACACAAATTTAACTCGGATTGTGGTAGTCGAGGACTTTACAAGGTTTTGACTTCATTCCGGCCATAACGGGAGAATTATGAGGAGTGCGATCTGTGACACCGAGTACTGCTGAACATGTCCACGGTTGGATCGAAACTTAATGGGAGCGTTGGAGGTGGAGTATACTCTCGATAATTCTGTCTTAGAAAAACATAATCGCTATAACACTTTCCAGGCGGAGGCGGGTGCCATAAAGAAAGCGGCCGAATGGTTGCTTATCATTGCCACCTCTGTAAGGGAAGTAAGTATTTACTCCGATTGCCAAGCGGCAATCAGGGCTATGAATTCAATTATATTGCGATCGAAAGTATTTAAGGATTGACGATTATCTCTTTTGAAAGCTTCGGCGGACTTCTTCATCAAATTAATCTGGGTACCTGGGCATTGGGATATCCTGAAGGATTGTGAAGCAGATGAGTAGTTAGGCAAGATACAATTGAAAAGCACCTCCTAAGCAGGGAACTTTTCTAGGTACCTCTCACCACCTATCGGGTACTTCAGAACGAATGGGCTTTCGATCAGCTTGGCAAACGGTGGGCAGCTACTAGAACATGTAGGGTCAAGAGGTCATTTTGTCCAAAAGTAGATCGGAGGGGGTCATGGGAGCTTCTACGGTTATCCAAGTAGCTCTCATTGATTTAGGGGTCCTACCCAAACTGCGGTATCTATCTGGAGGATGAGGAGGTGGAATCATCTCAGCAATTTTTACTCATTCGCCCTGCCTTCACGAGGCTAAGACTGAAGTATCTGGGATCGCATCTTATCCACTCATTGGCGGACTTATCGGGAGTTAGATTAGATGAGCCCGTATCTTCATTGCAAGCTCGCAGCGCTTTGTGTAATTAATTGCCATTCTGCTTACGTCTGTACTGTAGTAAAACAATGGATCCCAAAAGGGTCCATCCTAGGAGATCCTAGGAGCAGCTGCGTTAACCTAACCTAACCTACCACTACTTTTAGGTGATATAATATTTCTTAGACTAACTAATCAACCTGTGTATAGGTACATGCATATATCTCAACGTGAAGAAGAATCCGGCTATCAATGTTGAAATAAATTACTGCATGTTTATGGTAAGTAGGTGTTGCTCTTGGTTGTACTTCATGGTACTTTGTACAAAAGATAATTTTTGCAAAACATTTACTCTTACTTGAAGTAGATGCATACTTACTATTCGAAATGTTCATTGCAACGTCGAGTTGAATTGCATCCGCGAGAGATGCTGCATCTAAGCGAAGTAGTGATTTTAAAAAAAGAATTTAATATGCCATTAAATCTACACCTTACCAACTACACACTCGTATAAACAGCGATCATGCAGTCGTTGGCTGACGATGATGCATCACTACCAAAATTACAAGAACAACAACAGAGATTTTCCAAAAAGCTATTGCAAGAAACAGCACTGTCACCCGCTACAACGTAGCAGTAACAACATTTAACGGTCAGCTATTTTTTTTCTCTCTTACCAACGACTATGAGTTGGAAATTTCAGCATACCAAATAAACTTGCGCTTGGATGTAAACCTACATACTTAGTATGTATTTATATATGTATGTATGTATATATATATGAATTTATGTATGTAGAATATACTCGTCTGGGTGAGTATTTTTGGCTGCCCATCAAGTCAATGGCCATTTGTGTAATTAGCACAAAAGTAGGAGTTGATCGGTTGGTACAAATTCTGCAACAAAAAAACATGAGCGGTACGCTAGGCTACGCAACCAAATTTATGCATAGACATAAAAAATTGTCAATAAAGAATTTAAGATTTATTGACGTTGAAATGCTGATGCGTTGGAAATGCGTCTTGACAATTGTTACTCTAGTCAATGCTATACCGGTTGGTTAGTATTATTATTATTATTATTTTTTTTGGAAGCTGCACATTTTTTTTTTATAACCGTTAACATTTTATGGATAGCCGAAAAATTAAGTAAACATAAAAATACGTACATACCCGTTTTGATAGTCAGTTCGGTCTTGACTAGTTTTTTAAAATATTTTTTATTTATTATATCTTCAAACTTATCTGCCTTTTATATGCTAGATAAGAATAACAATTTGGTATTTGTTAAGCTTGCTTGTGAATTAAATGTTTTTCGTTTTGTATCTTTACAATACATCCGATTCCTAACATTAAACGTGTTATCTATGTAAGATTTGGAATGTTTATATTTTTGTCATGGCTAACGCCGGATATTCACAACTAACGTGCTAAGATCTCCCGCCATCCCGAGTGCAAAGCCTTCACACCGTCTTAGTAGACAGATCTAGTAGCAGTGTTGAATGAAAAATTCTAAAGCTATTGTCAGATTAATGCTAAAAAATAGCTACAAATAAAATGTAGAGTTAAAACAAAGTAAATGAATTGAAGTCAATATGAAGATCATTTTTTTCATTTCATTTCATTTTTATTTCATTATTTATTAAAGCAAATTAGTACAATAAGATATTAAAATCTTTTATAGTACTACAACAAATTTCAGAGTCACAATAACAAGACATAACACATCTTAAAATAGTTTTTCAACTTAAAAAAAAAGGTCTTAATATATGCACACATATAAAAATTTAAATAATATTTCGACAATAACATGTTGATAATCAGAATCATCATATAATTCGTATAAGTTACATGATTTAAAGTTGGAACTGTCCCCGCATCCCCAAATTTCGGTGACTCGGTGCTTTTTGGTCCCGAAAGATCCGGGATTAGCTTTTCTTAATCTAGGAATCCCGAAAAATTTGAAATATCGAATTGAAAGAAGCAGAAACTTGTTGCTCTCATTCTTCTGTTTTTCCGACAAGATGAAAAGTTGATGCATATTGTCAGTGCCATTTTTCGTTCGAACGACGAAATGATGAATTTCCAAAGAAATTAAATTATTTGTGGCGTTTTATTTTCTCATATTTTTTCTAGAAAATATAATGGCATTAATTTTACGTGTGTAGAAGTTTTTTCTTTAATATGTATGTATTTTTGTTAAATTTTTTTGCATTGATTATTACTTTCAAAAGTGCCTCGTACCATCAAAAAAAAATATTTGGATTGAAGAAAAACAGATATAAACAAAAGCAAAAAAAGAGAATGAAATGGAACAAAAAACAGGAAAAAGATATTTTATTTTATGTAGGTTTTCTTGGTAAAGGGTCATTTCATATCAAATTGTCCAGGTAGTCAGGTCTTTTGCAATTTTTTGTATAGTTTCTACATTGATTAGACACATACTTTTCGCTTGATTTTAATTTCTTCGTCGTGGTTAATTTATAATAATTTTTTAAAAACTCAATTTCGCGACATTGGCTTATGAGATTTTTTTTTTTGAAAATATTATAACTTTGCGAAAAAATTACCGATCTTCGAAAGTTTTTTCAGTGTTTAAGTAAAATCAAAAAAAAAGATATGAACAATTTTTTGTATCGTGATTTAAAAAACAAAATTAAAAATTTTTTGGCTTCAAAAATCTCCAATTGCATCAGTTTTTCCCCTTTATATTTTTTTCTTAAATAGTTATATAAATAAACAAAATTGTGCAGTAACCTCTATTAGCCCAAATTCGTTGTTTGAGAACTATGATTTTTTTTTAAAGTCATAGTGCCAATTATTAAGTAATTATGGCTCAATCGTTATGATCTTTTTTTTGTTAACAGATAAAGGTTCATTCTCGAAGAGAAAATTATTAATGTGGAAAAAATCAAATGAGTTTCAGGCCAAAAATTTTATTTATTGCGTACATTTGGTTAAATAAATATGCCTATATATTGTTACTCATTGTACTAAAGTCCATTCGTGCTGGCATATTCTAGCAATGTACATATCGGTATTGTTTTCGGGTTTTTTAGCTCTCCATGCATGCATTGGCCGTATTACTTTAATTGCTGGCACATTGTCCCACTGGGGTTTCTTGGTCTTTCTGAACTTCTTCACGTCACGAGCTTCAAGTAATTTGATAGCCACATTTGGAGTGTGGTTTTGAACTACAGTTACGAATGTTTCCACATTTTGAATACTGTTGATCAGCATTGTTGACAAATTGTGTTTCGTAGTTATGTACTTGACAAGTTCACCTATGCCGTCGCAGGCTCCTTTTCCAGTAGTCACTTGGCGAATTTCTCATTTGGTGAAATTGAAAGGGACCTTTTACCCAAAAACAGAAAAAAAAACTTCGGCTATAGGTAATTTTTTCGCAAAGTCATCACATTTTCCAAAAAAAAAAACATACGCCAATGGCGCATAGTTGAGTTTTCAGACAATTTTTCAAAAATTACCCACAACAAAAGAATTCATAATCAAGCAAAAAGAAAAAATATGTGTCTCATCGATTTGGATGTAGCAACTATAAAAAAAATGTCATGCAAAAAAGAAGACTTGAAATCACCCTATTCTTATATGCGTTGAAATTTTAGTCATATTAAAAAAGTTATGTAACAAGGTGGAACACATGCGCTATATCGATTGTTTGTGAATCCTGGAATACCGGGGCTACCCTAAAAATATCCCGAAATCTCGAACGCACATTTGTTGCTAATATTGTCAGTCTTATTTAAAGTATTGGATCTTTTTTTTTTATCCGAAATAGCAAGAGTACTGGAAAGGCAGTTGAAATTTTGACACAAACATCGGAGAGGTTCATTTAGTTCGTAGTTGGTTTTACACTGTTTTAAATAATGAGATTTTAAAACAACATCAAGTTCAACTTCGTCAATAAGAAATGTACTTGTAATACTAAAATCCTATGAGTATCGCTAGGAAAAATTTTATAGGTATATTTTTAAAAGTCAAATTTAGTTTAATTATACACAAGGATATAAAATATTAAAATATTAAAATATAAGTGTCAAGCTGTTTGTGTAGGCGAGGACAAAGTGCAGACCTATATTTTTCAGAGGTTCACATGCATTTTCTTGGTTCCATATACAAAGGATAATTAATAAATAAATAACGTCTGGTGGGGTTTTCTAGTATTTAATAAGACTAAAATAGTTTCGATTCCAAAGATTATTATGAGACACAACCTTTTTCCTAGCTGATTTGCTAAGTTTCTCCTGGTATTTGTGACGAGCGTATCGGTTTTGTCCGCGCCTGGTACATTAATCACCTCAAAATCGAAAATGTCCAAAACATAAACTTATTTTGAATATCCTTTAAAAACAATATGCACTTGTAAAATTTCACAGTCACAATTACTCATTATATATTGAGGAATGATAAATAACTCGCTTGAGACTCAAATATAAAAACAGCAAACCAAAACATTTGGCCATAAAGTTAAATTAATAATTTCGATAAAAAACGCCAAACTCTTTTTTTCATCGCAATTTGTATTTATTTTTAATCCACTGTAAAAGTTGTTGGCACAGTTTGCATGCCGGCCAGCATCAAATGGCCAATAAAAGCGCATGTTTAAGAAAAAGTAAAAAAAAAACAAAATAAAACGAAATATTATCAAAAGCAACCAACTAAACAGACAGAAATATTAAGTACAGAAATACACAAATGTACTTGTGCAAGAGTTGATGGGAGAGCGCTGTAGCAGCTTAAGAGGATTACCATTGCAATATTTGTATTTTTTTTTTTTTAATTTCAGATTGACAAGCTTCACTCATGACCAGCAAATTGTGTCTGGGCGAGCGCGCTCGCTTAGCTGAAAAAATACAAAATGAAAAAAATTTTGTTAAGTGTTCGTCTTCGAGAGCAAATGTTACTGTGTGACATAGAATTGACGAAAGGTCAACAGCCATACATTGGCTATACGCATTTGATGTTGTTGTTGCTCTTGTAGCATAGTGGAAAATTAACATCATTATGACAAAGTCGCTTGTTGTAGTGAGTGGAGTGGTCGGTTGAAAATCAACTTTACCATTAATATTATTTTCAAATTTATGACCATTTTGGTAATGATGATGAGTTCTGTAATTTAGTCGCAAAATACTGGTAAAAAATACACAAAAATATACATTTGTTTGAAAACCAACCAAAAAAAAATAATGTTGATAACAAGTTATGTAAAGTTGACGTGGGTCTAAAATTTCTCGGAAATGTATGCAAACAGATATGTGTACATATTTATAGCGGTAATTTTTTCCTTCAAATCGAAATAAATAAATTTGGGCTTTTATAGGTTTTTACTCCATTTCGGCGTGCACGCCTACGCACTGATGAGAGTTTTTTCAATGTCTGTGAAAATTGCGCAACTTTTTCTTGTTAATTTTTCGTAAAAATATGATTTGCTTTAAAGCAGAAAACATATCAGTCAACGATTCAGGCTTATCGCGAAAAAAATTCAACAAATTTTTAACAAAATTTCTAACTGTTTAGCCAGAATTTTTAGACAATTTGTAGGCATGCAGTTTCATAGCCTATTCAGTTTCAGTGTAATAAAGTGCAAGCTTAGAGTAGCGAATAATTTTTGTTAATTTTTTATGGGGCTTTCTTTCATATAACTCATGCTCGATATTATTTTTTGCTAACCAAGAAGCTAAGAACCAGTACTATAAATTAAAAATAAAATAATGTTAGTGAAATGTTCTTTATTGCAATCTTTCAATTACACATATTGTCTGAAATAAAACATAAAATCGGGTATCGTAACTGTTATAATATAAAATTATTCTTATCTTTTGATTTTTAACTTTTTAATCAAATTTAAGAATTCTTTCATAAGTTCTATATTTGCTCGTAAAACAACACTTATTTTTTTCAGTTTTATTTTTGATTCAATAAACAATACTTATGAAATAAGTTTTATTTGTCTCTCAAGAAATAAAACTTACGCGGTAAGTAAAATAAAACTCACCTTATACCTCACACTCCTTGTAACTTAACACTCACAGTTTTAGAAATTATAGTGCACCGAATCAAAAACCAGCTAAGGTCATGTGGTGCAAAGGGAGCCCAATGATCCGGTCCTGTCAGTATTTGATGCCGATGCAGAAGAAGAGATATGCCTCTTCTACTTAGAAAGGATCAAGTGAAAACTGGTTTGAAATTGGCGCCTATTACTTACTTACTTACTTAATTGGCGCTATAGCCTCTTAAGAGATTTTGGCCGAGTTTAACAAATTTCACCAGTCACTCCTTCTTCCTGGTAACTGGCGCCAATTGGTAATACCAACTGATGTCAAGTCCTTTTTCACTTGATCTTTCCAACGCAGAGAAAGCCGTCTTCTTCCTCTACCACCACCAGCTGGTACCGCGTTGAATACTTTGAGGGCTGAAACATTTCCATCCATTCGCACGACATGTTCCAGCCAATGTAGCCGCTGTATTTTAATTCACTGGACTATGTATCTGTCGTGGTAATGCTCATCGTTCCATCGTCTGCAGTATTCGCCGTCGCACAGACGTAGAGGCCCATAAATGTTTCCGAAGATCTTATCCTCGTCTCATCCGATGCTGACAGTGGCCCATGCTTCAGCGCCATACAATAGCACGGGCATGATGAGAGACTTACATAGTGTGGTTTTGGTTCGTCAAGAGAGGGATTTACTGCGCGATTGCCTACTCAGTCCAAAGTAGCAATTGTTGACAAGAGAGATTCTACGTTGGATTTTCAGGCTGACATTATTGTAGTTGTAAATTGTAATTGTCAACAGTGGTACTTAGTTTCGCCCTCGTGCGCCTCCAGATCCATACGTTCCGCTTCTTTATCCAATTTGGAAAAAGCAGATGTAACGGCGCGGTTGTTGAGGTCGATGATGGCGCCTGCTAAATTAATGACAGTTTTTACAACTGAACGAAATCGCTTAGGTGAAAAGGAGAAGTTAGTGAATCTATAATTTTATTTGACACTTGGCAAACAAATAATGCGATAATCTCTCTAAAGAAAATATAACTCTAGTGTGCACCAAATCCATAATTGCTACATTAGCTGTCTCTACCTGGAATGCATTATATTTAGATTTCCTATAATGGTTTGTAATGTTTTAATTAAAATTAAAATTGCTTAATCGCTTTGTGCTAAGAGATATTTAATATTTTTATATCTTAATAATGTGCAAAGGCTTTGATGAGAAATAGTGAAAAGATGAATTGCTTTTCATGCTTCATGAACACTTCATTCATTATATAAAACGGATAAGTATCTTCTTGCAATCAATGACACCAAAGTTTGATTAAAAATTTGCAACCCCAAATCGCAAGCGCCACACCAAAGTTAATTTACTATGATTTGTTAGACCCAATGTAAATAAGACTGTTGGTCTGCTAGTATCGAATAAGTCAAAAAAAAAAAAACACAATGCAATAGTAAATAAAAAAATTAAAATTTCATCGATTTTTTTGTTTGTTTATTATCAGCTACCTAAAAATAACAACAGCAATTACTCAGTCATGGCGTTCAAATAATATCGCCCAGCACTCATCAACCCAACTGATCCACCTTATGTTTCTTGCCATACCGAGCTCGTCAATTCAATGCTGCTGCTGCGCCGATGAAACCACTGCTCTATACAATCAATATGTGTGTTTGTGTACAAAGCGCGTGATGCCCCTGACATTCGCTGTATAGCGAGCGCTACAATTTATTGTTTCAGTTTCTTTGTCTCCAACACTTCTTTTGCACCAATAGCTGGTTGTCTCATCAGCCAACTAGTTTTTAGATTATCGATTTAGTATCTAACATTATCCGCTTAGTTTGTTTGTATACGAGTATCACCAATACACCACTACATCAACTCACCAAGTCACCAAGTCACCAACTTGCGCATAAACAAAGTCATCACTAATTTGTTGGTGTACGGGTATCTGCGTATGCGTAGCCCTTGACTTTTTCTTTAGTTTTTCTATGGAATTTTACTTTTCTGTTGCTGTTGTTTTAACGATGCGATTCATTTTTGTTTTTGATCAGCTTCATGTTGATTTGATTTGCATTGGCTTGGCTTGACTCCAATTGACTTGACGCAGTCTTCTTTTTGTGGTGTAGTTGGCATAGCAATTTTTTCATTGCTGGTTTAACTATTTGCTAGATTTGTTGTTTTTTTTTGTTTTTTTTTTAAATTTTTTATTGTGTGTGTCTCGAATACCTTAGCTATAATTAGCTCTTTTCGAGGGCATCGGCATCAGGTTGCATTTACTTTGTCTCAGGCTCAGTATGTGCGTGTAGTCTTGTAGTCAAATAAATTTACTATGGTATAATATTTGATTTTGTCTGCATATTCCATTATTTATTCATAGTTAAAAGTTTTATGTTTAGTTTTTTAATTTATTTCACTCACTAACGCATGTTTATTTGAATGTTCATCCTACACGATTTAAGGTGCGAAATGAATAATACTAGTGTATTTGATTTGACGACAATGAGGTTAAACTAAACTGTAGTGATGTGAACAGAAGTTCGATTGTTTATTCGCAGGTTTTTTTGTTGTTTAAGTCTTTCGTTCTAATGGAACCAGTTTAAATATTAAACACATTTGTTTAACTGATAGCCAAGGAAATTAAAAACTGGTTTGTGATTAAAAAAATAAATAAAAAATATTATACCAAGCAATTGAGTTTGACAAATTTTGTTAATAATAAATTAATTTGTGTTAGAGGTGCCAGTAAGCTATATTAGAAACACTAAAGAATGTTAATTTCGCATTATACGGACGAAAAGCGCATTTGGAGCTAATTATGCAAAATAAAAGTTTGACACTCCCGGAAACACATTTTTATCACTGGTCTACATCATATAATAAAAAACCATAAAATAGAAATAATAAAAAATAATAAACATATCGTAAAACCAACGTAATCTTAGAAGGAATTCATGGAGATAGACAAAAATGCTATATATTACTTTAATTGTGTGACCTTTCGAAGTAAAAGCGATATTCAATCCAAAAGCACTCCATTCAGTATGTATTGGAAAGTAATGCGGTAGATTTTCGAATGCTGTATGAAGCTTCTGAGAAAAGTTAAAATAATACTTACCTAGCTAATTTATGGTTTACTCGTTAAAGTTAAATAAGTTATAGGCCAACTTCTAGCTCAGAACTTATAGAGCTGACGATGTCTTGCCTATAACAACTTATTATTTATTTTCGTAGCCAGACAAGACATTTCGGGTTCTCTTAAAATTTAATCAAATTCAGCTCTTCATACAAGTGGTAATCTTCTTCAAAATATTGCTATAAATCTTTTCCTCCGGAAAACGAACTGTTTGCTATCCATACTTATATTCAAAATATTTCTCTAAATCTTCTGGTAAGCAAAACAAACTGCTTGACAGCCATATTTCAAGATATCATACAACTTGTACTTGTATGATTAAATCAATTTCTACTTTTCAAAGAGGTGACAATCCTCTTCAAAATTTAGCTATAAACTTTCTTTTTCAGCGAAACCAACCGTTTGATACCCATATTTTAAAATATCATATAACCTGTATATACTTGAATTGAATTAGACTTTTTAAAAAGGCGGCAACACTCTTCAAATATAGTTGGCAGCCTTATCCTTGCCGAGAGAAATCGTTTTAAATTTCTTCAACAGACAATTCTTGAATATATATGCAGTAAATCACAGTAGCTGATTAATTTAACTCTTACTCGTTTTTTAGGTATATGGTAATCCTATATTGAAATATAGGGTAGATCACTTTCGAATACGTTTCGTTTGATATCTATACTACTATACTGAATAAATAAATAAATTTACTAAATTTATTTCTACATTCTCACTGAAAGGCCGTTCTTGAATTCCATTTAAATTAATATTTTGTTTGTCTTAGGTAGCTGGCAATATCAGATTTCCATTTCCATAAGGTGGCAACGCTAACTTAAAATGCAATGTAGAGGTTCATTTATTATACATGCTGCTATATTGTAAACGTAAATATTTTATTTAAATACCTATAATATATATATAATATTTTCGAAAGGTGGCAAATTTAACAAAATTTGTTTTTTATATTCTCAGGGAAATACTATTATTATTGCTATTTTAAATTTAATTTGCGGTTTGAAATTTTACCTATGTTATATATATACCTTACAAAAAAAACAACTCTTTAAAAATTGCGGGGGGAAAAAAATAATCTAAAAAAGCATTAGTATTTGAGAAATTAAGTTTTTAAAGTATCGTTCTGAAATACAGTATGTTTTTTTGAAGCAATAACAAATTTCTAGATATTAAAACAATAAAATAAAATTGAAAAAATCTTGACATTTTGAACTTTACATAACTTTTAGAATCAATTTTTTCAATTTTTACTCATTGGTAGAGTTTCGTCACTTCTGACCAAATTTTATCTAAATCGAAATGGGTCACGGGAATACCCATTTATAGTTTCTTAATAACATAAATAAAGGGCAATTTTTTAGACATGTGACTTTCAAGAAGAAATAAAACGCATATAATTTAATGTTATGGCCAAGAATTGAGCTTTATTGTAAAGATAAGGATGTGCCATTAGGTTTTAAAAATGATGTCGGGCACGTGATCGCCGCGGCAGGGTCGAATGAATTCCAGCCAAAGGGCCTAATTTTCGACCATTTTTTGCTGCAACTTGCGGCCGTATGTCACCAATAACACACCGAATATTCTCTCCTAAGGCGTCAATCGCCTCAGGCTTATCTGCACAAACAAGCGACTTCACATAACCCCACCGAAAAAAGTCCAGTGGTGTTAAACCGCAGAATCTTGGAGGCTACGCCACAGGCCCACGGCGCGAGGTAACGCACTCACCAAAAGTTTCCATAAATAAATTTATTGTTTCGTTGGCTTTATGGCATATAGCGAACTCTTGTTGAAACCAAAAGTCGTTCACATCTACGTCCTCCAATTTAGGCACGAAAAAGTCATTAGTCATGGCTCTATAGCGTTCCTCATTGGCTATAACATTACAAAATTTTCTTGTGAAAATTGGGATCGGTGGCCATCTTGTTGTGGGCACATTCACTGAACGTGCGACTCGCTTGATGGCCAATCGGTTTTAATTCTTGCACGAGTTGGATTTTGTAAACCAGCAAATTAAGATCCTTCGCAAAATCTACCATAAAGTGGATGGGCACAGCTCCAATTGTTGCGCGCGATGGCGGATGAACTCATTCGGCTCTTCTTCGATACTCTGCTTCACAGCAGAAATAGTGTCTTCGGTGGGCACTGTACGGCGTATCTGAGGAGCCGCATTATCCACTAGAGTAAACGTGGTGCGAAACCGATTCATAGTTGCTCGAATTACCCACTACGCTGGGCGATTATGTCGACCGAATATTGGACGCAGTGCGTGGTGCGTCGTACGTCGCGCGAATCGTAGGATTTTCAAGCGTTGTTCCGGATGTAATGGCAAACCAAACTGAGTATAAATCAAGTAACAGCTGCCGAAAAGACCAACTTCGAAAAAATTATTGCCGCATTGAAAACCACACGTCTAAAAAAAACACCCTTTACGACAAAAACTTCTACCATGATTTGATCGTGCAAACAAAGTTTGAACAATTTTTCCTTTTTTAAAACTCTAATATTGAATTTTAAAATATTTCCAAACTTGTTTTATTTTCAAGGTAGGCAAAACACATTATATATTAAATTTTTGCATCAAATTAATTGGTTGCCAAGCAGTCTTTTACTTAATATTTTTTAGATATTAAAAATTTTCCATTTGGTCCGAAAAATCGATGTTCGCTCATTTTCTAGTAATATGTATTTGTTCAACTCGACTTCATCTTGACCATGATCTTAAAAAAACCCTAAGTTATTCCGAAGGTGTTTGGAAATATAGTATTATTCATCAAACACTCATAATTTCATTTCATTTTAATTAAAGTCATAAACCGCAACATTTACCCACCTTAACAGCATGATGAATGGATCAAAAATCCTACTACTTTGACACACCTGATTCAAGCTATCACTTCACTTTGTTTGCTGCTTTTGCATAGAAGATATTTAAAATATCACTCTACAACATTTAAATTAGCAAAATTGGACAAAAAACAATTTCCATCAAGCAAAATCCTACTGTATGCATAATTAGGTATAATATGATGCCTGAAATTTATTAACTACTTCACGTCGTTCGTCAAGTTCGTTGCTTAAGTCTTTTGTATAAAACTTTGATAACTGGCTTTAAGAATTTATATAATCAGATATCAAACAAGCCATTGGATGAACTGTCACATATGTGTCGATATTATTTATGGCATGGTGTAGAAAGTGAAATTTATGTGAAGTAGTTTCCTCTTTTGTTGGTTAACTACGCCATAAAAGTACCATATTGAGCTATTTTTATGGCAAACTTTTGAAATGCGCACGAAGAAGATGATATGTAAAATATTTCAATGGTAATAAGGAATGATACAACGCCGTGGGGGATTAATTTTTAGAAATATAGAAATAAAAATACTAGTAGAACTCGTTCCACTTGTTTGCTGTATTTGAGACAAGATCTAAATAATATTTATGATTTTATATACATACATACATAAATGGAATGTATATATAATATATTAATAGGTTGAGCAGATTCTTTCAAGCTGTGCAGCATTTTAGTAAGCAAGCAAAAAAGGTTTTATATTTTATTTGTCTTTTTTTTCGTTGTACTAATCAAACATGTTGTAACATTTGCTTATTTAAAAAAAAAACACAAATACACGCGAAGTATTTAACTAATGTACATTTATGGATACAAAACAAAATTTCAACGCATTGAATGCCTTTATGGTTTGTGCAAATTCAAGTTTATGTCGCTATTTGTATTATAAAAATTTCAATTAGCTACCTTACCACTTTTTTATCACTGCACGCGAAATACCTTTGGGAGCAACTCGAAGATGAGGCAGCAACAAGAACCGGCAAAGCCAGAAGCAGTATAATAAAAAAAAAACGAAAATTTAACAACAACAATTACATTTGTGTTATAAAACAAGCCGTTGGTAATATTGCTGCTGAACTAAGGTGATTTATCACTGAACCACCTTCAGTCAAAGGCAAATGGTGGTAAACACGTGTGGTTTCGAGTTGAAGTGCGAAGAAATATTTTAACATTTGTAAAGTTATCTTACACACAAATACCTTCAATTTTAATCATAATTGAAACAGATTCATAAGACTGAGATGCAGTGAGAATGGCATTTTCGTAAAATTTTGTAATGATGCTGAAAATCTAGACTTTCTGTCCAAAAGCTCTCTTTTCATGGAAGCATATACCTTAATTGTTTCGAAGATAAGCGAAGGAAAACATTTAGTCATTTACAAAGTGCATATAAAAACATTAATCATTTAGTATATCTAAAGTTTTCTTTAGCTTTTGAGAATAATTTTTTAACAGGAACCAAAAATAACTATTATCTTGAATTAACAAATTGAATGGGTTACCCGCATATTTGATGAAAAATATTTTTATTTCAACGTTAAGGCAAATATTTTTTCCATTGCCTGATAACTGCTATGCAGGAGAAATATTTTCTCCATTAATAATAACAACATTTAGTTTTACGTTGTCTGTACATTTCAAACTTTTAATACGATTTTTTCGGACATATCTTTACAAAACTACAAAAAAAAAAGGTTTTGGCATCTTCGAGGTCCATGTGCTACTCCTTAACCAGGATTAATTTGTTTATGGCTTTGGAAATTTATTATCAACATAAACATATTATACTTTTCATGAATAAACAACAATTTAATTTATACTACTCCATTGTTACCGTAAAAAGATATTAAACTTTTAAAATGCTATTTATTCTCATAAAAAAAAAAAAAAACAAGCAAAAAAATTGAGTTAACTATGATAAAATGAATTATATTTTTCTAGAAAAATTAAATAACAAGATACATACAGAAATGGTACTTATAAATATCCCATCATGGTCATTGTCGAAGGTTTCATATGTTATCGCTCTTGTTGGTACTGTCCACCGAAAAACTCGTCAATAACAAATTTTCTAGCAATACATGAAGTCCAAGTTGGCTCATTCTATAAATGTTAAAGTCTCCAACCAAAACCTATTATTGATAATGTTCTCAGTAAATCTGGTAAGAATTGATAACTGAATGGCTAACACAATTTTACGAGTGTTGAAATGAAAAGAGAGTTAAATTTCATTTCCTTCGCTGCTTTAGTGTAGGAGTAATAACGCAAAACCTCATATATGAATAATCAGTTGTATGGGAGCTATAAATTAAAGGAGTTATAACGATAAATTTCCAATCTGAATAATTAGTCAATCGAAACTATATTATGATTTATACATGATAGAAATACATCTGCCTACCAAGTTTCATTTAGATATCTCTAAAACTGAGGAACGGTTTGCGTTCAAATTGATAGACGAACGGGCAGACGGGCATGGCTAAATCTAATCAGCTCGTGGTTCTGATCAATTTAGTATACTTGGGTTTGATCCTATCTCGTTTTCTTCTTATACTTACGAACATCAGGCCAAAGTTGCAATACCATTTCATGCTTTCTAAGTGATTATCTACACAATAAGATTTCTGAATGTGCAAACAGATCTGGGAATTGATTTGGAAACTTATAATCATCTATGCATGTATTTGTATTTTTGTATTTTAAAGAGAGTAAAATGAGGATTAAAAATGTATAGCGGTGAGAAATGAAAATCCTAAAAAGCTATACGAGAAGCTAAATTTTTTCGTTAACACATATGAATTTGAAGTTCTACTGCATTTACGTATGTATGTATCTACAAAAAAGTTTGTCCTCATCAAAAAGATCCTGCAAGTTAATTTAAAAAAGACAGCAGATTATACAAAGAAGTACACTTAAAAAATTTTAAATTTTTGTTAAAATATTGGAGCAATTTGATTTTTTTAAATGACACAACACATCCTTTAACGCTCTCGTTGGCTTTAGTTTAAAATATGTGCCCCTTATATAAAAACCCTGGAGATTTCCGAGAGCTCATTCGAAGTGGTTCCAGTCAGAGGTTCTTCTTATTTGTTACATACTAACTTTTTAGTTACTTTTTAGAAAAAATAATATTCATCCTACGAGAAATTCCGTATAAATGTAATCTTGAAACTTTTTAAACTTTAAACTTTTTGATCAGAACTTTTAGGAAATTATTAGGTAGATCCCATATGATTTGGATAATTTTTTCTAACGGTGTTGTTAATTTTCTCCATATAACTAAAACACGAATATTTTTTTATATGGAAGGACACCAACACCCTAAGCAAAAAAAAAATTATCAAAAATTAATAGAGATTTTTAGAATTTACAGTTTGTTAAACTAAAATTAAATAAGCTAAAAACTTTGTACTCTAAAATTTTATTTGAGTTGTAATTAAAAAGTTTGAATATTGATGAAAATTTGTTTAGTTTTATTAGATTTTGCTCAAAGTTTTAAAATTGCTGTTAAATGAAGAAAATTAAAATTGCCAAGTCACAAACAAGGGGTCAAAATTTGTCGAACACTTCCTGTCGTATAATTATGATAAGCACTATATAGGTTACATACAAATATAAATGGCAAGTATAAATATTTTAATTGAAAACATCACCTTCAATTTCTATAGATCAGTTTACGTGCAGAGTACTTTGAATTTCAATTAATTAAATTCTACAGAGTTTTCTGTAGTTTTATATATCAACTTTATTTTGATTAGCTTAGTTTTACTGCTTTTTAGCCACTCATTTACCTTATTTTTTAATTAATTGTTTAGCTGTTGTTTTTTTTTTGTTTGTTTTTAATATAGGTATTATTTTAATTTGATGCCGTTCATTTTAATTTCGTAGAGAACCAGCTAGCTTTGGCTGTTGGCATTCAACCATAAACTTCCTCACTGTAATGACGTAACTACTGTGGACGCACATGATGCGCAAACGCAAACACGCTTTATGCCTTGCTTCGAAGAAGACGCTGAAGCCATACCATCGATATCGGCGTGAACATGCAGCAGACCGTCGCACCATGCCATCGTGGTTGCTGCTTAAGTTCTTAAGCACTGAAAGTCGATTTAGTGTTTGGCATATTTTCAACTTTGGCCATAAATTCGGCATTTTATGCCCAGCTTGTCGACATTTTTATTGTACTTTAATATATACATAATACATACATATTATATATGTATGTGTACATATATGTTTAAAATATTCAATAGCATCTTTTTGTTGTTGTTGTATTGCCTGGCTTTCCTGACCGCCCCAATCACTTCTGGTTACAACAATCGATTGGGCATTAATATTTTGTGTCAACTTCATTTTTCTTTTTTTAACCATCTCCACTTCAGTGGAATTTTCTTCATCTCAAACCAGTTTGCGTTGGCATTGTGTTCGCCTGTTGTTACGTCAACTTTTTGTTCATATTTTTTATGCATATTTAAATGCAATATTTTGTTTTTTGCTAATGTTGTTTTTATTTCGATTGTTTGTAACATTAATAATTTCAAGGTCGGTGAGACAGCCATTCATCTTCACTCGCTGCACCACCAACTGTTCAATTCTCCTTTCCTTTTTCCTTTATATCAAATTCACTTTTAATTTTCGCTTTCCCTTTCATCTGCCGTAATCTACCGTTTTTCCCATTGTCATTGGTATTCATCTACGTTTGCACCTCAACAGCCGGTTATTGAATATGTTTGGAATATGCATGGGGCTTGTTGGTTTTGCAAAATTAACACCAGATTGCTAATTACGGGTTTTATATTTAACCCCAATTTGTCGTAATGCATATGCGTGCGGATTTTTTTTTAAATTTATTGGTTATATGTACACACGCCGCTATAAATATTGACATAATAATCAATATTTGAGACATTGGAATGCATCAATGTTGTTTCAAAGGTTTCTTTAATTTTTTCATATCTTACACCTTTCTATTGCTTGGCAAAATATAGCTTCGCAGCAGGTTTAAGCAATTTTTTTAATTTAATGCAAATAAAATTTCCCAAAATTTTGTATAGCTTAACTGGGTATGCCATAGCTGTAAAATTTAGATTGCAATTAATATTCAAGGCGATTAGTATTGTAGTTGCTCTTAAAATGATTAATTATGTTTCCTTTGGATTAGTGAGTGATGTTAATTAAAAATAATCAAAAAATAAATATGATTAATTGCTGTTAAAGGAAAAAATGAGAAATAACCTAAACTAATAAAAAAATAATAATTTAAAATTTGTTAGTTTTGATTATTTGATTATTTGATTACTTCCATTAATCATAATTATTATTTTTTTACTAATTAAGTTATTGGCAATCGATTATAATTTAAAGACCATGAAGAGCTTTTAATTATATAAATAAAACTATCGGGCAAGTCGCAGAAACCGACTCAGTTTCAATATTCGACTAAGCTGTTCTATTGATGTGCTGAAATTGACGGTTATTTGCAAACGACTGAGATTTTTTATAATATTCCACTGTTGTGCCAATGAGCGAATAAAATAAAATAAATATGTACATATATTATAATATAATAAATACATTATGGGTTACGAAGATAAGATATAATTTATAATTGCGTCGATCAAAATAATAGCAAAATATATTGAGAAGTTTTGAGAATTAATTTGTGTTTTGCCGGCTCGAGGGGTCAAGGGGTATTTTGTGTTAGTAAAAACAAATGATTTACTTGTTCTCCAATATATTATATGTATAGTTTTGAGAATTTTGTCTTTCTTTATTTAATTTGACTTATGTATTTGTTATAAAAAGTAGTTTATTCTTTAACAAACACCAAGGCGAATTCATATAAGGTGGTGTTATAAGTACAACTACAAGACTCCCATGTATTTTGTTTTTACTTTTGCGTAAGAGTTGTGAAAATTTACATACATTTTGTTTTTGCTTTTAAGTCTTTTGAAAGTTGATACGCAAAGGAAAAAACAAAATACATGTAGGTGAATAAAAAAAATCAAATCGGCTGCTATAATAGCTACACCTTATATGAATTCACCTTGAACAAAAACCATGTAGGTGAATGTTTCAAACTTTCTAGATAATGTATAAAAATTAAATAAATTTATAAAAAAACTCATCAAATTTTTTAGAAAACTTTCTGGTATGCAGTTTTGTAGCTCATTCAATCTAACTATAACGAGCAAATATCAAGTAGTAAAAATTGTTTTTAATTTTTGTTAAATTTTGTTTATTTTATCCTATATTTTTTTTTTATTTTATACAAAATTAATTTAAAATTAAAATTCTAAACTAATGCTGTTGCGTTTAGCTTTGGCAGCGCAGGCCTTAAGCTTATTCTAAGTATGGTTTTAAACTACGTTATGTTTTTTGGTGATAGCTATGCACTAAATGTGTTGGTGTATAAATAGGTTGACTTTAAGAATTCTATTGTCTTTTCAATGTTGGCTGGATTGGGAGAGGAAATGAAGGTTAGGGGATCGGCGTTTTGAAATATCCGCGTTCTGGATGATTGAAATTTAGGGCTGTTCGAGATCAAGTGATTTATGCTAATGTGTATAGATAGGTTGCAAAAAGGGCAAATAGGATGTTAGCGATTTTGCATTAAATGTTGGTGAGTTATTTTTGTATGTCCGAGCCTTAGGCGTTCGAATTTTATGACATTTTGTACAAAATATACCTATAATACATATACCAGATAAAAAACACAAATAAGCAAAAACGGTAGAGTTTGAGTGCCCGTTTTACTTCCGATAAAAAAACTAACAAACTCGGATTCTGCGACACCTAAACCGATAAAAAAAATCGAATATAAGACCCCATAAAATCGGGTTACGCGACAACTAACGAAAAAAATTGGCGGTTTCAAATTCGATACCGAGGGGATCGGATTCTATGACATGCATGTATAATTCTTAATTAGCCAAAACTAATTTGAAAATTTTTGTTAATTTACAACCGATTTGCTTGCATTGAGACAATCAAAAATAAAACTAAATTATTTACATATAAAATCACCACTAAATAAAACATATTTGCGTTTCACAATCCACACTCAAGTATGGAAATATGTTATTGAAAAGTATTGTAGCACCGCAAAATGTATACGATGTTGTCGAATCGTTAACTTGTAGTGCAAAAAGAGTAATCAGCATTGAATTGAGTCTTCTCCGATACAATGATATCTTTTACGTGTATTTGATTGAAATACAGTCATATGGACATACTTATTTCCTCGCCAATATTCGCTACTTAAGTTGAACTTAAGTTTCGGTCAAAAGTGTTTGATGAAACTCCAAATCTTAAACTAGACTTAGTTCAACTTAAAAATACATTATAAAACTGTACAAACAATTGACCGCATGGTGCTTTCTCTATAATATTCGAAATGTTTTTCATGCCAAATTGTTTTACTAATTTATATAGATATAAATGTAGGCATCCTCTTTTTTGCAATATGGCTCAAACAACATAGGCTATATTTTCATCCGTTAGGAGGCGCATGTGTAGAGATATTCGGAAAATCCGTATTTGTGGTTCGATATTGATGATATTAGAAAAGTATAATGCCGATGCGATAAAAAATAGTCTTGTGAAAAAGAAATGCGCTAGGTGGTGCCATAAGCGAGTTATTCAGAAAATAAGTATTTGCTATCCTATCTTAATAAAATTAAAATCGTATAATGGCGATGCGACTAAAAATATTTAGATGAAAAATTAATCCGTATTTTTGGTCCGATGTTGTTACTATTAGAAAAATATAATGCAGGTGCGATTAGAAATGCTTTTATAAACCAACTTAGATGAGCAGATGTGCAGTTGAAGCAATGCCCAAAGCTATTTTTGACAAATATTCCTTTAAAAGTTATGTGAAAAAATTTCTACTGACTCTGGAGTCGACTTTATCTGAGCTGTGGCTACAAGGCATTGTTTTTTCAGAAGGAATCATTACTTTAGTAAGAAATTTTTTCAAATAAAATCTAAATATTTAAAAATCTACATACTCGGATTTTTATGTTATTGGTACTCAAAATCTTGACTTAGGATTAAACCCCCATCTCCCATCGATAGGTTCCAACATGTACTATGTTGGTTTTGATTTGGTTTATATAAATATTTCTCATAATAGGGATGGGCATAAAAAATACATCAATTTTTTTTAATCCAGGACATCAAATGGTGACAGTGGCCGAAGACATTTGATGTCTACCGCTAACTACCGCTAATGTTTTTTGAACGTAACGAAATCTGCTAAATGCTATTGGGACTTCATTTATAGAAAATGGTAACATCTCTACTGAGCCCCGCGAGACTTCTGGCTTAAACGTATAGAAAATTTATGTGTCATGCGTAACAAAACATATATCCAAATACGATCGAACGCATTCAGTGGCTTTGTTATACTATGGGAAAATGGGCAAATATTGTCTTTCATGTTGTTCAATTGAACTATCTGGATATGATAATCTACGGAGTAACAGGATATTACTCTGTGTCTAAGCTTTTAGCCAGCAGGAGGTCAGGATGGCAACAAGTCAAATTATCAAAATCCGTGTTTGAGCTTTTCGGCTCGGCAAGGCTATTTACCCTGAACTCACTTTTATTTCGCTTCTTAATAAATTCGTGTGAAGCTTTGATGGTGTATTCTATATAGTTATATCGTCGTACTCATGAAAAAATTACATAAAAGTAATCGACCCAGCCTAATGCACGATCAGATATGAGTGTTATACATATACATAAGTACATACACTTATTGTATATCCAAGTGCTTATTATTATCGTTATTTACCATTACTACGAGTATATAGTTTTAGGCGATTTTTACCTCACATCACCCTCATTCAAAAGCAGTAAGCTTAGAAAATATAATAGCAAAAGCTAACAGTTAACTAATGGCTCAGTTCAGCAATCTTTAACAAACTGAAAGCTCGTCTCATACAGTTGTGCAAAATGTTAGCTCAAACTTTAGCATAAAAGCTTCACATACTGTTATGGTTATTTCAAATTATATATTCGATACAGTGATTTTATAATTCGTAAATTAGGTAAATCTGGTTGAATTTTTTTTTTTTGTTTTTGATAAAATAAACCAGTTGTACATATTTGGCAGATTGTTGCTTTTGGACCTGCACTATGATTTATGATATTTTATTTTGTTAAGTTGGATCATTGAAGCAATCTGTTTATGGGTTGACATAAAATATTTAAGACCACACTAGTTGCAGACAAATATCATATGGATAAAGTAATGTATTAAAGTCAAAAGGTTTTCTTATGGATCAAAAATATAAAAATTAAAATATCTATATTGATCTCACTTCATTGGGGCCTCTTGTAGAAATTTGGTAAGTAATATTACTTTAAGTGGATTGCAAATGTCGGTGAATGATGATTTGTGTTTTTTTACACCGCTTCAAAGTTGCGCCACGAAGTCACGACATGCCGCTTATGAGAAAAAAACAAAAACACCTATTGAGGTAGCGACATATTAATGTGTATGTATATATATATATATATATATATGATGTATGTATTATATACATATGCATATCGGTATTTACTAATACTACTACTAAATACCACTACTATTTTTACTTACTTATACTATTATTTTTACTAATTTTACTACTAATTACTCCTACAAGTTTTACGATTTTTTTAATTCTACTACTAATTACTACTATTTTTTTTTAATAATTTCTACTAATTACTATTACTATAATGCTACTATTACTCTTACTAATTTTTACTATTCATTTATTGATTCTAGAGCTAAAAAAAATAAAACGGGTGTCTTATAAAACTCTTTCCCATATTTAATTCTATATCTCTTGGTAGAGTCGGCACAGAAGTTTTATTTCTGGCTCGCGCATTTGGGTGATTATGTCTTTTGTTAATGTCTATAATTATGCTTGGTGAGTACAAATGGAAAGTGTATACCGTTTTTTTTTAGATATATAAATATTTATTTGTACTATAATAGGCTGTGCCACGCCCAGTTTCACAGTAAGAAAAAAGTATTCCTTTGTTAGGCTTTATCTTGTATATCAAATGTGATCAAATTCCTTTTTATAGTTACTGAAATATCACATTCTATTGATTTTCAGGAAACACCTTTATATCGGCCGAAAGATACCTCTCTACGTGTTCATAGTTGACACTTGTATAAAAAGTTAAAATGAACTAAATTAATCGAAATACGGGTACCAAGTGGCAGAGGATTTCAGGGAGCTCATTTACAAAAATATTTTTATAAGGGAGTTACCATCCGATTGAAAATTAAATTATTTTTACTTGATTAGATACAAGAAATATTACAATGTACAAAATGTTTTAAAGAAGCTTTTCACCTGGTCCGAAGAAATATTATAACATGGGTGTCAAACGAAAAAGAGTTAACACATATTAACTCTAAAAATTATATTAACTTGGTCCGCGACGTGTTTAAATTTAGTAACTTAAAATTGGTGTATATATATAATAAAGTTGTTTAACGTTTGTTATCGATAGACTATATATTACCGTGGTCCGATGTTAAAATTCGCATACCTATGTGTTCGTCTTCGCGAGGAGAAGGTGAAGGATAAAAATTGCGACTTGATATTTAAAAAAGATTAAATTAAATGAACTTAATAAGTAAAATGAAAGATTACAGTACATATAGAAAAATAAAAGGGGTAAGAGAATATTTTTGCGTAAGAAAAGCAAATTAAATTTAACTATTAATTTAAATCAAATTATCAGAACATGAGATTGAAATGAAATATATATGAAGATTCGATTCTTAATCACGAAACTATTTTTAAAGAAGGTTGCCGCCCGTTTAAAATAAATCATTTAATTTAACTAATATGTTCACAGTACTGGTGCCCAATGAAATACGACTGGGTTTCCAGTTAACTAAATACAAGTTATTGACAAGATTTTCGCACGTAATAAAATTTGAAATAAAATGTGTTACGAGTAAATTTTTCAAAACTATTCATTTAATTTCCTGTTACGTTCGAAACTTTAATGTTACGCCATATGTCATGTGGGTGACATTTAGTATATCTATATCTATCTAAACAAAAATCTCAAAACTGTTATGGTTCCAGAATATTCACATTTGAAGAAATTTTTCTGCAGCAGAGGACGATTTCACTCCAGCCCTTGAACTAGCTCTAAATATTTCATATTAAAACAATTTTTAATTAAGAAAAAGTCTAATTAAACCTTCATTTTTGAACGGGCAAGTATTTAAACTCGCATACATTTTATTATATAGTACTTTCATAAGTTTTACGCTATTCTATGCTTGTGAAGATTTTAAAGCTTTGGCTAGAAAAATTGAAATTTCATCAATACTGCTATTACCGAAAATACTGATTTATAAAAGTTTTCTTTTTTGGAAAGTGAACTATGTACATCTTCAATTTCTGCTCGCATGTTTGCATAGCTACATTTATGGTATTTACATCGCACTTATGTCGACAAACAATGCTATCAACATAAGCCGATCATATTGATTGCATTGACTTAGGACCAACCGCGGCAATTAACAGCGCGGACGTTATTTTCAGCTTAAATTTTTTAAATGATACATAGAAAATATTTCAATTGGTTAATAATTTTAAAGCTAGCTAACTTTATATAAAAGCGACAAGTGAACTGTATACGGATACATCGAGTGTGGAATTGACGTTATTCGAATCATCGGTAAGTATCTATTTATCTTATTTTGCTTTCATAATAACACAAGTGTACCTCTAATTCAAAATTCATATAAGTTGAATAATTTCACCATAATTGATATTGTGTTTTAAAGCTGAAGCTGCGTAAAATCTCAAAACGCCATCGAGTCGTGAGAAATAAAGCAGAAAGCATTAGAGTTTATGATCTTAAACAAACTAAACGCTAAACAAACAGAAGGTCGAATAACAACTATTTACAAGCGTACATACATATGTATGTAAAATATAGATAACTAAGCAATTGACCGCAGTGGTTTACCCTAAAAACAATTACAATACTTTCTGAGTAAACAAGAGATAAAGAGATAATGGTCACGAAAGTGTCAAAATGATATTATAATATTATTAGATTTGCCTTATTTTAACCGAGTAACGAAATAGCTGTCCAATTCAGTAAAAATTTAATTTTTGTTTGTCAGAGCATTCCTGTTAGCTCTTTATGTGAAACATGCGATTTGTTTGCTGCTACATAAGAACGTCAAATAGTTGTGCCAGCAATTTTTGGTTGACTTGGTAAATTATAAAAACAAAATTATAACAATAAAAACTGATTTGGTATTAAACTGAAATTTTACATATATTTCGTGTGTTCTGTATCTCACTGTCTCTATCCTATACCCAGGATATTATAGGCACTTATCATATTACAAACAATTACAACATTTTATATATTTCCAAATCATTTAGCAAGTTTACATAAATTTGGTACGAAGAATTTAATTAGACAGAAAAATGTGTGTAAATCTAACTTTTTGAAAATTGGCGTGTTGCATTAAAATCATAAAAATAGTTTTTGTTTTTATTTAAATAAATAAAATTTGTTTAAGTCTTCAAACTGAAGTGAAAAAAACATGCGTTGGGTATTTAAAGTTCAGTTTCACACGAACTTAAACTCTTCTTTAATTATTGGAAGTGGAAGTGTAAAAAAAATATATAAAAATTTAATAATTTACACGTATTCTTTGTAGGGTAGATATGAAACAAATTGTAAACGAGAAAAAGAATAGGGTTCAGGATTTCAGTCTGCCAACATAATACAAAATTGGCCGATTCATAAAGTTAAAAAAAAAAATGTAAAAATTCTTATTTTATGACTTTATGGCAATAAAACTTGATTTAGTATACGATCAGCTGATATAACAAAACTTGCGCTAAACATGCACCACGCGTAAACTTAAGGCGACGCTGCTGTAAAAAAAACATGAAATTTTCATAATGAGTTTTTAATCAAATATGTTTTTTTATCAACATATGCAAGACACACACACGTTGTTCCCATTTACATAATGAAAGGTCTCGTGTTTATATTTGACGGCGCAAGGTTATTAAATTAAGAGTTGAATTAGCTTAATAGCCTGGACAGAAGGCAACGTTAATTTTATTATTAAGAGCACTAATGCGGATTAACTCGTGAATTAGTATGATGATTACAGTTTGTCAAAATGAAATAAAAAATTTGAGCAAAATAGCTAGAAATGAGAAATTATCTCCAAGGGCAAGAGCTATTAGAAAAGGCTGTTCAATAATTTTAGAGGTTACCTTGCTCCGGCCGAGATTCAAACCCGGGGCATTCCATTCTGCTATGGTGCTCTCAAACACCATTTCAAATTTTCAGGACAATGACTATAGTTTTAAACAAAGTGTAAAATTGCTTCTTATTTTCCCTTTTAAAAACAAATATTCTGGAATATATTATTAATTACGTAATATATTATGGAATATATTATAAAATTACGTTTCTTCAAAATGAATAAAAACTTACAAAAAATATGATATTTTTCCCCCCACAAATAGTCAGAATATCTTTAGCGCAAATTTATTCCCACTTTTCCTTCTTTTATAAGTTGGTTTTCTTCAATCCAGACAAAGGTTTTTTAGTGTGGAATTAGCTCAAGTAACTAATAGTAAATGAGATCTAAAATTTATTAAAATACCATACATTTTACAGGACTGAATTATTTTTGTCTATATGTTTCTGCAATTCTTTGGGCTTTTTGTAAATTTTATCTTGCCGTTATAGTTACAAAATGTTTCGATAAATTCAGGAGTGGACCTGTAGGTCCTTTTCTTCTGCGGGGGCGCATCGTTTTTCGTACCAGTGGTTCTACCGAGCTCGCTGGAATCCAAGAACTTCCTCAGCGGTGGTACGCAGAAAACGAGAAACGAGAAATGAGAAATTTTAGTTTACTAAGTGAGCAGGTTTGAGAATCGAGTGGTGGAGTTTGTAGCTACCTGTTGCGATTGCAGTATTCCAGTGTTGAGTTTTCTGTGAGTATTTAGACGCACGTTCTTTGCTGCACACAAGATAATGATACGAGTCGATATTTGGTCCTCGGACTATACCTACGTCTAATATACTGGAAGCCTATCACAATATGATCGATTTCGTCTCCCGTTTCTTGATCTGAAGACAGTCACGTGACTTGGATAATCTTCTTCTGCTGAAACCTGGTGCTACATACTACCATATTTAGAGCCCTGGCAAAGTCGACAAATCTCATTCCGTTAGTGGAGGTTTCTTCGTAGAGACTGAAATTTCCGACAATGTGACCAAAAACCCCTTCCTGACCCATCCCGGCCTTGAAGTCACCAAGCACGATTCTAAAATCGTCATTTAAATCGTTGCCTATGGTCGTCATAAAAAGGGGGGATCTCATCCGAGGCATAGTCGAATTTTTCATTGATAGCTTTCTCCACTTGCTAGAATTTGTACACACGGAACTATCTCCCTTGATAACCAGCATTGCCACTCAAAAAATTGAGTTCTTTAGTGTGCCCAAAAATGTATGTGGAAAAAGTAAAGTCAAAATTTTAATGCTCTCACCCCATAGGATTGCTCTATATCGCAAAAACATATGCTACTTTTTTATCAAAACATATTTAGAGTCGCTCAAGGCACTTAAAGTTTATTTCAAAATTTTTGATATGAACTATTTTTCAAAAAAAAAAAAAGCATGCATTGGTAATATACCATCGTACTTTCGAATACAGAGATACAGTTATATGAAGTTTTTATGAAAAAGATTTGTTCATGTAAGTTTGAACGGTGTGGGTAGAGTGGGTCTCACTGAATGCAGAACTGAAAATCTTTTTCTCCGGAGGCTTGTAGTTTTTAAGTTATTCGTTTTAAAGTTGCAAAAATTGTCGAATTTAACCTCACTTTTCCCTTTGTTGTTGAATTGAACTGAAACTAAGGCTGCCACACAGTACGAAAAAAGTCGAAAACGAATTTATGAAAAGAAGAACAAATAAACCCTTCTGCATTGGCAGTCTTCGGCCACGCTTTAAAAAAAATAACCCTGGGCGGTTCATCTCAGGCTACGCCATCCACATGGTTTTTACAAAAAAGTACATGTTACAAACGTAATTTCTAATAAGTGAAGGTTCGGAAATTACATTTCGATTTCCTTACGCCTACCAACATGTTTTAGAGTAAAAAAAGAGTATTTAAACTTTGAAGGATCTGACATCACCTGCAATGAAGTATCGCGGCCATCTTTCAACAATTGTGTGTTTACGATTATTGGAGAATAGCAATAGGTTTGGAAAGTAGTATTAAAAGTGTATTGGTATATTAAAATTTTGTAAAGTAAATCTATAAACTTCAACAACAAATAAATTTTATAAATATCGGTCAGTGAGCAGCCCCTGTAAATTTCATTAAAAAAATTATACGCAGTTTGGCTAAAACAACTAATGCTTCTTTATTGGAATGCCGACCTTAAATAAATAAAAAATAAGGATAAAGAAATAAAAATAATTTATGAAAACCTAGCAATGCATATCTCCTCTATATAATTTTACAGAAGCTTGCAAAGTATTGGAGTTAATCCTTTAGAAATTCTTTCATCTATGAAATAAATAATATCTGTAAATATAAACAAAAACCCCGCATTTTACAAATTACTTACTTTTCTTTGTGTACGACATCCATATTTTATTTTACTGTTGCTTACCATGTGTCAGGTTAGCAGCAAAACACTCGCTAACTCGTGTTTTTAAAGCTTTTTTTCTTATGATTATTGTTTAAAAGCTGCAAATTATCTCACAAAATAAACCTGACATTTGACAGAACAGGGCTGTTAATCTATATTAGCGCAGTGTTTATCAAGGCTTTACCCCTTTTGTGTTTCATATATACTTTTTCACTTTGCTTTAATGCCTGCCTTTTTGTTTTTAGAATACCTCATTATGTGTTATTGTTTTTGCAAAGCGTAAATATTTATATCTGGGATAATTGATTAAACCGAGTTCGCGAACGGAATCAATTTAATACCATTCACTTGATTTTGCATAGAATTGCCGAATTATAGAATATGATTCAATGTGAAACCAATCGCAGGAAGTAAATTGCCACACATTCTCAAAAACAAAAATCCCGTGACTGTTGAACAAATATTATAAATATCATTTTTATATTAAAGTTTTTATTTCCAAAACTAACAAAAATTACTGTGTTTCTCTTAGCAATCTATAAGTAAAGTATAATATAAAACTACAAACTTAACAACAACACAAATAGCATTAATTATAGTTTAAAAACAACGCAGAGTAGACACACACAAACACACATCTGACAAACCTTTTTAACATAACGACACACACATACATACATATATGGGTTAAAGCGGGTGTGCACCAAAATAAATACACTTTTTAAAAGATACTTAAAAAAATTTAAATTTAGTTAGTAGCGCACACCACACAAAAGAAAACCAAGCCAAAAGGTCAATGCGACCGACTGGCGGCATGCTGACGGCTTTGACTTCGATGAAAAAAACAGCACACTGCTGCTGCGACCAACTGGCATGGTTTCTTGGCGTTAAACTCATTATCTCTTTCGCTTTTGCCTCTCTGCTCCCGCCCCCATCCACCGTACCCTTTAGCCTGCTAGGGATTGCAGTGATTTCGGTGATAATTTACGGATCTTCGAGTTACCTTTGGCGCGCATGCGCAGTGCCGTGCGCTCCGCTGTCGTCCGTTCATCTGGCATAAAAACAGGGCCTGCGTTTGGAATGTAGCCGACCTCAGTGCGTCGTGTACCATCGATCAGTTGGTAACTGCAAAAGCAAAAAATGCATTTCAACTGAAACCCCTTTCATTCGCCGCATGGACAACGCTGATTATGTAACAGATTGCATGTAGCTTTTGACAGCGACTATTTACTTACGAGAAGCGGTAACCATCGCGAGTCGGCAGATATTCAAAATCTCCCAAGTAGACTTTTGGTAAGTAAATGGCGAACAAAGGATTGCTGGTGTGGGCACTGCGTATGTCATTTATGTTGTTGTTGTTATTGTTGTGGTTGCCGTAATCGTTTTTGTTGTCATTTATGCTGTTGTGATTAATGTTGTTGTAGCTATTGTAATTAGGATTTTGATTATTGTAATTTCCATGCTGATTGTTCTTGTGCTGCTGTTCACCATAGGGATAATTCGCCTCAATAGAGCTGAGCACAAATGCGGCTAACGCCAAGAACTGCAACTGAAATTTCAAAAAACAAATAATAGTAAATTTAAAAACTACATTTTAACTGAATTTTGTCAGTCTCAAAATTTCACTTCACAAAATTAATCCGATTTAATGCATTACCACCGCCTTGCCTTTACACTCACAATTTTTGATTCAATCATATTGCCAACAATTGCAACCGTTCATCTGCGCTGCTACAAACAAAATGATTGCAATGTGCCGCATAAATTTTTATTGTAGCCGAAAATTCAAATCTCAAAATCGTCAATCATTATGTTAGTAGTAAAATTTGTTTGGCTGCCAGCGAAATAGCTAAGAAAACAGTATCGAAAAAAATGCAGACAACAAATTTTCGGCGCATCGACAGCAATATACAACAATAACCAGCGCTATGGCTACTGCTGCCACTGGTGGTACCACTACGAAGAAACTGATTTCAACTATCGAAAGCGCAGTATATCTAACTAGTAAAAAACCTTGTGACAAGAGCAAAGAATAAAAGTAAATTAATAACTATTATAACCTGATAAGAAAATGTCAAGTCATCGATAACTATTAAACTTTTTTTTTGATAATTGTAAGTAAGAAATCAAATGTAAGTAATTGATAACTATTATTTAGAATCTTGTATTATGACAGAATTTTTATAATGATTCCAAGGGAAATACTATTTTTAAGTCAACCTTAAAAAATTAAATAATTATTATGAGTGTGAAAACATTTTTTGAGTTTTCAAAAGACGTTTATTTTGAGATTTATATTATAAAAATAATTTCGTACTAATTATGTATGTGTGAGGAAAAAGTTAGTTTAGGGTCATTTCGGAACTGTAATCTCAATATAATCCCGAAGTACTGTAAAAATTTGGTCTTATTCATAATTACTCCAAAAAAACTTTTTCATGTGATATAAGTTTCAACCTAAAAGTCTTAAATAAATTTTTCTTAGTTATAATTGTTTTGGAAATATTTTAATATAAGTCTCAAAATGTTTAACTGATGACGTTATAAAAAATACAATTTTAAAACACCATCAGTTGGTTGCAAAAATCTTAAACTATCGGAATAGGCTAAACTTTTGGGGGTTACTATGAACTCTAAACTATCTTGGAAGAAAAACGTGGAAGAGCGAAGAAATATTGCGCTTAAAGCGCTCTACTCCTGCTTTAGTACAATTGGAGAAGACTGGTGAAGGAGACCGCACATACAGTGGTTGTAAGGCCCACTATAGTGCTAAATGTATTTATTCTAATTTTGATTGTAATAAATAAATAAAAATAGTAATAATAATATTAGATGCCTGAAGCAACATAATCAGTTATTTGAGATGTTCCGCTGTTAAAAGTGGCCTACGGCTTAGGACGCCTAAATAACTGTCTTATAGCAGTCATATAACTGTCATGCCTCCATCGTAAGTTGCGTCGAGTTGGAACACTAAAGATGTAACTGGGTGTAAAGTGACTGGTAATCTAACGCGGTTCAGTTGAGATTTTATTTATATTTAAATAAGCTTCCTTCCATCTGTTGGAACATTTAAGCAACGGCGTGCTGAATGCAGGTACCGCTACTTTGGTTTTGCCAAATTTGGCAATGCTCAACTTCAACTAGACAAAGCTTTTGTCCCAAGTTAGAAAAAGGAGACATTTTTTTAGTATTTTGCGGATTATTTATTAAATATCTGTCTATAAATCCATATATTTACGTTTCAAAAGAATTAAAACACATTTTTCACTGAAATATTAAAATATATTCAATTTTCTCTATCCCGTATTCTTGTTTAGAAAAGGCGAGATTCGCCGGGGGACGGCACAATCTTGTATTCTATCAATCTTGCATTTGCTACTCTGAAATGTGTACCGCAAAATCACATTTTCTCTTACTTTTTCTGATTAGATCGATGATTTCGGACAAGAAAATTAATGTATATTACTCAGCATTGACTCTTCTTCGACCCAGAGCAACAGTAACAACTGGCGCAATTTAACGAACATTAAAGCGGTAATTTTTTTCGAACTGCTCCATAAACGAAATACTTTTGTTGAATACGGTTCATTTTAAAACACTGGATTGCGGTTTTGTTTCGGGCCCCTTTGCATATTTGGATACAAGTTTGTTCACCTATTACGATGCTAAAACTTATTCAGAAGCACTCCGACTGAGTTTTTGGGCACTTTGTCTTTTTTAAGTTACGGGTATTTTTTTTGGAATCCAACTCCTATCGATTTTCTTCATTACAAAATAGTTTGCATTTGACTTTCACCAATAAGCTAGGATGCCTTTATATCTCGGTATGCCAGATCCTGAACCATCCATATAATTTCTCGCTTGGAATTGATATTTAGTTGCAACAAGGATTAAATTCTGCCAACTAGTCATTTAAAGTAATTTAAATTGTTACTTTATTACCATAAGTACTTTATTTTCGAGTTAGGCTGCCCTTGGAATCTTAAAAAATCATGGCACACAAATTTTGACAAGTTTCCTGTTTTCTTAAATTTGATTTCTTCGAAACGCTGTTAAATGAAAGCCACTTATTAGAATTCCCATCTGACATTGTTGCTTACCTTAGCAAATTTCAGATTTTCGAAAATCATTAAAAAACAGCATATAATTAGCATTTACCGTACCTATGAGAGCCACCCTCGTATATGATAGGTAAAGAAAAATCAATATCTATTTATATATACATATATGTATATATATATATTTATGCAGATATGTTCGTAAAAGCACATGAAAAATTATTAATCAATGAAAAATTCCGACCGATCGAAAAATAGGTAATGAATAAAGAAATTAGTAATAAAGGAAAAATTTTTAATGAATAAAACCTATAATCAGTTAAAAGGTATTAATTAATGCGAAATTAGCTATAAGTGAAAAAATTAGTATGGAGTAAACAATTTAAAACAAACAAAAAGTGGGAAGGGATGAGAAGCTATTAGCTTGTTCAAAATTGGTAGTGAACAAAAGTATTTGATTATTGCAAAGTTTATGAAGAGTAAATAGCAAATTTGGAAACATTTCGCCTTTCTAAATGTTTACTTTTATAGGCCCATTGCTGAGTTAATAAATAACCGACAATCTGTGCTGAAATTTATTCAACTCAATTATTCAATTAGTAACTTCGTTTTTTCATTTACATTTTAGAATAGAAATGTAAACCAAAGCTATTAGAAATGTAATCGAAAAAGCTAATAGTTGGTGCGAGCGAGAAGCCTTGAGTCCGCAATCTACAAAAGCCGTTTTCAAAGAGTTTTCGTTGTTAGTCTGAACATGATATAAAATGTACTGTCTAATAATTGAAGTATTAACTAAAACATGTTTTATGCAGGAACCGAAAATAATGATTACTTTTGAATTTTCAATAAAAAGTCAAAAGCAATAAAATATTTATATAAAACATATATAAATATATGGATATATTTTCATTACCTATATGAATATGTACCGATTTAAATAAATTTGAGCGATATCTATAAAAATTTTACTTCATAATTTCTTTTCGATTTTTATTAATCATTTGGAAAAAATAATCAGATATTGAGTTATATTTTATTTATCAAAAATAAATAATTTTTTACTAATTTTTTTTTTAGACTATGATATAGTAATTATTTTGAAAACTTCAATTTTTTATTCAACAATTTTCATAATTGTATGAGTTTTATTTTAACGCCAACAAGTAGAAAACTTTTTTTGGAGTTTAATTTTTTTTGATCGAAAGCAAAACAGCATTATATCTCGAAAACAAAAATAAATTTTTGAGTTTCATTTTTTTTTGGCAGATCGAAAGACTTAAAACACCGCTGCCCTTTTCCGATTTTCGAATTCTTCATCCGATGGAGACAGCGCAATTGCATTAAGAAGCTTCCAGCCATAAAAATAAAAAAAAAAAAAAAAAGATCCGTACGTCATGCGGACTGTGCCCCTCGTGTCGGTTGGGCGGGAAAGAGAGTAACCGTTGGACTTATTATTATTATTATTATATAAGTTGAACTTTGTGACTGAGTTGCCGGACAAATTTCAAATATGTTTGATGAAAAAATAAAATTAAAAAATTAAAATGGTTAACTTTGGTAAAAAAATAAAACTGATAAAATAATGATAATTTTTTATCAAAAAATAAGAGTTTTCAAAATATTTAGGATTCAAGGGGGTAAAAATAATATTCGATAAATTATTTTTATTAATTTTTGATTCAAAATGTATAACTTGATGCATAATTTTTATTTCTGAGCAAGAAAGTAGAGCTCAGAGATTTTTTATTATATTTACAGTTTAAAATTTTCAAATAATGATTATTTATAATTTTTTTTTTTATAGAACTCATAATGATTAACATCCCTAGTTTAATTAGCGAAAAACTAGTAGTGACTTGAAATTTGACTTGAAATCTGAAAAAGAATGAAATGAGTGAAAATCTACTAAAGCCTGAAAAATATTAATGAATTCAAAGTTTATGCTAAATAATGAAATAGATATATTTCTTAAAAACGAAAACTATCGAATACACTAATATAGTTGAATTATAAAATAACTTCATAATTTTTATACTTTCGCCCCCATCACTACTCAAACAACTCTCGTGCTAACCAAAAGCACTTTTGCTGTTTGTGCATACCTTGTTGTTTGTTTTTGTTATAAACATTATTACTTCTGCTTACTTCTCAGCTTAATTGAGCATCCAAGTTCGTTGCTTAAGTCTTTGGTTTACTTTTGCGCCAAGTGTTGCTATTACAACTTGCATTCATCTCATAAGCCGCCTATTCAATCAATCATGCCTGTATGAAATAAAATCAAAAACAATCGAGAGTTACCACTTAGGCTTATTTTGTTATTGTATTTTTTTTCCTCAATATTAAATGAAGTTTTTATACGTGCCTCATATGTATGTATGTAAAAACGTGTGTAATTTATCGACAGATGCATGTCAGCAATATGGCCCAGCAATTATTTCTGAACGTGTGTCGTAACTGTACAAATTGTCTAGCGTAAAATTCCGTTTCCCACTTGACCATCACTACGCCTGTCATTTAATTATAGATCAACCAAAACTTCAACACATTGCTTTAGTCTACATACATTACATACATATATACATACATACATGCATACTGTTGATCAATGCCATTCAAGAAAGTTCGTGTCGGGGGAATTTCCCTTTTATGCTTATTTGTATGTGTAGGTACGTGCCTTGAGCGGATTTAAATGACTTGTCGTATTTTTTTATATGAATTTCTCACTTCTTTAATATTAAATTTTTATGTATTCGTGGTAGCTTGATGAAACAAAAAAAGACATATGAATATCAAAAAAAAAACATTTTTGATTTATAAGCAGCGTCGAAGTAAGTAATTATACAGCTCAAGAAACGCAGGAAGTAGCACTATACGTATGTAATTATTACATACTTATTGCGGAGATTTCATTATCAATAGAAAAAAGATATATAAAAGTTGGTTTCTTAAATATTTCTTGTATTCAATTTCATGGAAAAATTATGAGCTGTTAATAAATTTCCTACAATATCAACAGTGTTGCTGCTGGTTTCGATGTGAACGAAATTCTCGACTATTTTACAATTTTTTTTTTTTGCGTACAAACACATTTCTTTATTACAAAACCAAAATTTGAGCATAAGTAATATTGAAAACTTTAAATTGTATATTAATTTTTCGCCCTTTTTATTTATATCAAACAGTAATTTTTATGAAAGCAAGGCCATTTTTAATATGAAAAATTATAGAAAAGACAACAATGGTAGACACTGGTGTTTGCAATAATATTAAGATGAAAGAGTAACGACAGTATACACAGCTTACTTGGCTCATCTCGCCTTAATGAATATAAGCTAGAGGACGTGAGTTCGATCCTCACAAAAAGTTTGATGAGGATATGTAGTAGTCATCGAAATAGCTATAACTTCTACGATTGCTGTTTTTTTTTTAATTTTTCCTATTTTTCCTATTAAAAATTATTTATTAGCTCAATAAAATTATTGTTTCATTTAATTTTTTTTGTCATTTAGAAATGTGCCATCGCGCTTGATTGATATAACTTGATCTTAAAAAAAGTAACAAAATGAATCTAAAAAACCACATAGTCAAAACGCGTCAGTGGGCTATGAAATGTGCTAATTTGACTATCGTTATTACCTTTTAGTATTAGAGATGCCGATAGATAAAGATATATGTTTTATTAAAATAAAATTTAAAATTTTTATATTTGTATATTGTTGCAGTCTAAAATATATTCCTGAAGTGTAAAACTGTTTTAAAATATTTTTCAAAAAAGCTGTTATTCACGGTTTACAAGTACATATACATATTACCATTTATAGCTTGTCAAAACCAAAATCGTGGATTAATTTTGAGACACATAATATTAACTTATTTAGATGAATGTGACAACCCACTAATGTCAAAGTTGTAACGTTATTTTCTATCAAAATTCAATTACTAAAGGTTTGATATATTTTAGCGCTGTTGTTCAAAAGGCTGAATTTGCGAAGGAAATAGAAATGGGGTAACAAGTGATCCCCTTTCCGAAAAGGTGGAAAATTTCGCAAAAACGAAATATCTTTTGAAGAAATTGGCACATTTTATGTGAAATATTATTCACATAAATAATTTACTCGTTATGCAAACATAAATGAAGTTTGAATTGAACTCTAAACACTATTATTTTATGCAAAGAAATCGGGATTTTTATATAACTGTGTGAAAAAGTTGTGCTAAAATCTAAATTTTATTGCTTAAAATAGTAAGCAGACATGCGATTTTGTTTAATTTCACTAATATTTTAAAGTTGCTTCTGCAACACTCCACTTGGTTTTAACAAATTCGACACAGCTAATCTCACAACCCATAGCCTTTGATAAATTCGAGTCAGATCATCTAAATATTTCATTTATAATGCCGTGCGGAAGTCAAAAGTGTTTGGGTTAACATTTTGATAATTCCAAAGGAAATTAAAAATTGCTTAATTGCTTGGCGAATAAATCATACAAAAACCTTGCTACTGACGCCAAAAATATCAGCACGAAAATAACCATCGATAAAAATATCGATTTTTTCACAAAACCTATTCTTGAGTGTAGGAATAAGAGCGTTGCAAAAATATGTGCTAAGTAAAAGTAAATGTATGAAACTACCAGAAGCAATTCTAGAACTTATTTGGACACGAAATTATTTCAGACGGCAAGAAAGCCGCTATAGACAGCTATCTGATTATGAAAGTCACAAAAGCTATCGAACATAATAAGGTAAGAGATATTCTTAGAAATAAATTTTGGAATGACAAGCTTGCCACCATAAACAAAGGTTGCAGCCCTTTTTGGAACATCTCTAAAACTCTTTGGGAAAACATAATCCTATTCCTCCTCTTGAAATTTTGAAGCAAAAATTGTGAGTGCACATTGAGAGTGAAACTTTACTATCGACTTTGCAGTTCGGGTTCTAGAAATCTACAACAATGACTTTCCTAAATGCAGATAACGATGGCGTAATTTTTAAACTAATAGAATATAAGTTCCGATCACATTCAATCAAGGTATTCAAAAGTTTTCTCATTGTTAGACATTTTCGTGTGCATGCGAATAAAATACATTCTGACCAGCAATACATACTAGCAGGGGCGCCGCAGGGCTTTATAATTAGGCCTCCACTGTATGTTTTGTATTGTGGTGATTTCCACATGTGCAGAAACAATCGCTATGCTTTCTACGCTAATGATACTGCAATTTTTCCATCGCATGAGACAAGTCAGACTATAGTGGAAAATTTACAAGATTCGTTGAATGAGCGCCCAGTTGTTGAAAATAAAGTTAAATATAGATAAGACACAAGCCATATTTTTAACCCGGAAAAGAAGTCAATGTTTTCTGCCAGCAACAAACCTTATGATTCAGAATTATGCGATAAATTGAGAAAGCAATCTTGAATACTTAGCCATTTACTTAGATAAAAATCTAGTTTCAATGAACTTTTTCAGCTAGCTAAAAATAAGGTTAATGTCGTAGCTCGAATGCAATGCCCCTTAATTAATAGGAATTCAGCTTTGTGTCCAGAAAAAAAAATTATTAATTATGACGGTAATATTCCAGGCAATTATATTTTAGCTGTGGCAAAACACTTATTAAATCTCCCCAGATATATCGGAATAAGATACTTAGAAAACCTACCTTAAGACTGCTCCACAGACAAGCTCCACACGGAAACAAATATTAGATGTACCGAATGTGCCGAAAAAGTCAAAAAAGTAATCACCAAATTCGCAATCAGTTGTGTTATGTCTGAGAATAACTTAATAAACAATTTTGTACTTAAACTATCAACATATGTAAATCTCTGAAATAATTATTTTATAACTGTATGCATAGTTTATATATATATATGTATGCATGACCAAATGAACATACTTATATTTATATTTTCAAATCGGAGGATTTTTCGTAGTTTTCCTTTGAAACGAACCATATTGAAAATAAATCTTTTATTCGATAATGACTTGGAATTAAGGGCACCCATATTCTGTGAATTATGCAATAACTAGGTTTAATTTATAAAGTTTTTCCACAAATAAATAATATCTATCTACCTATTATAAATATGAAAGTTTATATGTTGGAATCAAGCAAAAAGCGCAGATGGATCATGGCTTGGGATAGGTTATTGGATATTTTTTTATTTCGCCATTTTTTGCATTAGTCGAAATATTCCTAAAACTCCTATTTATTTATGAGCCCATTTGGATCAAATTCGGCATATACACTTGCTAGGAAACAAGTTTGACACAAAATAGATCCGATAGATGGCTAAGAGGTGTGATAGTATTCGTGAAACAATTTTTATCATATTCAATCATATCATATCAATCACGTAGAAAAAAAAAACATACCAGGTATGTATGGTAGGTATGTTTTCCAAAAGAACGTCGGTAAACCGCAACGGAGAGTACAGGTATTATTTAGTATTCATTTAAAATTGCAAGTGACTGAAATTTATTTGAAGTATTTTGAAGTTGAAAGAAAATTGTGGCGCATATTCATAGATAAAATAAGGTCGGTTTAATGTTAGTTAGAGCTTTTTATAATTATCAATGATAAAACTGTCAATTATAAAATAATAAATTTGCTATTCCTTTATTCTTCTCCTCCCTTTCGAATGCTTATATGATACTATTTCCAATTCTAATGAACTTTATTTTCTTCTCACCTATTTAAGGGTTTCAAAAGCCGGTACATGCAGAATTTGATAAAAAGTTGTTTCACCTACACGTCGTCATATACGTGATTTACATTAACAACTATTGATATATAGCCAACAAATTGTCAATTTTAAAATTTTTACTAAGAAGTTAACTTTACAAAATTCCCAAATAAATTTGTAAACAAGCAAAAGGGGGTTTTAATAGCCTGTTTAATTATCAAAACTTTTGTTATTGAATCGCAATTCTCTATTAGCATTGATTTAAATGTACACAAAAATAACCACTTTTTCCATAGATGATCACAGCTCTTGGAAACATACCAATATAAGTTTGTATTATTAATAAAGTGATCAGCTTGTTAAAGCTTTAAACTCGTCAGCTAATACAAACACCAATTAAAAGCTTGTTAAGCTGAAGATTTTTAATTAATAAGCTTTTAAGTATATTTGTATATATAATTGTATGGAAAAAATAACCGATAATGAAAGCTAAATGGAGTATCTGCTGTCATTCCAACAAACAGTTAGCATAATGAGTTCTCTGCAGTTGACAGTTGTTATTTAAAAATTATGTAATATTTAAAAATAATGCCCCTGTGAAAAAAATTAAATATTGGAATTTCCAAAGTACTATTGCATTGAATAATGCCAATAAGTATTGCAGTAAAAATTTAATTAATAGTTTTAATTTGCATCTTTAGCTAAACTTTTCCAAATATAATGCAAATCAAACCAAATTTGATAATCGATGACGGAAAATCGTCCCAATATAAATATATAAACTTTTCACCCGGTCGAGAAAAACAAAAACACAACTCCTTCGCTCCACATTACATTTTTAAATTTTAACACAAATCTCACGATTTCTTACAGTAGCAGCAATGTTGAATCGCTTTTTTCATACAAACAAAAGATACACCGGTTTTGTCTGTTGCGGATTCATAAAAAATATTATGAGCTTAGAATTAACTAGATATAAAAAACATAAACAGTTTCTCAAAAATAATTATTCCAGCTTTCGCTACATGAAAGAATATTCAAAAATAATACGATTTATTTTTTAGTCCATGGCATTTTCCAACTAATCTCTTAGTTGTAATGTAGAATTGAATTGAAATCTGCACTTAAAGTCTTTTTTTATTTCAAAATTATTTTCTTATCCAAATACATACCACATATCATGACAATGTCAGCACATCATTTTTATTTTAATTATACTCAAAAATAATGTAAGAATTGAGGAAACAAAACCCCTACAATAATCGAAAATGGAGAATCAAAAAAAAACGTATATGAGAAAGTCGGCGCTAAAGAAATATTGAATTCTATTAAGGAAAAAAATATTTTTTAATTAAAATTTGTTTTTTTTTATTATTTTTTAATAAAAAAAATACTCAACCGGAAGAAAATATCGGGATTTTAATATCTTTGATTTGGCAATTTAGATTTTTCTGGGTGTAAAATGGGAATATTCTTCCGAAAAGCCACATACATGCATACATATATATGTAACATTTGACTTCTGTTTGAGAGTAGAGAACTTTGATACCTAAGTCTTTCGATTGAGTGAAAATTGAAAGACTTAAGCAACGAACTTCAATTAATTTTCGTATTAATTTAAAACAAACCAGTGATGCCAAAAGTAAGAGAAAAAAATAAATCCAAAAGACCCAGATCTTCCCCTAGATCCCCGGTTCTACATTTTAAATCAAAACAAAATTTTATATACTTTCCCATTTGGATAATTTGCTTACTTTTTCAAGATTGGTTGAAATGCACTTTTATTACCCTCAATGCTCGGATAAATTTAAGATATTTTCAAATTGTTAACATATTACCCGACAAATTTAGTTGGTATCTTCTGGTTTAGTTCCATGTATTAAGTTGTTGAAGTTCTTGAGTATTTAGTTTCAGAATTAAATAGTCAACTGAAATAATCAATACTGAAGTGCCCATGCTAAGTGTATATTCGTTTAAACGTTTAAAAGTGTGATTTAATTTTTTATTTTTAATTTACAAACTACAGACTGAGATGGATCTAAGTTTTTCGATTTGAGAATTTTGGTAATATAAATTAAATTCCAGCTTTATTTTTTTCAACAAGCGCCGAGAACCCATCTGCCTGGGTCAAAATTTTCTTTCAAATGCGAATCAACGAAAGTTTGATCAGTGTGTTTAAAATAACAACAAAAATAATGTAAATTTTCCCATAAATAATTATATATAATTATACTTTTGTTATATAATAGGCGATTTATTTAGAGGTACTTTTTCAAAAATTACAAAAAATATAAATTTATACAATATTCAAAAATTATTTCTTACATATATTGGCAGTAACTGCAGCTAACATGATCCATTAGGAAGTTCCAATTCAGCAGTTCGAAAAGCAAAATTAACTGTTCACCGAATTGTTTTCAGAACAAAGTCATAGCCTCATTTAACTATTACCTTCGTCTTTTTCGAACTAAACGCCGCCAAGATTTCGTGATTCAATTTCAGGCAGTAAATACTTGGTTCATAATCATGGTGCGATAACGAAGGGACGCCGTAGCCGAGTGTATAGCGTGTACGCGCTATATTCGGTATGTAACGCATTCGAGCAAGTAATATCAAAAATTATAGAAAAGTTTTTTTCAAATAGCGGCGTATTTCTGCTATGAAAAAACTTCTCAAAAAAAATCATTTGCCGTTCGAAGTAGGACTAAAATTGTAGGGCCCTCAATTTGCGTTAAAATATCAAGTCGCACACAAAACAAGCAACAAGTTATTATTATATTATTATCATTATTCTCAGTTAAGACCTGGGAATCCTTATTTTCGATCGTTTTGTTTAGTTTTGTTATTGCTTCTTATACTTTTTCGGGTTGTAAAGAGTGCAAAGTTTACTTATCGGCGTAGCCACTAAGAGAGAAAGCAAAATTTTGGTCGAAAATAGTACATTTCAAAGATTTGAAAACAATAGCTGTGATATGTTGCCGAGCTAAGTCTTTCTATAAGTGCCAAACAATACCAAACAAAACTACACTGACTATTTTACAGTAATCTGTCACAAAATCTCAACTAAAAATGTACCTCTAAATGGCCTGATAGTAATTTCACATCTGAAAGATTTGTTTCTTTAATACTCACAAAAGCAAGTGTTTTTAAAACTACATCTGCTTGCGCTCACAAAAATTGTAGAAAAATTTATTGGCAAGTTTTGGAAATGTTGTCTTTCCACATTTCATTTAAATTTTTGTTTTAAATTTAAATATAGTAAAAAACATGTAAGCCAATTTTACAAACTTTCTAGAAAATTTTTAAAAATTCGAAAAAGTCGAAAAAGTAATCACCAAATTCGCAATCAGTTGTGTTATGTCTGAGAATAACTTAATAAACAATTTTGTACTTAAACTATCAACATATGTAAATCTCTGAAATAATTATTTTATAACTGTATGCATAGTTTATATATATATGTATGTATGATCAAATGAGTGTACTTATATTTATATTTTCAAATCGGAGGATTTCGATAATGACTTGGAATTAAGGGCACCCATATTGTGTGAATTATGCAATAACTAGGTTTAATTTATAAAGTTTTTCCACAAATAAATAATATCTATCTACCTACTATAAATATGAAAGTTTATATGTTGGAATGTTTGGTAGACAATCAAGTAAAAAGCGCAGATAGATCATGGCTTGGGATAGGTTATTGGATATTTTTTTATTTCGCCATTTGTTGCATTAGTCGAAATATTCCTAAAACCCCTATTTAGTTATGAGCCCATTTGGATCAAATACGGCACATACACTTGCTAGGAAACAAGCTTGACACAAAATAGATCCAATAGATGGCTAAGGGGTGTGATATTCGTGAAACAATTTTCATCATATTCAGAACATATATCAATCACGTAGAAAAAAACATACCAGGTATGTATGCTAGGTATGTTTTCCAAAATAACGTCAGTAAATCGCAACGGCAAGTGTTTTTAAAACTACATCTGCTTGCGCTCACAAAAATTGTAGAAAAATTTATTGGCAAGTTTTGGAAATGTTGTCTTTCCACATTTCATTTAAATTTTTGTTTTAAATTTAAATATAGAAAAAAAACATGTAAGCCAATTTTACAAACTTTCTAGAAAATTTTTAAAAATTCGACAAATTTCTAACTTTTCAAATCGAATTTTTAAAAACTCTTGGGAGTGCAGTTTTGTAGCCCAGTTTGCTAAAATAAAGTGCAAGGTTCAAGTAGCTTTTGTAATTTTTGTGTTTTTTTTTGTTGATGGTATGGTATTTATACCTATGAATGTGTAATTTTAATATGTCATTTTATTAACAACTATATATTTATAAGAACTTAATAGAAAAATTCCCCCAAATTTGAATTTAAATATAAAAGTACAAAAATTAGTAGTACTTCATATATACAACAGCTCGTTCCCGATTTAATACAAATATATTTAAATCGCATATATTTACAAACAATGCAAATTCACAAGGTACATTATAATATTTTAAAAATTTTACATTATCACAAATTGAAAATACATATGTTTTTACTCTAATATGTAGTGCTTACAATAAATACATACATACATACAAGTAAAATATTTAATTTTAAATTATTTTTAATTTTTTTTCAATACCATTTCGCTCAAACCTTATCATCGCGTATTTTGCGCGCCGTTACATAAGGTTGAAATCCATTCTTATTTGCCTTGTACAGTACAGTGTACTCATAGCCATCGGCCGAGATGAAACTATAACCACCACGATACTCTACTGATCTCACAGTTGTCACAACAGTCTCCTCACTATCTTCTCCCTTATCGGCAGCTATTTCATTTTTAGTAATATTGTATTTGATATCCTCAGTACGCGTTTGACCATTCTCTGTTTTGAAACTAAATATTTGAAAGAAACAAAAGGTTGTGGATGATTTTAATTTATTGCGAAAATATTAATTTGTGTAAATTATTGTATTTATTAGCGAATTTTAAAATTAATAAACAAGTTACGAGTTGTGTAAAATTACTGGCACGTTTAACTAGAAGAACTACTACGTTGTGCAAACAAAATGATATCATAGCCCAAATATAAAGGCATATTTTTAAATGTGAATAGAACATGGTGAAAATAATTTACATAAAAAGCACCTCATCGAAAGAAAGCGCTCGAAAGTAACTGTTTTATTTTTTTATTATATTTTTACATTTCTTTACTTACCCAAAATGCAGCAATTGTTCGTCATTGCCAAGCCTTTCTGTGACCATCGTTTGAGTGGATTGTATGAATAAAATTAAGGAAAAGGTGTAAATCTGTATTGCATGTAAAAAACAAATAAATGAATATCATTTAAATCAGAGCCAACTTCGCCATTAACTTAACCTAATTAACAAGTCAGTTTAATACATAAAATGGATATATTTACATATGAATCGATATATTCTGTATTGCTTAACAATATCGAAAATCCTGTTCGCTACCAACACACGTCTCGCTATTATAAAACAATTCCTTCTGTTTTTGAAACATTTGGTGTCTATTCAATTGGAGTGAAGACATGTAACTGAGTTTATATTCAAATAACGCATCATATGTGTGTGTGTGTGTGTTAAAAGTGTAAAGAAATTACACAGCGTATTTTTCTGCTTCAATTAGTTTTCTTTATATTATTCTATTTGATTTAGTTTTGTATTTAAATAATATTTTTATTTTTCACTTTTCTTTAATTGATTTTATTTCGTGTTGTTTCATTATATTTTATTTCATTTTATTGTTTTATTTCATTATATCTCAGTTTTTTTTCATTTTACACCATTTTAGTTTATTTTATTCTATTTATTTCAGTTTATTTGATTTTTTATTACTTTTATTTTCTTAGTTTTCAATTTTTATTTTATTTGGTTTAAATTAATTTTATTTCGTTTTACTGATTTTGTTTCATTTTATTTTAATTAATTTTGTTCTATTGTATTTCGTTATATTATAGTTATATTATATTATTATTTATTTAACTTCAAGTTATTTTAGTTTTTTTTTAGTAGTTTGACTTTATATTTTATTTAATAAATTTTGTTTCATAGTTTTATTTTAGTTTAATTTTTTAAAGTCTATTTTATTTTGTTTTATTTTACTTTATTATGTTATATTTTATTTTATTTTATTTCGTTTTATTTTTGTAAATTTTATTTTATGTTATTTATTTATTTATTTTTCTTTTATTTTAATTCTGGTTTACTTAATTATTTTACATTTTTTACTTTTGTTTTTGTATTTTGGTTTACTTCAGCTTGTTTTATTTTACTCTATTAGTTATTTTATTTCATTTATTTAAGATAATTGAACTTTTTTGTCAATTTCATTTTAATATATTTTTTTAAATTTGTTTTATGTTATTTTCTTTTAGCTAATTTTATTTGGCTTTATTATTAACATTGTATCTGAAATTAGTTTATTTTATTTTACACTGTAATTTTTCCCTCTTTCCTTTATTTTTTAGTTATTTTTAAGTTTACTTGGTTTTACATTATTTATTTCATTTTTACTTTTGATAAAGTTAGCTTAATTTTATTGTTCATTATTTTCTTGTATTATATTTCGTTTAACTTGATTTATTTTATTTTATTTTTTAATATTTTATTTTGTTTTATTATATTTTTGATTAAATTTTATTTTACTTAAGATTGTTTTGTTTCATGTTATTTAACTTTATATTTTTTATTTTAGTTTATTTAATTATATTTTGTTTTAATTTCTTCAGAATATGTTTTTAATATTTTTATTTATTTTATATGAATTTAAATTATTTTTATTAATTATTTTTTTCTTTATTTATTTTTTATGTTGTAATGTATATCTTCTGTTATTTTATCTTATTTTTTCTGTATTGGGGAGGATCATGCCATTCGGTCACAGATAAAGACTGTAGAGTATCTTCTGCAAGAAATTATAACTAAAAAATATAACTTTCAGTATATAAAATTTGCTAAAAAACTTAAACTCAAAAATATCTTTGAGTTTCTAAGCAAAAAATAAAAAGCAAAATATAACTCTCATTTTATAAGAAAAAAATGCAGACTTATTTTAATAATAATATAATATAATCAAATAACTTTTATATTCTGAGCAGTACGCAAAAATCAACGGCAGTGCCTGGAAAAATTACAATTAAAAAATTTATATAGGCTAACTAAGAATGCCGGTTGCAATAAAAGAGTAAAATCTCGTAGAATATTTCACTGATCACCTGTATATATCATTTCTGCCTAAGATGTTGAGATAAAGAAGCGTAAACATTGTCATACTTTTGAATTAAAAAAACTTGACTTGTATCGGGCATAAACAACAAGACGCAGAAGTTTTATATCAGCTACAATTTGTTTTCTTTTATCATATTGCTTCCTTAAATTTAACTTATTCTACTTGAAAATATGGCTACATAAAAATGCGGACATCAAATCTGAATTAAGAAAACTCTATGACGAAGGCTCTTCAATGCTAACTAAAGCCATAAAAAGCAACTAATATTTTTTCATTACGCTAAAAAAAAATGTTTATCTCAATCACACAATTACAAAATATATATGGAAACTACGTTTACTTACAATTTGCATCTTCATTTTGGTTTAAATTAAAATCAATCACTGCACCCAAAATTTTGTTATTATTCGATGTTGTCTCAATTGAAATTCCGCTCGAACGTTGTGTACTGCTTCAATTTTGAATTCAAACTAAATTGCCGCATTTTGTTAAACGTTTCTAAAAAGTATCATCAAGGTATATTTTGTGTTCTCAATTGTTGTTGTTTTTTTTTTGTTTTTTATCTATATATCGTTTTGCTACTAAACATATTTGAAACGCGCTTTTGTAGCTGATGCTTTGTAATTCCTTAGGTATTTTTTTTATTCTTTTTGATTTGAATTTACTTTGTGCTTATGCTAATGAGCAAAGGCATGAACGATCCATAAGTCACCATGGATGGATGGATGATTTGGATCGGCGAAATACAAAATAATAGATTACGTCACTATTAAGTAGTCAAGTTTGCAGAGCAGAAAAAAAACATCAACAACATTGAATTTTACGAGTAATCCACACATTTTTTAAAGAGCAAAAGAAGAAGATATTCGCAAAATCCTATTGAACTGCAAATACTCCCACTTGTATTGTAAAAATATGCTCACCAATACATATGCAAATGTAGATAAAGCATTTATATTTATGTGTCTATGAGGGTGATCGATTTTTATACCCCAATCAAGAGGAAAGAAATAAATAATAATAATAATTCATTCTTTATCGATTTCTTCTTATAAAAGAAATTCTCATTCACTTTACTGACTTTTCAAATAACCAGTGAGTGTGTTACTATACTATGGCTTCGAATTTTGTTTATTATGCAAACAATTAAAAATAAAAGAAAATTAAATTTTATTTGCTAAAAAGCTTTAACTCAAAAAATACCTTTGATTTTCTAAGCAAAAATTAAAGATCAATTACAAGTTTTATTATCGCTGATTAGACCTCGGTATTCTCTATTCAGTGATGGCTAATGCAAAGCGTGTTTTAAAATCGCCAGTTCTCTGTATGGGAAGTGAACCAATTCGGCACTAGTGGATTTTCCAAATAAGTCATTTAAGTCCCATAATCGAAGACCTTCAGCTAGTCATAATAAAGTTTTTCCTGAACATGAAAAAATCGTCGAAACAGAAATATTTAACGAATTTAAATTACACTCTGGATCAACCATTTTAAGGGTTCAACCAAATCAAGATTTTTATGTTTGACAAAGATGTGGGAAATATGATTACGTTAGATAGTGGAAATACACTTTCTTATATTTTTCATAGTTTGAGTTTAAATTGCGGTTGTAATAAATTGTCCAACATTTTACACAATTGAAAAAATTGAGATTATTTACGGCATCAGTGAGCTTAAAATATCTTAGAAGCGTATTGATGGTCGTACTGATTTCAGTGTTTACCAATATTATTCAATTATGTACTTCAAGTCACACGCAAATAGAATCTACACTTTTCTTTAACCCACGGAAGTTGTAAGCCTTGAGAGACCCCTGCTAAAATTTTGTGTTTAACAATTTTGTAGAGCATTTTAACCGTCTAATGGCTTGAAAAATATCGAATAGCATTTGGCGTTAAATATTTCATAATGAAAACAAGCTTTTGCATACAATATTTCAAACTAAATCATTGCATTTTTGACCAAAACATCGAAACTTTAAACCATAGTAAAATTCCTCCTGAAGTTTGCCCAGTATAAATAAAATATTAGTGTTCGGAGTTGGTTTAATTGAAGCCCTTTAACGCAACTCTGGTAATATTCCCAGTACACATAAAACGCTTCAATTTTTAAAAGCCAATTTACACCAATAGAAATGTAATGCTTGCTCCGGCTCCTAGCATTGCTGCGCTCTCTTTCGTTATCGGCGAAAAGTGAAACAGTTCATGCAAATAATCTAACATAATGGCATTTTCAAATCACTATGGCAGGAGAACAATAAAATACATAATAGAACCATCAAATTTCTGGAAATACATCGAAATATGCAAATGCAAAACTATTTGCATTGGATTGTGATTGCGATGCGAATAAACCACGTAAAATTCTTATAATATTTGAATCACAAATATTAGAATTTATTAAATTTACACTTCTGACACAGTTACCTTTTTTATAAAAATTTGTACTCGCGCCTCTTATTTTATTCTGTTTTATAAAATACCCCTTTCCTTTATATACTGAAAAGATCAGGCTGAATTTTTGGCCACTTTGTGAAATAAATTAGTTCTAGTCAGTGAAACAAAAAGTGATAAATTCACTTTTTTCTGTAGAAAATGAATTGGTTTTGTTGTAGGTTGATCCATGGTACAAAAAGAAGGTAAATTCTATTGTTACTTTTTCGTTGCCATTTTACCCTTACAATCAAGCAGATTTCGTGACACTTCGTGCTATCGTAAAACAAATAATAAATTTGGATCTTATTTACAGAATTAAAGTAATTTTGGAGTCATAAGCGGTCACAACATCAATATTCAAGAAATTTGACGAATATGCTTTGGAAACTGCAAAACTTTATGTACAGTTATACGTTGTAGCGCAATCCCCGAAAATTGTCTTTTACCCATCAGCTTTCGGATGAAGCTGTATATGCGCAGAAGAAACAGTCTCAGTCAAACCATCTAAACTTCGCCCGAAGAATATAAACTTGGCAGATTAGTATTGGCATTCGATCTGCTCATCAGCATAATGTGAAAATTAAATAAATACTTATATTTAATTCTCAAAATCATATTTACAGGGAAATTTGCAGCTTTGGTTTCCTGCAGTGCTGAATGCAAAGAATAAATGTGGAAAATGCATGGAAAGAGTAGGATATTGAGAAGCAAATAAGGTTGATGGCGAATATATTCGGTATCTATTTTTCAATTGAATCTATGTGAACCTTCTTAAAATAAAGTATATTCATGGTTAATTTTTAAGTATTCTTGCCACTTGATATTTTACGATACTTTTTCTAATCGAAAATTTTGCAACTCTATATATATGTATATATATATATACATATATATATTTTTATTTCTTTCTTGTTTCTACATGAAAATCTTCATACAAATTATATAGAGTAAGTTATTATCTACTTGTATTTATGTTTGACGCTCATGAACAGCAACTGACCTTTTTAAGACAACTCTCACTTTTAAATGTATTCTCCACCCTAGTGTGACTGTACTTCATAGAATATTTTTATACAAATGTAACTAATAGTACATATTTCCGTAGAACTCGTACACTCGAAAAATTTTGCAAATACAAAATTGATATTTGTAATTTTACTTCCGAGTACACTAGAGTATAAAAGCAAAGTGTTAAGAGAAATATTGAAATATCGTAAGGCTCATAATTCCAATGAAGTTAATTTGACTATTAATTAGCCAAATTCAAAATATACATATGTAGGTCGTTTTTTCCTCACAAATCTATTACAAAAACTTAGCCTCAACCTCAACTACACGAAGAATACCCGGATAACACAAATCTCTAAATTTGAAAAACAATTACAATACTTTAAGTAGGTTCAACTCTACTTGCTCAATTTTAACTAAAATTTCAGAAAAAAATTGGCTTTCGGCATCAAAATCAGCATAAAGAAATGTGTTTACAAAGTGTGTTAAATAGAGACAGCATCGTCATTCGGCAGTCACCTAATGTCAATTGTCAACCCTTAAAAGAATATTGATTTTGAATTATTAAATTAAAAAATTTTGTGAAAATAACAACACAATCAAACAATAAGAAAATAAGAAAATAAAAACCTTTTAGAGATTAAAAAACCAGCTAATTGGGTTCCAAATACAGAACAACATTAAACAACAAATTTGGGTCGCATGTAAGAGGGATTGAATCACAATAATATTAACACATTCTTCAAAAATAAGTGCACTCGTTTTTGAGGAAGAACATCTTATTTGTGGAAGCTGAAGAAGACTGCAAACTCACCTCAGCTAAAGTTCTACTTTAAACCAAAGAAGTTGCACGGCGTTTTGTTTCCTGTGGCAAGAATTTTCGTCCAATTTCACCACACCAGAAGCCAATTAAATGAAATTAATAAGCAAAGGTCAAATTAGTTCTTGTACAAGGGATACAAATTCTTTCTAATCTACTTTTTTCCCTTTAAACTGTTTTAAGGGTTATCAAAATGTAGTGCAAATAGTCTTGGATTTTCATATTTCGGTGTAATAATAAAAATTGTATGTACCACATATGCATTTTGTTTTGCGTTGTCATGGTGATTTACAAATGCCATGGATCTATTCAAATGAATCTATTTGAAATGGATTCACATCAAGTAGCTGGACTCGTCCAACACAAATTAAATTTAAAAGGGGAAATTAGGAATTAAGCTACTAGGGAAACCCAAAACCAGAATTTTTTTTCCAAAATTATATCCTTTAGAAATAAGCTTTAATTAAGTTAATGGAAAAGCTAGAAACATTATTCGAAATTTAAGTGCATATTTCTTTGCCAAAAGCAAGGAAACAAAAAAAAAATATTTTTGAAATATATGTATAATACTTTCTTGGTTTGATTTTGAAAAACAAGTTTTAAACGCCAGTAAATACGTAAAAAACTATTACGGAAGCAAAACCTTGTTTAATTATGAATTATGTATATGACAATCTCGATTTATGTCGGGCATCATTGTTGTGGTCATCACTTATGGGTTAAGGCACATCTGTTTGACTTAATAAGGTACAGTCAGTATTTGGCACACATTGTCATATTCACATTGTCTGTTTACTCCCAGTTTCTTTCTTTCTTTGGCAGAAATTCCCTTCTTTTTAAAATTTAAGCATCAATGTAGAAGTTCTAAACTTGGATTTGAGATAATATTTCCATATTTTCATAATATTGAGCGACTTTTGTAAACAAAATTTGTTATTCGTACATCTGTTTTTTCCTATACTTTGTTTAAGTGTATTAGGTATTTGTTTTTCTTTTTTTTCAGCCGGTAATTTATGTCATAATAGTAATCCATTTATTACCCATTGAGTTATGGCGAAATAATTGAGTAAATGTTGAGGTTGAATGTTGATGCGCAAATAATCTTATTTGTGGCATTTTGATTTTGTTTCGTGTTAGAGCAACAATTAATTATAACAAACGTGACTATATACACTAGACTCAAAAATTAATTAGCCACGGGGTGTTGACAGCGTGCGAAATTCAGGTGAGTAGCTTAGTGCTGTTGGAAATAACTGTCGAAACTTCTTTTTAATAATCTTGGTGTAATATTGTATGCCAAACAAATTCGAATAAATAAGCCTGCAATGAACTGGAATGTATCGAAATATTTTATCATTGATATAAAAATATGTCCACGAGCAGTTTGGTGATATCCCACACAAACTATCAAATCGATAATACCATTTTTATTCTATCGAAGTTTACACATTTAAAATGTATGAAACTGTAAAGTTCAAAATTATAATCTTTTTCTTCGCTAACATCTGCTGTCAGAGTTGCGTTATGCTCTGAATTATTTCAAGCGAAGTTATTTTTGTTATTTTGTCTATTTGTTTACATTACGTTAATCATATAGTCTGATTCACAAGTACACTGAAGAAATTTATTTTTTAAAATTTCTTTGAAAACTCATTTCAAATAGCATTTTGAAATATTTGTTTGATAAATGAAAATATGAATATTCAACTGAGGTTCTGGAGCGTTTTTTCGCCATTTATTTGAATGAATTTTTTAAACATACGTTTGCATGCATATGCATTTTTAAAATCCTTTTTATTGAAAACATCAACCTTAGATGTGTAAGTCCCAATTTTTCAAAATCTGCTCTATTAAGTTTTTTGATTCTACTAATAAATGACAGTATCCCTGAGCAAACAGAAATAATTAATTCGAAAAAGTTTCATCGTGCCAATGCCAAAGCGTCAAAATGCAAATTCGTGTTTTCAATCAAACTTTCGCGGTTCTAGACGAATTTACAACAGATACGCGATTTATTTTGTGTTGGCATTAGTATCCAGCCTAGCAACATTAACCTCGACTGTCAACTATAATTTACTGCCGTTGTTAGTATTGTTTTTAATATTATTACCTGGCATATTTGTTGGATTTAAAAATTGCATAATCGGACAACAGATTTCAATTCTTGGTTATTTTTCGAGCTAGGGTCAAAATCGGCGTAGATATGGTTAAAAACAAAATAACAACAAGAGACGGCGTTTAAGCGGCGAACTGTAAATGACAGAGTCCGGGAAGCAAATTCCAGCTAAATCGGTTCCAAAAGACGTAAGTTTTTTTTCAATAGCTCAATAGATTATTTATTAATTTTTCTTTTACATATAGAACAAAAACATAAAAAAGACATTACAACAATCTTTTTTAATCAAACAAAATAAATTCGCTAAAACCAACATAAAATCAATAAAATAAAAGAAGTAAATAATTGAATGGTTTTAATTTTTAGTTTGCTCTGATAAATAAAAAACCAATTGTTCCCTTTTCTTAATTAAATAGTTTTACAAAACATTATAAAATACAGTTGTCTCTCTTAAATTATCCACTTCAACCAAAATTTTCAATTAAAATGAGTATTTTCAAACTTTCAATGGAAAACAAAAACAAAAAAATATCAATTTTCATTTGTAAAACGTTCCAAAACAAAAAAAAAATTCTTTGATATTCATTAATAAAAATATTCTGAGGAATTAGAATATTGAAAGACATATTAAATCAGTCAAAATGTCGCTGGAATAGGAATAGCTCCGAGCGCGACAAGTTAAGGTTGTGATTACTGTCTGATACATATAAAACTTTGAATGATAGACCGCCTCGACTAATAAACGCTTAAATTTTTTCTGAATTTTTAATTTGAAAAATTTGATAAATCATGTATTCAGGGATCATGGATGCACAAAATTTTTTTCGATACTTTGAAAATGGTTGAAATGGGAACGTTATTCCTCTTACGTATAAAGTTCTGGAATTATGTTGCTTATACGAATTTGAATAATCACCCTTCAAATATTAAACTTGTGATTTTATTTTCTTTTGATTACCAAAAGTCTATTACATATTTCCGAAATTTAGATACTATTAAAAGAATGAACAAAAATATATGTAGGTATGTGTACCTCTGAGTTAGTCGAAATAACTGTTTGAATTTGTTCCAAATTTATCTATTTTAATAACACTGGTTTAGAGCAGAAATGAGCACCGTCATTCAAAATAAAGTTTAAATAAATAGAGTGTAACTCATCCATAACCGATCAATCCCAGTTTGTTGTTTTGTATGATGGCAGCCATTCTTGGCTCTGGAGTGTTGCAGCGAATGCGACAAATGGCAAGGGCACTTATTATGAGCTACATTCGGTCTTCGAATTTGCATTTGGTATTATGGCACACATTCAATGAAGAATAACGCTATTGTGAATTTTACACATTTAGATCGTCCACAATGGTATAGTATTTCTATCAGCTGTCATTAAAATTACATACAAGTTGCAAGCAAGTTGAGTAAATAAAAAAAAAGTAAAAATATATCTACGATTATTCAGAGGAGGAGGATGAGTGTTTACTGAAATGGGCAAGAAGTAGATAACGATTAAGAGATTCTTCAAACCTTTTAGAAATAAATTCCACCGCGTAAGTGTAATATTTCAAAGAGAGGTTTATATATATTGATAACATTTATGAATATTGTTTGCAGTTTTATAAGAACCTTTCGACTATCTAAGTAGGCATTTAAGGATTCGCTGTCCACTATTGAAGAGTCGCTGTCAATTGCAATCATTTTAAAATTAACAACAGTGCTACGATTTTGTGCTCAGTAATGCAAATATCAAAGCTTAAATACATTTCTAGTTGTTTCGTAATTACGACCTTAGAACTGCATAAAAAATCACCAAAAATGGTTTAATAAAAGTATTTGGTCGACGCCAAAAAGCAAAAAACAATTTCAAAATATTTACATTTTCTGCAAATTCTCATACTTCAATATAGCGTCGAAAGCAAAATTATGTTCGACAGAAAATTGGAAGCGCAACGAAAATTTCGACAGGACTCAGGACACAGCTCATAATATAAATTTGGCATTCGATTTTCGATGTTCGATAACCAGCAAAAATCGAAGATCGAATGCAGCTCATAATCAGTGCCAAGATCTGAAAATCTCTTAATTGAACAAACAGTCGCATGGTAGATATGCCTTATATAGAGTCGACGTTGATTTAAGTTTTGTATGATTTATAAGTAAATTGGACACAAAATGTCAAGTAGGTTGTTATAAGGTCAAACCTTATATAGGAACAATTTGTGTATGAGTAATACATTTGCCTACCAAACTACAGATATCTTTCGAACAGCCGAACATGTCTAAAATACAAAACATTCGGAATCTTTTAATAATTTCTTTATTTGATTATTCCAAAATATTATTGTGCATATAAATATGGATTGGTTCATTTATAATTTCAAGAATAACTACGCTACACCAGTTCTAAAATTACTTTAAAAAGCGTCAAATATTTTACAGAAATCTTCACATGTACTTCAGAAACCGATAATTATAATTATAATTATAATAAAAACCACCTTTATCTCGACTATGCCTAAGGGACACTATTTTTAACTGGACAAAGCTTATGAGATTTAAACAAAGTCGCGCCAGAAAACTTGATTTGGTAAGATTGTGACTTTAAAATCTCGTCACAGAGAAGATCAGGACATAATTCAGACTTAATGCTCTGTGCAACGCTGATTTGCGCAATCTGTTTGTGAAACGAACTGTCAAACTGCAGTGAAACTAAACAAAACAAGAAGAATTTTTATAAGGTGATACCGTCTTATGAATGCTTGTTCTTTCTTCACCTTGCGCGGTGAAAACGGGAAAATGTTTTGTTTTATTTACCTTTTTACGTTATATTTACGTTCTAATGGGGAAATTCACGTGTTCTGTCTTTTGTTGATTTTCCATTCGTTCATTTGTCATTCATTCCACTCAAGAGGAGCAAACATATATGAAGTTATTGTATTTGTAACGGCGCTTATATGAAGTGTAAACCTCAAACCGCGGTGGGGGCCTCAAAAGTTAGTATTTCTTAATTTCATCACAATCAGATCATATATAGAGATTTTCTATAAAACTCGCCACTACCGCCACCTAGCGCTTCTTCTATTTTACATAGAAGTATTTTTTGTTGCACGAGTACCGTACTTTACTTATATTATCAGTATCGTACCATAAGTATGGATTTTGTGACTCATGCGCCACCTAAGAAATTAAAATATAACCAATGGTCGTGCCCCGCGTCTAAGGAATTTACTGTTTGAATTTGGTTGAAATCCTTTATTGTGCGCCCAAAATGGAAATGCTGAAATATTCAATTGGTTACCTAGTTGTTAAAATTTAAATAACGCAAAAACAAGTATTATTAACTACTTTAAGCGATGTTTATTCAAATTGAATTAATTTCAATTGTATCAATTAATGAAAAAAACTACATTTTGCTATATCCGAGTTTAACAATTTTACCTAAAAATTTAGTATTGTAGCTTAGCGACTTCTAGTACAGATAACCATTATTTGGCGGCGGCGGTGCACCACCATTACAGCCATTATTGGCAGGACATCCATTATCGCCACCATCATCTGGATGTCCGCCACCAGCAGCAATCTTATCCAATGCGTCCTGTATCTCTGGCGGTATAGGTGGCGGAGTCGGCAAATGATCACCCTGCGGTTGAAATCCATTCTCATCGGCAGTGTAGGTCACAAGGAAGGCCTGTCCTTCAGGGCTGGTATAAGAAAAGGAACCTTCAGCTGTTAGAACTGCATTACATGGATCATCGGCGTTTTTCACATAACCTGATTCCTGTGCATTTATTCCATTGCCAGTTTCATATTCATACTACAGTTAGAAATGAATTTAAAATTTTAAACTGCATATTATTCGATGATCAAGAGTGTTCATTTAATTACTTGATATGATCCGTCGATATTGACTTTAGATTCCAACTTGATAATTGGTATATCAGATCCTGCACCCGGTGCGCCTCCACCGCCATTTCCACCGAAACCACCACCCCCGTTAGGTGGGGGATATGAATAACCCCCACCACCAGGTGGTGGTTGTGGTTTTGGTGGTGGCGCTGGTGGTCCTCCCTTTGGATATCCACGTGGCACCGCCCAGGTGTTGCCAAAGAAAATGCACGATATCACAAATATTAACTGTAACACATTGGAGAAAAAAAGTTATTTTCATTCCTTTCTACATTTAAAAATGCTACATATTAAAGGTCACACACCTGCACGCTTTGCATGCTTATGGAAGAGTTCTCCACTCTGTGTTTGTGTTTGATTAAAAATAAAAGCCGCACTACTTTCAACTACCGAAATTATACTGTCTTGTGGAGGCGCATGAGATGTGATTTTATAAACTTATGCTCCTCGGCATTATTTTGTATTGTCGACGGATAACATTAGATTACAGCGATTGAATGATCCTCACGTACCAAGGGTCAGCTAGAGGCTGGTAAAGTAGACGAAGAAGTTAGAAAAGTGATAAAGATGCAAACACTGAGAGAAATTCCTTGCACATAAAACGGTACGTATACTTTTTCCGTATCTTTATGCCATCCATAAGCCAGTTCATAAAGTTTCACCAATTCTAAATAATATGAGATTAAATCGTTGATAAACTGCAACGAGTAATTTTACTTCGTCAATGGCACGAGTACGAATACGACATGTAGGACCTGAAGCTCAAATGTATATAGGGATATTTCATTAACCCATGATTGCCCAAAGTTGAAATTTCAGTCGAGTTCGTAAAAGCTATAGCGAATAATATAATAATTTGCCTCAGAATATACAAGGTGTCACAAAACTGCGCGCATTTCTTTTGAGACTTCAGAGCGAAAGCCTGAACTGATTTTTCTAACTTAAAAGTATTAAGTTGAGAACAACTAGCAAATTTGGCAGAACAAGGGTTACTTTAAATAATTTCGAAACACCTATAAATGGTACGATAAAGTATGCACAGCTAGTATTTATCTACAATATAATAATTAAAAAAACTGATTAGATTTTAATAAAGATATACATACATATTGAAAAAATATTTTTTACCACAGAAAAATTATTATAATATAATAGGTACATACTGGGTGCAAGTTAGAACAACATAATTAATTTAAAATGCATTTGTTTCAAAACAGTTGACTTCCAACTACTAAATCGGTCAATTTTTTATACTGCCCACTTATGTATTTCCTACAGGGTTGTTTCTCGTAAAAAGATATAATAAATAATTTTGGAGAAAAAAAAATTAAAAAAATTATTTAGACAAGCTATCACGTTGGCGCCAAAAACTCAATTTTGCCACAACTCAAGTTAGACGAATATGGCTTGTGGACACATAAATTATCAAGAAAACCTTTTCATCAGTTAACACCTGCTATTTTGGTGACTAATACTTGTATTTTTAAAAATCGAATATTTTACTTTCAGTGCATATTTGACGAATATGGTTGTACAATCCGTTATGATGAAATGCATATACATACATCTACAACTGTATCAATGTTTAGATGAAGTAATGTAACGATTATCAAAGCACACTCTTTCGCGCTTCGCAGTTGGTCATAAAAAGTGAACATGCGTGTCCGAAGCAAGAAACGACCGAAATATTGTGCACCAAAAGCGTTAAGTGATTACGTCAATGTCTGCCTTGAAAATGCAGCTAGCACTTACAGAACATATATACAAAGATATATATACATATTGGGAACTAAACGAAAATCAATCAAGGATACGATTTATGACTAAAAGAATTCTTATGCAATAGTTAAAAATGATTTGCAAATATATAATAAAAATAAATTATTATATTTTTTATTCTCTTTTTGCGCTAATCTATAAAACAAGTACATATGGAAGTTTGTTAATTTTAATTTTTCTGTAACACAATACTCACTTAATATAAATGTATATGTATATATTTAAACGCACACACACACACATGTATACACACAATGTGCTGGTTAAATTAACCGATTTTGTTTTGTTTTTCATTGAATGGAAATTTTATTATCTAGGTAAAACTGAGATTTTTTCTATGCATCCCTTTTTCGAATACACACGACGCATGTTGGGAGGGATGCCTTTAGAAAACAAAATACTATAAATGATGTTTTCTTTACATTTCACGAGTAAAAAATGCATCCTGTGTATATTTTTACTATAAGCCATTTCGGTCGCGAATTCCCCAAACCACCTTACAACAAATTGTGCAATCATTATTCATTGCAATTGAAAATCTGTATACACTAATTCTAACAAATGATAAAATACTGATAAATAGCTACCAACGCAAATCCTCCTACCCTCCTAGTAGCATTTTCACCCATTCCACTTTTTAATGGCTGCTTAGAGCAACAAAAACCGCTGTGCTACAAGTGAACTACAAATTTAATTAAAAATCATTTAAAACAGCTCATTTAGTTGGTGGATAACTCAGTGTTGCCAGATCGAAAGTTTGTTACCCATTAAATCATTAATCATTTAGTTGAGCATTTAAAATTTTAAGAACTTATTGTATACAAGGATACTAGTTTCAAACTTAGCCCTATAAATAAGGGTAGGAGAATATTCTCTTATTAATAGAATGTTCTCTTATTCAGAGGCTTAAATGCTCATTGTTGATGCTGCTGAGGGTACCAGAGGGGCAGACCATCCCCATAAATTAATTATGATAATTTTCTGCTCCGTTATTTCTGACAAGATAGTGAAGACGCATAATTCAAATTGATTGAGTCTCTTCGGCCGCGTCATGATGCTGAAAGGCGTTGTCATTATTTTATCTGACTGACTCTGACTCATTTTTTACTTTTAAGCCAACTATGCTTACGGTAATAACAACATTTCCTCAGCTAACGCCCACTTCGAATTCTTCCCTGGATTGATTACCGTAAAGCATTCTTATAAATTTCTTATATTGATTAATTCTGTTGAGTGTATCCTGAAATACCCTACTCACAGATTCAAACTATTGGACTATTTTGGGACCATGTAGGGCATAGCACTGGACTAGGCCACAGTCTGCATCGATTAACCGGGAACGATTGATAAATTGAAAGGCAATATTAGTACCACTCGAAATGTCTTTGAAAATTTGAACTTCAGAGTGGCCAAAATTGGAATTTCCAGAAAGTGAAGGTAACTTAAATCTAACTTTAATCTTTTAAAAATAGCGATGGCCGAAAAAAAGTCAGCCCCTGTTACCTCTGCATTAGTTGACAGCTAGCTACTAACTAACTATTATTTAACACAAATTACCTTTTGGTAGCTACCTTTTTACTAAAGGTAAACTAATTATTTATTAACTATTTTTATGCGAAATAAAGCTAGTTACCTATTACAACATCTACTTACTTATTTATGACCTGTTTTAAAATAAATTAAATATCGAAACAGTGCATTTAATATAATCAAGTTAAGTGAAAGTATTTATTTATTCAAATAAATTAATTCATTCATAAAAATTCCTTTTACTTAAATTATTATTGTTATTATTATTAATTAATTAAAATTTTCCGTAGAAACAACACACGACTCCGGCTTCTTGTGATTTGATGAATACACGTTAAACTTTTGACAGCTGACATTTTTGACGCGTTGCCAACTAACTAAAAATGCGTTCCTGAGTCTTTGATAAAAACGAGTTTTTATTTTAAATCGCTACAAAACAGTTAGTAAAAAGTCATCTAGTTTTAGCAATTGATAATTTTTTACTGCAGGGTTGTTATGAAAAGAAAGATTGCTCGATTGCTAGTTTTTTTATACGAAAAGACCCTTAGTAAAATTTTCCGGTGAATAATTCTCTATATCATTTTAAGCCTCTAGCGACCTTCCACTTTTGTTTTTTGGGCGATTTCTTGAAGTAAAAGTCAAACCCAAACCCTTTAGTTGGGATCTAATTGGTTAAAATATTCTACGAAAATATTTCCCTTGAGATTTTACTATACATAACGTGTCATTTGGCTAAGCTTATTTTTGCAAATCCATTGAGCATTTTATTACTGAATAGGTATGATTTGGCAAAATATTAATAACGGCCGGGCTGAGTCGGTAGATATTCGAGATTGATATCATACACGATTGTTCTTTCCGGGGTACGCTAATTCTGTCTTTGTAAATTTGACAGTACCAAAGTATTTTTCGTTTATGCCAACATTTTTTTACACAAACAACTTTCAATCGCTCTGTCATATGTCCGTTTTTTCTCTTTTTCTTTAGCTTTTCTTTTTCGTTCTCTCATTTTTTCAATTGTGTGACGTTACGTCAGGTTCATTCTTAAATTGCTGCGTCAAGGGTTAACGAACTGTCAAAAATCATAATCATTATTGGCCAGACAATCCTAAATGGACTTTTATCTACGGTAACTTATAGTTCATTCGCTGTCAGTCTCCAGTTTTGTATTTTTAGTTACAAATCTGGCAACTCTCAAAAGCAATAGCAAAAAGTTAGCAATCAAGCAACCAACATCAAAACATCGGTAACACCTGTAACGTAACATGGACTGCTATTCGGTTTGCAATGACAACCAGACTACAACCATACCCCCTACTATATGGCTAGGTATGTATGTGTGTGTGTGTGCATATTTAACTTTTTTTCATACATATCCTGCGTATAGCCGAAGTAACCATCGCAAAAGCAACAAAACCACTCCCTCCATTGTTCAACTTATCATCATCCTCAATACGCATTGCTAATGCAGAATGAATGTAATTTCCACACTTGCACTGCGCCTTATATTTAGTACTCGCCCTGTACGCGTATGTACTGTAGTCGGTACGAGGAGTATCGAATGAGGGTGAACTAAACCAATGAACGTCGATTAACTTTATGCCAACATGTCAGCGTGTGGTGCTGAGTTCTTGACTGTGGAATGCGAGTTGTCTTCTTCTTTTTGGAAGATACTACTCATTCATCCACATTTAGCTGGCCAACTTGAGATCGTATTTGTTCGCTTGTTTCTTTCTACAAGTGCGTAATGTGGCATTGCGTAAACAGGGACGTTTCCCTTTGGGATAGCATAGTAAAAGAAGCTCACTGAGTCGAAATAATGATGACATGACGAACTTGTCCTACTTACTTGTAGCACAAGAAAACAGCTGACATTTTCTCAGCTTAGCACAAGGCAGATATTGAGATTAGCTAGTGCAAAAAAAAAACAAACCGATGAGTTTCAACATTGAAGTATCATTTGAATTAATGATTTAAATAAAGTAGTTTTTTTTAACTATTTTAAATATGCATTCTCTGTTTTTAGTTACTAATCTTAGTGGTGGTAGATATAGATTTTTGGAATTTATTTGAAGCGAAGCCATTTCTAATGATGCGCCACAATGTAGTCAAACCCGGGCGAAGTGAATCCAGAAAGAAATCCGATGAGGAGATGTGGTGATCTACCGCTTTGCATGTTTTTGCATTTTTCTAATACTTTCCAAAAAAAAAACTGTCCTTGAGCACAAAAAATATTGTTAATATCTGCAAATAAAACAGATAACTCTGCAGTACGTTTCAGTTAAAGTTTTTCATGGCTTTTTTTTGGTTCTTTACGACAGTCACATGTACTTTTGGGACAAAACACGTAAAATTTCCTAAAAAAAAATGTTATATCCGCTTTGCGATAAACCTTTGTGATATTTTTGTCGAGATATAGGGTCTTAAAGTTTAACTAATTTTTGTGTTCCCCCTTTTTCGAATTTTGAGTCCAATGCTTGAGCCTTTTTATTAGCTTGTTCTTAAAATTATTTTCCAATTTTTAGTCTTCCCTCTCTTGCTGTAAAAGGAAATGTTTTTGATTCCTTAACACATGAAAAATTGTAAATTCGATACTAGTGAAATAAATGCCATTGAAAAAATGCTATGGAACAATTTTCACTACTTTCAGGGGACAGATCTACAACCTACTGTAGAATTTTGGGTACATTTGTTTCTATTTTTTTTTTATTTTTACTCTCAGCAATGCAGAAGTCGAACGCTTTTTTAGTGCTATGAACATTGTACAAAACAAATCAAAGGTATAGTATTAATGTTAAAATGTACCATTCAAATAGTTGTAATGAATTAAATTTAAAAAAATTCTAGCTCTTTTAGCATTCTGTACCGTTTCTTTGATTTTGTGGCAATGCGCCAAGCCAGTCTAAAAGCACACATTATTGATTTAATATTCTCAAATGTCGATGTATTTTCACTGTTTACACAGAATAATTAAATGTCCAACAAGGAACTTGGTTAATGCAATCAAAACTATTAAAGAGTGTGAAGGTTTTATGTGCTCCTTTGAATTAGAGACACAGATTCATTTGATTTAACGTACTAGACATTTCGTTGCTGTTTTGGGCGACCACATCCCCTTTTCCATTATAACGTCTTAAATATAAAACAATTTTTAATACAATTTTCTACACTCCAATCTCTAACTCGCATTTGTCATGAAATTTCCTCTTCAGACTCATTATTTTTAAACAAAGCAATGATTTCAGCATTATTTTCAATAGAAAAAGACTTTGTAAATTATGCTCGTGTTCCCAGCTCACGGAAAACATGTAATCAAAAAAATTAAAAAATCAATAATTTCCGCAAACCTGGTTTGGGGTTCAAACTACTTTTAAAATTTTAGTACTATCGTGAAATTAATTTTATTATTTTTTAATTAAATTAGCTTAAACTGCACCTCGAAAACCTATTCAATATCTAAAAAAAATATGTCTTCATTGGCACATCGAAGAAAGCCCCGAACGCGGGGAAATCTTACACGATGTTTAAATAAATTAGTACGTTTTTAGTGTACTGCACTCATTTTCAGAAAATTTAGATTTTCACGTATTTCTCTCAATATTCGTGGCAAATATGAAAGAATTCGTAATGATTTTGCCATATATAGAACATTTAGATTTATGCGTAGGGCGTAGCTTTCGTCTGATTTCTATAATTTTCGAAATTGCGCTTTCTGTCTGGAAATTTGGTAGAATTTTGCAAATAAGTTTCTAAGATATTCCTATTTCCTCTAAGGTTGTCAATGCCTCGCCTATTCCAAAGATTTTTGAATCCATTTATTTCATTCTGAAACTCAATCTTGCATATCATATGTTAGCAAATTTCTTTTTATAGTTACTGCATATTAATTTTTAGTTTTCTTGAGCCGATTGTAATAAATATAGAAATTATGCTAATTAAGTTAAATCTATGTGTATACCAAATTTAGAAATATGTTAGAAATATAACAATTTGGTTGGGTGGTGCCACTCCCATTCCTACAACATTTGGAACCCACGTCTGGCGCTCTCTACCCCAATTGCGAATATTCAATTTGAGTAAATTATCTTTTATGTTACTGGAATATCGAATTTTTAGAATTTATTATAAATTATATAAGCGATGGGGGTGGTTTTTTATGTCCATATATGCCGTCTTTGGGCAAATTAAAGTAGATATTTAAGTCAGCATTAAAAACAATTCGCTCAAATTTAATAAAAAAGGATGGTGCTGCACAAGCAAATACACCAAACCAAAAAAATTTGGAAATGGGCGTGTCACCGTCCACTTTAGAGCAAATACATAAGTATATCTCCGACACCATGTTACCAAATTTGGTACGCACATTACGTTTGGAGTCAGTGTGCGAAATTCTAAAAATTATACAAAGCGTACCACCACCACGCCCACCTGCCATATGACGGTAATTTTCGAAAACGCGATATTTAAGGAACTGCTCAAATTCAATATGTAGAATGGGGTTGCATAAGCAAATTCACGGAATAACAAAATGTTGTAAATAGGCGTAACATCGCTCACGAGCAAATAAGCAAAATTTCGAAAATTGTAAAAATCGTACCTCTCATATAACGGTAAAATACAAAAATTAAAAAAATCCCATATAACATCCAACTATAGAATCATAAATGTTGGGAATGACCTTAGAACAAATATGTACGTATATCTCCGAAATTTCTTTGTCAAATTCAATCGAGTTATGTATAATTTGCATTTCTAGTCAGAAAGCACAGTTTCGAAAATTATAGAAATCACACTAAAACCAGCATATCGCGAATTCTTTTAACTTTGTATACTTCGCTTGTTTTAATGCGCCAATAAGGACATCTTTTTTCAAATATTAATATTTGGGCTTAAAATATTCTTTATACCTGATCTAAAGGAGACATATTGCAAAGCATGGCTAATAATAATTTTGTCTTAAATTGAGTATGAGTCCGCCATTTCACCAACAAATGGAATATATATAAACTTGATATATAGGATCTTTATACCAAATATTGTACATCTGCATAAAATAGTTGCCAAGTTATAAGCAATTAAAGTTTTTTTATTTTATAGGGCGTCCATTTTTCCCGAAACGATACACAGATTGATCTGTAAGACATATGTATGTATGTAATAAAGGTACAGTTTCTTTTGAACACTAGGTAGGATAACGGATTGCATGTAAAGCAATAACACTAACTCGGAAAAAATATGCCAGTTGAGCCAACTCGGTAAAATGATATCCGACCTGAGATGTATGTAGTGTTGGGAAGCGAAAAATATATTACTACGTCAACCTAAAATTTGTTTGCACAGCTATTTTCCGTTCTTAAATAGCACTAAACTAAGCGCTATTGAGTTGAGATCCCAACAGGGTTGCTTTTGCAACTCACGGAAGTTTTATCCGAATTGAAGCGTTTTTTTGCAAGTCGGGTTCAATAAAACTGGCCCAATAATATAAAAATTGTTGTTTGGCCGAACTTCTACTACAATTTATGGTATTCGTCTTGAAGTTGTAACACAAGTTGAAGGACCTACAATTTTACGCCGACTCCGAATGGCGGATGATTTTTGTGAGAAGTTTTTTCATTGCAGGTTTGTCATTGTACGCCGAGAAGCGACCGCTATTAGAAAAACCTTTTTCTATAATTTTTGATGTTACTTGCCCCGGGCAGGATTTCAGCCCGGTAACTACAGAATAGTTGCAGAAATAAGACGAATTCAAATTTTTTCGTCCATGAGGCGTGACACCGCTCACTTTTCCAAATTTGCAGATATCCTTTGAGGGTCCCGAAGACCACATGCGCCAATTGTAAAAATTTCATAAATATCGTTGGAGCACTTTGGAAGCCTATAAAGGGTTCACATTCATTTTTATATATTTCTAATATTAACTTTTTTGGTTGCCTACAAAAAATAAGGTTTATTTCAAATAAAAGCATACGCTGGGTATTCAAAGTTCAGTTCCACCCGAATGTAGACTCTTTCTGACTTGTTTTTTTTTTCTTCTGAGATTGAGCCACTGCTTGTTTTGATCGCGGAGAATTCAGAGGATATCAGTCCATCGATTCCCTTTTTAAGAGGGGTTCATGATAAACAACTATAAAATCATTGCTAGCAATATTTTCATCCAAAACTTCTTTTTGTCCGCCTTCACATAGAGATAAAAACTTAGTACAACATCTCACTCACGTCTTGTCTTTGAACATCGGAAAAAAGTTTAGCAACAATATCCTAGTTTAACTACATTTTAAAATTGTTGAATCATACTTTCCATATCTTCATCAGCCCACTAGTATTTTTTAATGTCAACGCTAACCTAAGGCGCTAATCGTCACGGGAATTCACCCAACTGACGTCCTACTGCCCTGACAGTGCAAAACTCCGTTACGCACTTAACATCAACCATCCACAAAACAGCCAACATCCAACCAACCCCATACCGAGGTCTAATGATCTGACGCACCACCCAGCAAGTACCCTGCAACACCAACATCACCAAAACAACAACTAACAACAGAAACAACAACAATGCCATACAAGCCATGCCAGTGAAAAGTCGAAACAAGTAAACACCCTCAGCGTAATGGTGTAGTCGGTGTTTGTACACTTGCCACATCGCACCAACATCGCACCGGCCAAGAAACCAACAATTGTTGGTCCCAAACAAAATTCATTTATACGAGTACAATTTTGCACGCACTCGTTGCGCCGCCGCACAAGCTGTCATATTGATAGACGCCAGTTGTTGTTGTTTCAGCTTTTGCAATAGAGCGTGCTATATTGTTTTTTTTTTTTTTTATTTATGAAATTTTATGAAAGGCCATTATTAAATATTTGTACGCATTAAATGTGAAAGCAAATTCGATGCGTATTAGCTTCAGTATCGCACTGTGGCGCCTCTGGCGCAAAAACGTTGTAACAATTTCGTGAATGCGTTTGAATATATCTATCTATCTAATAGAAAATTTTCCAGAGATTACGAAAATATTACTTTTATTATACATGCTAGAAGTTTAGGAAGTAAATCCACTCAAAGTTGACAAATTTTCCACATTGAGAAAAATTTGGATTTTTTGTTCATTTTCATCATATTTAAGATTGTGTTGTCTATAAATAAAGCGGCCGGTTGCTATTTTCTTGTATTTTACTTTTAGGTATAAACAAAAAACTTTTTTTTCAAAAAGATGTTAGTGGAAGATTTACCTGTTTTCTTAAGTTTGTGTTTCAAACCTTTTGCTGCTCTTCAACTTTCTATATTGATTAAAGCGGATACATAACTATTAAAAAGGAAAAGAGTAAAAGTTAATCAATAATTACTATAGTAAGATACAAAATTTTCGAGTGATCTAAAACCATTATAATATAAAAGTCTTTTCATAATAGTTATCAGCGAGATAAATATTTTTAAGGCTTCCAAGATTTTAGTTGTATGATGTATGTATATTATAAAAGTCTTCTTATAATAATTATTAGTGAGGAAAATTTTTTTAAGTCTAGAAAGACAGGACTTTTTAAGACCATTTCGGAATTAGTTCGGGGCTAATTCGTTACTACTAATTTCGGAACCAGTTCAGGATCGCATCTGAATTAGTTTGATACTATTTCGGGTCCTGAAATATTTCCGTCGTTTATGACTTAAAAAATGTTGTTACTCATAATTATTATGCAAAGACTTTTATAATATAAGTCTCAATATAAAAGTCATTGAAAAATTAAAAAAAAAAAATATCTCGCTGATAATTATTATGAAGAGACTTTTATAATATAAATCTCAAAATAATAGTTATTGTTGATTTAAAAGATTGTTCTCACTCATAATTATTATGAAAAGCCATTTTAACATGAGTTTCAAAGTAATAAATATCGGTAGCGTAAAAAATTTGCCTGATTCATAACTATTATCAAAAGACTTGTATAATTCTTATCAAAATTAAGACGACTTTTTTAAAAGTCAAAGGTCAAATAATTATTATTCTGGATCTCTGGATTAAAGTGAAGCAACCTTGGGTGTAAACCAAACAGGTATAAGTTGTAGTTGTTGGATTTTGTTAATAAAACCATTTTTTTTGGTTATGTGATTAAAGAATAGAGTATTCGGGTTTGTTTTAATTATTAGTGAATAGTATTTTTATTTAAATATAATTCACAATTCAGTTTCTTGTGTGTTGTAATAATGTCTCTACAAAACTCCAAATTCCAAAGCTTCAGAGACTAAAAGCAACGCGAAAGGATCAATAAACATCACCAAATGCCTGTCCTACAAAATGCACTTCTGAAAAGCCTTTGGCATTATTATAAAATAATACCAATCTTATTCCTGCATACCAACAAATTACTCAAGCCAAGTCGGAAGCAGTGTCTCTTAATTCCACAATTACCGAAGTATCACCAGAAGTTGGCCTCTAAAACCTGATGGTTATACCCAATGAAGATTACTATCTTAAAAAAAAACTAACAATAAAAGCTTCTTTATCATATCAACAAGAAATTATATAGTTATTATTTTTATTATTTTATTAAAAAAGAAAATAATTGCAAGTATATTTTGAAGTCCAAGTAAAAAAGTCATTTCATTTTGGTACAAGGTTTTTGCAGTAATCTCAAATTTCTAATTTCACATTGAATTTTAAATAACGCTGTTATTGTAGCACCCTGCATTTGTATTTATTTTAAAGCTTAGATATTTTTCTTTCAGATGCATTTTATATTTTTACCAGAGCCCCTACGTCTACAGAGTTTGGTAGAGATTGGTAAAGCGGTTACTGGTTACAGCTTTTTATCAAAAGTAGGCAGTGATACGCCCCTTTTCCAAAGTTATTCGCTTATTTATATACAACTTTATTAACCAAGTTCTAGTAATTTTTCTTCAATAATTACTGAAAACTTTGAATTTTCGTGCTTTTCAAAAATATCTCAAATTGGACAATAAATTTTTTAAAAATTTTGTATTATGACACTCTGTGTTTATATTTATTTATTTTAAAGCTTAGATATTTGTCTTATGAAAGATTACATAACATTTTTACCAAAAGCAATGCGTCTATAGATTTTGATAGCGATTGGTGAAGCGGTTACTGAGCTACAGCTTTTTATCTTAAGTGGGCAGTGCCACGTCCCTTTTTCAAAGTTATTAACTTATTTTATCTTATGCTCGATACAACTTCATCGAACAACTTCCAGCAATTTTTCTTTAATATTTATTTACTAAAAAAAGTTTGTTTTTGCATTTTTCAAAAATATCTTCACTTTGACAATAAATTTTAATCAATCTTGTTTTGTGTCAAACTGTATTTATATTTATTCTAAAGCGTATTTTACTTTCAGATGCAAAAATAAAAAAAAAACTTCAATAGTTCAAAATTTATGATTTTTGTAGCGAAAAAAGTCAAAACGCGTCATAGTGCGTCGTCTAAGCAGAAATAAGTGGCAAATGCGAGCGAGTAGCTGGGGGTAGCTTTGCTCTGCTCTGCACGTACATATGTACTTACTATATGTACTATATTGAGGGTGAATGGTATGCGGGTGTATATTTATGGTTATGATTGTGGTTGCGAATAGATTAAGTTGTTGTTAAATAAACAAAAGCCAGCAAATGCACTTGGCGCGCTCAAAAGCGAATGTAGTATGGCTGTGTCTGTATGTGTATAAACTATTAGATGCGAAAAATGATAAATTAGCTTGGTGACACCCCTCAAACAACCGCTGACAATCACAATATGTGTGTGTCGAAAACAACAACAACAACAATGTATAGTCTACATAGCATAGAGTATCGAGTTATGCGGCGCAACATCTGCAACAGCTTGCGAAATGCAACAACTGTGTTGACCAACATACTGCCTTTGCCCAGCATCTTGATTGCGATCAAATGTAAGTATTGCTACTGGATTTATGTTTGGAAACGAAACTCTCGTGTCAAGCTACGAAAAGCGATTAGCATACGAAATAGATTTATGTGATGTCCGTTGATATTATTTGCTGATAAATTAATTTTATCATTCTCTATACTTTTGTGTTACTCATGTTAATCAACTAGTTATTGTGTTGGAATATTTGGACATTCGAACATTCATCTCATTAGTGTGCATCAGATAAGACTATCAAATCTACGGATTAGTTAGTTATTCGCTTAGAAGGCTCACTTGACTCAGCAGTTCAGGGCTAACACTAACCACTATGGTGTACGTTCTAACGTAACCTCGCTAAATACATGCATATGTACAATTTCGTAAATAAACTAGCTCAAAAAATACCTTTATATTTTATTTAATTTTATTATCACTCAAAACTCTGAAAAATCAACTTTTTTAGAGCAAGTTGTGTCGTCAATCCTTCAAACGAGTCAATTACGAAGTAAAGGAAGTGCTTTTGTCGTCACTGATCGTATAATCAGTTCAATGTAGGCTTTTGCTTATTTGCAATGGAGTGGGGAGCTTGAGAAAATCGTATTGCGGTGATTCTTTACGTAAATAAGTGTGGAAAAAGCGCAAGTGAAATTTATGAGCTTTTCAAAAAACTTAATATTTCGAGAATGTTTGTTTACCGCACTGTTGATCGTTTTTCCCAAACGTCTACTATTGATGTCAGAAAGAAAAGTGGTCGTCCTCGCGTGGTTCGTGCCAATTCAGCCATAAAAACTGTTCGCGAACGCATTCGAGAAATCGCCTTTGAAAACAGAAAGTTAATTCAAGGGAAATGGATATATCGACCTACCGTCGGTTAACTGGTCATCTTCAGTGGCACGCGGTCAACGGCCACGAAAGTATCCTTTTTACAGATGAGTAAATTTTCACTGTTGACGACAAGCAAATCTACGCAAAAACTTCCAAATATGTATGTAAAAAATGTTATTCCAAGGGTTCAACGTGGTCACCATCCAACTGCTTTAATGGTTTGATAAGCAGTCTCCTGTAAAGCCGTTACACCTCTTCACTTCTGTGAAAAAGGGGTTAAAACTGGGGCAAAAGTGTACCGGCAGGATATAAGCAATACTCTCTTCGATGGGGAGCATAGGATTTTCCAGCAAGATTCTGCTCCAGCACACAAGGCAAAAACCACCCAACAATGGCTTAAAAGCAATATTCCTGGTTATTTCATAGCTGCAGATGATTGAAGTCGAGATTTGAATTCATTGGACTACAGTTTGTGGTTCGAGTTGGAGAACATGGGCTGTCGAATACCCCACAGAAATTTGTAGAGGCTGAAAAAATATTTGGTTCGAACAGCGTCGTCAATACCTTCAGAAACTGTGCGTGCTGCTATTGCTCAATGGCCGAATCGATTGAGGGCTTGTGTGAAATCAAGAGGTGACCGCTTCTAATAAAATTTTGTACATCGCTCATTTAATATATGCATTACTAAATTAAATTAACTTTATTAAAAAATATATTACAGTTTCATTTTTATAACGGCCTGAGCTTCTAGCAGAACTTATGGGAGGACAAAGTATATTACATTGAGTGAAAGGAAATCCATTATTTTTTCAATAGATGGCTTTAGTGATCTATGTATTGCATCGTATAAGTGCGATCAGGTTACGCTATACGATTTCGTACTAAAAAAAAATTTCTCAGGCAGTTTGGTGATTGCTTGACCTCAGTGTTGTTTGAGCACGCGCCCAAGATGGACACCAGCATTGAAAAAATACGCCATATTTTATAGTTTTTTTATAAAGGCCAAACGCAAGCCAGGCGGCTGAAAGTATGAATTGTGTTTATGGGCCTGATACTGTAATAGCCAATCACGCACACTTTTGACTTCGTCGATTCCGTTCCGGTAATTTTGGTTCATACCACTCTCTTGAAGGCCAATTGCCGAAAACATCGATAAAATAAACTAAATATATAAATAAAGCTAAACATTGTACAAAAACCTCGTTTAGAATCATTTAAATAACGCTGGATACAAAAAAGACACAACTTGACGCAAAAAACACTACATAGACCGAATTCCAATCCATTTCTAAAGCGGTTGGTTACTGGTGATGGAAAGTGGGTCACTTATGACAACGTCAAGCGAAACTGGTCGTGGTCGAATTGCAGTGCGCCGATGCAAACGATGGCTAAGTCAGAACTGACGATCAGGAAAGTTTTGTTATATGCTTAGTGGGATTTGTAGGGAATCATCTAATATGAGCTGTTCCCCTACCACCAAACTCTGAATTCGTGCCTATACTGCAACACTTAGACCGTCTGAAGGAAACAATCGCCCAGAAGCGGCCAGCTTTTGCCAATAGGAGAGGAATTGTGTTCCATCAGGATAACCCCAGGCCTAACATATTGATAATGATTCACCAGAAGCGCCAGGAACTTGGTTGGGAGGTTCTAATGCATCCCCTTTATAGTCTGCAGCTGGCACCAAGTGATTACTACCGACTACTCCTGTCTATGGTGTATGATTTTGATGGTAAGAAATTCGCGCCAAGAGAAGCTTGTGAAAGTCGACTGTCCCAGTTTTTTGCCAATTGGAACAAGGGTTTCTATGAGAGTGGCAACAAATGGTGCATATTTGACCCAACTGAGATCCAAGAACAAATAATATATTCAATGTTATATATTTGATTAATTTCAATATCAAACACCCGATTTCACAGCGTTGCCCAGTGGAAATTTGGTAACAAATAAATTTTGAAATCATCGAATTCGAAAAATCGGATGATTTAGTTTTAAGGAAAAATGCCCGACTAAGTAAGGTTCAGAATTTTTCATCTTAAATGTAATACCCTGACTTAGGCTGTGGTTATGCTACCCATTTTGATTGGCAATCACGGTGTACATAATCACTGCCTTACAAAAAGTGAGCTATATTGCTTAAAGATTATACAACGAAAACAAGTGAGAATTTGTAGCCATTTCAACAAAATATATTTTTTTACTATAATAAGGGTATTTTTTTTTAAAGTAAAGATCACGAAAATAGTAATGTATTTTTCTTAAACATTGCTTGCTAATAACAATCGATTCTTTTATTAGTAGTATAAGATGCCAACCTCATAAACAAGTTTTAGAACTGAATAATATTAAATAAATGATGGTTAATGAATAAAATAATATCAATATTTTAGACAATTCTGAAGCCATATAACTATTTACTTGATAAATTATTGCAAAAACAAAATACATGTGATTTGAAATACTATACAATACAAGGAAGTTGGTGTATAGAAGACAGACAAATCAGTTATATGGGTATTACATGAAAGTGCCCGTATTCATCAATTGAGATCACCTGAGTTCAAAAACTCCTTTTTCTCAAGTGAGTTTAATAAGTATACATGAAAAATTTAAAATAAAAGCTTAGTAAGAGCTTGCTAAAAATGTGCGTATATTTTAAGTGGAAAGGGACTTTAGAAATTAGTGCTGATTAAATATTTTATTTATGAGTATGTTATATGAAATATTTACAAAAATATTTGCTTATTTTCAAAAAGCGGTTAAAAATGGCTGCACCATTTTATTGCTTACTTTAATGCCCTTTTTTTGCATATATTCATACAAAAAACGTGATTTGCCAATGATAATATACTACAAGAAATTGTCGCTATTATTATTATTTATTATTTGTTTATTAAAAACTAACTTTTGTTCCCGCCATTGCTTGCATGAATTTGGTTTTAACGTTATGAATTCGGATGTAAAAAAAAACGATATGAAGGATATCACTAAAGGTAATAACTTTCATTTATTTTTTATTTTTCCTTTTTATTTCCTAAATAATCGAATTTCATTTCATAACTTCCTTGCCATTTTCATTGAGGAATAAGCGGTCTGCCATTCGGGTAGAGTGGAACCCAATTTTTTCAAACTATAGTGTCATTAAGTGTTGAAAAGCTAAACCTAAATTTAATATAACGAGTGTTACAGGCATTTGCTGATCATCCGATTGCGCTTATTCAGGTGGTTATATAAATTAAGCAAGTCTTTTTAGTAAGGAAGGGTAAAAAATTATATTAGTTTTTTTATACATATAGATGTATGTGTATCTAAATATTTTATGATTGGCAATTCTTTTAAAATATGTGTCTTGATAAATGCATATACTGAAGCTTTTTTCACACGCCCGAAATATATTACTCTTTATTCCTTACACCTTTTTCATTTGAAACCAGTTACGATTTCAACTAAATTTAATAAACGTTTATAAAAGTGTGGCAACCCTCTTTCTTTTCGTATAAACGCGTATAATGGAATCAAAACTACTAATTACTATCACTACGACTACTACTGCTACTAATACTAGTTACTAATACTATTTGTACTAATGCCACTACTAATTACTACTACTATTTTTACTAATGCTAATACGAATTACTACTGCTATATTAACTACCTTCAGCTACTATTTTTACTCGTTTCTACCACTATTTTTACAAATTTTATTACTATTTTAACTAATGCTACAACTAATTACTACTACTATTTTTACTAATTTCTACTACTATTTTTACAAATGCTACAACTAATTACTACTGCTATATTTACTACTTTCTACTACTATTTTACTCATTTATACCACTATTTTTACATACTTTGCTACTATTTACTACTACTATTTAAACTAATTTTTTCGATTACTTTTACTAATTTCTACTACCATTTTTACTAATTTCTGTCACCATTTTTACTAATGCTACTACTAATTACTACTACTATTTTTACTAATTTCTACTACTATTTTTACTAATGCTACTACGAGTTGATACTAACAAATTTACTAATTTCTACTACTATTTTCACTCCTTTCTACTACTATTTTCACTCATGCTAAAACTAAAAAAATTAAAGAGATGTCTTATAAAACTCTCTCCCACATTTAACTATACATCTCTTTATAGAATCGGCATAGCGGTTTTATTTGTGCCTCAAATTTTTGCATTATTTTTTTTTAATTTACATGGATATGTTAAAAAGTATATATGCATGTAAACACGCTCTATGTATATATATTCTGACCTAATCTTCATGCGCCTACAGCAGCATGCAGCTGCCATGCATTGGTGGAAATTAACATGAGCGCGCATACATACTTACACACATACATTCGAGTATAAATGTGTAATTTACAGCAACAAAGTACAACTCCATCATCGCCCCTAAATGAATAGACCAGCGCCACCAACGATGCGCACCACACAATCTTCCACCTGCAAACTTTCAAAAAACCCTTAAGCACTTAATTAAAAACCTAAATAAACCCAACCAGATGTACGTACTCGTAATGCCAAAATAATTTTTACTCAACAAAAATACTTATTATAAAACAAGCAAATACCAAAACAATCAAAACCAACTCCAACATCCTATCCGCCAACCCTAACTATCTGCATTTACAACTCGCCAACACGAGCCACACAAGGACATTCGACTCGTAGTCATTTGTTGTGATGAAATGAAAGCGAGTTGCGCGTGCGGTGTGACCTGAAACACATGTTTTTCGGGATTTGCAGATTTAAACACAACAACAACAATAATAACAGTGACATTATATTATGTTGACGAAGGGTATGAAGGCCACGAGCCATCGATGATACAGTGATTTGAAAGGTAAACGCTTTATGATTCTAATGCCTTTGTTGTTGCTGCGTTGATGGATAATGCTCGCGGTGCGTAACCTTAAAAATGATACTGCCACTTATGAGTATTGCGGTTGCAGTGGTTGCAATCACGTTTGTGTGGATGCGTGGCGTGGAGGGCTGGTAGATAGTTCGCGAGGCGAATACAACAACATTGGCAGTCAACAACAGCGGCGGCATATTATTGAATGTGTTATGAAAACGTGCTGGCAATAAAGTGACTTTGATTCTTGTTTACAGTGCAGGAGCGGTATAAGAAATATGTATATGGTGTCTGTAATTAGGGAATATCGCGCCCTTTTTATGGAATATATTTATTTACTGCGTATTTCTAGTGGTTTGTGTCTAATTATAACTTCTGTAACTCAATTTTATGCTATGTTCCAACCCCAAAATGTTTGCTAGGCACTCAAACATTTTTAAGACAATTTTCAAGTCATAGTATCTCCAATGCTATGTCCATCGAATCCAAAGTTGAAATTAGTTGTTTAAGCTAGGGACCGTAACAGTTATCATTTGTATAAAAAATAATCGTGATTTAATCGTTATAATTGGATTAAAACTTTTCTATCAAATTTAATGATATTTTGTGTCTTTTATTTTTTCCAACAAGTTTGATCATTAAATTTGGTTGGCTGGTTAAAGTGGATTGTCAACGTGGTGACTAGTAATTAGAAAATTATCCATTTTGATTCCACAAAACTCGCGCAACCTAAAACCACCCGGCGAATTTAATGCAGAGAGGCGGCTGCACTCTAAAATGTTATACAAGAATAGTTTACTGAGTGTCTTTACCCTCATCCTAGCGAGAGCTGACCCCTCACACCGTAGGTGTTTAACTGTTTCTCCAGAGCTCGGATCCTCACACCGGCGATAGAACCTGTCTAGGGTAAGCCAATTCTTGGGCATGCACTCCTACGGACCAGTGCCCTGTGCAGACTGCCATGAGGTATTTTCTTTGCTCATATTTGCCGGATAATCCTATACGATCCTGAACGGTTCCACCTCTGCCTAACTTTTGAATAGTAAAACTTAGCAAGTCTGCTTTTGAATTCTGCGAGGCACCCATGTCCACCGCTGGGGGCATGCTCAATGCAGAGCCACACCTCGCCAGTTCATTCGCTGTTCCATTACCGTAAATGTCCCCATTCCCGGGACCCATATTTAGGGTAATCTCAATCATGTCATAAATCGAGCCTAGCTCTAATAATTTTTAATTATAGTCACATTCCATCTTTTACCCGTCCGTAAATACAGTTAAGTCCTACAATTTGTGTAAACGTATGGATCTAAGCTGGAGGAGAAGTGTTCTGAGGCGGGAATATATGGACTGAGGTCTAGCAAAACTTGTAGCCCAACGATGTCTGCATAGTTAAGAGTCTTTCTTTGGAGGATGGAAGGAGTATTAATTTGTAATCAACTGGTGTAAGACAAAGTACAAAAGTTAATCTAAGAGGTTCATATTTCCCCATTGGAGGAAGAAGAAATGCAACACTGATATTTTCCTTTTACGACCAAGACCTAGGGTGGATCTCTTCGTTAGAGGAAGACACTATCAGCTCTCTGCCAGCAACGGTTCTTTTGCAGAGCAGGTAATGTTTAAACCTGACTAGCAAACCAAGTCGAACTGCACAATTTAATCAAGGCACTATAGTTATCAAAGTAATCGGCAAATACGGACTTTACTGATTGAACTGAGTAGTAATATGGGGGAGTCTCCTAGAGATGCCCCTGAAGAGTTTAAAGATAAATGTTGAGACGCTATTCATACTCCAGGTTTTTATCTCGCCTCGCCTTACACAACAGTTTCTCTTTGAAAAACGTCGCTAGACATCGGACTTACAAATTCCTAGCTCCCTATAACATAATAATTTACTTCTCTTAACTCTATTGAAAATACATCTTATTGATGCTCATATACTAAAACTTCCTTCTCACACCTGAGCTAACTAGCTTCCTGTACCCATAATTATTTTCGGTGCATCGGAGCTCTGAAGATCACGTTTGGAAATCGAACTGAGTTTTTGACCTTCAATCTTCCACTCCAAAAATATCAACTTGGGTGCGCGCATTCCTATGATCGTTATCAAAATTGCGTCTTTAACGGCGATAGTGACATAGTAAGAACGTGCTTAAATGTGGTCTGGTTTGATTTTCAATCTTAGTTTGGCGCCTCAAAAACTTCTCCACGATAGCGCTCCTGGAAATCACGACCAACCCTAAACTTAACCGCAAACAAATGCAAAAATTAAGGTATTAGATGGATTGTGCGTGGAGAGGAGGGTTGAATGTCACTTTTTGTTTATTTGTATGTGCATACAGATACATAGTGTCCCTGCAGTGAAAAATCAACCAAGCAAACAAGCATTCTAGTTTATGAATTGGTGGTTAATCAGAATAGTCATACCAGTTCGACAGTGATTGCAGCTCAGAGCAATCTTGCTTTGTAATTTGGAAGTTAAAATGAAGACGGAAATAAGTGCACATCCAAGACAGTAAGATTAGAAGAGTGGCACAGTCTGCCGCTTATGACGCTGGTTCGATTCGTAACTGGGAGGATATGTGAATTTTTCAAACTAATTAAATGTAAATTAATTTATAATATTTAAACTCACAATCGTTTACAAAAAAATAAAATATCTCTGTTAGTCCGAAGTGTCGAACCGTGATTGGCCTGCCAATGATCTGCTTAACGGCTATTGTGATGGAGATAATTATGATTAATAACATAATGTACATAAGCGTTAAATGGAAACTATATAGATAAGACTAAGAAATGAACAGAGCTGTTAAAGAGCAAAGTAAGGCGAAATTTCTTTGATAAATATAAATAGGCCTTATTTATTAATGGAAGATAAGCAAAGTTAAATTTTCAAACTGGCTCATCAAGTGGTACGTTGCTGATGCAAAGTCAACTGACTGACAATTCATATTTTGTAGTGCTTCGTAACATCAAAATTTCCAATTAGAAAAAATAGAAAATGATGTAGTTGCGTTGCTCAGCAAACCGGGGGAAAACTTACGTAGAACCAGTCAGTTTCACTGCAGGGATATGCGTGAAGGACGCGATTTGTACAGCATAGCAAAGCATATTATAGAAAAACAAAAAAAAAACGCACATACATGCGGTATACAAAAGCAAAACATAGCAATAACATTCACACTCGATCGTTTAATTTCAATTAAAAACCTTTTTCCGCTCGCTACTAAGCATTTTGCGGAGTGATAAGTAGGGGAGAAACGTCGATGATAGCAGTAAATTTGAAAAGCCAAAAAGGCTCAAACAACAACAGCAAACAAAATTGTGCTTGCAACAACAACTACCAACAACAACAAAAACTTTCCATACATAAATAGCGACAAATGATTGTTTAGGGCAGATATAGTGAACGACCGAGTGAGTGAGTGAGTGAGTGACTGAGTGTGTGTTAAATGTTGAATAGAGGCGTGCAACACTTGCTGTCAGGCTTAGCGTGTGGCTCAACATGATGTTGCACTTGCTACTTGCTGTCAAACAACCACCGCTGGACCATGTTGCCGGGCGGATTGAGCAATTGCCTGTACGGCTGAATGGTGGGCTGACTGGCAGTACTTGATGTTTTTTTTTTTTTGGTTGTTGCGGATTTTGTTGTTATTGTGGATGTGTAGATGCGATGATCGAATTTGGATGTTTGGGTATGCCGGCGCTTGCAATCAAATGCTGGGAATTCTTGCACTTGTCGCCAAATGTCGAACTAAAGCGATGCGCTGCGCTAGCGCTGGTCGTCGCGACAGAGACACCGTAGCGCCTGGCAAATATTGAGAGAGCTGCATTGAATTTGGCAACAAGCATTCTAAGCAGGATAAGGGCAATTGACGAGCGTTTAGCGTTCTTATAAACAGCAAAGGGTGGTCGCAAATCTGTGTCTCTGCGAACACGTGGCTGCAAAACGAAATGAGCAGTTAGTCGGTCGTCAGATGATGAATACTTTCGCCGATATAAAAGCCAAGGACATTCCCAATTGGAAAACAGAATCAAATCAGAGTACAAGCTGAACGCATGAAAGTGCATAGCAGCAAGGAAGAGACGTTTTTATTTTGATTTAAGAGAAAATTTTTTCGGGGAAAAATATTTCGCCCGCAATTTTTGAAAACAATGTTGCCAGCGTTATCGAGCAAAAATAGCACACAACAACTACACTTGGATAACAGCAACTCCGCAGCCCAGCAACAAACGAGCTTACAACACTCTCAACAACAACATCTACAACACCAACAACAACACCACTCAATCAAACGCACCGCTAGTATGATATTTCGCATAGAACATCTGTTGCCCAGCACCAGCAGAGGATCACCGGGTATCGCTCCAACAACAACAACACCGAATTTAAGTGCCACCCGTTCACCGCCACAAACAATTACAACTGGCGCCGTTAGTACAACATCCAGTACTATGTCTGCGAAACGTTCCAAGTCGCGTGCCACATGTAACGGTGTACTCGTTACGCAATTCACACCAAAGGATACTGTTTCGGAAGCGTTACCAACATATACGCTGATGAACTGCAGCGGCAACTCAAGCGCTGAGCAATCCATTACCGCATATTGTACACTCGCTGAAGGTGTACTTCGCATGAGTCCGGAACTTTTGCGACGTATTAAACTTTCGGAGGATATACACAGTTATAATGCGGTGTTTGAGCTGCAAGCGTGCGGTATGGTGCATGTACGCACTGTGCGTGATGTGGCACGTGATGAGGAGCTTGTGGCTTGGTTTGGGGAGGAATTGGCGATTTTGATGTCCATACCATTTCTAACACCGCTCAATATACAAGGTGAGTGTTGTTTTTGTACATTTGTATACCGATGGATGTTCAGAATAAAGAGCAAAATAGATTAGGCCATTCACATAAGTTTGTCCGTTCGTTCATGCACTCAATGAGGGCATTGAGATATGTCAATGCAACTGGGTGCGCATTTTACCCTTGCCCCAAGATAGATTGGTGTTAAAAATGAGCGAAATCGGCGAAAGAGCATGCCCACATAACGGCATTTTACGAAAATAAACAAAAATTGATATTTCAGTCCATATAAAAAAACATTTGTTCACATTTGAAATGCAGAATAAAGGTAAACAATTTTTTGGGAAAACTGCGGTGCACTTTTATCTCCGACCGAAATTCAGAAACACTTTGCATTTAAAATTTGTTGTTTATTTGAAATAGAAAGACGCGTCGGGCTTTTAAAATACGGTTTCAATAGAACTTAGTATCTTCTTTCTTGTTATTGGTAATTTTACTGTGCGACACTTTTAGGACTACTTGGGCTGGTTTGTTAATATTTTCTTAAGGAAAAAAACTACGTATCCTGTAGTAAAACACTTGATGGCTTTGCAAAAGATGGCTCGTTATTTTTTTATAGTCAGCTAAAGTTTTCATGTTCACGGGACAAATTTGCGTAGAACATTTTAACCCATTAGATCCCACGTTAAATATAATTTTTACCCTTATTTAAAGAAATGCCTCAAATTCCTAATTTGGAAAGTCGCTAGAAAAATATAGTCAAGAGTATTATTCACCGAAAAATTTCACTATTGGTACACTCAGATAAAATCTGTGTATGATAAAAGCGGAATTCTACACTTTTGGGCGCGAACTAAAGTGTTAAAATGTTCTACGAAAATATCTAACGCGCAATTTTTGTAGGCCATAAAAAATAAAAATTCGAGTCAACTTTTGCAAATCCAGCGATTGTTTTATTAGTGAATAGGTATACTTACAGAAATCATTAAAAAGTTTCCAGCTTAGTTCGGTTGTTGCACAGTGTTTTGTATCACAAAATAAGTATGTCTCTTTTTAATAAAAGTTTTCTAACATTCTTACAATTTCTTTCTAATTTAAGGCAATAAACGTTACACTTGCCACATCTGTCAGCTGATATTCGAAACACCAAATCCACTAAAAATCCATTTGGCACTCGGCTGTGGTCGTCACTCCATGGATATTCTGTGGATTCGTTTGCATTACGCCCTAAAAGCATCCAGCTATACACATCAACATCGTCAGCTACTGGCAGCAACGGCAACACTAGCAACATCAACTCCACCTCTATTACATTCACCATCAGCAGCTCCCTCTAGCACTTCATCAATCTCGCCGGCTTCATCGCCACAACCAGCCGCAGCTACGCAATATACTTCCCGGCATTCCCATGATCATCACCACCACCACCACCACCACCAGCATCAGCATCAGCAACAACAACAGCAACAGCTACAACGACAAGTACACCGCTTTTCTGCCTTCAAGCCTGTCTCATCATCAATTACTTACTCTGCTGCAGTCACGACGAACTCCATCAGCAACACAAATACGCACACCACCAGCACTGTGGCAACACCAAGCACGACACTTTCGTATTTGCCATCCATTACCTCAGTCAGCGGCGCCTTACCCCACATGCACCTACTGCAACCGGCCACTGGCATTGGTGGCATTGGTGGTATTGGCGCCACAAATCCCCTCACTGCTGCCGCTCAAATCGAGGCGATCGTTAGCAATATGGGCGCTTCGAAGCAGGGTCATCTCTGCATTTACTGTGGCAAAGTATACTCTCGGAAATATGGACTTAAGATACATATCCGCACGCATACGGGCTTCAAGCCACTCAAATGCAAATTTTGCTTACGTCCTTTTGGTGATCCCAGTAATCTGAATAAACATGTTCGTCTACATATGCAATCGAATCTGAGCGCAGCTCCGATCGAGGGCTTCAAGTGTACACTGTGCAACAAAACTTTGGCGAGAAGGCGAGATCTGCAACGGCACATAGAATCGCGACATTCGGTTGATGCGGGGAGTAGCTGATACTGTCATAGAAGGCTTAAAAAGCTTATAAAATGTGTGATATTAGAAATAAGGTATCTAAACTATGTAAATCTAGAAATACACTATTTTAAAGTTAAAGGAAACGTATGTTTTTTTGTTAATGGGCGAAATTGAACCTCCCCTTTCAGTCAAGTTGAAAGTTTGCTAGAAAATGCAAGAGTGGGGTTTAGTGATGTAGAAGTGACTCTGAAGATTTTGTCTTCTAATGTCATTACTGTAAACAACGAATCGATTAATTGAAATAATCATTATCAAATCTTTAGGCCTGGAGGTGGCAATGGAGGAGTTTGGCAAAAAAAAAAACAATATAAAATTTATCGATATCAAGTTACTCCTTTCGTTTCCCTTGGGGTTAAATAAAGAAGATGTATAATATGCCTTTATGAGTAACTGCCATTAAATTTGTTTCTTTTCCCACTTCCTTAACTCAAAGTTGTATTTTGAAGGTATGAGAAAAAGGAGGAAAAAGAAAACCGTTTTGTGAGTTAGTATGTATTCAATTTAGAGCCTTATTTTCGTACTAAAAATTTGTAAACTATTTTCAAAGTTGAAAATTTGATAACACTTTGTAAAAAGTTATAAAACATAAATGAAAAGCATGTAAAATTTGTCAAATTGTTGCAAAAAGTAAAATGTAATTTAACAAAAACCTATCAAATATTTTTTCTACAAAAGTAGACTGTTAGTTTTTCTAATATAAATAAAATGACTACGGTGGACGCCATAAAAATCATTTTCCGTTCGGAGTCGGTGTAAAATTGTAGGTTCCTTAGGCGAATTTTAGCCAAACATCGATCTATAGGATGTAAGCTCCAAAGTATTATTATTATTATTAAACTCGCAACACACTTTCCCTAGGACTTATTAAGCTCTGTTTCCTTTCTTCAGCTCCCACCTCAATCTAACCTAACCAAAGTCTTTTTTTGCGGAAATACATTCTTATTAAAAAAACATTCAATTTCAGTTTAATTTACGCAATTCAACTGTAAATAAGATTTAATTTGTATTATTAAAACGTCTTATTATTTTTGTTTTCCGTGCATATGGATTTAACGTCAAAATCAACGATATATTTACATTTTTTTTAATATTCACCAATTAACTTCTTAAAAAATATTTCTCATGTAATAACTATATGTATATATGCCTTCAACTATCATTTTAGATACATATTTGAAGTATTTCCCCATTTTTGAACAACAGTTAGGCCAGTATAGTAGACCATATATACTTTCAGAAAAAATTACTAAAGTACTGAGAATAGTGACAGCTAAATTCTGATGCTGCACAATCTAGAGTTGTATTTTGTGGGTAGGGAATTTACAGTTGCACTTTGGAAGTCTACCTTAGTATTTTGAACTAGTATGGAAAAATTACGTACATTGTAGATTGTATTGGAAATAATTGATTAAGAAATTGGATATAAAGTTGTAAATAAAGCGCCGTCTTCGATTCCGCCGTACCTTTCATGAATAAACAAAAATTTAATTTTTTTTATTAAACTGCGCGCAGGGTCCTGTTGTTGTTGTTTCCCTCTATTGGTTTTGTTTAAAGAACTTACATTTCGACTACTATTTATACATGTTTTACAAGATCCATACAACAAATGTTCGAAGAAGACAACCCAGATTAACGAGCCGATTAGCCAGGTGGGAGCGAGAAAGCTGCTTATTTACAAAACCTTTTATTATTAAACCATGGTTCATATGTATCTTCTTTATTTTTTAAATAAAATAATGATAGAAACTAAAATCGGAAGGAAATAAAACAAATTCAACTTTTATCAATTGAATTTATTTATAGTAATAGTAATGTGTATGAAGTTAATTTACATTACTTTATAATAATTTCTAATACAAATTCCACATATATTTTATAGGTAATAATATCGCATTGTATATCGTTTTTTTTCATGAACATATGTATGTATGTATGTATAACATTTTCCAGTTTATTAGTTTTAAACCACATCTTTGTATGTCAAACTATGCCGCCTCTTTTATTATTTTTATGTAACGAGGAATGCATACTATGTGTATGTACATATGTGTAATTTAAAATCATGCAAAACAATTAAAAGACAAAGTTTATTTTTCAAATCGTCTGGTTTTCAGTAAGTGTTTTGTGTCTCCCATTTTTAGCAAGAACGGTTATGAAAATATTATATTTTCCTTGCAAGTTTCGGTCAAATAAAAACTGAACAACTTTTGCCTGCGTATCTACTGTTTATAGTGCTTATCATTACTATACGACATGGTCTTGTTAACTTATCAATACGTATTTTATTCCTAATAAATTTTTTTTTAAACTAAGTTTATTGTACAATACAACGCCATATAAATTCAATATTATAACTTTTTGCAAATTCTAATAAATTTCCAGCTTTTTTATCAGATTTTTTACAAATGGTCTAGCTGTGAAATTTTATAACCCATACAATTTTAGTTTAATCAAATGTAAATTTGAAGAAGCTACAAAATTCCGTTGAGTTTTGATAGTTTTTTTCTGACGGTGTTGCTCATTTTCTACATATAATGATTACTCGATTTTTTTTTTATAGGGAAGAAAATTACCAAAAACTTCGGAAAAAAAATTCAAAAATCAATGAAAATGTTTAGCAAATTGTCACCTACACTCCCTAAACACTTCTTACTCTGATTAAAGGGTGAGCATACCAAAACTGGACACTTAGAAATGACTGCCAGAAAAAAACTAGAAGGGTTTGAAATCAAATGGGTTTTAAATCGAATACTTAAGTGTTTAAACATAATTAAAATGTTATAATGTTAGTTTTTATTTGCTCCATATGTAAGTGATCGAACTTCTTTTCGTCGCACACGCCCCATCGTCTTTTGCTCGAGTGCATCGTCGACTTTACGCAATGCCAACAACCACTTTGTTTTAAATTCTCCAATATCTTTTGCCAGATCAACTGTCTTCTTCAATATTCCTTTTACGATTGTACAATATGCTTTTGGCGGCATTCATCTCGATAAACTTGGCGTTCATCGTCCTGTCTGTGATAAAGGGGTTGCTTTTGCGGACACAGGAACAAATGGCTTGCCCAACCATGTATTTTTTGTTTTTTTTTTTTTTTGGGAACTTGGACTTCATTTTCAATTTACAGCTCTCTGGCGACTTGCAGTAGTATGAAAATCTTGACCAGCAATACACTTATTTGACATTTTGAAAGCAGTAGGTTTCGTCGTTCAAATACTCGTAACGCATTTGTATTTCGTAAGATTTTGCTTTGCTTCTCGATCAGGCGCTGTTTGAGCGTTGACACTTCTCAATACAGCTTGCCGCTTTACTTTTTGTACAAAAGACTACAATCTAAGTGCTGATTTCGTATTTTGCGAAAACGCCCCGATAACCTTCCGAGCGTGATCGCTTTGACCAAGCTCACCTCAGCTGCCAGCCAATCTGGTAACTGCCAGTCGTTCTTTGTATCGATTCAAAACTCTGGAATCTGTCGAGTGGTGCAATTTACGTGGCCCTAAAGCCGGATTTTTTACAAACTCATGCAAAATAATTTGTCTTGCTGCTAACTCGGGTGCCACTTTTAACTAAATTATAAATCAAAACCAAATGAAATTTCTCATACGTGAAAGTACGCGCATGGTTTATTCATAGTATTAGAATTTCCAAATATTTAAATATTTTTGGGTAATTATTATATTATTTTTGGCCTTGTATGTATGGTTGGAGATAGTCTGATGAGGAGATGTGGTGACCTCCGAAATAGCAGTTTTCACTTCTACCACTTTAAAAAATCGTTGTTTTATCGCAATATTCCCTAATGAAAACCTGGCCTCGAGCTCAATAAATTACACTTATTTTTGAATAAGTTATAAGATTTCCAAAATGTCGCAATTTTGGTGTGTTCATCCTTTGGTATGTTCGAAATTGTAATGAACATATTTGGAGTTTCATTAAAATTTGCAGAAAGTTTGAAGATGTAACTTGTACGGTTTTTGTTTTTGAATCAACTGTATTTAAAAAAACAAAATTTATGAAAGATTAGTACGAAACAAAACTTGTCAAAAAGTCCCTATCGTATTTTTACGATAAGCACTGAATTTCATAAATATTTAAAACATTTAGTAGGAATTTCCGTGCATACTATTTAGATACGTCAGTTGTAAATTAATATATGTATTTAGAAGAGTGTATATGTCATCAAAGATTACTGATCTCCGATATTTGGTATATTTAATGTTCTACATAATTGCAAATGTATGTATGTAGATAAGATAGGTATTTCCAACTATTTTACTGCCTGCGGTGCAATCAGCTTCCCATGAATACTTTAAGAAACACTTACATACGTAAGCTCTTGAAATAATTCATTTATTTCGCTGTCACAATTGCAACTGTGGCATTTTGTCGTTTTGTATTGAATTGAATTAGTTCGTCGATTGGTAGGTAGTTAAGGTGTTTCTTACTTCATATTTCTGCTTATTTGTTTTTCTATGCATTTGAATATTTTCTTCTTTTTTTTAATATATCTGTACGAAAGTTTTTAATTAGTAGTAGGTAGATTTACAATAGAGATTGAGCAAAAATATTTGAAACACTGATATTTAGAAGTATGTACTCGTTTATATTTATGTATGTCTAGTAGGTTTTTTGCAGAATTTCTTTTGCATTTCTTTAATTTTTTTTTTTTGTTGTTTAACACACAGTTGATTTGCACGTATTCAATATAAATACTACATATGTATGTACGTATGTATGTAGGCATAAATGCGTTTATACTGTTATTTATTCGCTCCATTGACATTTATGAATTTGTCATGAAGTTCTTTTCATTTCAATTAAAATGAAATTTTTAAATTTTAGTATTCATTTTAAAGACTTTATGAACTTATTCTATTTTTGCTATTCGTTTAAATTTCACCTCATTGTACATTTTACGTTTTTTTTGTGTCTTTTTTTGTTTTGTTTGTGTCTTATTCTGAATTTCTAGCCGCTCCACAAATGTGTATGTATATGCATATAAGAATCTTTTTATTTTTTTCTCATATTTTTTTTTGGTTTAACAAAGAACTTTAGTATTTAGACGGTAGTTTAGTATTTCAGCTGCATGTCTGAGTAACTGTTGTATCAAGTACTATGCCTGTTTATATGTATGTGTGTGTGCGTGTAGAAGTGAGTATGAACTTTTTCGTAATGAATTATACAGACGTTTTTATGTGTATATGTATGTATTTGCACATGCTTGTAGTAGTGTTGTGTTATTTATAGGAAATTGAAATTTAGATTGCGGTTTTTTGTATTGCAGAATAAGGCACTTTATCCAGAAATATGTTCACATTTATATGTTTATACATATATGTATGTATGTATGTATGTACTACGCAGTATGTATGTTTACCCATATGTACTTATGTATGTATGCGCTAATAGCAAAAAAAAAAAAAATGTTCTGGAGATCCATAGTTCGAGGATGTAGCAAATATTATTAAGACCTGCGGCTCATAGCTTTAGAATTCTTTATGAACAAAAACCAACTCACAACCAAATCTTATATATAAGGATCTCAAGTATCCTTGTTTGTACTCGAAGGTAGGTATAAAGATAGTTCGTAGTGTACATTTTGTGCTTGTGAGAGGTTTGGCACCTGTTTGAAATGTCGAATTTAATTAAATTATATACAAGTTATATGAAATATGAAATTTTATTTAGTATACACAAACGGTTCGTTTAGCTGTGTGGAAGGTTTAGCTAGCTATATTTTGGATAGTGTTGCCACCTGTTTGAAAAGTCGAAATTAGTTATAAATACGAGTTATATGAAATATAATGAGAATCATTTTGTAGAGAATTTAGATCCTCGACACTTTTGAAAAACGTTGATCGAAATGGCATCTACAGATGAACTTTTTAGTTTAAGATGTTCAACAAAATTATTCCTCGTAGAATATTTATGGAAGTCCATCAACAAATAAATTACGTAAAATTAAAAATAAGATGTGTTTTATGACAAAGATATTCCTTCCAACACAATGAAATCCAAAAACTTGATAGGTTATTAGAACAAGCCTGAGAACGTAGTTTATCTACATTTGAATACAACTTCACGTCCTTGCAGAGTAAAAAATTGGTATTTTGCTTAAGAAGCCAATAAAATTTAATTCTTGAAAAATATCACTCTTGACACTTTGACATACAAAAAAAAAAAATTTGGTGAATATAAAATTTAAAAAACATTATTATTTGTTATTCCCAATGAATAAATTTGCTCATTTAAAAAAACGGCCTTTATTGACTTTATCGAAAATCGGCATCTCGCAGTGTTGCGGAAATCATATGACAGAAAAATCACGGAATGAAAAATACAGACAATTTTTGTATTCCGCTGACACAGATAAAAACTCAGAGAAATCTTTGCAAATTCGATGCACTCACTTTGGTTGCGCTGCAGTCTTCTATGCAATAGCTGATATGTTAGGGTACTAGCTTACCTTTTGCTAGGTCCTATCTAATATATAAAGCCAAGGGTTCTTCTACTAACTACATATCTCTCAAACTGTTAATTCATTTGCCTTCAGTCTAAAAGTATGCATAAAAAATAATAAAAGTTTTGATAGCTTTGCAACGAGTAATAAATATTTGGATCCCATCGCACGGCAGACTTTTACGACTTGTGTTCAATATTCGGATAGGAGAAATAAATTTAAAAATTAAACAAATTAAAATACTTTTATTTCATATTCACTTGCCTTTTCATTCATAAATAAATAAAATATACTAGGGTAGTCTGCGTACTCTATCAAATGTTCGCTTTTTTTCTTGTGACATTCTATAAACCTACACATAAAATGGGAACTTCGAAGAGTTATGGAAATTAAAAGCTTGAAAATTTAAATTTTTTTAATATGTAAATTTGTTGACGTAAAAACATTGGAACCTGATCTATCACCTTAATCGAAGGTGGTGTATTTAAATTACCAACAGTAAACACAATTGAAGTTAAGTTTTTGATCGGTTTCGGCTACAGGATAGCCACTTAAACTTGTTTCTCCCCGTTTCAATTTTTTTCAGCTTAGGTTCTAACAATGAAAAGTTATCAAGCAGTTCAAAACATTTCCAGAAGAGATCAGAAACTTACATAGTACTAGATTAGTACGCTAGAGTCTTACTTTATTTTAATTAGTTTGTGTGATTCATTCCATCTAACAGAGTTTTCTTTGTTTATGAAAAACTCTATTTGGAGGTCTTTTTAAATCGGACCAGTTCAGAAGTCTAAGAACATAATAAAATTTTTAATTCCGAAAAAAAATGTCTTCAGTCTCAACTCTATCTATTATGTTATCTAATTTTACCGCATTCAAACAATTTTATAGCGGAGAATTCAATTTAGGAGGATTCAAAGACTTGTTATAACTCTTCAGAGAATAGAAGTCATCAAAAATTATTATGGCAAGATATAAATGGTGGATAATAAATAGAGCGCGTAAAATAAGGCCCGAATCAAAAAATGAAATAAGACCTCTAAATTAATTTTTGGAAAGTGAATTATGCACGCAATCAAAAAATTCGCAAACATACCCCGAATGGCGTAGACGATGTTGGACCGTCCCGGGATACCATTTTTTGAAGGGCGGCCTAAAGCCGTCAAAACTGTAGAAGTTGTGGACAAAAATGCTGTAAATGGAAGTTTTTCAGTAAATTGGCGATTAGAGGCTTAAACATTAAATTAGGCCGGGCTGTTTTATTCATTTGGAGACTGCAGGCTAATTTTATTTTTCAGAATGAATTTAGGACGCCGAACAAAACACCATGCGATTTTATTTAACGCGATGTTATTTCACGGAGCCGATAAAAAGCTTTATAAATCATCAAAAGTAATAATTTATTTTTCTTTTATTTGATTCCCGTTACTTCCCGTTTTAAAATAGATTTAACTCTCTAGCAAAACCCGTATAAAACCAAGTTTCAAACTTTATACAAAAATTAAGTTTCATCTAAATTTAAAAATTAAAAACAAATTTTTAAAAATTTTCGAGCGTGGAGTTTTGTAGACATTAAATTTCAGTACAATTGAGGTGGCAACAAATTGCCATTGTTTTTTGACCTTTTTTGTCGCATTTGTTTCCAAATTTATTTTGTATATGAAAGAAACATTAAATATCTTCGGTAAGTTTTCAAAACTCAACGGCATTTCCTAGCGTCTTGAAACTTACACTTTAGTATTATAATATCAACCATAGCTTGATGTTTGGCCGAACTTCTCCTACATTTTGCTTGTGCGTCTTGATGTTGAAACACAAACTTACATTTTATTGTACTGAAATTAAATGGTCTGCAGCAATTCTAATTTATTTTCAAACTTGAAATATCGAGGGAGTTTTTTTTGGTTTTTTAGTTTTAAAACAAATTGAAAGTTAGGATTATAAGGTTTTTGTTAGAGCTTGAAATGTATTTTAATTGAGAAGTAACGGAAATTAAGTAAAAGAAAAGTAAACTTAAAGAATTGCAATCTTTTTCCAAGTACTTCAAAGTAATTGAAAGTAATTGAAAGTACTTGGAAAAGTATTGCAATTCTTTTAGCGAGTATTTTCGAATACTTTCGAGTACTTTCAGTACTTGATGGTATTTCCAAATATTTTCCAATTACAAGTACTTGTACTCGAGTCCTAATTTCAATTCAGCTAGAAAACAATTACGTACTTTAAAAAGTATTTGTATTGAGTACTAATTGTACTTGAAATTTAACAGGTCTGTTTTAATATAAATTCCTTCGCATAAATACATAAATACATAATTATATACACACATATGCATTTGGGTATGTAAATACTAATTGAATTGCATAATTTTCAAAAATATTCCCTAAAAGCTTAACACACATAAGTAGTTTAGTAATTTTAGTGTACATTACATTTCCTTACATAAGTATATATGTATATGTATGTGTGTATGTGTGTATGTATGAGTTTATGAATTCGTATTTGTGGCTATGTGGGTACTCGATAATAATTCCCGTCTTAATATTTAAAAAAGGCGGCTACTTTAGTAATCGTTTAAAGCTAAATATTCACTTCATACTTCACAATAATGCTGCAAAATTTCCATATACACACCAGTTACATAATAAACAATTGCAGGTCGTTTTTTTTCTCAAACTTACATACTACGCACATCTTCACACATCTTCTTTTATTATTATTATTCTTGCTGTTCACTCCGCCCATAAATTTCGGATTTTTTTTTTTTTTTGAGTTTAAGTAGATTAGATTTTTAATCATTTTTTGTTTGTTTGTTTTTTTTTTTAATTTTTGGTACGAAGAAAATATGTACTCATAGATATTAGTGTTTACGTTGCGAAAGTCTTTCTATATATTTTAGTCATTTGATCAAGTATACTACATTTGAGCTGCAAAACGGTACTCATCTGTTTTATACTATATGTATGTATGTGTATGTATGTATGTATTTGAGTGGGTCTTCAAGTAACACTTTGGTTATATGTATGTGTTTTTGTATGCTATTATGCACCTTAGTTACATATGTATGTATATTCTATATGGTTCTGGTCTAAAAATCGGTACACATATAAATTGTTTAAAGTTAGTTATTTGAGAAAATTGTTTCATTTTGTTTTTATTGTTTTTTTTTTGTTTCAATTTTTTGTTTGTTTCGCAATTAATACTTATTTAAATTCTTAAATAGACACCAATAATAAAGTTAACATTGTTGATTGTTGTTAATATTTTCATTTTAACATTAATAATTTGAGGTTGATCTACGAAAAGCTTAGATCTAATTTTGTTCTCGTCTTATCTCTGTCTGTGACTTCTATCTCTGTTTAATTTGATTTCAATATGTATGTATGTTTGATTATTTTTATACAATATAACATAAATTTCACTTGAAGCACACTTGGGTTGGTCTACTACTACATTTACATATTTATTTAATAGCTTTCAGGATTCATTCAAATTTGACTTTTTTTGTTTTAGTTTTTTTTTTCATTTGTTTAGAACAAAACATGTACTATGTTTTTTTTGTTGCTTATTTGTTAACAATTAATTTTATTTATGATTTTATATTTTAAGTTTTTATTCTTCAAAAAGTGTACATCTCATATTACAGTTTTGACTATTACAATCGTTGTTTCTCCTAATAAGGTAGTTTCCAGTTTCTATTACGTCAATGATTTTCAAATACACACACATTTGAAACTCACAAACTTACAAATTATTTTCAAAACTGTTGTATTCTATAGAAGAAATATCATTTTCAATTTGGAAATTTATGTAAGCTCAATTTATAATATAAAAAAATTATGGCAAGCGAATCAAGAGACACATCTTTTGTCTATAATATTTTCTTTAAATTCTTTATATTATTATTTAGATTGTTTGCATAAAAAAAAATTTTTAAGAAATTTTGTTCAAAAAAACTGAACCATACCGTTCTGACGATATCGGCACATGTTACGCTGGGTTAATTAAAAGGAACTCAATGTCCAATTAGCAACTGAGTGCTGTTTTGCTCCTACGTCGGCAGGAAATTCCATGTCAAAATAGCTTACCTAGACGTTTTACCAAACGAATTTCACATTTCCGTCCCAAGCTAAAATTACCCAACGTCTACAAGTCTTGATCTGCGTCAGTCTAGACATGAAATTCATATGCATTCAAAACTATCTTTTCAGACAGCGAAATGACCGGCATGGTCATCTCCAAGCTGGTTAAGGAGTTATATGGCACCCTCCAACTGATAGCATCGTGGAATGCAATTATGCAGCGCTGGGTACCTCGGACAGTCGAGCCGTAATGGGCTTTAACCATTTTGCAACCTTAGCTGGGCATCCTCAAAGGGTTAATTACTGAATGGGTGCACCATGAAGGGAACAAGCAAGTTGCATAAAAGAACACTCCTCTTAAAAAGTTCTTTAACTTTAATGTCATAAAAAATAGGGGATGCATTCCAGCATTTTTAAAAACGGTATAATTTCTCCTATTATTTGTAACAAAAAGTGAGAGATCTACAGTTTTACGCCGGCTCTGAATGACGTATATTTTTCTGAGAAGTTTTTCATGGCATAAATACACTCGGAGGTTTGCTATTGCCTGCCGAGGGACTTTTTGTCAACTACCTAGCCGATCACAATCTTCTGCATTTTCAAACGTGTCGGCTGGGTTTGTCTACTGACACGGAACACTGGTTTTGTCTTGAAGATGATGAGACATCGGAGTAGAAATTTTGCATATCCGGCAGATATTGGGGTACGTCAACTCGAGCATATTCGATCCTCAAATTGTTGGAAGTTGTCCTACCAAGAATATTCCAGCATTCATTGGGAGATTACTGCAGGCACAGTGTCCCTTCGCTTCTGTTGTAGTCTTGTGTAATGATTAGGAGATGAGATCGCGACTGCCAGGTTCGTGTAGGACTGTGGTGTGGGTATAAAGACGTCATTCATGTTCGAAACTAGCGATTATGAAATGGGATAATTTTATGAAGCTTGATGACTGAATCGTAACTTTGAGCTCTTGATGTTGTACTGCAAATCGAGGGTACTACAGTCTCACGCCGACTCCGGCCACGACCCCTATTAGAAAACCCTTTTCTATAATTATTGATATTACTTGCCACGGCAGGGAGACACCAAATCAAGTGCGCACAGCTAAGCACTCGGCTACGGCGGTACAAAATGTTTATGGTAAACACGATTAGCTCAAATAGATTCATTCGAGTCTAACTTTGTGGTAATTTTCACTCTACTCGTAATTGGGGAGAGTTTATTGGCCCTAAATGAACCTTACAATACGTTGGCATCGGTTGCTATTTGCACTGTATGCACATTGTCAACTGTGCACCAGGTCTTACGTTTGTAACTATTTTCCCAAAATGAAGACTCATCCGCGAATATTGCGTTTATCCAATTCTGTCCTGAATTTGCGTCTACCCATATAGCGTCCTCGAATAATTTCTTTAGATATGTTAACACCACTTTTCTTTAAAGCTGATTCAGCTTCACAAACAAATCAATCAGTCTTGTTTTCAGGGCCTTGGCCAGCGTAGTCATCGACTCTTTCAGATATTTGGCTACAAATGCACATCACAATCGACTAACAGAAATTGAAAGCAAATCTTATTTGGTTCGGCAGAATTTTGACGACCGTGTTCGGTTGAGGTTCCGAATGACACAAAAAGCCGATTAGAAAATGTGATGGCATAAAAACAGTCTAAGCTCATATATAAGTAAAATATTTTATGTATATAATCAAATATTGGCCACTGTAGAGTTTTTTCATATTACAATAAACAACATAAAAAATGTTTGGAATCAAAGTAATAAACCCCAGAATGTTATGATATAAAGTGTGCCAGATATCAATGACATGCGATCTCTATACGCAGACTTGGTAGAGATGTTGTGATTTCTTCATTGTACTTAATTCGCTTACTGAATATTTTTTGGAATAAAATAATAATTCATAAATAAAAAACAATAAAAAAAAAATGCTGGGAAGCAAATGTTCTTTGTGAAAGCTGTCAAAACACACGCAGTATTGTGACAACTGAAAAACTTGTAAAGTAGCTGGCATGTTTCTGTAACAAAAATTTCGGGGCACAAATATTTACAAAAAATATTTTTTTATACTTAGCAAACAAAATTAATCGAGCTAAAGACTTTTCAAAGTAGTTAAAATTAATATTCGCGTATCCACATTTCAATACCAATCACTTAGCATCAACTTTCCTTGATTTACACTTAATTAGAATCATTAAGTAGTTCAGACATTCCAAATGGCCAAACTTAATGAGTTTCTCTTAAATTTTCTATCATATTTGGCTTAATTGAAATACTGCTATTGAACACCGTATGCTTTTGAACTCATGTCTACGAACTTGTGCATTATATAGTGCAAATTTTACATAATACATACACACACATATGCATGTACGTAATTTAGTAAATGTGCAGGGTTATTGTATATTAAAATTAGCATTTTAACATTTTTTTTAAATTAATTGCGCAAACTTTCTGCTTTTACATTTACAACCTATAAGACAAACCATCACCTTTGAACTTACTAAACTCAGTTTTCTAATGGTTTTTTTTTTGTAGCTCTTTTTTTATTTGCATTCATTTTCAGCAAAATTGTAAATTAGTTTGTACAGCGTTAATTTATTTAGAAGTCAATTATTTGTAAAGAAAGTTGCAACAATGCGAAGACAAAAATTTGTTTCATTTAATTTGTTTTGCTTTTTGAAATCAGCAATGCACTTTTTTTTTTGTTTACAATTAATCAATTAAATACCCTTTATGGTTTTTGATTTAATGGTGTAAAAAACACTTTGAATTTAGTTTTTAAATCTCACTTATGGTTTTCAATGTTATGCAAACAAATTGGACGTTATAGGTTTAATCTTCTTCATTACACATGTTTGAAAATCTTTTATTTTTTTGTTTGTCTTTTTTATTTTAAATTGAACAATAATTCAATTAAACTAAATTGTGTTTTAGTTTTACTTAAAAATAATTTTAAAGCTTAAGTGGGTATTATTTTTTTTGTTTTATACAATAGTGTTTCATTCAATTTCCATAAAGTTTGTATGTATTATAACATTTAAAGTTATGCTTTTACATTTTGTTGTTGTTGTAATATTACTCATATATTTTTCATTAATTATATTCGATAACAATTTTCTAACCAAATTTGGGGCAAATCAATTTTTATCACTGGAGTGTAGGTTTTGACATAAACTTTTAGTTTTTGTCATATTATTTATTAATGTTAATGTTTTTATTCTTCTTTTTTTTCAAATTCTTTCATTGTGCTTGTTTTTTTTAATGTACGACAGTCAACTGTACAAAAGCACACATTATGGTGTTGACTGTGGCAAGGAAGGTTATGTTGTAGGGAGGGAGCACTGTACTCGTGTACTTTAGAGCTTATTAAATACAAGACACACGCGTAGATATAATTACCACTAGAATAAGACTCAGATTGTTTATTATTCGGTGCTTAAATTAAAGCTGTATTTTTTTAATGTTAGTAGTTTTTAGTTTTCCATTATATAGTTTTTATGTCTTACTTATTTTAAGTTCTACATTTTACATGCTACGTGTATGTTTACATACATATGTATGTGTGGCTTCCATGTAATACATATGAACGTATATATGTAGATTGGCTGAAAGTTTATGAGCAATGCAATTTGGAGATTCGTTCGACAAAAACTCAGTGGGGAAGACTTGTGGGGTTAGTGTTTGTGTGTGTATTTTTTTTGGGAGTTTTTTGGGAAGTATTTATGCGATGCCTAAGATAAGTATTGGGATGCCTCTATATATTGTGATATGCTGAGCTACTTACATTTATAGATATACATATATTTTGTATATAATAAAGTAATCATTACTTAATATAGTTATGTACAATAAAATTTCATTTTCTTTACTTCAAAACAAAAGCAGAGTTGCAACTTTGTGCGCTTTCATTACGTAGTTGGGGCTGGAAAATAAGACGCTACATATCTACTTAGAGAGGGCTGCTTAACTTGAACACAAATTAAGCTTAAATGGTACAAGGCCTTATGTTTCATTTATTTTTTAAATTTGGCAACACTATTTTTTATAATTTTTTCCATAAAGTTATTTATAGTAAAGTAATATAACCCTTCGACGTTCTAATAGTATTAGAAAGAACTAATGATCAATGAACCCGTTTGTATAAGAAATAGGGATTAAAAAAATTGGAGCTACGATTTGAAGCTATAAAAACATAATTAACTTGTTTGGGTTAAAACACGTTTTCCACTAAAAAATAGTGATAATTATTTATCATTGTAATTGAAAGTTCAAAAACAAAGCTATTAAAAAATCTGGCGCATTAAACACTTCCATTACATCTTACTTGACGAATTACAAATTACAAAGAATCTGCTGAGTTTATGACGTCACAGCTTAAAATAAACAAACTTTCAGCTATAGTCTATTCAGGTTTGTATATTGTAATGCCTTTTGTGACATGACACGTCAGGGAATGCGCAAACTGGTATTGCAATCAATTTTGTAATCACTGCTCAAAGTACATTTTTTTCCTGGATATTTTATTCATTCATTTTAGAAGCACTTAAGAAAATATTAGATTTAATCGGTAATCTTAATTATCATGCAAGATAACTATAACTTTGATTTATGTCGACAATAATAGCGGCAAGCATGTCACATTCTGAAGTTACAATTTTCGATGACGCCTGTGGGCATCTTGAGTTATATTTAGTCAAAGATGCGAATAGTGTTGCCCCGATACGAGTAACTATGAGTTAATACTCAATACTTTGTTTAAGTACTGAGCACTTTTTGTATATTAATTGATTTTACACTTTCATCGATACTTCTGCATCGACGTATGTAACAGCAAAATAAGATACAACTTTTTATAATTTGCAACGTGTGAATCCAGAACGGTTACTAAGGTCTCAACTATTAAAAATCGGGCGCATTTTTAAGGAAAATATTAAATACTTGCGTGCGGTATAAATCGAATTGTTAAAGAATTCGAAGAATTTTACCAACATTTCCATAGTCGTGGTGTTAAACAAGTTTTACTTAATTTTAGAATGAGTCCGATGCAAATAAGTATAAAGTATTTCACTCCGATACTTTTATAGTGTAAAGAGTGCAGGTATCGAGTACAGTGCGATATCGAAATACCGCTATAATGGCACAGTAATGTGGTCTTCAAGTTCTTCGTTGCCGGTTTATGAATGTAGATTTTTCTTTATGTATGTATATATGTAGCTCCAAAGGAAAAATTTTTGTGGAACGATATCACAGAATCCGAAGCGTAAAATAAGCTTATTGAATATATTTTTTTAATCTGTAGATTCATTGTTCAAAAATGTCCTCGTGGTTTTGTAGCGTCAGTTCATATGGCGTTCATAGGTCTTCGTCCATTTTTGCCTTCACTAAGGCCACATTTGTTTTATCCATCGAAGAGTTTGGCAGTCCCTCTCAAGACTCATGCTCCACAGAGAAATATACAATTTGGAATCTTTGATACAACTTAGAAATGGTCTTAAGAGATGGTAGTTTCATTTAATCCGCTGCTGATTTGGCATCAAAAGCCGTAACAAATTGCGGGATTAATTTCTTGTTGCGTTGGTGGAGAAGTTAATTTACGTTTTTCGTCTCCATTCGTACCGATTTGAAATTTAAAATTAAGGATTGTGACAGTATTAGATAATGTGTACCTTTTTTGCATTTTGCAAAATCCGACAAAATATCACTTTTGTTAGTAAGTCGTATCTCTTTTACCGAATTGAATTAGTTTCAATGAATTTTGATAATTTCTTTTCATTTTTCACTATATGAATAATTCAATGTGAAGGATACTCTATAATTGATAGGAAACAATGTTTTTTTCAATCCTTCAGATATAATTCCAAAATTTCTGACTGCTATGCACATATGTCAAACGTAATAGCCCAGCCGATTCCTAAGACATATTGAACTCACGAAATAGCTTTCTGATGTCTGTGTTGACAAATAAATTGCTAAATCACCGCCATTGTTGAGCGTATTTATCAAAAGATGATAGATAAACTATTAGTTCAAAACAATGCACTATGATTTTCTGGCTAAAAGTCCCGAATGTGTTGTAATAAATTTTTGGATTTTCTTATATAGTAAGAAATACTTCTGTGCACTTTGTTATTTTGACATTTGTAGACAGACTGTCAAAGTCAGCACTTGTGAGGGAAGTGTAATGATCGACTATGTATGTATATTTTTTGCTTAGATATTTTAAAACAATTATATATTATTTAAACTATCCGATAACTAAACCAAAATGTTGAGAATGAAGGGGAAAGTAAGCACTTTTAAGTTCTGTATTTCAATTTTATATTTACTGAAAATAACAGGAGAAATGCAAAGCTTTGATTTTGTCACTTCTTGGTTTGTTTTAAACTTTTGAAGCCATTAACAAAAATGTTCGCACTTGGGTTTGTGTTTTTTTAATTTTGCTTTTTCTGAACTCTTAATTTTTTAGGTAACCTTGATGCTGTGATCCATTTGCCGTTGGGTGTGAAGAAGCCAAGAAACAAGAGGTCGTTTGCAATTTTGTTAGCTGCAAAATTCGATATTTTTAATTTGTCAATGTGCAATTCACAACACTTGTTAGAAAAAGTTCGACTTTTTGTTTAAAATCATCCGCTAAGTGGAAAGAAATTATACAAAATTTTTCAAAACTGCCCACTGTATAAATAGTTTTTTTCTTTCATACGAATGTTAAAAGCAAAAATTCCATGTAAACTTTTTTATTAAACCCATAAATGAAAAACTGTCTCTTTAAATCCCACAGACGGTTGGGGAGTATTTTTTTCTTATGCAATGTTTTTTAAATCATCTACTTGCTCAGCTACAATTTTTTTTCGCTAAAAGCTTTGTCAAATTTTCCACAGAGCAATGGGAAGCGTTTTCGCCATGCATCCGAACAAATTGATATTAAAAAAGAGTTTAATTCAAACTTTTTAATGCGCTTGCAAGCTAAGCAAAATAAAAAACAGGGCCATAACAGTTATAAGTTTTATCGCAAAAAGGTTGCTCCATAACAGTTATTAGATGAGAAATATGTTTTTCGTTGTCAGTAAGAATTATTTGCCAACATTTATTTTTTACGTGCCCGATAACTGTTATACAGGAGAAATATTTTTTCCCTTACCAATACGAGTTATTTGCCAACATTTATATTTTACATTGCCTGATAACAGTTTTTGTTCGAAGTTTATTTTTAAATTGTCTGTTTATTTTTAAGTTTTCTGATAAACGTTATAACATAAGAATATAGATGAAGATAGAGATGGAGATGGAGATGGAGATGGAGAACATACAGATGACGAAAATGAAAGTAAAGATGAAAATAAATATAAATTGAAAGTGTTATAAGATCAAGATAGAGATAAGAGTAAAGGCTAAATAAGTCTTACCAAACAAAGTTAAAATAAATGTTGGCCAATAACTGTTATCAGGCAGCGTTAAATGGAAAAAATATTTCTCATCTAGCAACTGTTATGAAACAATTTTTTGGCTAAATATCAGAATTCGGGCAACATTTTCAAATTGGAAATTCGGTATAACAGTTATTTCCAGTGCCTCAATAATTTTTTTTTACTTCAGTGTGCGTTATGTCCCTTTGCGAAATTGAATAATTTTCATGTGTTTATAGAAATATGTATACATTATATACTGACAGGATTTAGATATATAATTCAAAGCTATTATTTCTATACAATGTACGCGTGTATCTACAGTTAAGAGTATTACAGTTTTGTTTTTACATAACACACAATAATTTAAAAGAAACCTTTGTTTAAGAAGTTTTTTGTTTTGGATTCAATTGGGGAATTGATTGCACTTTACGTCGATTTGACTGTCAACAGTTATTACATATAATACATACACTTATGAATGTTTGTATGTATGTTCATATTTGCGTTGTGATCGTTTAAAAGTTTTTCGATTTTTCTTTACAGCTTGTGCATTTAAGACCATTTGAGTTTCGTATTGTAAAGTTTTTTTTTTTGTTTTTAAGACAAGTAGGTATATGATTTTGTTTTTGTTTTTTTTTTTTTTTTAGATAATCGTGCGGCTTTCAGCTTTCGTTAATATTTTCATTGCATTGCATCTATATTGCTTGTAGTTAGTTGTATTGTTTTATACATGCATACATAACTTTTTACATGTGTAAATATGTATGTAGTATGTATGTACGTATTTGATTAATTCTAACCTGTTTTGAATGCGATGTTTGCGTTTACATTTTTTTTTTTAAATTATTTTCCTATACTTAGGTATGTATGTAGATGTTTAAGCACAGTAGTTATGTATGAGTAGGTAATTAATTTTTCTTTTCTTTTCTGCAAATATTTAGTTGTCGCTTTAGTAACTCGGCGTTTATCGCATTGGTAGTGGCGTCTTCAGTGGTGCTTCTGTACGTATCGGTAGATCTCTTTCATATGTAAGTACTATTTATGTAGCTTTGTATGTATTTAGTTTATGCCCTTCATTACAAATTACAATCGAAGGCAAAAAGGTAGATTAGCATATACGAGTACATAGCTATGTATGTATGCATGTATATATGTATATACGAGTATGCAAGTTCTGCTGTGTCTTCTCTGCATTTGGGTGGGTATCCAGTGAGCTTTTCGTAGTCGTTGTGTTAACTTGGCAAATTTACTTTCCAGTTAATTCAAATATTAATGCATATACATTTTATGTATGTATGTATGTGTGTGTAGTGTAAGTGAAATTTTTTTATTTCTTTATTTCTGTAATGCACTTGTATGTATTGAAAAATAGTTTTGTTTACATTCTCATTACATTTTTTTTTTAGTTTGTTTACTTTAATTTATTTATGAAATACCCTGCAACTTCAGTTAATATCACAGTTTTAATAGATAATTTTTGATTCAATTAAAAAAGCAAAATTATAAAATATTCGGTTTAGAAAATGTAATGCATACCAAGCTCTGAAAATTGTTTAGCCCCAGCGTATATCATGAAAACATTTGAAAGGCTCAATTACAGTTAGTCAAGCAGTCATCAAAGCTAGCTCTGAGCAGATTATCAGAAGCTAGCTACTTAAGTAGCGTTATGGAACCATTCAGGCAATGACAGCAAAGTTAACTGTTTTATGCAAATTTTTAATTGAATTATTTTTAATTGAGTGCAACGACGTTTCTGTTGAGGTGGCAAGAGGAAGTTCAACAATCGTCTTTATGCGATCTTAAATATTTTGAAACTTAAATTGATACTGAGAGGATATGCTCTTGTTCATGAATTCTAATTACTATAGCGCTTATCAGAAATATACGGCAGAGAATTTTCAACAAGTTTCAACCACTTTTTTGTCACATACTTATTTTTTTATTATTATTAGGCCCACTTGCGAGAGCAAGTTATCTATTTAATTCAGAGTTTACCCGCTTAAATTGATAAATTTGCTTGCACAGCTGAGATTTAGCCATCAACTCAGAGCTAAAAACATACAAATTTACCCTAGCTATTATTCAGGGTTAAATTGTTAAGTTTGTGGCATTCTGTCGTAAATAAATAAAAAAATAAATTTGTCAAACACATTTTTTGAAATAAACACAAACATTTGAAACTGGCCCTTTTTTTAGACAACGACGAGAAAGCCATCGAATACGTTGGTTCCAACTGTTTTATCAGAGTTTTGGCAAAGCAAAGCGACCACTTCCGCGATACTAGAGATCAAGCATACCAAGCATTTCATTGAAAAAGAAATGTACACAGCATGGGTTAGTGGATTTATTTGATGCAAGACAATGTCTGGGTTATGAAATTAAAAATGAAAATCTGAGTTACTTAACTCTTTATTTATAAATTTAACCCTGGATTTCTCGCAAGTGGCCTTTATTATTATTTTATTTTTTAAATGCAGTTAATTCTACGACAAATACCCGTATATAAACAATCTTCATACTTTGTACAAATTTAAATATAATTCCAAAAACTTTCGTTAAAGTTTCAAATTTCTTAATCAGATTTTTTAGACAATTGTTAGCTATGTAGTTTCATAGCTCATTCAATTTCAGTAATTATAATAAATAAAATAATAAAAATTCTAAAAATTAAGTTTATAATCTTTTTGCTGCAGAACGATAAAGAGCCAAAACTTGTCAAAAAGTGCCTGTCATATAGTTATGATCAGCACTACACTCTAGAGATCTGTTCATATTTACTTTTTTACTTCAAAAATCTCGCTGAACGCTTAGTCATAAAACTTTAAATTTAAAAAGCGCACCATCTTCTAAACAAATGACTCGGGGTCAAACGTTTCGATGGAAAATTTCACAAAAAAATATAAAGTACCATACTTTATGTCATCTTCCTTGAACGAAATATAACTTGCGATTTTATTCCAGGTCAAGCACCGCGTGCAACCTCAGGCAGATAATCTATTGTCTAAAATGGCTAAACACCCACAAATTGTTCACTGAATGTACACGGCTGGGGTGGGCGTTATCAGAAGTCTGAACAATTTAATTGCGCGAGGCTAAGAATAAATACTCATTGGTTAATAAAGTAATTTTAAACGACGAATATATTTTCATTCGCCAATTAAGTAATTTTAACAACGAATAAATACTCAGTAATTAATCAAAATTATTAACGAACTTGTTTATGTGATGAATTAAAATTTATTCGCCACACAACATTATTTGTGTAAAAGTAGAAAAATAAAAAATAAAATTTCACTCAAAAACATCCATCCCTAGTATATGGCGCTTCTACAGCCCATCTCTTTCAAAAAACTGTTTAAGGCAGACTACTATATTTCTAAAATATTTCCTAAAATATTCCTAGGATGTCGTAGATTTTATCGTACAAAAGTTCTAAATGCCATTCTTGAAAATTAGCGGAAGTTTTAACAAGTTTCCCAAAGACAACCCAAAGATTAACGAATGCAAAAATATCACTAAAACATAGCTGAATCTTAAATACGGCACTTTTAAATTAGCTATCTCAAACTATCAATAGGGCTAGATGAAGGTGTATAAATAGTAATCCAAACCAGAATTTTTGTGTGTAGGATGGCCTAGTAAGAGCCGGCTCTGCAATGCACCACAAGTGTAGTAAAATACCAGACAAATATAGATGAAAAAAGTTGTAAATCGCTAATATGTCTGGGAAAATTTGAGAAAAAAACTGATTTGACTTAGGAATTTTTATTTTCAGACTATTAAATTCTGATCTTTCACAGACGGCGCTATCACTGAATCCTTCGTAAATCGATGAAAACCCTATCACCGAATTCATAGTAGTTTGAAGCATCTATTTTTTGAGTTTATGTATTCGAACTCAGCGATGTCATTTTCGTGAAATCTCCAAAAATCGAGCTACTACAGAATCAGCAATAGGACTGAGAAAAATTCAACAATATTTTAAGTCAACTTTTACCAACTACAGCTATAGTAAACTAAATGGCGAAGTTTGTCATCAGTACATTATTATTTTAGGTTTGACATTAATTAAATTATAACTTAAATAACGCTTTTTTCAAATGCCCACATGTAGCCAACATTACAACGAGAAAATGTCTGATGGTTTTACAATTTTACGGCTTTTGCCGCGGCTTTAGAGACGACGTGGAAGTGGAAAATGTGGAACACTACTTAGACCATCCTACGAGAATGCGAAAATTTTCTAAAAGTTAAGTTAAAAGCATAAATCTAATAAATTAGATAAGCAACCCGATGTAACTACCATTTTCTAGACACATAGCGTTTAAATAATTGAATCTTATAACCCGATTCCAAACATTTATAGTAATTGGTAAAGGTCAGTATGAAAAAAATTCCAAGTTCGCTTCTTGAGTCTTTCGAATTTTATTTATTTAAAAAAACTTATGTGAGCAATGGCCTTGGCATTAAAATGAAAGTAAGTTAAAATATTTTAGATGAAGGGTGGAAGCTTTATTGATTTATGCGAGTTTGCGATGGCGCACAGCACCTTCCTTTGCCTTAAGTTACTTCGAGAAGAAACTAATGGATCTGACGATAACAGTAAATCTGTCATGAACGCATACAGGAAAAAATATTTTATACACAATAAAAGAACGTTATTAAACTAAAATGAAATGTGCTATAAAGTTGCATACCCGAGAAACTTCTTAAAATTCTAAGGAAAGAGTTGAACAATTGGAAGTCAATTTTCTTAGATTTTCGTTAAATTTTTTACAAAGTTTAAAATTCTGAATTTCAATATGTCAAATATAATCAATATTGGAATCTTAAGTCTTTTGATGAAGTTTCTAAGGCTTCTTGAGATAATAAAAATACCAAAATGCTTTAAAATAAATAGTTTAAAAAATGTTTTTTAAAAAATTACAATGACATCAACATCATTGGGTGATTCACAAGGTGTCATAATGTGTCATAACTCATAAAGTCATAAATTTTTAGATTTCAAAAGTTATGTTTTTGGATTGCATTGAAACAAATAGTTAAAACTAAGTAATTTCATATTTTTTTTAATTTTAAAAACAACGAAACAAAATTGTTTCTTTTTTTCGGTCTGGCATCTCTAGTATGTAAACAAATTGTATGTATATATCTTTTAATTGTAGAGAAAAACGAATCGATGTGCGAGAATTAAAAAACGTTGGTACCTGTCTCTCGGTTAACGCCGTTTTTGCCTAGCCTGTTCGAAGTGGGGGAAGTGGAAGTATTGCAGTTGGATATCACCCAAAGGATCACAGGCGTTCTAAAAGTTTTTAAAAATATTTTGCCGCATATAAAAAGTCAGTAAATTAATCGATTTACAGAAAAGTTGGGTCTAAATTATGTGAGGCTGTACCAGTATCGCATCTATAGCTTATTTTACAAATTATTTTACCTAGTAATCGACCGCATAAAGATGTCTGCTGGCATATCTGGGGAAAGTGTATAAAATAAAAATATAGTAATTGTATAATAACACAGTACAACAGAATATATTTTATTAAAAATCTCTAGAAGTTTATCAACAGTGTCTAAAGTTTTTGGGTCCACTAAATCCGAATGTGAGTCCAAATTGTCGCGTCATCCGAAAGTTTTCGTACAGATGGCGCTGTAGCACAAACCATAGAAATTTTCGGAATTTTCAGTTTTCTGGTCACCTTAGTTTTTTGCTTACGGTATGTGAGTGGTTTCACCACAAAGGTACAATTTTTTAAATTCTAAAATTACAGAAATAGTATATGTATGTAAATTTTGTTAGTGCCAAGGAACCGAATACAGATGTCGCTTCAGGACAAAACATTAATTCTTAGGTTTTCATCTCACGTATAAAGTTCTGCTAAAATCATGAAATTTGCTACGCCTCTTATGATTGACAAGTAAATAGCTTGATAGAGGTAAAGGAAGGCCTCCTCTACGTTGGAAAGACCAGGTGAAGAAGGACTTGGTTTCTCTTGGGTCTCTACTTTCAGCCAACCTGTTAGCAAACGGTTATAGCGTCAATCAGAGGAAAATTCTGGATTCATGTTACATAGTGTAATTGTATCAAAAACAAATCAAAATATAGACAAATCAATAACTCAAAACAGAAGGTTTAATAAACTAACCGATATGATGGAAAATAGCAGAAAGTAAAAATAAAACAATATTTTTTTTGTTTATATTACAAAACTTTTGATTGAAAACTTTTACAAGCTCATACATTTGTGTCACACAATTTCGTTTCAGTGTTTTTTTTTACATAAGTCTGTTTGCATGTATGTACTATGTATGCAGGTATTAACTTAAACTCTTCTTTTTTTTTGTTTATTTTGTTTTACTTAAAATTTTAACAGTCGCTATTATTAAAGCTAACAATTGAATGCATATTAGCTCCATAGTTCGCATTATATTAAAAAAAAGTACATACAAAGTGCAGAATTCGTTAATGTATTGAACGGATGTGGCGGATGTATTAAGTCGGCTTTTATAATTAAGCTTTCCAAAAATCTTGCACTTTGAATGCAACTCTAAGGATTCTAAACTTAATAGCAAGCTGTGAAAACTGCAAATCAATTTTATGTATGAACAAAAAACAAATACATATATACAAATGTATAATTATGCATTTTGTAAGTATAATGCGACCGAGGTTACAATTTTAATATTTTTTTTTGTTTTTTGTTTTATGTGTGATGTTGCTTTCTTTGGAACCAAAGCCCCAAACGATTATAGGTATATATTATTACATATTTTTTTAAGTTTATTTTTTTTTAGTTTTTGAATTTTCAACCATAATTGTTTTGATTTTTGTTTAGAATACAAACAAATAATACATAATTGTAATGAGTATAAGAGTATAACACTTTGCATATAGAGCATGGCATTCGTATATACATATGTATGTATGTATTAAGGTATATATTAATTTTTATAATTATGAAAAATACATTGTATGTATTTTTGGAACACTTTTCGTTTACAGCAGGAATTAAAGAAGAAGATAATGAATAATGAAAATATATGTACACAATTTCCATTTACATTAAGTGTCTAAAAATGCTCGAAATGGTTTCGATGTTTTATCCCGTGCACCACATAAAATTTGAGCCCAAATGGTAGGCGTTAAATAGAATCGTAATCCCTTTGAAAATCATAAATATGGTGTATATTTCTCCACAAAATTATCACAGTCGCCCATGGTCTATAAAAAGAAAACTTGCAATTTCTAACAAGCTTATATGATTGTTTGCATTAGAGTGGTGCAAAAAAAGTAAAGTCTGAATTTTAATGCACTTAGGAATATTCTACATAAAAAAAATCATTTTCATAATCTAATATATATTTTCAGGTTGATCAAAGCGTTCAAAAATATTTTGTAGAAATGGTATTTTTAATCCGCAAACTCCGTTTCTATTCAGGAGATTTCAAGTGATCATACCCAATTGTTTATATAGCCATTTTTTAATATCAACTATTTTTTATTAGCTCGTTTTTTAAAAAATGGTCGAATAAACAATTTGGTATTATTTTTAAATAAAATTCCTACTTTACTTTTTCCCCATGTATTTTTGTGGCTCCCTAATATGCATACATGTGGCTTTTCAGCATTAGTATATTATAATTATGATTACTTCATTAAAATTTGTATGCAATTAATAGACGCATTAATGTTTTCTAAACAAAATTACACTTCCAACAACCTTTTTCAGCCCTTACGTTGTGCTTGAACCAAATATTTTTTTATCTTTCATTGGCCAAAGTGATAAATTAATTCATCGGCACCATGTAAAGGATATTTTTTTTATTTTCAAGGTGATTATGAATCCATTTACCCTTATACTAAGTTTCCACTAGACGTAATTCGCTGATCCATTCCGTTATTCAACTCCCAACTATGTACGTAACGTCAACTTCCATACACAATTTTGAGAGCGAATCATGTACACCGTAGGGGATTCTCTTTGAATTATCCTATTAATCCCGAAATCTTGGCTTTCTCTAATTTTATCGGGAAATTATTTTAGCCAAATTATAAGATTAACATAGAGAAATAGTAATTACTATGGAAACGAAGAATAAATAATTTGGCTTCAGCTGTGAGTGATCGATAGGCAATTTTGAAATATATGAAAAATGACAAAACAACTTAAATTTGTTTCGCAAATATTCACATAATTACAATGAATGTACAGTTGTGGTCCGCGAAAATAGTAGCAAAATGTATTAACAATTTTCTTTCTCGTTTTTAATTTTAATTTTTTTTAATAAAAAATATAGTTAATTCCATAACAAAAAACATGTAAGTCGAAGTTCCAAGTTTACTGGAAAATTTATAAAAAATCGAAATTTAAAGAAATTATCATTAACTTTTCTTTTAGTTATTAATCTGGATTTTTTGAATACTTTGGTATGCAATTTTTTAGCACATTTAATTTTAGAGGAATAAAGTTTCTAATGTCTGTTATAGAATAAACTATACTTGGAAATAAATTTTGCTGCCATTTTCGTGTTCACAAGTGTAGGTATATATGTACATATATTTAATATGAAGCGTTATCAATACATAGTTGCCGATGAGAAATAAAATTTCTCTAGCAATAGCACTTAAGGGCAAGTAATTAACAAATAAAAAAGAAAATGTCTTCTGCGAAAGGTCTTTAGATTGAGCCTTCGTGGGTTACTTTACTTTAATTAAATTTTTTTTGTTTTTTTTTGTTGTTGTTTGTTAAATAAATTCTATAACAGTATTAACTGATTTGTATTATTACTTAAATTGCATTTGAATGTGATTTTGTACTTTTTGACAAACTTCATTTCGATTCTCATACTCAACATAATTAATTAGTTTTTTAAATTAGTATTTCAATTCGGTTTAAATTTGTGTTTATTAGTTTCGTTTTTTGGCGATAGGAAAAATGCACGCAGCTTTGGTTTGGCCTTGTAAGGATTAAGTATGTTTACGAAAACAAAAACAAAAAAACAAAAATGTTATGCAGAGTCCAAGCAAAAAAATATTAATTTTTTTGCAAGCGCCTTCGCGACGATGGAGCGAAAACAAACAACCTGATGAATGTTTCAAGAAAGCTAATTTTATGATTTAAAAAAGTTGAACGTGTTTTACAATTTAATTGCATTAAATTTTTGTTATTTATGATTTTGTTTACATTTAAGTTCATCGCCAGCCAACCAATTTATGCGCACATCTTCGAATAGCTAATATAAAATCAATTTTTTTCATTACATTATTAAGATTATACACATAATATTTGTATATCTAATAATTTCAATACCATTCCCCTGTTTTTTTTTGTTTTTGTTTTTTGGCAAAATCAGCTTATGAACAAATTGTATAATAATTTATAGGCAAATTAAAATACATAATTTGGCATTTTTTAAGTAATTTTCCTCAGCTTTTGATTTTTCACACATTTTCGTTTGTTTTTTTTATTATTTATTTAATTTTAATTTTTTATTAAATAATCTTCTGAAAATCTTGTTTTTTTTTGTTTTTTAATTCCCTATTAAATAGTTTTTCTCATTTTTTGCACTTGGTTCATTTGATTTTTTTCTTTTTTCAAAGTATACAAATATTGAATAATACGCTTGTATGAATGTAGTACATACTACAAGTGATAATAAAAAGCATAAGTCATATATTGTAGTAAAATAGTAGTAGATAATCAAAAAGTAAGAAAAAACGTAACTAGATAGATAATTGGCATAAAGAGCGAGGGTGTTTGTTTTGTATCTATTTGTGTGTGTGTGTGTGTGTGTGTGCTAGTGTATGTAACTTACTATTCGTGTCTTTCGTCACTTAGGTTTAAATTTTTTTTTGTTTTTTTTTTTTTAATTTTCATTTCCATTGGGTTTTTTCAACAATAACTTTCTCTTATTTTTTTTATTGTTGCTTATTTTAAATGTTTACTACTTTTTACCTTGTAGTGGTATATATGTACGTTTTGAGCAGTCCGTTCGTTGTTGGTCCTTTATTGTTTTTTTTTTGTTTGTTTGTTGGTTTTTTGTTCTTACTTAAAATAAGTAGCTGCATTTTTGTTGCACTGATACATTTTGGGCGGGTATGTTGTTGTTATACAAAATAATAATTTCACTATGCTACAAAGAATGAGGACACTACCCCCATATATACATACGTAGGTATTCTGCAGCGTTTACAGGGTGTATGCAGTTATAAAATGCGGTTGTGCATAGAAATCAGACGAGTTTACAATTTTGCGCAAGCATTTAAAAACAAAAAAATGTTTAAGTGCGATTTGGGTTTGCAGCACACTAAATTGGATTTCATTTAATTTTTTCATAATTCGCAGTGGTTTGAATTTTGTTCAGATTCATTTCATAGATGATAAACGCTAGGAAATTGCTACAAATAAAATAAAAATATTTTTTTTTTTTGGGTTTTGGGTTTAGATGGCGGAGCGGAGCGCTCACATAAGCCAGGTTGTTCCTCTTGGTTGCGAAATTTTCTTTTTGACGCCAATGACAATTATTTGTACTGGTAATCACCGTTTTCTTATCTTGTATTTTAACGATTGCACAGTTGTGCTGAGTTTTTCTTATTGAATACGCCTTGATTTGACTTGTGTCCAGAATGCTTTTGTGTTCTTTATTGACGTTGTTTCCGTCTTGACAGCATGTAGTCAGGGTTGTATTTGTAGATACATTTACGAGTGAGAACGGATGGCGTTTTTCGGCATGTATAAAATAAAAATATGAGAAAAAGTTTAATGAAAAAATTTTGTCCCAAATTCCAACACATCGAATAGAATTTTCGTAATCAAATTATACTTCAAACTTATAGCTTAACTATAATTTTCTAGACAGATTTTATCATCTTAAAAAAGCAAAATATAACATTTTCCGAATTCAAACGCCCAAAATTGAGCGATTGTCGAAGAAAAATGTCTTTCGAGTAGTGCAATTAAAAAAAATTAAATCAATCTTGCAAATTTTTTTTTAGACGAATTTTTATAATGATTTTGTTTATTTCTTTCGAACTTTTGATTTAAATAAAAATCATTCTACTTTATTTAAAAATTAATAATCTTATTTTTTAATCAGTAAAATAAGTTAGCAAGACTTTTACCGTACATACATATATAATTTTAAAAATTCAATGAAATAGTTTCAAAACTAAGAAAGCTCTAAAGCTCATAAAATTTAATGCAAGAGCTGATTTTGAGATTTAGAAAACGATTAAGAGTCAAAGCAATTTGGTGACTTTAAAAATCGAATGGTTAATTAAATTTGCTACATAATTTGTAACCATAACAAACAAAAATAATCGTGAAACAGTTAGCCTAAAACAAAACAGAAATAATTAGGTACAAGTAATTTAAAAAAAAAATATTTTATTATTGTTTTTTCCATTATTGCATTACATCTTTTTTTTATTGTTTCATTACTCTTGATTTGATGACTATTTTGACTTTTTTTAATATTATTTTTGGCAAAATATTTCTTTTGTGCTCTATTAAAAATTATTGATTTGCTTCGTATAGGTAAAAAAAAAACTAATTAAAGAAATAATAATAAACAAATAATCAAAAAACATATAAATCAAAAACAATACAAAAATATCATCATTTTAGCTAGATAGAATTAAAAAATTATTTATGTTAGGCTTCTTGTACTTTTCTACAAATATTTTAAAACGCCAAGAAAGAACAGGAAAAAACGAAATAATGAATTAGTCAAGAGAAATCTTAAAAAAAAAATTCCTCATGTAAAATATTAGCTTGTAGTAAGTACAAAAATAAACACGTTATAATCAAGAACAATCAAAATCAAAATGAAGTAATAATAAAGAAAAATCAAATCTATTAAAAAAAAATCATCAAAAATCAATTAGTTTTTCTGTTGGTTTTTTCTGATTGTTTCTAGTAATAATGATTTTTTAATCAGTTAATTAATTTTGTATGATTGTTTCTAATTATGAAAATTAAACACCGGGTGTGTAAAAAACAGATAATTAATCATAATTATTAATGGATTATAAATTTCAGTGATTACTAAATTTGCAAAAATTGCACCCATTTATTAATCATAAGAATTAATAATCCCTTTAAATAATTACATTAGCAAAAGGTGTTTCAAAGAATAGTCGACTTCACTTAATCTACTAACCGCCCATAAACAACTAGTCGACTGACAGTTGGTTAGCGATTTCTTTCGACTAGTTGTTTTCTATCAATAAATAGTTGACATTTTTTTACGTGTCACTAAACTCGTCTTCCACTATAATGCAGTATTTAATTAGTTTATTGTAGCTGTCAATATTCGAATATTTTTGGTTAGTTGAAAGTAAACGATTAATCGAATACCAACCAACTACCAAACAAGTTGCTAATCGACTAGTTTTATAATCGAATGGATGGTCCACTTTTAGCCAGAACTCTAATAATTATCCATTTTATTAACAATCAGCAATAATAATCATTATTTGCGAATCTGACGCCTTCCAAGCTGCAGTAGATTAAAACTCAACAAAAAAATAATAATTTAGAAAAGAGCGGTTTGCACAACAACAACAATTTACACTAAATTTCAACACAATTTTAACGCTGCACACACCCCGCATTATAAAATATCTTTCGCCTACTGCTCAATATTTATTGAGAACTTATAATTTATAGGCGATCTGCTTAGGTTTTGTGAACACGAAATGGATTTACTATAAACAAACCCCTTTTGTGGCTATCACTAAATCTAACGTAGTATGAATTTTCATTAAATCTGTTAAAATGCGATCGCTGGGTCCGGATACCTACGATTGAATATATCTAAAGTATATGTTATGTTCGAAATACGATAGATTAAAGTAATAGTCCCTCTCGTCGGCTCCACTAACCCTAATAAACCGGTCGAAGTAATTTGGGTGCCAAAATTTGTTCGGAAATCAAAACGCACTTTAAAGTTTTTTTAGCGATTCATATAAAGTTAAATTAATGCAAAAACAAAAAATACGAATTTTAATCATACTTGCTTATTTCAATTTCTTTACAATCAGCATTTTGATTACAATTTCGGTCTTTTTATTTATTTTATTTTTCTCTAGAAATTCGTTACTGCTCTTTGTTTCTGTAAATTCCATTACATTTTTTATTACAAAAAAAAAACAAATCACATTTCTCAGTTTTCCATTTCAAACGTGCAGCTTACGATATGCAATGCAAAGATACATACATTGAGGATGTGGGTGAGTGTGAATGTGTGTGTTCTATCTTCATAATGAAACTTTATATATGTATGTATGTATGTATGCGATCCCTTTGATGCGAGCCTTTTGTCTTTATTTTGTTTGTATGTATGTATGTACATTAATAGTGTTGTTGTTGTTCTGGCATTCTCTTTTTTTTTTAATTCACTACAATAATTTCCCTTCTTCTAAATACACTACTACATTTACATACACAAGTTTTAGTATATAAATACTCCAGGTTATGCGCAAATATAGCAAAGTGTTTTTCGGTGTTTTTTGTTTTGTTTTGTATGTATGCATATTGTATATTTATGTATGTGAGTATGTGTGTGTGTGTGTGTGTATGTGTTTGACTATTTATTAAAGAATACCTGTGGTGTCATTAGCGGTAATTTGCGTGCTTTTGTGTGAGTATACTTATTTGTATTTATAGTTTAGTTTGGTTTAATTTTTAATTTAATTTTTTTTTATTTATTTAATTTACATATACATGGGCGGTACCTCAACCTTTGGCATGACGACACTTTTTTACTTTTTTGGCGTACGTCAAAAGAAGTTTTTCGTTTTCGTTTGCAGTGTGATTGCGTGTCTTTGAGCGTTTTCATTTATTGCAGCATATAATTTGCATATGTTGTATGTATGTATGTACTATACTTATAGATATGGATGTAAGTGAATATGTATGTACATATACACGTTTCTGCATCGTATTTGTGTATGTATGTGTGTGTGTGTGTGTGTAAGTGTGCAGCACAATTTCATTTATGTTGTTGTTGGCGCAATCTCAACAGCATTACTAGCCGTTGTTGTTGTTGTTGTTGTGTTGGCCACCGCTGCGGCATTGCAACCCACCGCCACCTCATTGTTGGCGTCCAGCGATGTGGAACTATTTGTGCGTTTCATATTGTCAGCGTCGCCAACTACAGCACCACCTTTAACATTTCCACTACCTTCGATATCGTCGATATGCGCCGTTACAATTGTGCTGGTATGATCATCATCAGTTTTGTTTCTGAAAGCAATGCAAAGGCATGTTGAAATATATTAGAAGCGTTCAAAATGTATCGTATATATAAAGCAATAGTTCCAATTAATTAAGTTTAATATTTTAATACCATATACCGAAAACTGTACTAAAAAATTATAACTTAAATTCAGTTCGAGCTTACATATGTATATGTAACTGTTGCAATTTTTCAATATAAATTCTTTATTGTACAGCGTATTTTAATTTTGTTTATATAACATTTGTTTGTAACAGCCTAAAGCAACTGGTATATAGGCATATACAGTTACTTTAATAATATTCGCAATCTTTTTTTTTTATGATAAATTTTTCGTTATTATTAAAAAAAGCAATAGTTCGTTCTTTAAATAAAAATTTCAAATATATAAAAATTAACAAATTTTCATCACATATTCAATCCTTTAGAAAAATATTTAGAAAACAGTTTTAAAAGAATGTGCAAGTAATGGAATCCTTTTTCACTTTTTTGGTATACAAGTTTGAAGATTTATTAAATTTTTACTAATTTTGTACAAAGTTTGAAATTTTAATGCATAGGCATATATTTTTTTGCTGGCGAACGAACTAAAGTTTAAAAACCAACTTAGCGCAAAACACATCGTAAGTATTGTAAAAAATTACCACGTGGTCAGTTGTTTGAGTCACCGTATATACCAAAATATTCAGAATGAACAGAGAAATCGATCAAGCGGTGCCTGTTTGCACATCCGTCCGTCCGTGCATCGGATAACTCGAGTAAATATCACGATATGAGAGTGGAACTCGGTGTGCATATTGCCCCAGACCCCAAGTGGTTGATATTGAAAATTTTGACTCAGTAAGCACAATTTTGAATAAATCGGACAAAAGTTATGGCCACCCCTCATATAACGGCAATTTCAAAGACTTTAAAAAACCTATATTTCTCTAATTATCTATAACGTAATTTGGTCAAATTTAATATACAGGATTGAGTTAGGGAAGGGACCTTACTTTTAAATACTGATAATACTTTAGATTTTAACTCAGTAAGTACAATTTCGAAAACTATATCGAACCAACACCACCCCCATTTCTCATATAATGGTACCTTACAAAAATCAACAAAACAAAAAAACCAATGTTTCTGTAACTAAGTAAATAAAGTAGATTGTTCAAATTTTATATGCAGAATCGAGTTGGAAAAAGAAAAATTTGAAAAAGAGCATCTCAACACCCACTTTAGAGCAAATAGGTAAGTATGTCTCCGAAACTACTTTATCAAGTTCTACCAAATTAGATGCAATTTTACATTCCTACTATCTAAGCAGGATTTCGAAAATTATAGAAATCGGGAAAAGTACAAAATAAAATGCTAAGTTATAAAAACAAATCTTCGATATTTTCCTAAATCGTTTGTATTTCAGTGTTTTAAAAATAGAATTTTTCAAAATATTCTGAAGTCCTGTATGGTGGATTTTTGTGGGAATAAAAATTCGGAAATTACTGAAAGTTAGCCTCTGAAATAAAAAAATGGAGCAAATGTTGTTATTAGTGCATTGTATTCTATTATTAATTTATCGGTTAGATATTTGTCATTTTTGAAAGTCGTATGACGCTTTTGCTGTTGTTATATTCATTTATCGGTATTACCATTATCGCAATGGCGATCGGGCACATTTTTGTCATCACTATCGCCATGCCCATCGCTACCTTATAGTTATCGCTATTACTAATTTCCCAGCAAGAATTCTGACCTATAACTATCGGCGATATTAGGAGGAAAACTAACTCCTAACATGGTTAGTTTTGCGGTTAGTTGTTTATGGGCATCGGCATAATGTGATCACTTCTCTTGTTCGTTCACATAATTTTTTATTTTCTTGTGACCCATTCACTCTGTGTTTGTTGTCGTCCACAGCTAGCAATGAACTGAAATTTTTCTTTGATATATCAGTACGTGCGGAAGCACAAAGGGTATGTATTGGCGTTTTCTTATCGTTTTCGATATGGTCAGGCATTTTTTTGCAGAGCTGTTTAACAGTTATCGATGACTTATTATCACCGTTATCGATTTGATATTTTATTTGTAATCGTAATCGAATCCATATTCATTTTAACATTTATACCATGATATGGTCTTACAGCTATTGGTTACAAAAAATTTTTAAAGCATCTTTTGAAAATACAGCATGGGGATGTGTTTGAAAAAGTAAGTAACGCAAAAACTAAATCAGTTTTTCCAAAAAGAGAAAATAATTTTGGCCGTTTATGATGATAATGGTAAATTAAAAATTTTCAAAACTTTGCTGATACTAAAAAAAAGTTGTTTTATTGTTCTCATTTGATGTTTTCCAAAAAAAAATTACACGTTTGAACTTCATTAAACTATTGTGATGTAGTTTCTTTTGACCCTGAGTTGAGCTAAATTATTTTCAGTAAGTTATACTTGATTATCTTGGAAAAACAAAGCAGATTTTGTTTTATAGGGAGTGTAGGGTGCCGTCTAGCATAAAAGTCCCACAAAAACTTATTAAAATAATTAATCCAGTACAAAACAGGTCCTGCCCGTTGCTTATGCTTACAAAATTAATTGGAACTATGCCTTGACTCATAAATATAAAACCCCTAAATACTCTATGATCTAATCTTTTAATGCAACGAGTGCGTGTGTTATTGAATTTATGCATATAGTTGGAGTTGGCACAGGCATTGTTCCGTTCAATGATAGAGCATTCGAAGAAAGTGAGATAGGAGACGAAAAAAGCGCTTACAATTTTTGTGTGTTTTCATTTTCGCGAACATCTTTACTACTTGGGCCATTGGTGAAGCGCAACTCATTGATAGTTATCGTCGGCTCGCCTTCGTTGCTTTCATCATCGGCGTTGTGAGCATCCACCGCACTGCCACCCAACGGTTTTGTCCACATGCCTTCATCATCCTCATAATCATCCTCGGAATCCTGCATCACCGATTGCAATGTACGCAATAGGGAAGTGGCCAACGCCTTCTCATTTGACACATCCAAATCTTCAACAACATCTGTACCATCAGCAAATTCGCCAATCTCCTGCGTTTCCAGTGAAACGTTTTTCTCCACATTTGCATTGTTATCGTAGCCTGTCTCGGATTTGTCGCCAGTTAGAGCTGTTGGCACACCAGACCGACCAATGGCACTCAACAGTGTATCATTATCTGTAGTTGATGTCTGTTGTTGTTGTTGTTGTTGTTGTTTACCGTTGTTGCCATCGCCATCGCCGCCGCCGCCGCTGTCCCCATTGTTGCTATCATCATCATCATCATCACCATCATCATCATCGTTGTTACTATTCTCTTTAGGGCCAGCAATTGTAGTAGTTCCACTGGTTGTTGTTGTTTTTGCTGCATTAACCAAACTCTCACCTAAATCATTGGTAAATGAACTGAAATGCGAGTCAAAATCAGCAAAGTTATCCGAACTAAAATCGGCGGCCCACGGTGTTGAATTGCTATTTGCAGTCAGATCACTAAATGGATCCATATGATCCCATATATTGTTTGTTACACCAAATGCTTGCAGTGCTGATGTTGATACGGCACTCTTCCCAAAGAGCGATGAATTTGTGCCGCCGATGCCACCGCTACCCTCAACGCCAGCATTGTTCTCATCGTCTTCGTCATCATCGTCATCAATATTTCGACCGAACTGAAACAAATTAAGGTCGTTTTCGGCGTTATCATCGTGCAGATTATTACGATAGATGTCATGTTCAAGCGCAAAAACTATGTCCTGCCGGTTTTGAATTTGATTTTGATTTCGATTTTGGTGATGGTGGTTGGCACACGTTATCGAATAGCGTTCAGGACGCGACAAATAGACAAAGATAGCAGATAGTGATATGACAGTGAAATGATTACATAGAACTACATACATACATACAAAGATCTACTGTATATATTAATTATGTACAAGTGCATAGTTAAACTACCTTTTCTCTTTTATTCTTTTCTCTCCCTCTCTCTCTCTCTCTCTCTCTATCAATTCGCTCAGTTGAGTAGAACAATAGCAACTTGTTGGGAGAGTTGAGAATAAGTAGTTTAAAATGGCAATAGTCTTTAGGTTTAAAAATGTTTAGGCGTGTTTATTGTGAACGGGAAAAAAGTATGTAGTGAAAAGTGCTTTACTGGATATTAAAAAATGAAATGGAAACGAAATGTTAATATGTGTTAATATGAGTTAACTGTGCCTGTGCATAAAAACAAAACTCTCCACAAAAATAGCTATTTATTGCATTGCATAAGGTGAGTCACAAATATAAAGAGTACAAAGTAATGTTTCACGATTTCGAATCGTACGATTAGCGATTTTGTTCCCGAGCGCTCTAATGCCCAGGTTATTACAACTTCATTGACCTAACGGTTGTTTGTAACAGCATATAGAAACCAATATAGATATAGACATATGTATATACAAAATTTCTTAGAATTAATAGCTAATTTGATTAAGCCATGTCTGTCTGTCCGTACTCGCATCGGATTACTCGAGTAGATATTGAGATATATCAACGAAACTAAGTACATATCGGATAATAACCACACCCACCTAATTTTCTCAAATTTGACAAACAGGATGCGGGGGCAGGATGGAATACGTGAACAAATTTTTTGGGTGGAAGGGGCGTGGCACCGCCCACTTCTGAGCAAATATGTATATATCTGAAATTACCTCTACCAGATTCGTTGTGCTTACTTTTCGAAGTTATACTTTGTAATATTATAAGTATAACTTCGAAAATTGTAAAAATGGGAAAGAAACCATCACGCCTTCTCTTGATATAACAGTAATTTATAAAAAGCAAGAAAATACGATATTTCAGAAACTATAAAAGGTAATTCACTAAAATTTTGCACTCGATTGGAATGGTGACAGAAAGACGTGGGCTAAAACAAAGTGTAAATAGACGTAGCACCATCCAAACTGTATCAAATTTTATATTTCAAATTAAAAAGCACTATTTCGAAAATTATCCAATTCGGAGGAAGAGACACGAGCTTGTCTAATATAAAGTAACATTTTCCCAAGTCGAACCCCCATCAATTTTAGATAGTTGTTATGGTTATATAACTCTTCGTAAAATTGTTCTCCCTCGAAACAATTATTACTCTAAAGTTAGTAGCAGTTTATTTTTACATAATTTTCAATGGCACATCTATCCATCGCACCTGCGGCACACTCTTCTAATACCATCAAAATTAGACGGGAATAACTCGACTGTAGTGCCACCTAGCGCGGTCCCATTTTTTTTAAGTATTTCTTATCGTAGGCGATCGCCGTAGCCGAATGTGTGACGTGTGCATATTTCACTTGGAGTGGGCATGTAACATCAAATATTATAGAAGATCTAGTAGCGGTTGCCCCACAAGTCCGAGTGATTTTTTTAATGAAAAAACTTCTCAAAAAAATCATCGGCCAAACATCAAATCGGATCATAATTACAAATTTTTTGAATAACTCGAGTCCAGCGCATCCCAGCGGGTTCATTTTTCTAATGGATTTTTTGCCTACATTTCGACTTTTACAAATATCGGTTATAAATACGGCTTAAATAAATAAATTGACTCTAGCGCCAGTTTTCTAATAGCCTATAATAGAACCATACAAACATATGTACATACATATATGCTAGAAATAACCCCCGAAAAATTGACTGAGTTTATTCCCTAGCGTTGGAATTAAGTCCGAATGGAAACAGCTTTCATTTTATAAATATAGATTAATAAACATTAAACAAACAAAAGAAAATGAGTCAAAACTGGTAAAAATTACGCACTGCTATTATTTTGACCGTACAAATACATTGACCCTGTAGGTGGCGCTATGGTCGAGAAATTTAGAAAACCAATATGTATGGCCCGATTCATTTGATAATCGGAATATATATTACATAAATAGTTACAACATAAGAAATATTATAAACTAAAAACACTAAATTATAGTTTACTGTAGCTCAAATTTTAAATCGATATAGGCTGGGTAGGTGGCTGAGAGTGAATTTATCTATCTGATTTTAACGGCTTATCTGATTTTGACTGGACTGATAGGTAGATGAACTTGGCGAGAATATTTTAGACTACTTTTGTAATGTGAATATCTTATAGTGCCAAGGCGAATTCATATAAGGCGTTGTTGTTGTTGTTGTTGTAGCAGCTAGCTATACCCTGGTCAACCTTATCTAAGTGGGAGCTCTGTTGAAGAGGTCCAGCCATAAATAATAGGGTGTTAGATTGATGTTGATTCTGGCAAAATAGGAGTTAAAGCTACTACTAAAACGACTTACGAGGCAGCTGGAACTCATCGTCTGCAATTGTACTAGACGATGGTGACTCCGTCAGGCGGCTAGGGAGCCTGGAGATATAGCAGCCTAGCAATTGAGGGGAACCCATTTTTTAACCCCCAGCTAGTAGATTTGCGTGGATTACGGCTACTAGGATGACCAAAGCCGTGGAAAGGTTAAGGACTTTTGTAAGTTTTAAATTGTTTACCTGAAGATTGACTTTTATAGTAAAATGTTCTTTCGAAAATGTATTCCGAAGCTTGCTACTAGATTAAAATGTTATAGTGAAAATTTATTCCATGGAAAATTTCACTAAGGTTTTATCTGGTGATGGTAAAATATCGATGGCATTATCGGTATATCGATGGTCCACCACCAACGCAACTATCGATGGTGCTGATTATCGAATTTCATGACTATCGAATCGATATTTAATGCCTATGCATTAAAACTATGTGTTAAATTACTTTGGTAATTTTTCAATTTTGAGTCTGAATATTTGTTATATTTCCCTGGCGCATCTGCTTCTAAAATGAAGTGCAATCGCCGTAAAGGTGAAGGCAGAAAATAAAACACAAAAAATTCCTATCTCTGCCCTACTTCATTCAAATTGTGAATTAACGGAGCTGTTATTCTGATTTTAAGGAATACTAGTAGTTTTTTCAGTAGAGTTATGTTACCATTATTTTCAGATCTTGTCTAAAAACACTCCTAGTGAAATTTTCTGTGGAATTATTTTCTAGAAGTTCTTAGCGCTCTTGCAAATCAATATATTCGCCTTTCGTCATGGCTTTAAAGAAGATATTGAGGATTAGATAAGCATTTTACGCGTGTTTTACCCCTTGTTTTACAAACCCCCGTATACTTTACATAAAAACTTATAACCCTATTATGTGAGGATACTACTGTATAGCCGCTGGTCTACTTGTCATGGCTACCAAGATGGTACTTTGTATTAGGTATAATGCGCATAGCGGAAAATATCGCCAATGCAGACTTCCAACATTGATTCTCCTTTGTGTTAGTCCAAAATTGCTCATGCAAGATCGCAAAAAAGCTAGGTAGCTATCCGGGTTTTAGTTAGTTCATATTAATACAAAAATGGTTACTAAGCAAAATAAAAATGTATATATATTTTTTTTTAACTACTAATTTGTGACTCAACTATGCAATACAATTACAGACTTGTATTTAAAAACAAACAACGCAATAACATTTGACGATTTGTACTCATAATACTTTCACAAATTATATGTAACTTACGTTTGAACCAGAATCACTGAACCCGAGATTATTGCTGTAATTAAATTTGAACAAAAATTAATTTAAAAAAAATAGAAATAAATGAAAAATCTTCAATTTTTGAATGGAACTCACATCATATTCGATGACATCACATTCGATGACATTATATAATCCCAAGTAGAATTATCACCCAGAAAATCTTTTGGTAAATTTTGACTGTAGTCACCCGTTTCGTGGGCATTACAATTGGCTAACATTTTACTTTGAGTGGCTAAGGCCTTTGTAAGATCACCATCGGTTGGATTTATTATTGATTGCCACAATTTTAACTCAAACTCATCACGTAAATTACACTCAATTAAGGCACCGATATGTTCAGATTCTGATATACTATTCATAATATGCTTGAAGATTTTTATTAAATGTCCCATATAACCGAGGCGACGACCTTTTTCAGTTGACCTAAAAACAAAAAAGGAAACAAAAATGTAAAGTTTCGTTACTAACAATTTTTTAAAGTTAGTCAAATTGTAAAACACTTACTCCATGTCTTCATTGTGTTTCCAGCAGTCAATTAATTTCGAAATCAGCTGGCACTTTTCAATCACCTAGAAATGAAGTCAAATTAACTAAGATTTTGTACTAAGTTTTATATAGCGTTAATACTTACGTGTTTTTGTAGTGCGGACGGACCACTATCATTATGAACTTTGGATTTATTCTGCTCACTTTCTTCATTTGTTGTCTGCTCATCTGGCGCTGGTGATTTGTCTTCATCTTCTGTCGACTTTTCAATTGCACCATCATCAGTCTCCATGGCGTTAACATTTGATGGGTTTTCATTGTTTTCTGTTTTAGCTTCAGTTGTTGTTTCGATTTTTTCGTGGACGATTTCGTCGCCTACTTGTTCATCCATTTTCATTTCGATATCTTCTTTTCCTATGGATTTTTCATCTTCATCTTTAGCCACATTGACATTTTCAACGTTAGCCTCATTTTTATCATCATCGTCTTTTTTATTATCAGACTTAAAAACAAAATCGAAAAACGATGTATGTTCGATATTGTCTCCTGTTTTATTGAAAGATCCATCATTTACAATTGTACTGCCTTGCATTGAATTATTGTTAGTTGATAGTTGTGTACAAAATACTAATTGAAGACACTTTTCAACTTCGCTGTGCAAAAAATTATTCCAGCAATATTGCTTGAAGAGGGCGAGTAAGGTTTCAAAGAAATACGTTTCACAGACGCTATTGTAAAACAAAGAAATAATAAATAAGAAATGTGATTTTATCTATAGAAATGAATAAAAGTTGTTTTACTTACGCTTTCGAAATTTCTTCGTTTTTAGTCTGCAATAATACTGTAAAAATACGGCAGATTTGCAAACGAGTCATCCCAAAAGGCTGTGATAACTTAGCTGCTGTAGTCACTATTTCTGGTTTCTGGAAATTAATATAATACATTAAAAAAATTTATATAATAATGCATTCTAAAATAATGGATTTTTAAGAAATTGAAGGTGAGGGTGTTTTGAGATATCTTTGTTGTTGTTTTAAGAGCTTATGTGGAATGCTGATAAAGTGACAGTCCTTTGGAGGATATAAATCGGGGTCGTTCCTCATTTCCATTTTTGTTTTTTTTTTTATGTAAAACTGCTTTGATTTCAGTGCTTAACAAAACTTTGTTTTGGTATTAATATCTAAGTATAGGCTTGGTCAAAAAGGTAAAAGATATACGAATATGAACGCAGATTAGGATGTTCGGTATGACTTCGATTTATCCGTTATATCGGAGGGATCGATATTTTATCCCCACGTTCACACGACAGTCGGTTCTACGATACCGGAACGACCCGGATCTACATATATCCGGCCAAGGACTGTCACTTCAGCAGCATTCCCCAAAATTTTAGGGGGAATTTTGTATGCTGTTACAACAACAACAACATATTTTATCCCCAATATCAACATTTAATTTGAATTTTTTTTTTCTAAATAAAAAAATGTAAATTCAAAATAAATATAATTCAACAAATCAATGAAGAAAATTTTTTACGTGTTTTGTTATTGTTCTATATGAGTAATCAAGAAATTAAGGCGAATTTATTGACGATGATGCCATAAGAGCATCTGATTTGATTTTTTTTATTCACCTACATGTATATTGTGTTTGCTTTTGCGTATGAGCTTTCAAAAGCCGTAAAAGCAAAAACAAAATGTATTTAAATTTTGACATCCCTTACGCAGAAACAAAAACAAAATACAAAGGAATTTTGTAGTTGTATTTATAACACCACCTTATATGGATTCGCCTTGCAAGAAATGTTATCTATTTCTAATTTTGTCTATATCAAATGTCAAACAGATTCTGTATTGAAAAAATATTTGTCTATAGAGAGCTTAGATATTATTAAAAAAAATCTAAATACCGTTCCAATAAAATTTGATTTTGTACTCATTGAGTCCACGATTCAATTCGCCACCATCGAGTTAATTAATATGCGATTTGTTAAATTTCATTACTAAGATTTTTTATATCAATTTTTATATACAAATTTTTCAATATCGATATTTCCGATATCGATTTCGTTCTGCGCGATAGGTCGTCATATCGATTTCACATGCAATGAATTGTATCGATTCATGATACGATACTATTTTTAATATCGAATATTCCCAAAGCAGATACAATAGAATGAACGCGAAAAGTAGTCGATAAATATCAATATAAATAAGAACAAATATTAAGACTGAGAAAAATAATGGCAACAATATTGATGACAACTGCGAGGTTAATATTAATAAATATTACATTGTCAATAATTATCGATGTGAAATTTTCATAATTATATCGATCGAGATGACAGTATCGACAACGATTACTAACTTTATCGATAACTACCTGCATCGATATCAACGCCGATAAGCATTAATGATAAAGATAGGAATGGCGGGAGTGATAACAGTATTGATAACAATGACGATTGGGTATCGAAATGTTTAGCTATGTGTCATTTTCATTTTCAAATTAGAATCTCATGTTCAACTACATCTTCGCGAAAAAATCGAGATTTCAATCTCATAAGTTAATTTTCTTTTAGTTTTTTCTACTAACCAAATTCAAAAAAGCCATTTACGTCTTTTCTAAGGTATTATTTAAAAAGTGGGGTATTCCCTTGTCTCGGTTGAGACAATTTTATACAAAATTTGTTTAGTGTTAAAGCTTTAAAATAAGTCATTATTAAATTCAACATAAATCGGTAAATATGAAGGTATTTAAATAAAATAAAATACTTGCTTAAATTCAGTTTTAAAAAAATTTTTTTTAAGATATGGCAAGTTTTTTTTTAGATCGACACATTCTTTATCGAAACCAGAAATCGTTAAATGAGTTTGTTAAAATGCCCCCACCCATTACGTTGGAATATCCCAAGTATAAAGAAATCAACTTGCAGATTTACACTTACATTTGGCGGGTTTCTGAGTAGATCATTGAAATCTTTAAGACGCGGTGCAATGACACGAATCACAGTAGAGAGTATTTGTTCCCGAATCTCTTTTTCACGATTTTGTATGAATTTCATACGATCTGAATTAGGTTCTTCACTAAAATAGAAATATATTTATTAATTCCAGTAAAGTTTTGAAATAATTTACTTACGTAAACACCACAGGTTTTAAAAGCATAAGTACAACCGATATTCCTGATACTACTGCGCTCTCTTGCGCATTTGGTTCTAAAATCACATTCAACAAGGCTTCAATATTCTGCTCACTTTCGATGCATTTCAAAATTGGATTCGAACCATCGAATGTGGGCTCAAAAGAATCGTTCTCCTGCTCCATATGACGCATGGAACGACCTTGTTGTATTAAATCACAGAGGAATTCCGCAACATTTGCATGTTTGTCGGTTTCTTGAGGATTACCAATTATTGCAATCAGTCTCTCTACAAGTTTATCTTCAGTGAGCCACTGTAATTTAAAGCGTAAGTAAGAAGAGAAACATATTTAATTTTACGTCTATATAGCCGAAACTCACTTCATATAAATTCCGTTTCATTTGACCACCTTCTACATCCCGCATCATTTGCATTATCAAATCGGGTATGACGGGTGTGGAAAAATGCTTACAAATTAAATCCAAAAAATTATTTTGCGACTTAATGTATTCCAAGAGTTTTAGGCACATTTGTTGATACAAAAACCAATCTTGTTCAGCCTTTTTTGCGAAGAACATACTAAATGTTTTGCTAAAAAATGACGATAGCAAAGGATTTAACGGTGGTTCATTTTCCAGATATGAATAAAGTGTTTTTAATATATCTTCATCGGACAAAAGTTTCTCATCTAGGGACGGTAAACCACTGAAATTTAGCAAAACAAAAAAGGGAATTAAATAATGTTTATGGCTCCATTTTAAATGACTTATTAACTATATATGATTGATACATACAACGTTAAGATTTCACAAGCCATATTCGCATGGCGATATCTTTGTGCCAAAGGTAGATCCTCAGAAGGTTCAGTTGTTATCAGTTCAACAAGGCGTTTAATGACATCGGGACGAGTGAAACTACAAAACCGCAGAGAAATTAATATTAGCAACATTTCATAATACTAAATATCAAATCTTTTGCGTAACAGGTTTATGATTTGTTTTAGATGAACAAAGTTTACTTACTAATTAACAATAGACTTCTTTTGGGATCTACACTCCAGCAATATATCATCATCGTCTAGAAATTCCTCGATTGTTGCATTCTGTAAATGGGAAATATGCAATAACCGAAATACTACAAAAAAGTTTTAACTAAAAATACGAAATATTGCAATATAAATATGTATCGCGCTAAAGCGGAAAAGCTAACTTTGGTTTTGCTTTTTTGCTCCTTCCAAAGCCTGCCGAAACCCACATTATCCATATCTACATATATATTTATATATATACATATACATATGTATATACTTACATATGTACATATGTATGTAATGTAATTGGCATTTATAGGAAGCGTATGTACATATGTATATACATAAACAAAAATCTTAAAACCCACCTCTTTCTCCAGCAGCGCCTCTATGTTCTGTGACGGTGTATAGCTTTTGTCCCAAAACATTTTCTTCTCCTTTTATCAAAGTAATTGGGAATTTAGTTTTTTCTTTTTGTTGTTAAATATTTTTTCTTTTTCGTACAAAATAATTCTGAAGGTGATTCTTTTTAATGGTTAATAATGATTAAAACACGTCTGGCACAGCACTGAAAAAAAGATCAATTATATATTTTAGTTTTAAAACGTAAATATTTAGTACTATGGGTAGCACATTATAGACGTCTGATTTCCAAAAATTTTGCTAGCTCCCCAATTGACTTTCAACCGCATTCACTCCAGCATTTTCGTTCACACAGTTTTACAAGAACACATTTTTTATCACTCGTGAATTTAATGATATTCCCATATTATTTTACAATTCACTGTGCATTATCAATTTTTATTTATTATACAATTATATCTTGTTCAATAAAAATGGAAGTTTTCTATTGCGATTAATTACTCCATTGTGCTGCTGAAAATTTTTTCCATTTCTTTCATCTGACAGCTTGTAGTGAGAGCAAAAATGTGACAGCAGCGCTCTAATCTCGTAGTATTTTACTCATATGCAATTGTTTTTGTTTTTTCTTTTTATTGTCAGAGTAGCTATAAAATTCGGCTAAAAGTAGTGACGTATGAAGGTCTAGTACTTGTTGCTTGTATTTGGGTTTCATATCACCCGGGTTTCTCGCAATAAAATAAGAATATTTACCAATTGTGGAAAATATTGCTTTAAAACATAATTCGATATGAAATGTTTATGTGGAACGTGAACTATAAAAGAATGATTCACTATTTACACAATCCGAACTTGTATAACAATATTTAATTATCTACATGATTAACCACAGGTAATCATATATTACGCACTAATAGAAATCCCATCCCTAACCCAAATCACGTCTCATTTTATTCATTATGCCAACTCAGGCCACGAATTTATATTACAATTTAACAAATATGTGAAGCTGAACAATAAGTAGCGATGAAGCTTCCACCCATGCAGTATTTTATTAAGCACTTTTGGTTTTATAAAAAAGGTCACTGTCCAGCACATTCTCCGTTTAAGGTGGATAGTGTCTGAGGTCATATACACGCGATATATCCTCATCCTTTGGTCGGCCAACCACAAGAACGGCGACGCACTCACCCCACAATTTAGTCAATGATGTTATTAGGACTTTCGTTTGTTTGTCCACTGTTATTTTAGCGAATTAAATAGCTAATTTCGGCTTCATTAGGAAATTTGCAACTATAACGTCGCCACGGCGAAATTTTTCGTTCCTTTGCAAAGTTTTTCCCGTTTGACAGTTCACTTTTTCTTTAATTTCCCGTAGTATAATCGTGTGTACCTGCTCACACTTTTTCTAATATAACTGTCAATTTGCTATAAAATAGTGATGTGGGTTCGAGAGTACTTAACAGTACTATTGAAAATTAGAATTTTTTTGTTAAGGACCGGTTTCTTTGTTGCAAAATATATTTTTTAATTCATAATTAGGAATTTATCGAATTTTTTACATTTATGGAAGTAATTAATTTAACTTCTTCGCGGACGAGACAGACTTATCCGAATGTAGTTTTGCCCGCCAACTAACCAGAAGTTTCCAGTATTCAAAACAGAAAAAAACAATGAATACTACCCAAAATGAGTAACAGTTACAACAACAACCCAAAATTAGTAACAACCATTCTTATTGAGATTTAGCCTAAAATTATTTTCATTTGGATACAACTGGAACCAGCTAGAGATCCCAAGTGTAGCCAAGTTCTGACACCAACAACGGGTACCGCGTTGAATACTTTCAAAGCTGGAGCATTTTCTTTCATACGAACAACATGACCTAGCAAGCATAGCCGCTGAACTATGCATGTGTGTGTCGCGGTAAAGTTCATACAGCTCATCGTTCCATCGTCTGTGATTGTCTAGGATTATGTGCCTATGTAAACTTATTGGAGAAATTTTCCGCTATCTCCTATCGAATTTGGATGGAAAATCAATTGATTCCATTTGCATATGTTTTTGTTTCCGGATCCTCTTCTATATAAATTATTTTTAATAGCCAACTTCAAAAATTCTAGCGCCTTTTTAGATTTTTCTTCATATCTTCGATATTTATAGTCCGATCTTATAGTATGATCCATCAATGTTACCAGTTTGTACTAAATAAATTTTTACTCATAACAATTTGCCAGTTGATCACTTGGACTTTCTTCAGCGTTTTCTTACTTTATTGCATCTTCTCAATAAGAGGAGATTAAATGCCAGAAATTTGGTTACTGGACATTTTTTACGGGGAGTACATGCAAGAACGATATAATACCAAATTACGACAACGCTGACAACGTACACGTCACAAATGCCCCGCCACAGGAATAGAGATAAGAAAAGGAAGGCGATAACTGCAATTGAGGGTTTCATTTTCGCTGCGGCTGCCACAATACCGAGCTCGGCACTTCACATTTATTTTGTTGTGTTTAACTTAATGTAAAAATCTGTTAAAACTTAGAAAAATCAACTTTTTAAGACACTTTAATGACGTCAATCCTTCAAACGAGGAAAGCACGAAGTAACGGAAGTGCTTTTGTCGTCACTTTCTTTTCCATGCTTCATGGAGTATATGTATGTACACCTCCATAATTATTTAATTGTACAGGTATTTGAGAGTTTCAATCGGTCGCGGTTTGCACGAAAGTCAATTATAGCTGTTAATCGATTACAGTCGATATAATAACCTCCTCACTGAAACTATGCACCCTAGTTCATTGTCAATTTGAGTTATTTATAATAAATCATAACAAATCACCAACAAATCAATTACAGGGAGCTGAGTACTATGTGCAATGAGGAAAAATGTACCTTCTCACATATTAAAGGTCTGCGATAGTGGAAACACAAAACAATTATATAAGGCAAGCATAAGAACTAAAAGGCATGCTCAAAGTGACCAGTGAAATCTATAGGGAGACCGACTATGACCCTGTTCAGAGTGACAATGGTAGGGTTTTATCGAAATTCAAATTTAACTATCCACCAAATTATGATGATGAAGCAGCCAATAAAGGAATCGTTACTGATAAAGATGGCGACTTAGTTGTGTTGCGGAAATCAGACTCAAAGCGAACTGGCGTGATTAAAATTGAGCACTCTGAAGCTACCGAATTGCGTCTCGTGGGACTGCAAGTTTGGCGAGGTGCGTTGCTATTAGCCGATTATATTTTCCATAAACGCGACGAATTTCGTAATAAGATAGTGTTGGAACTTGGTGCTGGCGTCGGTTTGACTAGTATTGCTGCAGCTATCTATGCGCCAAAGGTTGTCTGCACAGATGTGAATGCTGGTGGAATTTTGAATTTAATACAGGAAAATGTAAAACATAATTCAGCGCTGTTTTATAAATCTAATAACATCGATGTGTTAGAATTGGATTTCCTTAAGCCCTTAGAAGAATTTTCTGCAGCTCTCTTGGATGCTATCGACAATTGTGATGTTGTGTTAGCAGCCGATGTGATATACGATGATGATCTGACGAATTCGTTTATACGAGTTATGGATGTATTGTTTGAGCGAGGAAAACTATCAGGAAAAGAAAAGACAATTTATATAGCATTAGAGAAGAGATATGTTTTCACTCTCGCGGATATGGACACAGTGGCGCCGATGTTTGAATATTTTCTGAAGCAATCATTGCATAAACCATGGCAGTTTGAGTACATTGCAACGGATTTTCCACAATATTTCGAATATGATCGCTGCAGACATTTAGTATTAATGAAAGTAACACATCTCTAACAAGTATAAATAAACAAATTCAGTATTTTCTTTAGCTTAATATATCGTTGAAACAAAAACCAGTAAAAAGGTAGAATAAATATTATAAAAGACGGTGCTAAAAACACTTCTATAAATTAGTTTGTTACCGTTTAAAAATATTGCCAGTTTAATTATTTACAAGTCCTGCATGGCCAGAATAATATTTTCCAGGGCTGTACGTGCATCTGTAGGTGGGAATTTTTCCAACACTTCCATTGCTGCTGTCGTATGCTTTCGTTGTAAAGCTTTGGTTTTTTCCAGACCAGGCCCGGATAGAATCGCTTTGTGTATCTTAGCATAGTCAATATTTTCTATCGACGCTCTTCCTTTCTCAATTTCATCGAACAAGGAAGGATCGTACTCGAGGTGAAATAGCACTGGTGCACTTACCAAGCTAAATGTGGTGTCTGAAAGAGAAATGAAGTAGGTCAAATGTTTTGTATAATAAAAATCATTGTACCTATTGGGAGTGTATTACTCTGAAATGGCTCTGCATCCAAACATGCTTGCCAAGTTAAGGATAAATGCTTGCCGAAAAGATATGCTTGTCGTTGCATATCTTCGCTTTGGCCAGCTAACTTCAACGCGCCCTGACAAGCTTTACCCAGCAGGCTCCCAGCGTTCAGAATATTGCGACATTCCCACTCCTTTTCCGGAATACCCATAACTTTTGAGATATTCATTGGGATCATGACATCGTTTACATCGAAATCAATGCTTTCAGTTGTAGCAGTACCATTGGCTTTAGGAACTTCGGTCCCAGGTTTGTAAGGCAGTGGATTATTTTGCTCATCGCGTTCACCAATAAACTGTGACTCTGAAAAATCCCGAACTGCCGAGGAAATTAACTCAACTACATCTTGATTCCGCAGATTAGCTAATTCAGCGCTAGAATGACCGAGCAAATAGTCTCCGGTTAGTAAGCCGATTTTGTTACCAAATGCCATGTCTTCATACGAAGCTGTATCTTTGCCAGCTTCCGATGATGGTTGCAAATTTACCAAGCTCTGTAAATATGTTGGAACTCTTAAACAAAATGCGTTTAAATAAAATGCATAATCTTACATTGTGTACCAAATGCGATATTCGTATCATTTCGGTTACTTCAGCCAAAGCCCGTTGAGAATGCAACACTCCGGCGCTTTTATCTTGCTCCATGTCCGGCACAGAGGGTGCATGACCAGCGGCTTTAGATATCAAAAGTACTATTAGGCCCCAAGCTTGCATCGTATTTTTACCATTATAAAGTAAATGCCTATAATCAACAAATAAGTAGATGGAATCAAATAATATAATACACTTTCCATATTTACTTTGCTGTCTTGAGTAGCGGATGATTGCTACCCACCAACTTTCGCAGGTGTAATGCGACATTAGCTATCTCATCACTAAGTAGCCATCGTAAGCTGAGGAACGAGGTGGGGTAGCCTACAATCCGTTCTGCTTCGCTGACAGCACGATTCCAGTCGTGTTTCGGAGGCGTTGGCTTCGCTGTCGATGTTGTCGTTAACATGCGTAAATTTTGTTGTGGAAAAGTGAAAGTAGCTGCAGGTGCAAAAGGGCGCAAGCTCAACTGTCGTTTTCCTTTGGTAATCCATTGTTTGCTGGCTTGCTTAGCTAAACGATTCCACATTTTACACTTGTGCGTATCTTTTCTGTATAAAGATTAAAGGATCAGGTCAAATTATTATACTTTTTAATTATCCACTTTACGTGTCTCCGCTTTGAGTTTTGTTCAACGTCTGTACGCAAGCTTTACTCGCTCTGAAGTGAAACTCAAGTTGTCTCTCTGCTTTAGGCTTGGAAGAAAGCACACACAACAAAGTAGCTGTTGTTGTCTATATAGTGACAAATCCGATTTGTTTACTTGGTGTGTTCGTTGTGCCACTCTTCTGCCGTGTCCAATACGTAAATCGTTATGCGAAATACAATCACATAGCTCGTATAGATTCTTTATAGCCAAAACCGGTCTTTTGGAATGCATAGTGCTTTTCGAAAAAGAAAAAAATAATAACAAATATCAGCTGTTTGCCTACTTGCCGGATCGGTAAAATTTTACGGTAACTATTTTGAAGAGATTTTAGAGAGTAAGGGAAGGGAGGTTCATTAATTATCAGAAACTATTGCACATACTCTTTGAAAAAATTAAAATTAAATTAAAAATAAATTAAATTCATTTCATTGGAAGTTATCCCATTACAAATTTTTGCAGAAGTAAAGAAAGATATCCGGTGAGCTAGAAAAAATTTAAACCTGAGAGTTGTCCGGCTTCTTCTACTGATTCTTATGGGGGGATACAATTTTGTTGGAGTAAATTAATTGTGGGTGTATTATGGGTGCGTAAAAGGGGAATATTTTAAAAACTATTGAACCGATTTTAAAAATATTGTAATGGTTGGAAAGGCAATTAAGATATATGTATTTATCAATTAATTGGCTCTTTACACGCAAAATCTATTGAACAGAGTTTTTATGTGACAGCTTCCAAGTTATACCTGGTTTTATTAAGTATGCATAACAGAGCCTTTATGCTTCTGTTGCTGGCTGTCTTCGCTGCTGCGGCAACGATTGTTTACTTTTTGTAGCACACAAACATGTAGACGCATCGTCAGCAATATCGGTGGGAGTAAATCAGTTGGCGAAGTTTACGGTGTTGTCACGTGCAAACTTGTAGACCCACCGTCACCGATTTCTGTGGGAATAGAGTTTTAACCGAATATGGTTTGCTAGTATTAACTTACATGCAGCCGAATTTGAACTGGTGCAGGTGAAAGCCACCCACGCCGAATGGCGCACTTCCGCAACTTTTAAGGGTCTCTCTAGTTAGTACAATATACCACTCTCCTTCTTCCTCAACCCACCCTGGAACATTGTTAAAAATTTCTAAACATATGTATACGTAAAGTGTCTTATTTCGTTTTTGATAAAATCGTAACTTTTCTTTACGAACTTGTGCAACGAGATCCAGATCTTCATTCAACAGTCATTGGATCTAATGGTATACATAAAATAGATAAAGTTTTGGTTTCTCGAGAAAGGACCATACTTTGCAGTTGCATTTAAGTAGAAATAGGTAGCAATTGGTTTGTAACCGTAAAACAATCGTAATATCCTAGCACTAGGCGTCGAATTTTGAATCACTGCGAATGTTTTTCGACTTTCATTGTGCCTGACCAAGGCGAATTTATAGAAGGTGATGGCATAAGAGCAGCTGATTTGATTTTTTTTATTTACCTACATGTATTTTGTTTTTGCTTTTACGTATGAGCTTTCAAAAGCCGTAAAAGCAAAAACAAAATGTATTTAAATTTTGACAACTCTTACGCAGAAACAAAAACAAAATACATAGGAAGTTTGTAGTTGTATTTATAACACCACCTTGTATGGATTCGCCTTGTGCCTGACGTTCTACGCTGTCAAATTTTCGAATTGTATGACTGCATATTATCCTGTAGGTGTAACTGTCGTTGTAGTTTACGATACATTGCACAGATCGTGGTATCGACGTTAGAGTAATGGCTAAAGTCAAAGTCTCTTACGTTAACCGCTCACAAAACATATTCGGATCTAATTAGGAGCTGGAAGAGGGTAGAAAAAGTCAAACTAAGAGCAAGTGTAGTGAAAGTAGTAATACTCAATGGTCCGGCGATATGTTGCCAGGTATTTAAATGAGGATAACATGTTCGAGGTATGAACTCTGCATATAGTCGATACGCTCTGCATTTCATACGGGTTCGAAAAATGCTGCTCTATTTAAAGCAGGGCTATTTCTTCTTGATATCGCCGGACAATAGCAATATGAGATTCATTTAGCCAAACGAGATTTATAAAAGCGCAGCAGTGGACCAGCGGCTGCCTTGAACGGAAGGTGGACACTTTCACTTATTCCCAAGCACGAGGACATGTCGATCGTTTGTGGGCTAGATACCCAAGAAGATGCATAAAATGTGTTATTCAGTGAGCAACAATTTTATGTTGCCCCAGAAAATGTTGTGCTGCGAATGATCGAGTGCGAGCATGCGTGGATGCCATTATGTGGTGTTTCAACAGAAATTATGCAGCACTTGCAGGTGAGCGAGTATCTACGACGCCGAAGCGAACGTAAACAGCGATTAGAGTTAGATATCAGTTAAAGTACAGAGCGCGAACTGAGACTCGGAACGAAGACCTCGACGTTCGTGCTGCGATGACTGACAATGCCGGTAGGAAGCTAGTCATATGACCTCCTAACGAAATACTTAACGGTAGTAACAAGGGAGAAAACCGGACAAGAATAGTTGTTTTTAATGGGTTGAAGTGTCATCTTCATCTCCATAAAAAAATGAGTTGATATTTATTTACAGTGCTTGTTGACAAGTGTTGTTTTTTCATGAGTGGACAGCCAAAAAGTTTTTCGTCTTCACAAGAGAACAAGTAAAGAAGGTGTTGTCTTTGGGGCTGCCTTCACACACACACTTTCATGAAAATAAAAAATGTAAACTTAATTAATTACGGGTAGCTTATGTGGCCCGATCTAGTCGATTCCGACTACTGATTATTATATTAGGAAAATCGATCTGCCTGCCAAGTTTCATTTAGATATCTCTATAACTGAAGTAGTAATTAGTCTGCATTGAAACATACAGATAGATGGACATAACTAGTCCTACGACTTCTTTTAATTTTGGTATCAATTAGTATGGGTCTATATCTTCTTCTTCCTATTTTTTTCCTCATCATGAGATCCATAGAACTTGCGATCAAAGCAGAGTTGGACAAATGATCCCGGCCAATTACTATGGGCGGGAGGAGGAGGTTTATTCCGAACACGCTTTGCTGGTTAAATATTTTTAATATTTGCGGATGTTTTATCTTTTTTACACAAACTATCTTAATTGAATAAATTGATGTGGTTTTTGTTTTACTTATCTACAATACAAATTTTACTTCTCGGCATACATCCAAAATATCAAATCCAAATATGTATGTATAAATTCACTACAAATCAGTATGAGGAGGAAAAGATTGAAAAGTGCGGAAAAAGTATCACGTTTGTTGTATGTATGTATGTATGAATGTCACAGTATATGCCTTGAACGCCGGTATTACATGCGACTCTTCTCAGTTCAAGTGCCGAATTCGTTAGGTATGTATGTATGTGCATCATTTGAGCGAATATCTATTATCTTCTTTTATATTTTTCCATTATTTCAAACAATGAAAAACGGACTCCTGGATATGCAGAGTCAGTTCAACCGCAAACAAATTTTCGCTTATTTAACACAAAGTAAAAACATTTAGATTTACTCATTTTTTCACAATTCAGCTTTTTAAGAGCCCTCTTTGTTGTGATCAGGTAAATACAGTGTCGGACAAAACATATTGGACTAGATATTAATATAAGCCTAATACCATATAACATTAAAAAAAATCTAAATACAATTAAGCGTAGGCCCTTAAAACAATGTTTAATAATTATTTCTTATAATCAAATACGAATTGAATTATAATACAAATTTTTTTTTACAAATTTGAGGCAATTGAACAGACCAATTCAAAGAATTGCGCGACAAAACACATTGGACGCTTTGCAATTTAACAAAGCAAGCGACGAAAATACCGTTATTTGTTGATGAATTTGCATATAATGCGTAGTTTAAGCATTACTTGTAACAGTTCAATAGAATCAAGATCGATTTTATTTAGTGAAACTCATTTCAGTGCAGAAGTTGTGACGCATTTCTAATTTTTATAAAATTCGAATAAAAAGTGGTTATGGCTGGAAACAAACATTCAAATCAATTGAAAAAATTAATTATAAATGACTACAAGAAAGGCTTATCTCAAAAAGATATTTGCAAAAAATTTTCAATTAATAAATCAACAGTAAGCTTCATAATAAACAAGTTCAAAGTTGCTGGAACCGTGGAAACTAAACATCGAGGAGGGCGCCCTAAGGCTACAACCCGACAAGAAGACTCACGGATACTCATAGAACTGAAGAAGTATCCAGACAAATCGGCAGCAAGCGTAGTTAAAGGTCTAAACTTAAAAGTAAGCGGCAGAACTGTCCAAAGAAGAGCATGTGCAAGTGGTCTAAGAAGTTAAAGGGCAGCTAAGAAGCCATTTATTTCGCGGAAAAATAGACTTAAACGACTCCAATTTGCTCGAGAGCACGTCAACTGGTCAGTAAAGCGTTGGAAAACTGTACTTTTTTCGGATGAATCGAAATTCAATTTAAAATATTCGGACGGAATCAGAAGAGTTCGCCGACCACGAAATAAGCGATTAGATCCTCGATATTGCAAAGGCACTGTTAAGCATGGCGGAGGGAGTATAATGGTGTGGGCATGTTTTTCTGGATTTGGGATTGGACCCCTGCACCGAATAAATGGCATAATGGATCGATTTGTGTATAAAGAAATCCTTGAAAGCGTAATGCTTCCCTATGCCGAGTGGAATATGCCGCTTTCATGGTCGTTTCAACATGATAACGACCCGAAGCACACCTCTAAACTTGTAGCAAATTGGATCGTGGCTGAAAAAATCAATGCCCTCAAATGGCCGGCTCAGTCGCCCGACCTTAATCCTATAGAAAACCTCTGGGAAATAGTGAACCGAAGGATTGATAGAGAGGGCGTCAATATGGACAAAAATAAATTATTTGAAACTGCAAAACAAGCCTGGTTAAGCATTCCTACAGAAATTATTAACAATCTTATTTCTTCTATGCCAAAGAGATGCAGTGATGTCATTAAAAATAATGGTTATGCTATAAAATATTAAATAATAATAAGAAGTCCAATATGTTTTGTCGCGCTGAATATTGAATATGTTTAATTTTTTTCGTATAAAATTATATGAAGTGAAATAAATTATAAAATTGTTTATGCTTTCTCCAAACAACTAATCAATCTTTACTTTTACGTAGTGATATTGTATTCAGAATAGTAATTGCGAGTGCAAGACATGATAGTGTCAACAATAGACACTAGTCCAATATGTTTTGTCCGACACTGTATGTATTTTTAATATGTATTATATGAACATACGTATGTAAATATGTATATAAAATATGAATGCATGTATGCAAGTATCTACATATGTATGTATGTATGTACATACGTATCCACGGTGTAACCCTGTAGGTAAATTTGAACTAGTGAAGCAAATTTCTGGGTCCGAACTAATGCTAGTTGAACAGCCATATTGCTTCTCATGCCAGGATTGGCAAGGTATATCTCATTCGTCCTCACTCTAACCACGCATGATTATTTTGATTCTGAACGCACTCGGCCGATTCAGAGGGTAAATTTGCACTCATTAAATGATGAAGTGAAAGCATCTTCCATAACCTCACAAATACTTTTGCTTGTGCTTATAAATCAATATTTATTACGATTATTATATACTAGCTATGCCAAGCGTGTGCCGTTAAGCTCTAAAAAAAAAAAATCAACTACAAAAAATAAACACCGACTTGCCGGTTGATGCCGATTAAAATAAAAAAGATTTAAAAAAAATTATTCCAAGCCATTTTTAAGACAAATTGGGCTTCTCCATTTAAGAGACGCATCCCAGTGAAACCCAGGGTAACTCTTGTATGTTAAACAAGTTTCGCTTCATTCCGAACAGCACGGATCGTTGTGTTTCGAAATCGGTTTCTGAAAGTAGTTGCATACCAAGAATTCCTAGTAGGGAGAAGTGGAATCTAGAGTTTAACACTCCACCTGATAGTATTGTTATCTATACAGATGGCTCGAAACTCGACAGTAAGGTGGGAGCAGGCGTTTCCACGCAAAACCCTGCCCTGCAAATTTCGTTTAGCTTACCAAACCACTTCAGCGTTTTCCAGACTGATGTGTTAGCTAGAATGGAGGCGTTAGAGAAGTTTCGAACCGGAATTCTAGGAAGAGACATCTTCATTTTAAGTGATAACCAGGGTGCGATCAAAGCTCTGAGTTCGTTCACGTTCAATTCAAACATCGCGCTGGACTGCCGCCTATCTCTACAGGGGATGGCCAAGTAGAACAGATTGTACATGACTTGGGTTCTTGGCCACAGGGAACTTGCAAGACAAAGCACGATCAAGCAGCTTCTTCAGGATAAAGAACGCAATTGCCACTCGCAAACTGCTACTTGGAGAAAATATATGTATATGAACAAGCCGACGATAGATGGAGTCAAATTACAACTTGTCGAATCTCAAGGCAGACTTTGCCTAAATGGAACTGGAAACGGTATCGAAGCGTTTACTCTCTAAAAAGAGTAGACATTTCTATCATGGTTGAGGTTCTATCCGTGCACTGTCTAATAGGAAAATATGCTGAAAAGCTAGGTGTACCTTTACGAAGATGCTGCAAGACTGTAAGAATTATGAAGAGGAGAAAACGATCTCACGGTCCTACACTGTGTAAAAGCAAGCTCCGGTATCTGGGATCCCCGTTTCTGGATGACATTAGTGAGGTTTCAAACACCGAAATTAATTGCCTGATGAGAATCATCAGCGAAGCAAAATGGTTTAGCAATGGGCAATCTTTCGCTGGATGGTATCAATGTTTGTGGTACCACAATGTGCTTTATATTTATGGCCTAAGTCTAACGGCTGGCAATAGCAGAGATGAAGTTCTAAATTTGCCGTCACTTTTACTTTTTCGAAAAATTAAAAACATATGTAGGTAGGTAGAATAGTTCTCTCAAAGGCTCTAAAAATGTATTCATCGTCCACGCTTCTGTCCATATAAAAGGACGGGAATGATGAGAGATTTGAAAGGCGAGATTTTATTGTAATTGTTCCTCAAAAATGTGACTACTAAAAAGGTGAAATATTTCGGATTTGGTAGGCACAGAAATTACACGAAATTTTATGTATCGTACCTTTGAGAAGACTAATAAAGTACACAACCGACCATCTTCACACTGTGCGAACACCAAATCGAAAGCCTTACTTCGCCAGTACGATTTCTTATTATTGGTGAGAAAATTTTCACAGTGGATGAATGTTTCAATCTGTCATCTTGATATGCCTCCGAACTCGTTCTGAGGATTCAACGTGGCCACCACCCAGCTTCTGTGATCGTTTTCTTTGAGAATCGGCTATGATGGAATCAAACGCAACTGAAGAAAGGACATTTCAATTAGAATCCAAATTTAATTTCTAAGGAGGCTTGGCCATCTGGTAGCCCGGACCTTAAACCGTTGATCTACAAAATATTGAGTCTATAAAGCGTGCTCTTGTACGAGCAATAGAAAAATTCCCATTGCATGAGGTTCATACTGCAATCGATGTGTAGCCAAACTGACTTCAACGCTGCTAAAATTCAAATAGAGGCGATTTCGAATAGGTTGTTCAACAGTTTCTAGCGAGTTACCCAAAAAATACGAAAGAAAATGGTTTTAAAAAATATTTACTGCTTTTCTATTTGTTAGAAAAAAACTATGTACATACCAAAACTTTTTGTAGTACTAAGATACAGATAGTCTAATAACCAAAAAGTGAAGTAGTTACAATTCAGAAAGTACTGAAATCACAATTGTTCGAAAGTAGTGAATTTTCCTGCTGGGCCATCGCAAACATATAATCCAACAAGAGCGAAAAAGCCACTCAACGAGAACCAACTGGCGAGAATACCATCAACCACTTTCTTATGTTGATAAGGCACCGCGACGCACGTGTTCCAAGTACATATGTATCTATGCACTTCAACAGTGGCCGATGCGGGTATCTAATACATTATTGTTGTCACTTGAACAAACTGTGCAAGCATTTCAATCTAATATGGAATAGCCAGTTATACCTTGAACCTGGCCCAATGCACTAGAACCAACTGCACAAAAAAGTCTAGAATGGTTTACAACTGAGTAAAGACGAGACATACATATAGGTAAACAGAAAGTATTGAGAACGAAAATCGGATGACGCAATCTGAGTAGATGGGTAATCACAATTGGGGCATTCGCTATGCTGGCAAGTGTGCTGAGAGCGCGGCTATAAAAGGCATCACAAACGCTGGCGGTGCTTTCAATTGTATATCAGATACATAGCCAGGCACATATGGCTACTAATCAGCTACGTTGGCAACAAGCAATTCGAATTAAAACAAAGTAAAATAAGAAAAAAAGACTTAGCACAATTAGTTGGATTTGAAGAATTGATTAAAGATAAAATGTGTGGCATATTTGCGATATTTTCTAAAGATAGCCAACCCTTGGCGCCAAAGGTCTATCACGGTAGCACGCATACGTTGCGTGAAATAGCCTATCGGCAAAGTGGCAAACAACGACATCGTGGCCCAGATGACACTGGCGTGAAAGTGGTGCCGGAGCATGGTGTGGTGTTGATACATGAACGTCTAGCAGTTATTCAAGTACACACTGGACACCAGCCATTGGTTTCGGAAAGCGGTGATGTGCTGGTGGTGGCCAATGGTGAAATCTACAATTATCTTGAACAGTCGGCGGACATAGCGAAGAAGCGTGGGCATTACAAACCTAAAAGTGATTGCAATGTAATTGTTGAGCTGTATGAGGAGTATGGTGAGCAATTGTTGGAGTACATCACCGGCATGTTTGCGTTTGTGCTCTACGATAAGCATACGAAAAATATATTGATTGCACGCGATCCTTTCGGTATTATACCGTTGTATATCGGGGAGGATGTGGATGGTAATATTTGGGTTGCTTCGGAGATGAAATGTCTTGTTGAGTTCTGCCCAAAACTTGAATCGTTTGCACCAGGTGAGCTGCGCGTGGGTCCAGCAAATGGACTGCAACGTAAAAAGTATTTCAAGGAGCAATGGATCGAGCATATACCCACACAGGAGGTGGATCTATCGATACTGCGCGCTAAATTCGAATTGGCAGTACGTTCTCATTTGCAGTGTGATGTGCCCTTTGGTGCACTTCTCTCAGGCGGCGTTGACTCCAGTCTGGTGGCGTCGATTGCGACAAAACTGCGCCGTGAACGTGATCCATGCTATCGTTTGAAAACCTTTTCGGTTGGACTACGCAATGCACCAGATTTTAAGGCGGCACAACTAGTGGCTGACTACATTAATAGCGATCACACCGAGATAGTATTCGAAATAGAAGACGCTCTAGATGGTATACGCGATATCATCTATCATCTGGAAACGTACGATGTGACAACGGTGCGCTGTAGTTTACCAATGCTCCTGTTGGCACGCTACATCAAAAGCACTGGCATCAAGATGATACTCTCTGGTGAGGGAGCCGATGAAATTTTCGGCGGTTATCTGTATTTCTTCAAAGCACCAAATGTTGAAGAGTTCCACAAAGAGCTGGTAAATCGTGTGGAACAAATCAATCTATCCGATTGTTTGCGCGCCAACAAAGTAACAATGGCCAAAGGTTTGGAGTTGCGTGTGCCTTTCCTTGACACAGCCTTCGTAAACTATGTTATGTCGGTGCGGCCGGAGGATAAGATACCAGGCGAATTCAATTGTTTGGGTAACCAACAAAAGTATCGCATTGAGAAGCATATCTTACGTGCAGCATTCACCAACAATTATCTGCCCGATGAAGTGCTGTGGCGACAAAAGGAACAATTCTCGGATGGTGTGGGTTACGATTGGATTGACAATATACGCCGTGTGGCAACCTCACACATTACGGACAAGCAATTTGCTACAGCCACTGAACGCTTCCCCACCAATACACCAACCACGAAGGAGGCCTACTATTATCGCACAATATTCGAAGAAATATTCCCCAGTGAGGTGGCAGCAAAAACTGTGTCACGTTGGTTGCCTCGTCAAGATTGGGGTTGCCCCCAAGATCCATCGGGACGCGCGCAAGCTGTTCATCAAGTAATGAAGACTGAACGCTGATAAGCGTTGACTGCAGTCCTATAGGAGGCTGTAATTAAAATATAGTGTTTTGTATTTCCATACTTTATTTAGTAAAGTTACTAAAGTTTAGTATATAGATATGTACGAATATATACGTGCATTTATACCCATATTGTAAATAAATTCGAATTGTACGATACATTTTTTCAATTAATATTCAACAGTTAAGTTACATACTTCCACAGAATAATATATCAGTGGCGGTATGGCAGAAAGCCAACTTTGTGTCAGCTTGTTCTAATAAAAAAAAATTAGCTTAAAATATGTCTATTATTTCGAATAATAAATCCCGCTAATAATTAAAAAGAAATTTGTGTGTTCGTTTTAATATCTGGAAAGCTTGGAAATAACACTAGCCCGACTTGAGCGAATCTTTCAAATGCTGTAAGTAAGTTTGCGTTTACATTAGGGTGCATCTCCACAAAAAACGGCCCTGCTTGCTATAAGAATTCTATAATTCTTTATAATTTAAATTTTTCCATCAGCATTATAGAGTTTATTATGCTTTAATACTTCTGCCAAATTTCTTCGGAAATATCATTGTTTTAAATATAGGCAAGTTAGAAGAATAAACTGTTCTAACCCAAAAAATGAAAAAACTCAAGCAGAAATAGAGAATCGATCACCCCTCGTATAATACTCGTATCATAAACAAAAGACAGCGAAATAATAGTCATTCGGATATTTAGAGATTTAAGATCGATTAACTGACATCTGACATCTATACGGATCGGATCAACAAACTGAGGTGAACGGGGGGCAGAACGTATAAAGGTTTTTTGTAATCGCTCAATTCTATTTATATGGGAATCGTGGTATGGTCTCCAGATAAAGACACCAAATTCTAATTTCACAATCAGACAATTTTCATCAGCAGAATCTTACCCAGGCTCATAGTTAGAGCTAAAGAAATTAGCGAACATTTTTACTGCCTCTTCAGAGGAATTCGCATATAGTTCAGTATAAAAAACCACGGACAGAATGCTTGAGCACCCTGTTTTTGATTTGAAGTACCGCCAAAAAGCCTTGGGATTCGACTTAATTTCCTGTTAAAATTTTTGAACATAATTTCTTTAAAGGATTTTACTCAAGTATTCGAATTCTCTGGAATAGTTTAAATATATTTCCTTCTGTGATGAAGAATTACATACTTCAAATTTTTTAAAGAATTTATTACAGAAATTTTTAAATTTCTTTAATTCCTTAAAAAATTCTATAACAACTCTTATTTCTTGACGGAATTAGACTAAAACAAATTTCAGTTACTCTGGTTTAAAAAGTATCAAAATAAGAATCTATATTTAACAAATAAATAGCTTTCCTTCTCCAAAAAGTCACTACGTTAGTTGGACAAATGTTTGAGCGATATTAAGAAAAATACTCAGGTAGTTCCATAAGCTATAATTCATATAGAAATATATTTAACTCTGAGTTCGATTAGCGCTTTGGTACCCCGGGGATTCGATACATGCAATACCTGTGACAAATATTTTATATTTCTAATGGCATCCTCTGATGAACCAGGATCTAAAAATAATAGAAAAGGAAGCAAAACTTCACTAAAGCAGAAAAGGCATAGTTATATTTTAAAGATGATAAAAATTTGGCAAAAAATAATTCTAATATTATAGTAATATCCGCCGATTTACAACAAGCAATTTTGAATCGCAACCTGTCAAATTTGGGTGTGTATTATCAACAGCAATGCTCCAATTATAATTTCGCAGTACATGCTCTAGGTAAGAATACCTTCAATATGTTTACAAGACATGAACGTATTACAAAGAGAGGTGCATCAGAAATCATCTCATGCATTTCTAAATAGGTACTAACCAATCACGATTTAATTCCAAAAGGATTAGAGAAAAAGTAATAATTTGGTTTCTTATCAAACTGAAGTATTTTTCTGAAGTGAATCAAAATTTCTTAGTCCCCCGGGTACACTTTCTTATCATGTGATCGTGATTTTGGGCGCTTATAGAGAAGTAGAAGACCAATTCAAAGCTTTATTAACTTCCTGAGAATGTGGTATACTTAATTAAATCAGCAAGATCATGGAAAACATTTTTGGTATGTACGTAGGATGTTTCAAGATGATTTAAAAAAAATTAACTTGCGGAAACGTTAAAGCAAAAAACGAATTGTAAGATTACTGAAGCTAGATGGCTACAGTTTCTTGAAATCATGATCAGACTTTAAAATTGAGGAAAACTCATTCTACTTTAGAAGCTTGGTGTCTTTTCAATTTGGACTAGAAGTCAAAAAACCAAGAAGCGTCTTACTCCTGCCAATTGAAAATACTTCGAAATAAACCTTCAACTATACTTAAGTCTTGAGAAGAGAAAAGATCTACCATTATTGGCATAATTTTTGCCTAACGAATAGTCGCAGTTTTATATATAAATTTTGCAATGGTAAGGTGTACGCCTTATATATTTTTAGTTTAAATGGCGTTTAAATGTGTTACATAAATTTTCCATTTTCAGAGCTTGAATGTAGATTTATATTTTATTTATTATTTTCTGTTTCTTGTTCTCTTATTTTTATATGTATGTATAGCAAACCTTTATATACTCGTATGACACATATGTATGTAGAGTACACAGATATTAGCAACCAAGCTGAATAAATAAATAAATTCATTAAAATGTCTTTATGATAAGAAAAAGTATATGTAAATGTTTATGATACTTTCTCGACTGCATTGACTTCTAATAGAAACAAAATGCCGACACACAGATGTACGACCAATTATATTTTGGCAATAAAATTATTAGCCAATTCTTAAATGGTACAGAGGCATAGTTCAAGTTCAAAGTTTTATAATTACAGTGTAGTCTGGCTTGAGTAAACCTGCGATGAAGCGAACAACCCGATAGAGTGAACGTCAAAACTTTTGTATTGACTGTTCTATAGAGTGAACAATTCTGGCTCTCTATAGAGTGAAGTCAAACTTTCCTTTAAAATTTTAATTTAGAGGATGATGTGTGCCGTTTAAAGCCTCCTTGGGATAAAGTTAATACAAGCAAGTCGAAACGATTGTCTCATCGGACGAGAACCAATGACAGCTTCTGAGTGGAGCTTTTGTTAGAATGATTAGCAAACGTTGTTTTAAAAAATAGTCGACTTCACCTAATCGACTAACCGTTACTTTTCGACTTTTTCTACTAACCACACAACTAGTCGACTACCCTTTCGTTAAAAAATTTAACGAATACAAATTCAATCTGGATAAAATGAACGTTCTGGGTGTTATGAACTATTCTTGCATTAATTAGTTCACTCCACACAGATTGCACTATATCTACTAAATACATATATTTATTGCCGCAATATTTTTTTTGGAATTCGAAGATGCAGTTCTTGAGTAAATATTTAACGCTTTGACGTGATTACGTTGTTGTTGTAGCGGCTAGTCGCGCCCCGTAAAGAGCGGATTCACCCATGGTCGTTGTCGTCGAACTCATCTAGGGGGAGGCCCAGGAAACGTGCAGTTTCGACAGGGTTGGACCAGAGGGAGAGGGGGACGTGATTACGGCTTACGTTTCGGTATAGATGTCATGCTTAGATTGTTGTAGTTGTAATTTTAGAGCTTCACAAAACCGTTTACTGGGCGTGTGGTAATAACACGGATTGGATCTATTTTACTCCTTCTGGTAATGACTCTAGCTTCGGTGTTTCCATCGAGAATTGTCAATCGATTTGACCTTGAAAGAGTTTCCTGCTAAGCTTGACATTCTACTTCCGATCATTTGCAAAAGTGTTCTCTCTCAGAGGATCTGAATCTTTGTAATTAGATTTGCCCACTAAAATTCTAATAATGCACTATTTGTTTGTAATCATGCATGATAAACAAATTTCAATAGTTGAGAATTCGTGCTATTTTCACGAATATTTTCTTACAATAAATAAATATCAAAATATTACCTCCTTACTTTTACTGTTTCAGAAACACACGGGAAGTAATTTGACCAGCAATTTTCCAAAATCCGTTAGTTTTACTAGGCACACAAACCGCACATTTGATAAACCCAGCTGGTTAATGTAGGTGTTTAATTGATATTTATGTATATTTCCACTTGATATAATTTGTAGTATTTGCATTATAAATCGTTAAACCATTGCCAATTTCCTAAGCCAAATTTCACTATTTCCTATTGTCATTTTCAATGAACAGAGTTGCATTACCTGCAAGCTGATTATTTTCTCACTAGATGTCTCCTAACACGACCATACAGGATGACTTCCTTATACAACTAATTGTTGTGTTTTTAATGCAGGTATATATAACAAAATCAGAAGGCAACAGCTGCAAGCTTGGGAGTCAGTTATATTTTAAACAAAGTTTTTAACTTGTAGAAAAAAGTTTTACCGAAACGTCCACGTATTTTTTAGAATACAAAGTATAGAAACAGAGAACGTAAATTAATATACGTTCTCTGTTCTCTGGTAGCGTCATAAATTAATGACAAGTTCTCTGCTAACACCTTGTGCGGCACATACATAGTTTCCAACTTTTCTTTCTATCATTGTGAATAGGTACACATTCGTTCACAATGCTTTCTGTGTATTTTTGTAGTCGTAGTTGCCAGAGCTGGTTTGTTTCTCCCAAAAGAGCTACATTCCGTCTCGCTAGGTATTTTCTACCGATTTGGTGCCTTAACACATAGCAAACGTTCGTTATAATTTTTGAATTTGAAATACACAAAATATGTGTAAATTTATAAGAAATATCGCTTTTGATGAACATTATTTCCCAAATCCCATTTATAATGTTTCCTTATTTTTATTAATTTCTGCAGCTTGTGTTTCGCCAATATTGCACCTTTACAAACAGGAAATTTTGCAGCGTCGCTGCGTATTCGCTGTCGCTGTGTACTTTGTTAGTGCATTTTTGTCCAGTATTGCTCATGTATTTAGTTAGTGTAATATTGCGAGTGAAATGTCAAAAATTTAATCCGCCCAGTTTGCTCATGCAGGTTGTTTTTTGTTTAAACAAAACAATTCAGTGAATTCGGAAAGAAGTGTGCGTATGTTTGCAATTTCGAAGAGAAAAACCTTGAGGTATTGAAAAAGTTTCGGATTCGCTGCGTTAAATTCGGTACAATGAGCCTTTCGCTTAACATGTTAAGAGCTTTAGTACATTTCCATTTTTCTTTTCTTGTAGATTTTGGAGAAAAAGTGGATACAACACAAACATTTCAGGTGGCATCCGTCTTTTCGGTTTGGCTTTTGGTATTTTGACGGACGAAGTTGAAAATGACATAATTTTACGAAGAGCGAATTAACTTCCAATAATTCCGTGTGGGCTGCGAAAACTGCGAATTTAAAACTTTAAATAAAACGCGAACGAGTTAAAAATTTGTGCAAAAGTTATGGCAAATTGTGACGTATTCAAAAAATTTCATATATCTGAAATTAGAAAATAAAATTTAGCAATTAAAAACAAAACAGTGATACGCCGCCGCTGCATATAGAATTCGAGAAAAAGGTGAAGCTACCGCAACTGCGTCACTCATTGGAAAGCGCTAGCAGAGAAACAGTGAGAAGCGCAAATTGGACGATAGAACAAAAACGAGTGAACGGAGTGTGTGCGATTGTAATTGCTTGTTGTGTATTGTTTTTGTTTGTGAACTTTATAAAACGGTAACGTAAAAAGAAATTAAGCCGATTATTAAAAAATATAAATACAAAATTGAGCAAACCTTAGAAAAATAATTAACTGCGCAAAGCAGAAAGCAAGAGGAGCAGCGGCCAAAGCCAAGCAACGAAGCGCATAGAAGAGAGACGAAAAAGACATTGGAATTTGTTAATTGTGAGTACATACAGTAAAAGCAACAGCAGACGTTTTGGACATCGGGCACGGCAAATAACTATACAGAAAAATTTACAAAAATTGTTAAAGGCCGAAAAATAAAGCATTATAACAAAAAGCATATAACCTGAAAAAGTGCCAATTTGCCGGCTGTATTGAATTAGTTAGTTATTGTGAAATTGATGTGTAATAAAAATGGAAAAATTTGCAGGCATTCCCAAATAAAAAAAGGCAGAAGCTGACGCGTCGAGGAAAGTGTCAACCAAGCAGAGAGCAAACGCCCTGTAGGTTCCTGTTTGCATGAAAGTTACACACTATAGTTGCCCTACTGGAAAATCAATTTTTCCCTACTTTTCTTTCGAGGGGCGCGAGGCGGAAAGGAACAAAATTTAGCTGTTTGAAGAAGCAGTGGTAGCAACCAACCACCCAACCCTAGACCTTGTGTGACAGCGCATTTCTCGACAAGGCGGTCGGCAGACACGCTGCTGACGGTGTTGCAGCCGAAGCAGCTTTAGCGCTGCCGCATTATCTTTGATTAGCTGTGTAAGAAGAAAATTGGTGTCTCTGGTTGCCCGGTGAGTTATTTTTTATACCATGAATGCGATTATTATTGCAATACATCTGACATTTAAGACCGAATCCATTGAAAATTGATTGTAGAAAGTGTGCAACATAGATAAAAAAAAAAACAGTCGCTGACGATGTGAGTTTAATGTCACTGGTGGCGATGTTGTTGTTGTTTGTTTTGTACAAACACTAGACCAACTAGCAACCGGTGGGGGCGATGAGTCCACATCGCAATGGTGAAACTTGGCATACGCATTTAATTGTTTTTACATACATACATATGTACATACATACATATCTACAAAATTATGGACAAGCCTGTGAACACCTTTCTATTAGCTAGACTGAGTTTGCTGGTGTACTGCACTGGCTGCTACGACAACAATTGCTCGGCCAATTGAAATCAATTTGCAATCACTTTGACATTTCTTTGGCAGCGCGTGCGGTGACATTTTTCCCTGCATCTCCAACATTTATCAACTCAACCGGCTACGTTTGTCACTTTTTAATTCAAAAGAGAAACGTTGAAAAAAACCTTGCATATAAATAGAAAATTGCGTATGCATTAAATACAGCATTGTGGCGAAGACGGCTACTGTGTTATAGCCGTATGTATGTACATATGTGTGTGCTGTTGTTGTCTTGCGCCTCGTTTATAAATATTATACCCTCAAAAGTTGAGCTACATACATATGTAAGTAGACGATGATTTATATTGAAATTTTTAAATTATTTAAAGGCCGGACACTACCTTAATTTAGGGCTCATTCTTAATTTATGAGTAAAATACTCTGAAATTAAAATCTGTCAATAAATTACGAAAAAAGAGGTAATTTATCATAAATCCTAAAACAAATCAATGTCTCCTGTAAATTTTTTAAATCGGAAAATAAATTCAATGATTTTAAATTCGAGGGTTCTTTCTACAATTGAACAATAATAACAAATAATATTACCAAAATAAATTCGCAAAATAATAAAAATGTGCCCAATCTATCCCATTTTTTCCTTAAAACAACTAAACATCCCTGTGGAGCAGTCATGACAAATTAGGAATGACGGGTATAAACGCATTAGATTAATGTAAACATTGTTAAACGTCGAGTTTAGGCATATATATATATATACTATGTATATATACATACATATATGTATATCCAATATCCAATTTATCATACCCGAAAGTAAAAATAAATAAAATCAACAACTCAATACTTTAGGCTGATATTAATTGAAAATTGTTGTTTTTATTAACTAATAAAGAGTAATTATGTTACTAAGAACTCCCGTCTTTATTTTTTAAGAATTGGTATAGTTTTTTAACATCTGCACTATTTTTCACAAAAATCCTAAACCCAATACGGCCATAAAATCATAATTTTTAATGTAACTGAAATTCTCATTACGAAGGGTATAAAATTATCTTGGCACTTCGTTCTCAGTTCGCTTATTTGTGTTGTCGTTGCTTTGGCAATTGGCTGGGTGGTTTTGTTGACTGCGATAGATATTTTTTTTACAGCGTTTTCCATTTCACTGTTCGTATTGTGCACTCAGTCTTTTATTCTCAATAAACACGCTGGCAATAATAATTTTCCATAAAAGTAAAATAATGATAAAAGCGTAGCATGAAAACGGAACAATAGCACACGTATTCATAATTCGCGCAAAAAAAAAGATATAAATCATTAACGTCGCTGGAAAGTAACGTCATACAAATTTTATTTTATCCAAATATGTAAAACCATACCTACAAATGTACATACATACTATGTAAACAATACGGGTGATCATGCGATAGAGTGGAGGGAAGGCGAACTTTAAAAAATAGCGTACAAAACGAGTATATGCCACTATTCTCCAGATCTCCAGCAAGTCGGAGACACAGTCAGCGCTAGCCAGTTCGTACACACCTTGTAACCACCTCGCAAAAATCAACAACATAAACGGCAAACAGCGCTCCACAGCCGGTGGTTCTCTTGCTTTTTGGTGTTATTTTATATTTTTTCTTACTTCAAAGCCAAATAAGATGATTCACTCGATAAAACCAACCGCTCCCACACTCTAGTCATTTAGTCGAATGACAGTTGGTCGATGTCAGTTTCGGTAACATTTATCTGTGCTATGTGGCGTAGTCAAACTCTCAAAGCAAGTGAAGAAATGTGAGAAATGCTTTTGCTACCAGATTTTAAGGTGGCACAGAACAGCTGCGCTTATTCAATACTGCACCAGAGAAATTTTCTATTATTGTGTGTGTGTGTGCGGGGGGAAAGGTGGTTTCCGTCATTTTCCGACAGTTGTTTCTGTTTTTCTTTTGTAAAATAAAAGTTTATAATATTTATAGCCAGCGATGTGTTATAGGCATAATTTTAGTATTTTTTACGCTTAATTAAACGTCTAAAGCTCAAGAAGACCTTCAAGCCATTCGTCGGTTTGTTGTTTTACAGTGTATTGATAGCTGTATGGTAATGTTGTTGATGTATTGTGAAAAAATGAAAATAATTTAAGCTGTAAAATGATACTTATGAGGTCATAGTATTTTTTGTCAGTTAATTCGTTGTTGTTTAATAGCGTTAATTTGGGTTGGATAAATATACATACATAAATGTGTTTTTATATACATATGTATGTACATATGTATATTCGTAAGAAAATACATATACTCCTATCCCATCTTTATGAGTGATTCTAATGCTAGCACTAATATTGTTAATAGCTTGCTGGTATTTGGAAGTGGTTTGGCGGCCTGAGAATAAAAAAACCAAAAAATATCACAGAAGATTTCATTCGGAGAGATCTTGCAAAAATATAAAATTTAAAAAATATAATTACCAATTGTGAATAAGCGATCAAAACAAATACCAAAAATTCTTTTCGTTCTTTTTTTATTCGCTGTATATAGAATGTAGATTTCTAAAGTGGTATTATGGTTTATTGGGAAATTGAAAAATATTTTTAATAAAAATGCTAGGTGGTTTATGTTCATACAAAATCTACACCAATCACAAGTAAAAATAACACACATGCCAAAAAACATCTAATCATATTGTGGGTGAAGATAGTGGGAATATAGCAAGGGTTTTCTACGCACATTTTTTTTCGTTACTTTATATAAAAATATAGTTCATTGTGTAACAAAAACAAACGTATTAATGTTTTAAACTTTATAAAAAAAAATTGTGAAAACTCAACAAATTTCCATCAAAATAATATTTTATTTTTTAGTAAAATGTTTAGACGTTTTATAGCTTATTTAATTTTAGTTTAATAAAGTGGGAGTTTGAAGAGGGAAAACCACCGGAAATTGTTTTTTGATTTTTTAAATGTTTTGTCTTGCGAACTTTATAAAAAAAAATTTCGGCAAGAAGTCAAGAAATTAAAAAAAAAATAACAAAAACATAAAGAATCAGCGGTAAAGTTGGGATTAGACGAGGTACTGTAAATAACAGAGGCACAATGGATCTTTAAGGTCGAAGTGCAAACCTCTAATATATATCTATATATCTAGCGGTAAAAATGTATAGCCGAAAATTGTCTAAAAATTCTTCTAAAAAATTAAAAAAAAAATTGTTGAGTTGGTTTTTGCTGTAGTGTGAACTATAGTTATATATAATGCTAATGTTAAAAAAAAAATATCATGAAAAACTTTGCTAATATTGTAGAAAAATCACCATTCGACCGGTTTTGTATGGCCAGTGTATGCTTGGTTTTCCTTTGGCGATATTTTTGACGATCGAAATATGTGAAAACTTTGACATCAAATTTGACCTAATGAAAACCTAGCTTTAGAGTCCAAGTTGCCTGAGAGTCCTCAAGATATCAGCTGAATTGTCTCGATATAAATTCTTCATTATTTGGAATACATCCTAACTTACTCAACATATCTTGTATACAAAGGGGCCACGTAGTTCACGAATCACCCTTTCCCACGACTTAGAATAACATCCATACAATAGCCACAATTCCGTCCAAGCAACACTTCCTTGCACTTACTAGGACAATGACAGAACTGAATAGTTACAATGACCTTAGCAACGTTTAGTAATAAGAAAAAATTTAAGATCAATAAAAACAAATTCATTATCGTACTAATACTATATCTAACTTATATTTTCAGCATAAATAAAAATAGAAATACGCGGCGAATTGCCGTGGCCGCACCACAAACTAATCTAATATTTATTACTTCCCGAAATAAAAAACACTCGAAACACTCCAAAAACTCACAAATATGGCGTATCGGAAACCAAACGACTTGGATGGCTTCATTCAGATGATGCCAAAGGCGGATATGCGTGTTAAAGCACTGCTCGCCGAAGATTTGGTCACATTCCTGAGTGATGAGGCAAATTCCATTGTCTGCATGGATATGGGCATGCTAGTGGATGGCCTTATGCCATGGCTAACTGGTAGTCATTTTAAAATAGCACAAAAATCAATAGAAGCATTTTCAGAACTAATCAAAAGACTTGGACCTGATTTTAATGCATATAACGCAACTGTGTTGCCACATGTGATCGATCGACTGGGTGACAGCAAAGATACTGTACGTGAGAAAGCACAACTACTATTGCAAATTGTTATGGAATACAAAGTGCTCGCACCACAAACCACCATTGATAAGTTGGCAGTCGCCTGTTTCAAACACAAGAATGCCAAGGTACGCGAGGAATTCTTACAGACCATCGTAAATACGTTGAACGAATATGGCACAGCACAGCTGAGTGTGCGCACTTATATTCAGCCAATCAGCGCGTTGCTGGGAGATCCCACAGCAACAGTGCGTGATGCGGCCATACAAACTTTAGTGGAAATTTATAAGCATGTGGGTGATCGTTTGCGTGCGGATTTACGGAAAATGGATGATGTATCCGCTTCAAAATTAGCCGCGCTCGAACAGAAATTCGATCAGATTAAAGCAGAAGGACTGTTGTTGAAATCGGCGCTGCTAACAAATGCAACCGCCGCCAATAATGGGCACGATGAGTCCGATAATGTAAGTGTACGTGATCGTCCGACGAAAATTGTGAAGCGTACTGTATCCTCGTCACTGCGAACTAAGCCAAGTGCAGCTGAATCGGGTGGAAGTGGTAGTGATGCCGGTGCCGTGACAATGGAAATATTCGAATCTTCCTTCGAAAATGTGCCACAACTAACTATATTTCACCCAAAAGACATGGATGACGCTTACAGGAATATTATCGTTATTATTAGTGATAAGAGTGCCGATTGGGAGAAGCGTGTAGATTCGCTGAAGAAAGTACGTTCACTACTTATGCTAAATATACATTCACAACCGCAATTCGTGGCGCAATTAAAAGATCTCTCAATACCATTTCTCGATATACTAAAAGAGGAGTTGCGGTCGCAAGTTATACGCGAAGCATGCATCACAATCGCCTATATGACGAAAACGCTGCGCAACAAGCTCGAACCTTTCTGTTTGGCCATTTTAGAGGCGCTTGTTAATTTGATACAAAACTCAGCCAAAGTGATCGCCTCGTCGTCAACAATCGCCCTCAAATATGTCATAAAGTACTCGAATTCACCGAAAATGATTAAACTTGTCACCGAAACCCTACAACAATCCAAATCAAAGGATATACGCGCCACACTATGTGAGATGCTTTGTTTGATCTTCGATGAGTGGCCAACAAAGACGATGGAACGCTGCTCTCAGCAACTACGTGACGTGCTCAAACGTTCAATTAGTGATGCAGATAACGAGGCACGTCGTCATTCGCGTCGCGCTTATTGGAAATTCCGTCGGCACTTCCCCGATCTGGCTGATCAGATATATACGACACTTGACATAGCATCACAACGTGCGCTGGAACGCGAACGTGATGGTGGTAGCGCCCTCATCGAGGTAGAGCGTCGATCGGCAGCAGCAACCACACGAATCCAGCGTTCACCAGGTTCACTGCAAAAGCCCGCGGCTGGCATGCGTAGCGTTTCTGCCGTAGATACTGCTGCTGCTCAACGTGCTAAGGCGCGCGCACAGTACTCGTTATATCCGCGGAAAAAATTAACAGCTGTTGGTAGCACTGCACCAACAGTTAGCACCACAAGCACTGCGGCTACCGGCTCTTTACCGCGTCCACGGTATATGGGAAGTGGCACTGCGGGTGCAACTGTGCAGTCAAATACAGGAGTTTCGCCGCGTACACGTGGACGCGCTGGTGTATCACAGTCGCAACCTGGTTCGCGTTCAACCTCACCCAGCTCCAAATTGCGTGAACAGTACGGCTATAGGCCAATAACTGGTACTATACCCAAGAAGGCTTCCGGCATACCGCGCTCATTGACTAGCTCGCGGGAAACCAGTCCCACGCGCGTCGCCATGAAACGTAGCATATATTCGACAAATAGCGCATCGGGCTCAGCACGGCGCACACCCGAACGTAGCAATGCGCGTCCACTAGCGGCGGCGCGTATTTTGCAGCAAAGCCGTGAAGCCGAAAACGCCTTGGCAGATGCGCTTTCACCGGAAGCAGAACGGGTTATAGATTATGGTGAGTACTCGCGCGGCTACACGGCTGGATTGAGGATGGGTAGAAAGTTGTTGTCGCGCGACGAGTCCGACGACTCGGAGGCATCTTCGGTGTGTTCGGAGCGATCCTTTGATTCGTCAATGACACGCGGCAACAATTCGAACTATTCGCTGTCTGGTTCACGTAATCGTCTGGACTGGAGCTGCACACGCGCACCATTCGATGACATCGATACTATAATACAGTACTGCGCCTCGACACATTGGTCCGATCGCAAGGACGGCGTTATCAGCCTAACACAGTACCTGGCCGATGGCAATCAATTGACACCGCAACAATTGCAAGCTGTTTTAGATATGTTTCGTAAACTATTCATGGATCCACACACTAAGGTATATTCGCTATTTCTCGACGCTGTCACCGAGCTAATACTAACGCATGCCAACGAGCTGCAGGATTGGCTGTTCGTTTTGTTAACGCGATTGTTCAACAAACTTGGCACAGAGCTGCTCAATTCAATGCACATTAAAATCGGCAAGACATTGCAAGTGGTGCACGAGTACTTTTCGACCGATCAACAGCTACGAGATGTTTTTCGCATACTAGCCGACACGGCGCAGACTCCTTGTACCAAAACGAAGATAGCCATATTGAAATTCCTCACCGATTTGGTGACCAGTTACTGCAAGTCCACCGACTTTCCCGCCGATGACGGGCCACTGGCGGTTGATAAGGCTGTGTTAAAAATTGTCCAACAAGCTGGTGATCCAAAGAGCAAAGATTTGCGCGATCAAGCGCGCAAATGTCTTATCGCACTCTACAATCGTAATACACCACAAATGACTAAGCTGCTGTCTAGCCTACCCAAGGGCTATCAGGATACCGCAAAAGCCATTATACAATCACATTTGCGACGTAACAGCACTTCTGGCACAAATTCGCCATCTTCACCGCATTCAAGTGCCAGTCCAAAGCCGCTACAAAGCCCCTCATTGGGCCCATTCTCATCGCTGCAGCCACAATTCAATACTAGTCCACGATCGCGACAGTCCTCTGTCGATCATGAACTCTATTCGGAAGCTGATGTGCAGCATAATATACATAAAACATCGGAAGAGATACGAAATTGTTTTGGTGTAGGGGTTGTCGGCATTGATGCGACCACCAACAGCACACGTCAATATCATTCGCTCTCCAATGCCAATGGCTACAATGGCTATTTGCACGATCAGCAAGATTCGTGCGCTTCTTCCAATTCAAAGACACAGTCCGCCACCACAACCGAATCGAATACACCCGAAAGCACTACAATGCGTTTGGATGCAAACTTATTGGAACAACATCAACGGATGACCACGAACGCTGGAGGAATTACAACCGCAACAACCAATGCCAATACAGCAGTGGTAAGTGGCTCAACACATCACAGTTCACGCTGCAACTACACCATAGCATCCAATGGCGAAGTTGTGCTGGAAAGCGGCTTAACCGAAAGCGAAATTATTCGTCTGGCATGCGGACTGAAAACCGATATGCCAGTAGATCAACTCCAGCAAGTGCTAGCCAATTTGGAGATTTGCATCAAAGGTGGGAACTGCGAATTACCAAATAAACATTTTCGCGCCATTATGAAGATGCTGCTAGGTCTGCTAGATTCACAAACAGCTGAAGTGATGATCGCCGTAATTAGTGTGCTCGGCAAGATAGTGCGCAGCGCTAAAATGAAGGATACTTGGATTAATTTTCTTGAGCTGATATTGTTACGTATTATAAATTGTTATCAGCACAGCAAGGAGACAGCGCGTGAAATCGATTTGATAATACCACGCATTGTCTCGTCGTTGCCCCTGAATGCCACAATCAACATTGTGAATCCCGTCATAGCAACTAGCTGCTACCCGCTGAACTTATGCGCCGTAAAGTTGCTCACAGAGTTGGCCGATCGTCAGGGTACCGAATTGACAGAATTACACTTGGATAGTATATTTCCGAATTTGGCGCGTCTCACCGATGATAGCGAGTCGATGGTGCGGAAAGCAGCTGTATTCTGTATTGTTAAACTCTACATAGTAATGGGCGAGGATAAGGTAAAGCCAAAATTGTCAGCATTGAATCCAAGCAAAGTGCGTTTGCTCAACGTTTACATCGATAAGCAGCGTGGCAATAGCGGTGGTGGCAGTTCAACGAAAAATTCATCAGCTTCATCGTCATGATTGCGTCGTACACAGGTGACGCGCGACGATGTGGACGTAGAACGGCGACAATTGCAGCAACCACAACCACAACCACAACAACAACAACAACGATACCAGCACCAATAGGAAGGTGCTAGGGCTTCTAAGGCACTGTATCTGGCAGTTGGTTAAGGATTGGCGCCACGCTAGCTGTGGACGCGCGCGATGCGTATTTGTATGGGTGGGTGTACGTATGGTATGTGTATTTGTTAAAATTTTCTTAAAGTAGGTACATAAACGCATTAAATGCAATACTGTAACGCAGGAATAAGCAACTTGTCGCAGAGCCAAAGTGGGGTAAGCGAAAAGCTTAACGTAGTCATTACTGAAGGAAGTAAAAAAATCGAATGTGATCGAAAATGTTTTATTTATAATAGTTAGTGTTGTAGTAATAAAATAAAAGGCAAAAAAATGTGGCTAAAAATATTACAGCAGTCCACGCTTGTATGTTTGGTGGAAGTTAACAAAAAAAAAAAAACTGTCACAAAAAAAAAAGAAGTGAAGATTAGATTTGATTTGCCCCCTCATTTTTTTTAAATGATAAGCATTAGCAAAAAATCAGTTAAAGGTATACATATTATGAGTAGAGGTATTCATTTCGCACGTATTATTTCGGTACTTGGCAGTTATACGTAAACTTTTTTTTTTGTAAATCCAACGAAAGCGAGTAACGAAGTACCGGCAATTTAGCTGATACAAATCATAAGCTGGTTGGCATTAGGTGTATTCAAGCGAATTTTTTTATTTAAAATTATTATTTACTTTACTTGAGAATTGTCAAAATCGGCTAAACCAAAGTGGCGGTACTATTGACTTCGCAAGCAACCTTGTAACCTTCTGTATCAGACCCCCGCAGGTTTGCGAATTATTCGTTACTCTGACGATTTGTTGATTGGCAGTTTGAACACAGTGTTTTCCAGTGGACCGACAGTTCTTGGATGGGTATTTGGAATTTAGTCTGTCAAACTCAAGCCTCAGGAATGTAGTCGGTCAAACTGTAAGGCTGCAACCTAGATAGCTCCCACTCGGGGCTTTCGTTGAATTGAATTGAACTGCCAAGTACGAAGTAATGTGATGGATGTGAATACCCCTATTGTTAAAAATTATAATCTGCCACATTTTCAAGTGCAAAATGCTTTTATTTCGCTGCAAATGGGTGTATGCTGTCAAAACGACAAAGAGAGGATTAGCGATCCGCGAAGGGCGAAATCTTGTATTCTACCATCCTTGAATCAGCCACACTTTCAAATACTTTTTACCTAATAGAGACTTGTTTGCATTTAAACTCGGTCATCGTTCTGCTCCGCTTTGGTGACTGCTTTTCAAGTTTGCATTAGAAATCTAAAAATGTATTTGCATACTTTTGCCTATAAAAAACAAGAAAAACAGCAAAAAAAAAAAAAACAGAACACATATGTAAATTTACAAACAGAAACAAACCTATTAATTAATTGGTAACTAATTGTAATTTGTTAGTTATAATTAATAATTGCATACATTTAATTAACACGAGTGGTGAAAAAATTGAGCTGAAACTATTTTTTCTCGTACATAATTTGCCTCTCTTATATAAACTCTATGTACTCTTACACTCTAATTAAAAATCAGCATTTCTGTTCTATTGAGTTCATATTCACACGCTGATCGGTTTTATTTTTTTTACCGGTTTAATTTTTTTCCTAGCTTTAATCTGAAATGTCACTACTTTTAATGTGTTTATTAAATTTTTAGTTTTATGTTTTCGTTTTCTTTTCGTTTGTAAATTTTGCGTGTGATTTTTAATTTTTTCGTATATTTTAATTACTTGTATTTCATGTAAAATAAGCTTAATGATTTTCTAATAACGATATTTCGACTTTTTACGCAAACGAAAACACTGATGTTAAGGACAGGATAAACATCTAAAAAAAAAAAACAATAAAAAATAAATTTATTTTTTTAATTGCGTTAATCCTACATTTAAGTTATATGCATACTTTAAAAAATTGATAAAATAATTCAGTAAAATCGTTGGCTTTCGCTACATGTCTTTTTTTTTGCAAAAAATAAAGATAACAAAACAAAAAAACGTAAATTAAAAAGCAACTAAACAAAATACAAGAATGATTTTTCTCTGCTAAGCCAAATGTTTTGCAAAATGTGAAAATGCGTTGTGTTAACACTTAGATAATCGATGATCGTTGGCGAGTTTTCACTCTATATTTTTTTAGCGTTTTTTATATTTGCATTCACTCAATGTATTTTTTTATTTGGAAACTCTTAAAATAAAATAGGGCATGCAACTTAAATGCATTGCTTAAAGAAAAAATTTAAAAACTAAAAAGTAAAAAAATTAATAAAAGTGTAACCAAACAAACTTATAATCAAATAGCAGAAAATTAAGCATTAATAGTTAATAAAAAGTGAAACGTAAATAATCCAAATAAAAGTAGTAATATATACATAAATACGTATTTATATTTCGTTATACACTTGATATTGATATATGTGCGTGGAAATTGGATGGATTTAAGCATTAAAGCTAAATAGTATGCAACACGTTAATACATAACAAGAAAACTACAATATGTAAAAAGCAAAAGCTCTAGTAGAACTGGCAAACCTGTAACCGAATTAATAAACTATAATAAAAACGCTAACGCGCCATGTGTACGAATGAAGCGCATTTTTATGTAATTGGAAATTATTTATAATAATAAAAGAAAAATCCGAGAAACGTGTATGCAACTCGGAAGTGAGAAATTAATAAAAAGCTACTAATATGCGAAGTAAAAAAAAATGTTTAGACTAGCTTAGTTTTTCAAAATAATTGAAAATTAAATAAAACACATAAACAAAATAATTTGCGATTTTTTTGTTAAAAATTTCTAATTCACATTAGTTGTTGAAATAAACCTCCAAATACCGTTTTTAAAACTAGCAGTGGCGGATCCAGAATTTTTTTCAAGGGGTGATGTGCGGGAAAATTTGTCCACAAGTATACTTTTGATACGAACAGTCACTTTGTATCTTGCCATTATATGAAATTCCAATTATCTACCTGACTCTGGTGGTCTTTTCAGGAAACATTTTTTCATTTGGCAGGTGTTGGTAGCGCACCAATGGTTCTCATTCGTCTTATTCTTCACATCCCTGATCCTGCGGATCGTCCCTGCTATGCCTGGCCCTGTAATTGGCTGCGGTTCAAAGTGGTCTGCCAAAGACCCGCAATTCCCCAATTAGTCATAACTTAGTTTCCGGTACAATTTTTGAAGAGGTCTCCAAGGCCTTTAGTACAGCTTGGATGTCACTGCATACTCTGATTTGGTATCCACGCCATTTTTCGGCAATTATCCAGTCCGCTACCTTAAGTATATCAAATATCTCCGATTGGTAGACCGTTTTCATTGTACCTAAGGCAGAAAATCATCTGAAATGCCATCCAGGTGGCAACCAGCTCCGGTTCCATGTATCGCTAAATCCAATGGTAGTAAGTCAGACAAATCATTTAGAGGCAGTCTCTCAGAATACGTGATGATTGCCTTGTTTCGGGCTGTGTATACCCAAAGTACCATCGCTAGCTCGCAATTAGCTTTTCAAGTAATTTTTCTATCAAGGGTTACACACAGATATTTCACTTCCACGGAAGTTTTAAGCACCGGAAGGTTGCTTTTTCAATTTTCTTTTCCTTTCTACGATCGTGCGGTTTGGCAAACGCCAACGTCGTTTTATATCTGCCTACCGCATTGCGGAAATCCGCCAAAATTTCTAGGTTGAAGCAGCTGGTCTAGAAAAGGAGCATGAAAGTCTAGAGCCCAGTTCGATCACGGGATCCTCGTCTGAATCATCTCAACTTCGAGACTCGGCAACTGGTATATCAACATAAACGAACGAAATGGGAAGAGTACCTGAATACCAGTAGGACGTGAACAAGCTCTGGTCGACCTAAGGTCTTCGTCCAATCTGATGAAGCGTGAAAATCGCCTTTTCCCACCACCTTCACCCAGCAGTACACCATCATAGTTTCCGAGTGCACAGCGTCTTAAAGGCATAAACACCCGGATAAACCGTGGCATGTCCCCTATGACAGGGCACAGAGCGTAGTGGTCAACCACTCAGTACTACTAGATGATATAGAAAACTCTACCCTCTTCCCATCAGAGCTCAAGAGGTGGTCTGCGAATTATCTGAGTGTACTACAGTCATTAATTACTATATTTTGAGATCAAAAGGCTAAACCAAGGTGTTTCGCAGGGTAGTGGTCTCTCCTATTGATGATTTATATTTAAAAGCGAAAAAATGGGGATAAGATAAAGAAATGTTATTGGCAATATACAAGGCGATTGAAGATTCATAACTGTCGGAAAGCAGCACTTCGGTAGAACACGAGATGTATCTTGATATTGCCCGTTCACCATCTGCATAGTTTCAGTTTAATAATCGCTGGACCCGGCGAACTTCAGATACACCTTAAAAGGCATTCATTGAAAGTCAATTGACATCTTGATTCCCGCTTTTTGGTATAATATTCAGAACGTGGCCGCCGTAGCTGAGTGTGTAGTATGTGCGCGCTTCATTCAGCGGAGATGAAAATCTTACAGAACCAATGAGATAAGCAGACGACACTTTACTTATGTATGTATGTATATAGGAATTTGAAGAAACGCGAAAATATTCAGGAAGAAGAAGGCATAGAAGTTAAATTACTGCGATACAGTAGTCGCCAAATTAATCGTTTTAATTTGGTCTAGGAACCTTAATTCAGTTTAATATAATTATTGTGTTTTGTTTCCTACGATTTACGAGAGAGAACTGAGGAATTAATCGATTGTTCGTAACAAAACATCCTTCGAGATTATAAGTATTGAACTCAATACATTTTGGTAATATTTTTAAGATTTTGCGTATATTGAAATTTTTCTCCGTTTTAATACCTATACCTGAACGAAGTTTTTCATGTTTGAAAAGGATTTAAACCCTCTTGCGCAATATAGCACGTCAAGAGAGGCTTAAAGGTCTAGCATATATGTACATTCATATGTATGAATATTCAGAAAGATATGTATATACTATACTATATGTCAGTTGACGAAGGTCTAAAACAATGTTAAAAAAAACATGGAAAATATGAAAAATTTTCGATTTAGTGCGACTTCGATATTCTCTATCAGCCCTATTCTGAATATTAACTACCGGGGAATGGGAGAGGGAAACAAATTCTTCAAGATGCTTTACAAATAAAAATTAAATCAATCGTACCGTTCAATATTTTCTCTGTAAAATTTTTGAATATCTTGTTTTTATAAAAAAATATAGTTTATCTAATAACAAACACTATAAAAATCGAAACTTTAAACTTTGTAAAACAAATTGAACAAATTTGAAAAAATCTACGATGATTATATTTTTCTTTGAATTTAAAGAGATTGTTGCAGAGACAGATGCAGTTTAAAAGCCCATCAAATTCTAGTACAATAAAATGCAAGTTTGAATTTTCTGAAATTTTCCATTGCGTTTTCAGCATGCAAGCAATTTTTGGTATATGGTTCTTTTGTGAAAGTTTGCTGTTATATTTAACTTTTCATACTTTTTTGTACTAAACCCTTATTATTGATATATCACTCCTCGATTTTGTGAGGAAATTTGTTTTTCAATACTAAAAACTCGCCCGTGGATCTGCGGCTGCCAGTTTATTTGTATATTGAAAGACAATAGGGGAAACGCTCCCAAAAGGGAAGAAGTCACTATAGTTGTTCGGAAGCCCGACAACCTTTCCATATTTCTTGCAAGTAGTAGAAAATCTATGAGTTGGTTTATCAAAATTGTTGAGTTGCAGTTTTTGTTAAATAAAATATTAATTTAAACCAAGGCTTATTGGTGTTTTTTGCAAAATAAGGGGCCGTGCACATATTACGTAACACGATTGTTTCCTAACGTTTTATTGAAACGAATTAAAACAAAAATGTTTTAAAGGACAATTTTAATTTATTGAGAGCGATTTCAAGGGAACTTGTATAGATAAAAAAAAATATATTCAATAAAGTATAAGTTAATTTCTTATTTCTCTATTTTGCACTGCAACTAAGATGCCAAAGAATGAACATGGATATTAACCAAAATCTAATAAGTAGATGCCTAATAAGTGAAGTTAAACGCAAAAATCATAAGTTTTAGAAGTTAGAAGCAATAAAGTTTGTAAAATAATTTTTTATAAAGAAAAAACCTTCTTTTCTATTTTTGACATTATAGTTAGCGGCAAGAGAAAAGCACAGCATAGAGAAATGTAGTTGTTTGTTAATTTTGCCTTGATGAATATAATTTTTTCGTAGATCTAAGCATAACGTACGTACAAAGATAGAAATAATTTTATTTAAAGTTTTTTTTTTACAAAAATAAAATGTAATGTAAAATGTATCTCGCCTGGCATATATGTATGGCTTTTCTTCCTAAATAAACGCAATGTATAAATTGCTATATGAATAATGGAAATGAAAATTAAATGATTCCCCGTTTTCAAGGCCAGAATTCCTACAATGATTTATTTTTTGCTTTAAATACAATTATATAGCAGCAATAACAAGTATGCTGTGATGACATAACATAACAATACATACATACATATCTGATGCATATTTGTTTTTGCAACTAATAATAAACTGCTTTATTTTGTTTTTAGGAAACGCCTCAAACACAACAGGTATGTATGTGTTTGGAATCAGTAACTTTACTGTAACATTAGCAATCCTTTCTGCTGCACGAGTTACCAATTTATACACTATTTCTATATTAACAACTCCCATTAACTTACATCCAAAATTGGGATATTGTTTTTCAACAGTTTTGTTTTTTTAGTTTACTATTTAAACGCGCAATCAATCCAAATCGTTGGTACTAGCGCCGGTATTTGTTGGCTTTTCATCTGTTTTATTCAATTTATCGGCGCTGGACTCACTCTCACTCATTGCGCCATCTTCTTTTTCAACATCAATTTCAGTATCTTTCTCTTCTATACCACCGATTTCGGGATCTCCCGCATTTGGCACCCACAAACCAGAATCAACACAACGCTTCATATGATATTTGGCTTCATCGACTGGCATTTCGGCAATTGTTTTCTGCAGCAACCCAATGTCTCGTGATTCAAAGCATTTTTGCAAGCTCTGCGTAAAAACAAAAAAACAAAAAAATTGGTAATTTGATTTCCTCTTTGGTGCTAAGCAATTTACATGCAAGATACTTACTTCTGGTAGCGTCTCAAAGACCTCGGCTGGATCCAGGCCCCCTGGCCCAATTCGCGCTTGCCTTTCCTCTTCCTCCGCTTCCTCTAGCGCTTCTTGAATTTTCTCCTGTGCTCGTTTCCTAATGCGACCTTTGAAACCTTCGATCTCATTTTCGAACTGTTCTCTATACTCGGGCACGCAGTTTTGGATTTTTGAAAAAAATGCACTCACACAGGCACGTGGATCCACTTCCAATTGCTTTGCTAATTCCAGCATGTATTGCATACAAATGCATTGATGCGCCACATGCGCCATAAGTTCATGTTTTTCTTCCATTTCCAAATTAATGGACCAGATAACTAGATAATTTGCTGTCTCCTCACAAACAAGTTCGAGATGCTGTTGCAGGAAGCGTTTAGAATCATCGTATTTACGTAGCATACCATATTGTTTGCATAATTTTTCATTTTCTTTTACAAATTTCTTCATTCGTGCTTCTTTTTCCTCTTCTGAGAGATTCTCTTCTGGTTTTCGTATTGCTTGTTTATTTAGGACCGTTTTTTCGAAACCTGGTTTGCTGATTGTGTCCACATTCCATGGTGCTTTCTTCTCTTTCTTGATCAGTTCCTCTTGTTGACGGTCAATTTCTTTACCTTCCTTTTCGACTTTCTCCAATTCTTTCTAAATGGGTTAATTATTATTAACCCGCCAAACAAACTTTGAAATCTTAACATTTCTCACCTTCAGTTGTGCCTCTTCGCCCTCTTTCTTTTGGATACGTTCTTTTACATCTATCAAACGTGCCTGATACGATTGCTTTTTTTTCTTGAATTCCTCTTTCTCGTGCTCCATTTCGGCCATTCGTTCGACACGGGCCTGGTGACGCCAACGAAATAGCGAAGGAGTGTCGATGTTGGGATGTGTGTCATCCTCATCATCTGAAATCTAGTTGGGATGGATGATAGTTTGGATTATTGCAAAACGCATTTACAAGTGCAACTTAACTCACTTCAATATTTTTCCATTTGCTATAGTCTACCATTGCTGCTGCGCTACTACTTTGTTATTAAATTTATTATATTTTAAACTGTGGCAAGTAGTTTATTTTCCCGAAAATCTTTAATTTTTCGTCCACTAAACCGCTGGTTTGCTAGAATTTTCTTTTGACGTTCTACGCAAAATTTTTGAATATTAGTTAAAAGAAGAACTACCAATGACATATGAGTCTCAAAATAAGAGGATTTTCAGATGATATGTTATTGGAACAGGGCGACACATCAGGTTGAAAATAAAACTTAATTAAATTTGCCAAAGTTAAAATTTAGTTGAAAAGTCTATCGTTTTAGGTTTTCGAAGTAAAACTACAGGTCTTGAGTTCTTATAGTATCCGCATAACGAATATACTATTATTCAAATACGAACTTGAATAACTGATAAGATATATATAAACCGATTTTTTTTTAAATCAGTACTAAAGTACTCGAATACCAAAAATAGCCGACTCATTACTTCTTATGGGACTTTGGAGACAATTGCGTTTAAAGCGGAAGCGGGTATATTTATCAATCTATCACGCCGAAATGCATGGAGGAAATTGTATGCATTTTTGTACTTAACTGGTATAAATGTAGCCCACTTGGTACGACGAAGCATCTGATATAAATTCACTTCGTATTTGCCTCGTTTGAAGGATTGACGTCATTAAAGTCTCTTAAAAGGTTGATTTTTCTGAGTTTTGGTAGATTTTCACATTACTTTTAGTATTATACCAGATGCAGCGAAAATAAAAACCCCTATTACAGTTATCATCTTAATTTTCTTCTCATTATTCCTGTAGCAGGGACCGCTGTGTCGTGTACGCTGTCAGGGTTGTCGTAATCTGGTATTCTATCATTCTTAGGTCGTGGGGAGAGCGAAAAATGATACTGAAGATGGCACTACGTCAAAACCTGTTTGCCGCCAAACCAAACTCTACAAGGTATGACGGAAAATCGCTGCAATATACATACATCAATTTCCCCTCTGTCGTAAAAACAGATGATCAAAACGAAACATTTTTACATCGATTTTTTTAATATAAATTTTTTTCCCGATAAATTATCTCGATTCATGATATCGATGCCTTCTTAAATATCGAACATTCCTTCACCACACAAAGTACTTAAACAACATTTTGAAGAACAATGTATAGACACCATTTCAATGTCACTACTGTAGTAAAATTTTACACAATCGAAGCTAATGCTTCGTATCAGAAGTAAAGGGTCATAAATTCAAGCAAATAAAAATTACTTGTAGTTTGTTTTTATATTTCTCTTTACCTTAATATATTAATATTTTTCGGTCTATTTATTTATATCAAACAATAATTTTTATGAGGTCAAGGCCATTTTTAATAAGAAATATTGTTTGATATTTCTCCTTACCTTTAAACTTCCATTAGTTCCATAGGTGATTTTATCATTGGGCCCATTTACATCTACCATTACCTGCCCTATGTTTGTAACAAATTGTTCTATTTATTCTGCGTAATATTGAAGCCAATCGGATAATGGGCAAATCAACACTTATGCCTTACAATTGGAGTAGACACTTGAACGAATTAAAAAAAAAACGATCTGTTATATGTGCATTGCATTCGGCCGAGTGTAATTATAAATAGTTGACGTAACATTACCTTTGATATAATTTCACTATTTCCACTATCTTTGGCTAAGGTTTTAGTTTATCTTCAACTTTCGCGCAGGGTATTAATATATTAATTAATACGTATGTATGTCTATATATGTTGCTATGTATGTATTAGTAATTGTGGGTTAAGGACAAGTTGCTGGTCGCGACAGGAAGTCTCATCGTCTTCCCATTGCAACAACAATCTTCATAATTTCACTACTGACTTATGTAATCTATACTTTGTTGACATTTAGCGTGCTTTGTAAGTGTAAACAAAAGTATAAAAAACAAATACCGCCACCAAAATAAAACCCCTATAATGAATTTTTAATACTTACACTTGACCGCCTTCTCTAAGTCTTGAGCTTCCTGCGCTGTGGATGGCAATGCACAAGGATATAGTGCGATTTTGGTCATTACTGTGAAAGGTTCATCTAATTCTAAATATAAAAGATTTAAGTAAAATATAAAATAGGAAAACAATGTTCAATAACTATAATCGTCGCAAGAAACACGATACAGTTTTCCTAAATGTAAAGCCTACTTTTAAGGGTCAAGACGGTGGTTTGCGGAAGTATTCGACTGGTTTACTTGATACAGAGGATAATCCATTTCATGGTGGCAATAATAGTAGTAGTCGCGGTAGTCGGGTATCAGTTGGAACTATAACTACATTAAATGAACACTTTCGACCAGTAAGTGGATGAGACAGATTGTTTTGAAAAAAAAAAAAAAAAAAAAAAAAAAATAGAAGTGCTAATCAAATGTATAAGGGTAAAATTTAAAAATCGGTCATTAACTTGCTGTGTAAATGAAAATTCATTATTAAACAATACACATTTAGACTTAATTTAAGTATTTAAAATAGTAATTTCTTTTCACTACAATCCACCGACTTGATATGGCCACTTTAGTTGTGGGCGCATACAAACTTCATCAATATGCTCTACTTATATACTAGAGTAGTCTAAAAATTCGTGTTTTGAGAACTTTCATTGCTAATAGCAAAAATATGAATCAATATGCAATAAAAAAACCATGCGAAAGATTAAAATTTTCCGTTAATACCTTAGCATTCATTTTGATTAAAAAAATTAGCAGAATTTCTGTTTTCTTTAAATTTGTATGTTTCATATATTACTATTATTATTATTATTATTATTATTATTATTATTATTATTATTATTATTATTATCATACTTGAGGTACCTTTTAAATATCTTTCCAACTACATCCACATTTTGAAAACCAAATCAATATTTATATTTATATTTCGATCTTTACAAATTTTGACAATTCAACATTTACATCAATCGTACACCCCTATATTGAATTGAGTTTAAAAATTATATACAATTTTAATTTCATTATTTTCTAGCTCAACGGGTCCAATGTTTTTTTTTACAATAACGGTCGCCGCCCCAGATATATCACTTCTTTATATTTCTCATTTACCTTACTGTTGACAACATTGAAAAATACATACAAATATTTCTTCCGAGCTTATGTAGATAAGTAACAATATTTATTAGTATAGTGACTTTTCTATTGTAATTGTGGGACTTTTCATCGTACTGAATCATTTTGAGCCTTTCTAGTGATTATGAAAAAGATCGCTTTGCACTAAAGGTTCAAAAAGTAGTATGCTAGTCGGATTATTTAATAGGTAAAGTTGTCTGCCTAAAAATGAATCCACAGCGATCTAGTGCTTTTGAGATTAAAAAAACTTTGAGATTGAGACATGTAGTTTCTTTGGCTCTTTTCGGATGGTTTCCTCTAACCTTACAATTGTGTTTCTCTTACCAACTTTAGTGTACTGAGAGCGCACAATTGCAGCTTAGAATTCAAATACTCTGCATATATGTAATGCCCCTCGCGGAGCACGATTTGGAGTAGCCTTTGGAGAGACACTTTGTGTTTTTTCTAAGAAAAAAATTGCCAGAAAAGCCAATAGGCGCGCATAGTTAGTCTGAATGGTTTTACGAGATCTGATCTAAAAATAGTGATAATCGGGTATTTTTAATGGTCATAAATATTTGAAAAAGTTTGGCAGCTCGCTTATACCCTCATTACCCACGTCATCCTTGGAAACAACATACATTTATTTGATAATGAATAGTCGGAGTGATATCACGAAAATGAAGCTACTTCGGCCTTAAAAAAATGTCTGAAACCTCTTCCATATTTTCCTTAACAAAGGTCATCACATGAACAAGGTATCGGTACGTCGGATATCCCAAGGCCGAAGATGCAATGACTGTCATTCGAGAAGTAGGCTAAAGAGCAACTCAGAGGTGAGACATTTGAATACAAAAAAAAAACGAGGTAATGACAGCTGAAGAAGCATTTTGGCAGAGAGAGGATAAAGATTTTTTTCGAAGTAGGGCGATGGAAAAGAGATATTAAATTTGTTGGGCTACAAGCAGACTATGTTGAAAAATAAATAAAGTTTACACTAATACAAATTGTTTTTTTATATCGATTATCATTACTTGAAGAGCACCCCACATATGTATGTATAAAAGATTCGTAGGCTTGAAAAATGAATTCATGTCATTCTCTTTAACTTACCCATTTTTATATATATTTATCTATAAGAACATATTTACATATTCACATAAGTACAAACATATCTTATTTTAAGAAGAGTACTACATTTCATACTTATATATTATCGTATGCATTTAGTTAACACTTTAATTCTGAATTTTTAGAATATTTTCTACAGCAATATTGCGCCAATCCAATGGTTTTTACATATAATAAGCGTTTTACCGATAACAAGACGTGAGGCTGGGAAAGCTAAATTTCGTCTAAATTCTGTAGCTTTTGGTTATTCACTTGGGTTCTTCGCGCTTTTAGCGGTAAGATTTATAAATACAAAATATTATGCAATATATCGTTCGTTTATTGAGAAATTATAAAAAAGAACGGGGACCTTCACACCAATTTCACTAAAATATTAATTGGTACTCGATAAAACTACTTGCGGTTATTTTTAGCATAGATTTGGCAATTTGGTAAGAGAAATAGTGACGAAAGGAACATTTTGGAATAATGCCAAAGCTAAGCGAAAGTAAAAGTAAGTGAAAGAAATCCAATGTACTCTGAAACGACATGATTTTCTTCAAACACAGCCTCTAATGTCGATTCTACTATAGAATTCTAATACTTAAAGGTTTCTCGAATGGTTAGAAAATTATAACACTTTAAAAATATTTCGAATAACAGAAGTTCTATAAGTACAATTCACTTGGGCGATTCACAAGGTGTCATAACGTATCATAAATATTAAATTTTAGATTTCAACAGTTTGGATTGCACTGAAACCAATAATTAAATTAAATCTAAGCAATTTTGTAGTTTTTAAATTTTATGACTTTATGACTTATCACACATTATGCCACCTTGTGAATTACCCAATTGTTTATAATTAACTTACAACTTATATCAATTTCCAACTCACATTAAAACCAATTAGAAATCAGCGCTTGAATACAATTTATTTAGTAGGTACCTAACCTATTTATCGATAACGAGCACTATGTCTCATTTTTGTAGAGAATGTTGTAGCATACCCATGTGTGAATACCCATACTATTTTTTATTACTATGGGAATAATCGCATTCGGCACTTAATTTGCTTTTTTTCTATTCAAAATCGAGAGTTAGTTATTGGACTTGAATTAATATTAATGAAATTGACGTACAAGATTCATTTTTTTTTGGTAAAGGAGTATTGGTTATAAAGTTTTTTTAAGTTAAAAAATTGTAAACTTGCTCAAATGCATTGCATGACTTTTAGTGTCAATCTAAGATTCAGCTCGCTGCTGTATATAATTTTATTATTTAAGACTTCCGCCAAAATATGTCCGAAAAATATTAAAGTTAACATAAGATGCACCGATTTGAAAATATCACCAAGTTGGTTTTTTTTTTTAAATAAAAACTGATTTTTACAATATTTTTCCAATAAAATTACTGCAGTTGTTAGAACAGTTTAAGCTTAAAATTTTTAACGGAATATTAGTAAACTTTTGATGTTGTTTTTGACCTTTTTCGGAAGATTGGTTTATGAAAAACTTGAATTACTTAGCCAAAACTTCAGCGATTTAGGCCTATAAGGCAAACTTGCAAAGGTCGCAACTTTTGTTGCTTAAACTGTTTCATCATCTGAGGAGATGTTTTTGGATAAATATTTTCAAATCAGCCAAGCTTACGTAAATCTTAATATTTTTTCAAAATATTTCGAAGAAGTCTTAAACTAACTAATAAATTTTATGATTCCGATTGAAACCCCTCAACGTGTTTTTTTTTGGGAGTCACCTTAATGTATGCATATTATATGTATGAGCATTTCTTATGAAATTTTACTCAGGTTTACGTCTTTTATGTGGCCAAAAATCGTATAAAAATTGTCTCATCGCTAAGTGGACCTTTTGAGGAAGCCGTTATTGCCTACTTATTTATTGTAAATATTCTACCATTGCTGATGATACCAATACTGTGGTGGGAGGCACGTAAAATCGCAAAATTATGGAACGATTGGGATGACTTTGAAGTAAATACTTTTAGTTTGTGTGTTTTTATTGTAATAAATGATTCGAATTTATTTTTATTTTCTATTTAATGCTTTTCAGATTTTGTATTACCAAATATCGGGTCATAGTCTACCTTTGAATTTATTTCGTAAAACTACTACTATAGCAATTGCTTTGCCTCTGTTATCAATTTTATCTGTTGTCATAACTCACATTACAATGGCGGATTTTCAATTAATGCAGGTACGATACGATCATATGTGTTGTAATAAAAACATGTGCGTATTTTTTTTTTTTTTTTAAACCTAATCGGAATGTATGTTTGGTCAAAAAAGTTCCGGAAATTTGTTTTCTTATGATGTTAGTTTTGCAGCCTTCTTCTATGTGTCTCACGAGAGATTATACGAACGGTTCACGAGTTATTCTCAGCTCATTCTCGCTCGTTTAGAGATTTGGGCTGAAGGGGGATGAATGCCTATTTCTAGCATTTTGAGAAGTTGTATTATTTAGATGACATCAAGATTTTGCAAAAAATTTATCAAGCTAAAAAGGTAGTAACTGAGAAATAAATGGTTTTAATTTTTGTTTAAATAATATAGATCATCTTAAACTGTAACATAAAATACTATTTTTCGAGTATTGGTTAGCACGATTGGGGATGAGTTTTCTGATAGAGCTTGAGTTTATCCCTGACTCTTCCGAAACTTGACAGTTGTTTTAGTGATTGGCTTTTTTATCTGGTTTCTTTAAAAGAAAGAAAAGAAGTACTACTTATTTATAAAATACACAATGGATTTTCTATTCCCAGAGTAAAAATAAAAGCATCTAAGTCCGGGTTTTCAGTCAAAGTCCATATTTTTTATTAGCAGAAATTGCCGTTCAAATTCAAGATAAGTTTAATTTTCCAAAGCGAATTCACACAATGTGGTGTTAATAGAATGAAAACAAAATTTACATATACTTATGTAAGGCGAATTAATATAAGGTGACATTTGTAGAGCAGCTGAGTGCTTCTTCTTGACTCGCCTGGTATATAAGAATGTCAGCTAAAGCGAGTGATGAAATATTTTATGCCCAAACCACCAACAATTAATATTAGCCGTCTTTTTATTTGCCTGTGTCATTGTATTTTGGCCCTTCTTGAATTCGCTTTTTCGCCATTGCCATCATCACCTTATATTAATTCGCCTTACATATACATACATATGTACGTATTTCATTCGACTATTTACAAGGCAAATACATATGGGGTGATGTTGGTAGAGCCAAAGCAAAATTTACATGCACTTTGTTTTTGCTTTTAACGTATCGACTGTCAAAGCTATTTGACTATTTTTATGAACAATTTAGTTAAAATGGAGATGAAAACAAGCATAATATAAATTTAATATTTCATTCCATGCGCTGAAATGAATAAACAAAAATATTAAATCAGCTATTCTAGTAAGACCACCTTGTACGAATTCCCGCGAATTTTTTGCATGTATGTAGATTTTGTTGAGTTCCTTGATTATTAATCGTAATATATATATACATAATATATTCGAAACTACTTTATTAAATTCTACCAAATTTAGTATGCACTGTACGTTCGTCTCAGTATGTTGCAAAATCCTGCAATAAATTCATTCAAACTTTGTACGAAGCTTTTATTAAGGGGCGAAATACATAAAACTAAAATTACCTTAAAATTATACTAATTTATTTTTGTTTTTACTTAAATAAATAAAATTCATTTATGTTTTCAAAATGGAGAAGTACTGTTTATTTAAAATTCACTGGGTATTTAAAATCCAGTTTCACCCGAACTTAGACTCTTCTTTATTTGTTGTTTTTTATTTTAGCAAACTTGCACAAAACTATTTTGATTAAATATCAAATGGTTACATCAACAATGAATGCCGTTAAATGAAACCACCTATGTTTTAATTTCTCAGGTAATTCCCTACTGCATCCTAGACAACCTGACCGCCATGTTGGGTGCTTGGTGGTTCATGGTTTGCGAAAGCCTCAGCATGACAGCAAATATTCTTGGCGAACGTTTTCAAAGGGTAAAACAACACCAGAAAACAAAAACACAACTACACATTTTACATAATACATTTTTTGTTTGCTAATTGGTTTTCCTCTACATATCAACTCTTACGCAATAGGCACTGCGTCACATCGGTCCAGCTGCCATGGTCGCCGATTATCGCGCACTCTGGCTGCGTCTCAGCAAATTGACACGCGATACCGGCAATGCCGTATGTTACACTTTCACTTTTCTCAATCTATATCTCTTCTTCGTCATCACATTGTCGGTATATGGTCTCATGTCACAGCTATCGGAAGGCTTCGGTGTTAAGGATATTGGCTTGGCTATAACTGCCATTTGGAATGTATTCTTGCTGTTCTATATTTGTGATAAGGCTCATTATGCCTCTTTCAATGTACGCACGAATTTTCAGAAAAAATTACTAATGGTCGAATTGAATTGGATGAATTCGGATGCACAAACGGAGATTAATATGTTTATACGTGCTACGGAAATGAATCCTTCAAACATCAACTGCGGTGGATTTTTCGATGTCAATAGGAATCTCTTCAAAGGGGTGAGTAGAAAATGAGAGAAATAAGGTTATGTCCATAATGTCCGAAAAAGGGGCTACGTAGTTTCAGAACAGCCCCTAATAACATACACTATACTACATAATGATATAAATACCAAAGATCGTAGATTACAAAGACGTTGCATCCCATCCCACCGTTCCTCCAACAGAAACTCTCGTCCAATTTCACCATACCAGAACTAATTTGACTTTTGCTGATTTATATTAAAATCTGATTAGATCCAATTGGTTTTTGGTGTGCTGAAATTGAACGAATAATCTTGCCGCAGTTAACGAAACGCGATGCAACTTCTTTGTAATCTACGTTCTTTGTAAATACGAGTACCACACACATAGCTATCAATCTCTGCTATTTTTCAGTTGCTCACCACAATGGTCACTTACCTCGTTGTGTTGCTGCAGTTCCAGATCAGTATACCTACTGATGCCGGTAAGCAGATGAACGTTTCAATGGCGGATCTTATCACAGAGATGATCATAGAGACTACCGAATTGACAAGTACAAGTACTACACCGAAAACCACAACAACAACAACGACTAAAATGCCACCACCTGCTCGAGGTAGGAAGGGATAAACGAATTAATGAAACTGTTTTGAATGTAGATTTTGTATCGTTTAAGAATCTATTGAAAATGTGGATCATTTCGATATTTTTGAAATAAAATAGCTGACGAAAATTGAAATTTGTATTAGGTTCGATAAGGATTCAAAAAATTATTTAAACCCATGATTTAATTATTAAAGGTTTGGCAAATAATGACGGCTAAGTTTTAACTCTCCCGCACAAAAGGTTCCATAATGCCTTTTTGTAAAACGGTGGTAAAAATAGTTCAAAAGGCAAAAAAAGTACAAATTAAAATTTTAAACATTTAGGGAATTCCCGCCGTCCAAATGCAAGAAGGAAAAACTCCTCTTCGAGTCTGTTATTAACTTGAATTTATTGTTGTATACCGACAAATTCAAAACCAGAAACCAACGAGGTTATGTTGGCGTGAATTAACGAAAAATGTATAAAAAGTAGGAAAATTAAAAAAAAACAACAAAGCTTTATTCAGGATTTTTAGAAAAATTGTAAGTACGCAATGTTGTAGTCCATACAATTATAGTGTAACGCAAATTTCAAGTAGCTAAAAAGGTTTGATACCTTGTTCTGACAATATCACAACTTTCCGTCCATCCAAAATAAATAATTTTAGCTCGGTATGGAATATAATAATGATTTTTATTAAAATAATTTAACGTTGATAATATTTTGCATAAAATTGTCCCACTCGCGACTATGGAATATCTCGTAATCGAATTGAATTAAACTGCATAACAGAAAAAGTTTTGAAAAATCTGTGAAAAAATTTATAATTTAAACGTCGATTTCTTCAAGTTTGTTAAATTTTCGTAAAATCTTTACAATGTTTATAATTTTAATGTATATAAGTGAATGAACTATATTTTTATATTAAATATGAATGAAAACAATTTAACATTGACAAAAAATTTAACTGGACCATTGTCACAGCGAGCCAGTTTGTGCAAGAATATGTAGTGAGGCATAAAAATTATATTTTTTACCCAATTTTCAAAAACACAACTATGGAAAATCTAGCCTTAAGACTAAAACTAAAAATTAAAATTGCGCCTGGATATATTTTGATCATTTATTTGGTTTTTTTTTTTGTGTTTCCTCCTATATACAGCGGTCGTCCTGTGTAAGGAACTTTCGGAATACCGAATTTTCGGTTTAATGAACCATCAAAATTATTTCATTGATGGTTCTACATACATATATTACGAACGCAAACAATTCTAATTATTCGATATTGCGAAAGCGATTATGTTTTTATCTTAAACTTCGCGCTCTTTGCAAAAGCAAAGGTTTAATACCATATCTGCGTAATATGAAGTTCCGAAGTCGTCGGTTTGTACTACAAATAAAAATGAAACTTAAAATCAATGAATAAGTTAAAAAAAAACGCATGAACCTAGAATGGAGCCGACATTCTACAAATGGTTTATGACTCAAAGTCGAAACCGGATCCCCATTAGTGTTGTCGTTTTAAAGACAATGGCGAAGAATTTTCGTTCTAAGTTCTAAGAGGGAAATTTTTTTTTGCCTATAATGCTTGGATGACTAAATTAAAAAAAAAAACGATTCGAAATACGTCTTCTTAAAGAACGTGGGGCAAAAGTCATCTAATGCAGAGAAAATGTATGTGAACAGCTAGAGGACGCAATAAAAAATAATCGTGGGAAAAATACGACGCAATTTAATGCAGATGAAAGAAGTATTTATTGGAAATTGTTTTCTTAAAAAAAAACATACGTCCTCCCGCCATTGATTCAAGCGATGGATCAAAACACTATTAGTTTTGTGAAACTTCGTTACAGAAATAGTCCTTTGAGAACAATTATTGTTACTGGAATGGATAATACCTTAATATTTTTTATTCTGTATCTGTCTGTTCATTTCCTTGGGAAAAAGTGTCAGTGAGTTCCAGCATAAGATGTTGGAGAAATCTTTGTAATTATTGGTTCTGTAGGATTCAAAAAAGGAAATTATATACCAATAGCAGAACAAATTAGGCGCGAAGGGGAGAACGTGAAACAATCGACATAGATCCTGTTAGTTATTTTAATAGTGTTCGGTTTTGTTTGTTTTTCAAGGTAATTCCCCTTGGATGATGCAAATGAGGTATTCAAAAAACTTGTAAAGGTTGATAAATTGAGAGAACAGAATGGCATCTCTGTTGCAAGGGAAGCTGCAAATTCTTCCTGGCAAAATTTTTACTTGCATCAATTTTCCAGTAAGAAAAGTAGCTGATCCCAAATTTTTGTGTGCACAGTAAATATAAAAATGTTTTTTCTTGAACTACTTTGGAAAGATTTCTCTTCGAGAGGCAATGCTGATAAATTTTGAAAAATTTTGTACTGGATAATTTTTACTGAATTCTTACATCAACACTCCAAATGTTAAACTCTCAATGCTTTTAGTAGTAAGAAATCGAAAGTACTGAAAATTTTGAAAATTCTTAAGGCCCAGCACGAATTAAAGACTTTCTCTTTAAAAAATAACTATAGTTTTCGAATTTTGTTGTCGCTGAATTAAAGACAAAATAGACAGGGTGAAGTGTTATCACTCTTTTAGCGGCAAACTACTCATGACATTTAAATTAAATTTTTTCTAATTATTTTCACACATTTTTCTCTTCAAACCGTTATGGCAGATTTAATACACACATACATACATACATATGTACATATGCACATACTACATAATATACAAAATAATTACACAAAAAAGATTTAGACTGTTGATTAAATAACACTTCATTTGCCAACCCCTGTATATATATTTTTTAAACTGAATGCATTTGGTTATTTATTTGAAGAGATTGCTATATTTTTCGATTTTACGAGTTAGGCTTAGGATTTGTTATATTGAAATATGAAAACCCAGTTATTATAACATACCTGAACCAGACATTTGGTTTACTTTGTGCTTGTTTATTTTCTCATAAAGGATAAAGTTTAATTAAACGAAAAAATAAATAAATTTTGCAGTTGCATTTGGTTAAAAATAATGCGATGTGAAAAAAATTATACCCTTAGGTTCCACCGAGATTTGAACTCGGATCGCTGGATTCAGAGTCCAGAGTGCTAACCATTACACCATGGAACCCCTTGCGACATTGTGTACAATGTTCCAATGTGAACCCACCAGCTGTGCTGTGCGCATGCTGCAGAGAACGGCAGAGAAAGAGTCAGCCTTTAGCAGCGCTCCCCTAAAAGTACACTACAAATAATGGTATGCATTGCCAATTGGTTCTCTGTTGTAAAATGCAGTGCAGGGGGAGTCATATTTTAATTTTTAGACTTATTTTAATATTAGAATTTAGTCGAATTCTAAGCTTACATTTTAAATTCGTTTTACTTTTTTTACAATTAAATAATTATTTTTTAGGATAATTTATTTATACATGGGGAAATATATCCTTTTTATTATCGAATAGTTTTAAATGTGTTTGCAAAAAAAAAAAAAATATGTCGAGTAATCAAATGCTAAGAAGCAATTAAGGTTGAATTAATGTGCGAGAACCATACAATTTTTTTATTGCTCAAAAATATAAAAACGTAGATTCTATTGTGAATTTCGGCATAATATTTTTTTCCTTAACAATGTTTGTTCCGCAAATTTTTGTGTAATGGAAGGAAGTCTCAGAATTGGGAGCTGGCAGTTTTGGTAGATCGGGCAAAATAAAACTGTACAAAAAACGTATTACGCCGAAAACAAGAATATCACATTTTTTTGGAATCTAAAAATATATGTATATGTACATACATATATATCGATAAAAGTTCCCCATGCATTTTGTATGGAGGGAAAATGGTATAGAGTTCTTGAAAATCAGGAAACTCCGTTTCTCTATAGGAGGAGACTTCAAAAAATAATATCTAACTATTTATTTAACAATTTTTTAATACCAACTATTTTTTATGGGTCCTACAAATCCATAAAACAAGTACAAATGGACCAATAAAAAATACTTAATACTAAAAATTTGTTACGTAAACAATTGGATATTATTATTTCAAGTCTCCTAAGGAGAAACAGAATTGGCGGATTGAAAAATATTGAATTTTAAGAATTTTATACAATCTCTTCGAACATTTTCGAACATATAAAATACATGGGAAACTTTGAGTGTTGCGAGCGAACTCTACATATTTTTTGATTAAAAAAGGGTTATTTTTTTCGATACAGTACAATTCTAGGGGGTGAGAGTATTAAAATACCAATTTAAATTTTTTTTTTGCTGAGGATTCATTCAAAATTTATATTGCAACTCTTAAGCAATTTTTATAATATTTGGTGTAGGAAAACACAATTTTTTTTTTAATCGGTGAATGAACTATCATAAAAAATTGTTTCATTCTATTTATAGTGGTCTTTTAGATTGTTCCGGCCGAGTGAAACATCGACGGAAAGTCGTTCCAATATATACACATACATACTATATCCGTTTAGTTCTCATTTGGTTGATTGCTTTGAATACTCCCGCTACTAGGCCACACACAGTTGCTGCGCCATCTAGCGGATTTACTCATATTTTTTATGAAGAGTAAGGTTAAGGTGTCGAACTTAACAGGAAGCCAAATTTTCAATTTTTTTTCCATATTTTTAGATTTCCACGAAAATATTTCAAAAAGAAATATTAAAATAGCTTTACCGATTTGGAAATTACCTATAAAAATGTATTTTTTTTTATAAATGTGTAATAATATTTTTCAAAAAAACCTCAATTTTAGCTTAAATTATACACTTTTTTTTAACAGAATAATAATAATCAGTGATTTAGACTTATTATTAGAAAGGTATTTTTGATCACCACTTTTATTTCTACAACCAATTTTTTCGAAAATCTTTTTATTATGATTCCGTGAAGAATTTTTTAAGTATTTTTAAACATATCCTTTAACCTTAAACTTTTTTATCAACTATAGTGAATTTTTTATTATTTTTAAAAACTATTTATTTATTTATGTATATGTTAATATTTGTTTTCATTTAGATTCAGATATATTCAGATATATTTTCAAATCGGTCCAAGCTCACGTAAATCTTCAGATTCCTTCGAAATACTTTTTCGAAAGTCTTAGAACACAATAAATGTTATATTTCCGATGAAAACACAGTACCGATGTTGTTTTTTTTTTTGTATGTGGGTGATGCGCCCTATTATGTATAGAAATTTTATATAAACTTTGAAAAACGATACCAATACTTTTTGTCGCCTTAATCCATCGATCAACTATACCACAGATATTTCCAGCCATGTACTCCCCATTTTTATTATAACCACTACACCACCTTTGACGTTACATACCGATAACTTTATTGAATTTAATCGATTAAAATAGCATAAATTTAGCATTTACTTAAACTAAAAATATCTTTGGTGTCAGATGTAAAAATTATCATAACTCAGTTCACATCGTTTGCTTTTTTTTTCTCTAATTTGGAGAATGTATTTAAAATAACTTTACGATTATTTCCAAAATAACCAAAGTACAATTTTTTTATTATTACTCATATCAAAAGTAAATTATTCAAAATATTCTACGAAATACTCGCGCATAAAAACGGATTTAGGATCTCTACAAAAAAGTGAAGCTGGCATTTTTATAACTGACACCACAGATATATTAAATATCTTTATTTTAATCATTGCCTTGTCGATGAGTAAATTCTTCTAAATTTATTATTTTCACTCTTTAATGTAAATATATGTTTTCTATACTTGAAATAATTCTAGTACGTTTCTTTTTCATGTTTAGCATTCTTCACAATTTTTGCACTGAATAAATTATACACACATTTATGTGCATATTTAGATATTATAATTATTACTATATTATATATAAATGTGTGTGTTTGCAGATAAATAGATTATCTATATATGATTACTATATTTTTGGGTATAAAAGGGAAATAAAAATTAATTGCAGACACTAAAAATATTTGTAACTTAAAAAACCATAAATATTTTTAATAATACCAAATATATTACACTGTACGTAGTTTTTAAATTTAAGGGATTCAACAAAATTATTTGTGGTAGAATTTTAGAAAAATATAAAAACTTGGTTGGTCAACAAAATTATTTGTGGTAGAATTTCAGAAAAAAATAAAAACTTAGTGGGTCAATAACTGGAAAAAATTTAAGGGATTCAACAAAATTATTTGTGGTAGAATTTTAGAGGGGGTTTTTGATCATTTAATTTAATAAAAACAAAAACTTGGTAGGTCAAAATCGTTTAAATATTTGCTCACGACCTCATACAATTTTTTTTGGACATTTTTTAAAATTTTTAATCTACTAAAGAAAATTCTAAAAAAATCCTAGTTTTTTAAGAATAACTTAATTCAAGTGATCTACACACATAAAGTACATATAGAAGCTTGCATTGAAATGAAAAATTACATATTATATTCATTAAAAACTTCCATTAAGCACTCAGCAAAATATCACAAACTACGCTTTTAGTATACAAAAATAAAAATAAGGCCAGAAGTTTGCATGCATCTAAACATTTTTTTGTAGGCTTTTTTTTATTTATTTTTTATTTATTGAATTTTGCTTTTTGTAAAAAACCCTTAGTGCTATGGATTTGCAGGACACCAGAACGGGTGAAATAAATCAAATACGAATTTCTGTTCAAGGAATCACGGGATTTTAAGTAGCCCCAGGTGCTGGAGATTTCACACATTGCCTAAATTATGCATTACCTACTCGATGTTGAGATTCTAAGCGGTTAATTAATTGTGAATGTTACGAAAAAAAATTTTAATAATTGCCATCTGGCGACTCGGAGAGAATATGTTTGTATCCATTGCTGCCAAGGTACATGTTCTCGCGTCGAAAGTGGAAAGGTATCTGCAAATGGAAAGAATGTGAAATATTTTTAGAAATTTATAAAAAAAAAGCAGAAACATTTTCAAACAATTGATCAAAGTTTAAGGAATAGCAAGAAGATTCTATAGAGAGTCACTAGTTCTGTGTTTTCTTATTTGCTCAAAACGTTTTCAGTCTGAAAAAAAATGCTGCAGGTCGGAACTTTTGGCGCAGTTTATATCTATTTTACACGTAGATTATGAATTCATTGTCTTGTCCCTAAATTTCAATTGAAAATAAATAGGTATGATTAAACTAACAGTTCAATTTTATTTTTAGACCAATTGTACTGAGAGTTTTCTAAAAATAATTTGAAAATTTGTTTTTGTGAGAGGTGTAAATATAGAGAATAATTTTTTGCCATTGCTTGTACCTTTTTCTACAATATAAAAATGTCTCTTAGCCATGGTGAAGTTTTTTCATTGAAATTATATTTTAATTATTTATATAATGAAAAGATATTATAAAGCTTAAATGGCTACCTACATAGCAAGTACCAAAAATCTCTAGTTAACCCAGAGGTACAAAAAAGTTGGTAAATTTCGACCTACCCACAAGTATTATTATTTAATTTTGTTACAAAGATATAGTGCAATGTATTTAAAATTGAGTTTTCAATAGGAAATATCTAAAATTGAGTATCGAGCTGTGATTACATTTTTGACGAAAGATTGGGATTTACGGTTAGTATTCCCCTTTGTATTCCACCGTAAAAAAAATTCCATTTAGAAATAGAATCATTTGATGATGAGGCCATATTTGATGAAAATATAAAATTTGCGAAGGAGACAGTACTGAAAGTCAGACGTCTAACAATAATAATAATTTGGCGCTTATATCATATAGCTCGATTTTTGGCCGAACTTCTGCTACAATTTGTGGTGTGCGTCGTGACGTTGTAACACAAATTGAGGGACCTACAGTTTTAAGCCGACTCCGAACGGCGAAAGTATCTTTGTGAGAAGTTTTTTCATGGCAGAGATTCTCTCGGAAGGTTTACCACTGCATGCCGAGGGCCAACCGCTATTAAAAAAAGCTTTTCCATAATTTTCGTGTTACTTGCCTCAGCCGGGACACTCCGAATGCAGCGCACATACGCTACAAACTCGGCTACGACGGCTATAAACTAAAAAATTTGCAGTTATCATTGAACTTTCAATAATAGCATTGCTGAAAAAAGTATCGGACCCACTTGTTACTGGCAATGAAACGATGGTTGCTTATTATCTGTAAAAAGGGAGTGGATGGAATCTCCGAGCTTACAGCAACCAACAACAGTAAAGGTGACTCAAGCTAAGAAACAGGTTAGATATTTCGAAGGGATTTTGTTGGTGGATTATAAAGACCACATCACAAGAGTAATTAAAATGCTTCCTTGTTACATCAATTACGAAGTGCAATTAAAGGAAACGTGGTGTACAGCTGCTGCTAGAAAAGTCGTTACTTTTTGACAACTCGCCAACCCAAACATTTTTCAAGAAATGTGGCTTCCCTGAGCTCCACCATCCCTCATATAGTTCCAAAAACAAATCAGAGTTATATATTATAGATATAGGTCGATATTTTCAAGCAAAATAACCTGAACTTCAGTGAAACAGATGCTTCGCAAAATTTATACAGCATTTGCTCATCATCGACGAACCTATGGGGCATTAATCAACAATTTTCAGACATGTTGGTAATTTACAACAAATAAATAAGTTTCGTCCGGCCATGTGGAGTCAAAATATTTATTTCTATGTGGTAAACTTTCTTCTTTTCTATTTTGTATTCGTATTTTTTGTTTTTGGAGTATGTACATCAATATTTTAAGTCCAACAACTTTTTCTGGCTGTACAGATCAAACTTTTTACGGTAAAATTGTATCCGATTAGGCACAAACAACTTTCGGTCTCCCACTTGGTATTTTGTGGAGTAACATCGTCTTCGCTATTATTTCGAAATATGTAAGTACTTTCCACTTTTTTGAGCTCAACTAAGAATAACCGGACAATACTTTCTATGAATGTTTCACTCTCTGTTTCCATAGATGGTGGTGAAAACTTTTCACACACTTTATACAACCGAAGTATAATATAAAGTAAAATAATCCCACGTAAGTGCATAATAATATTACAGGCATATTCTGGCAAAGATAGTTTACAGTCTTTCGAAAGAGAATTGTAAAGGCAGTTGGAAAGACTTTTTGTATTCTCTTCTTTGAACATTAATGGTGAAAAGCTTTTTTCTTATAGTTATCAAGGAGCATATTTTAAGCTGATTTTTTAGCTTAAAAATTCATAAAAATCTCTAGTCTACTGATGATACACAACAAGCAAGAGGAAATCTCTGTCCATTCAAGCCGAGTTGGTTTGCCCGTGACTGCCATTCCGGTAATCCAAGGTTCGATGCCTTTAATAATCTTTATAAAAATATTAATTCTGCTATTGCATAATGTTTCAATTTCAAATTAATTATATACATATATACGCTTCAAAATAATTGCTTAAATGAAAACAATACAACGCTAAGAGCAAATCTTTCAATTCGTCTTCCGAAAGACAGAAAATAACTTTCAAGATAGTTACCAGAATAGACATTTGCATTACATAAGACTTTTGTCTTTCGAAAGACTATGGAGAGCTGAAAGACAATTGCCAGAATAGCACTGTTAGAATTCTTCACGCACAGGGTGAATGCGAGGCCCTGAGATCGCGTTAAAGGTCGCAGTAAAAAAAATTTGGATATTCTTTTAAATTAACCGTTTCGGTACGATGGGGATGTTTTTATCCCAGAAAATTTCAAAAAATCGTATCTTTGAAGATTCTCACACGATTTGGTTGAAATAGGTCCCAAATCATTAGTGATTTTCTTCTCTACAAAAAGAAAATTAAGCTGTCAATGTAAATTATCACGTTTATGTCAAAAGTGAAACATCAAATCGCGGCATTTGTGTTGATGATCACATATTTGGCAAAAGCTCAAGAAACAAGTGGTTTAATTGTGAAAACAAGTGTAATTTAGTGAAATTTTATGAAAACAGTAGTAATCTTATAAAGAGGACAGTGTAGAACAGACAAAAACTTATTTTTTCTTTATTTGAGGCTAAGGTAAGTTCCGCGGTACAAAATCATCCCAAAACTGTTTATTTGTGGGACGTTATCATCCCAATCGTACTCATTTACATTATTTGTCTCAGGAAAAAATAGATAGAAAACGTAGACTGGCAGCTTCACAAATTGAGGATTTTTTACATAATTCAAGCGATGATGAAGTTGATCCATTTGCTGATAGTGGTTCTCTTATAGTCCCAGTCAGGAAAGCAGTAGTGGTTCAGAAGAGGAAGAAGGCACGGATCGTACAGAAACTTTATGGGTGGCGTAGATTTGGCAGACAAAATGGATACCTTGTATGAACTTAACCGAAAATCAACTAAATGGTGGCGAAAAGTTTTTTTCCGGCTAATGATGACATGCGCCGTCAATGCGTGGATAATCCATGCGGAAGCAAATCATCCACGGCAAAAAAAAAGATCCGTTTTTGGGATTTTTAGTGGAGCTATCCGAATATCTCATTGCCGAAGGAAGTACGCGTGCGAAAATCCGGCGCCAAGATTGAGCAGGACCCCTCTCCGCAGTGAAAAAAACAGAGCAAACAAAATCTGGGGAATCATTTGCCAAAAAGAACTAACAAGCGACAACGCTGCGTAAATTGTGCCACAAAAGGCAAGGAAAGTCGAACAAATCAGCTTAGCATTGGCTGCAATTTGGCATTCTGTAAAAAATGTTTCACACCTTGCCATCAAATATAAACAACATTATTATAATGCTATAATGTATAAAATTAACTATAAAAATAAAGTGAAATGAAGTCAAAAAAACTCTGAAATTTTTATTCCAATTTTGCTATTCAGGTATGTTTGGGATGTTTTTGTCCCAGGACGATATTTCCTTTTCAGGACGTCCTAAAAATAAATTATGAAATTACTTTTTTTGAAATAGCTGTAAGAGACTAAATCAGCACTCTTTTTCAAGATTGCTTGTCAAAAAAGTTCTCGTCCCGAAACGGTTAAAACCCTTAACATCCCTATAAATTTGTGCTATAGAATCTGAGTTTTAAATATTACTTACCGATCCGGGTGGCGGACAAGGTATAGTGACTGTGGCGATCTCTCGTAATTTATTCATGGTTCGTAGTCTTTGATAAAACGAGTGTATGATATACCACATCAAGCAATCGAAGAGCAATACCGTGAAGCAAATCATAACTGAAATTTTTTTAAATAAAATTAATTACATAACGAATGTATGACATGGCACACACAAACAAATAAATAAGCAACTCACAGTAATACACTTTGCCTCCAATGATCTCCACAAATTTTTCGTTCTGCAACCAAAACACCAATACTGCTGCCGAAACAATAAATATAAATTCAACAACCAACCAAGGTAATACAAATTCTGAGCGATTTTTAAAAATGCCTGCAAATAGTGCGATTGTGCTGAGCAAATATACCGATGCAACTGCGGTCAAAATGTATAGCAACATTTCGGTAACGGAAACCAGTTGAGAGGCAGTGCGCAGACGTAATTGATTACGAAATGGTGACATATCATAGAAGCCATTATCCTTTTGATCCTCAATATCCATTGCCAACATAGTTTTCATTTGTTCGGCATGTGCCAGACCCAAAAGCACCAGGAATAATAGTAAATGGGCGACAAGCTGTAATTTCCAATGGGAAATAATACAATTACAATATGTGTATGTACTATGTAACTATTGGATTGGGTGATTATGTAATGAAAATGAAGTGTTTGTATGTAATAGAAATATAGCGGAAGACATGCCAGATTTGCATTGCTGCCACATGTGCTGTACATATGAGTTTATGTATGTATGTATGTCTGTCTTAGCACCTGTCGAGTTCATCGCAACGTAAATGAGATATTTTACATCAGTATAAGAGGCTATGGATTATTTGTGATTGTTTTGAATTTTGCATATGGCGGGCTTTTAATTTTATTGCTACTTTCAGTTGGGTTACATACAGTGACTCAAACAATGATCGATACTTATAAAAATTCCACAAATTTTCATCAAAAGTTCAAATTTTTTAATTTTTACAAAACTTTTGGCTATGCAGTTCAATTTTAGCCTAAAAATATGGAGTCTCAAGATTCTAAAAATTTCTGCTCAAATTCAATAAGACTCTTTAATATAATACTCTCTTATTTTTTTTTAAATACAAACAAAAAGGAATTATTCTTACTAAATATGACTATTACTTTCTCCTCTAACTGGACGTCTGCTGATACATTTGGGCGGCCTCTTCTTGGCCTCTCTTTTACTGACCCACCTTCCTAATGAGCAAAACTGGCCTTCGTGCAGTGCCATAAAATGATCGATGAGTTTCGCCAACTTTTTGTAAATGATGTGATTCTAGGAAAGAATATTTCTCGAGTACGAGATTTTACCATTTGATCCGTGTGAACGTGATTAAAATTTTGCTTTCCATTCATTTCATTTTTACGAATTTCTCTCCCTCTGCTTTGTCTGATTTTATAATTTTTGATATTGTGCTTACTGACTTGGAAGTCTAAGTGTATAACAAATTTGGCAGAGTCGATAAAAAGTGTCCGAGATAAACCTATTTATTGGCTCTGAACCCACGTCATCCTTCCCCAAAAAATCCGGTGTATAAAATTTGAGCAACTTACTACTAGAGTTCCAGCTAAAACTCTCCCGCTATTCGACTAGTCGATAAGCACCTTTTTTGTTGGTTGATAGTCGATTAGCAAGTATTCGATGAACCGCACATTTTCGACTATCGAGTGGTGTGAAAATCGAGTAGACGAAATTATTCGAATAGTGACAGTTACTCGTAATAAATTTATCAAAACTTCATTGTAGTGGAAAACGAGTTTTGTGTACTCATTAACAAGCAAATATTTATTGAAAGAAAACAACTAGTCGATAAATCGAAAACGAACGATTAGTCGATTAGTTATTTATGAGCGATTAGTCAAAGGAGTCGGAAGAAGTTAGTCTTTGTATATCTACTATATTCTCATAGGGTACTTCATACCAGTGTTATCGTTACACCCAAACGTTCTATACAAATTCGGATTTGAAAAGTGTATGAAGAAAGTGTGTTAAATAGAGACAGCGTTGTCATTGGCAGTTAACCCTTAGAAGACAAATTGATTTCAAATTTTCAAACTTCACATTCGGTTTTGAGGGAAATAAATTAAAACAAAAAAAAAAGGAAAACACCAAAAATGCCAGGAAAATCGTGTGCAGAACAACAATAGATAATAAAGTCGAGATGTGTACAGTTCCCAGTGACAGTTTTCAAAGAAAGAGAAGGATACAAGCAAGTGTGCATTTCATTTTGAATACAAATATTTTATTTATGAGATACGAAGAAGACTGCAATCAAACGACGATTGAACAAAGAAGTGTTGGAATACTTTTTTGGCGCGTTAAGAAGAAATGGTGGGCTTAATGACCAAGTCTCCTTGAGTCTAAATATAAACTGAAAAAACATTTATTTGGTTCGTGCATTAAATCTACCTTTTCGCTAATCTGACATGACGCCAAAGATGTGTTCAAAGCTATAACAAGAAACACGGTACTCCTCAACACCACATGCAATGTAGAAAATGATGATAGTAGTTGGCTGTCTCTTGAGCCAAATATTGAAAACTTCCAAGAGGAAAGTTTGACTGTGGAAGCAGAGGAGTACTGCAAAACACACTTTATCCAAAATTCTAGTATAAGTAATATTAATGAAACGGTTTTACTTCAAGAAGATCGTTTTGAATATTTGGTAGGATTTAGCATAAACAAACTAAATTTAAATGGTGAAATTTCGAATGAAGCTACATGGACTTGGGTCAATCAGTTGGGCTGGACGGGTTAAAAAAACCAAAATCAGAGTTTTTAGCCGAAATTGAATGTTGAAAAAAAATGTTTAACTTAGTTAGGGGGGAAGCTATAAAACATATTCCAAATGGAGAATACATTTTCGTATTACGTATTTTAAACATGAAACTTAAGTCCCAGCAAATACGTTAAACTCTATAGCGAAATACAATATTATGCTTTTAAAATTATAACCTAAATATAAAGATTTTTATTTGAACTTCTTATGTAGAGTGATCACTTATCGGTTAAGGAAAGTAAATAAACTTTTGACATGTCTGGCTTGACATAATACGACTGCTGTCAGTTAATACACATTGTGTTGACGATTTGCTGAAAAGTTATTAAATTTTAATAAATTTTTTACCAATTTTGAAACCTTGATTTAAATTGTTTTGGCTGTAATTTTGTAAGGAAATCAACTTGTGAATGCCTGGTTAGATGTACAATTTAATGAAACTGTCAAAAGCCAAATTTAAATAAATTATTTAAATTAAGTAATTTAAATAAAATCCCATGGTCTACCTTATGGAAAAATTAGAACCTTAACTACAGCACAAAAGTTTATAGAAGTCATAATGCTGTTCAGAAGTGAAGAATTCCTAATATGTAATATTTCAGGTAAGGATACCATCGGGCGGCCACCGCAGGGTGTTGCGTGTGCGCACATCTTTGAGGTGTATATCAGGTTCAAATCATGGCCGGGACGAGGTAATATCAAAAATTATAGAAAAGCTTTTTCTAATAGCGGTCGCCTCTCGGTAGGCAAAATCAAACCGACGAACATAATTCTTCCATGTCAAAATTTTTCACAAAAATCATTTGCCGTTCGGAGTCGGCCAGTAGGTCTTTCAATTTGCGGTACAACATCAAGACACTAAGCGCAAATTGAAGAGGAAATTCGGCCAAACATCGAGCTATATGCTGTAAGCGCCAAATTATTAGTATTAGTTTAAGAATACCTTCTAAGAATTTCCAACGCGCCGAATAATGCAATTACTTAATTCAAATAATAATACCATTAATAATACTATCGATTTTCTGCACTGCAAGTTACTCATCTATGCTGTTAGCTTTTATTTACCAATACATTGCAAACTACGCAGACAAATATATGAAAAAAAGAATAAAAGTCGGCTTGCTGTTAGTTGCCCGCCCATTCACCTGTAATTAGTCCCATTTGACTGAGTCAGCTAAGTAGATTCAGAGTTTTGTTGGGTGGTAAGTGTGGCGATAAACTTCATAACAAACTTCACAACAGAGAGAGGGGTCAAAGATATGTACATATATACATACATACATACATACAAACGTAAGAACAATTGCGCTAAGCGCTAGCCAGTGAAAACTTTCTAAGCATAATAATAGGCGATTAGGCGAACTAGAAATTTTAGACTGGTATTATTTTTTTAACGATACTCGTAATCACGCGTAAACTCACCAGTTGGTAAATGCCAATGAGAATGGCCGACAAACGAAGATTCTTTGGTGATATTGGTGCCATCATTAGGTCCACAAAAGACCGCCAATGTGCCGCGGGAGACTTCTGAGGCAGCAACATCGTAATTGATTTTACTAAAACTGTTGCAAATGATCGCCCAACGCTCAATTCACAACGTATTGAATTACAATTTTTCCTGTATGTGTTTTTTTTGTTTTTTAGTTTAAATTTGATTTCAAATTCACAATTCGATTACACAATTGTAATGGATTTTTGCACGGTAATTAGCGAGAACGTTGTTTTTTAAATGCTGTCGATTGCCACTAAAGCGGCGCACATTCATTGCAGTTTAAAGTGATGTTGCGCCACCTTAATTACGCCCCGCCAAACTTTCGCTACCCTACACTGCTAGTATTAAATCGATATATTTGCTTTATATAAAATTGCTAGACTGCCTTGTCCCTGTGACTGCTGTGACCACGTCTGTCGCGGTGTCTTTTTAATCACTTTGATTTTGCGGCAGCCTTTGTGATGGTGTTGCATTTAATTATTGCAGTCGCTGCAAAGCTGTGACCAGCCACTTTCTTTAATTTTTCAATTCTTTGTTTGGCAACTTATCACTCAGTAGGGTGTGAGAAGTTTCCCACGTCCTCGACAGTAAGATTGTGGTGGGCTCTGACTAAACTTTGTTTTGCACAGCAAGCTTGTGTAACGAATACTAACGACGAGCGTATGGGTACTTTGGCTCGTTTGGGAATTTGTCAACATTCACTGGTGTTAGAACTTTCAGCGCTGCTTCCTCTTCTTTACCTTCTTCGCCTTCTTTGTATTTGTCATATCAAAAACTTTTGCTTTCATTGCAATACGGTCGTAGCTTTTCTGAATGAATTCATGCTGCCTGTCTTGCCCTCTGCTTCAGGCCGCGCCAACATGTCGTATGCGTAACTTTTTTTGTTTGTTAAATACCACCACATGACAATCTTCACCTTGTCTGACGTTCGCTGTTTGCAGTTGTTTTGTTGTTGCAGACATGCGCATTAAGTGGATAATATTTGATAGAAAGCTTTTCGCCGTGCTTTCACTTCTAAAATTTTATACTACACTTGCCATTCCTTGGTTGCTTTGTTTATGTTTGTTTTCCTTACTGTGATTTCTATCTGTGTTTATCGCATTCTTCATCAGTTTTGTTTTGTGTAAATATTCGCTGTGAAGATTTCTTTGTAAATGTATCTATGTACATAAGTGCTGTGCATGAGTTGGTGAAAAGCTTCGCAGAAGATTACGTCATGCTATGCGCCCGTCTGTAGGAAAATAAATAGAGAAACGTTGGATAAGTACAGACAAGACTTATTAAGAGTTCCCTGATATAAAAACTTTATTTTGAAAACAATTTTTTCTCGCTAAAAACACACAATTATTTTTAACCGACTCCAAAAAAAACGCGGAGGCTCTCACATCGTCTTGTATGTTTTTTTATATGTATGTATAAGTTCCGGCATAACTTCATGGGGTGTGAACAGATTTGGTTGGTTTGGTAAAAATCGGTTAAATACTTTCTTTTTGAAAGAGTCCATAAATATAATGCGAATCGAAACCATAATCACAGTGATAACGGATATTGCTGAGTCACTGATCATCTTGGCCAATACTAACAGAAAGAACTCAAGTCCCGTTGCTGGCCTTTCGCAGACACCAGCTCAAGTTTTCACCACAGCGCTACTTCCGTGTCGGCCAAAGCCCACCCTTACGGAAATCACCCAACCTTTAGGTCGGCAGCTGCAAAGCTCATTGAGGTCAACCACTTGGTTCGTCGCATTATAACAGTTAGGCACTCGCGAATACATCAGCCAGTTGTGGTACAGATCTCCATTCTTTCCGCAAATCAGCTGTTTCGTTAACAAACTCCGCTAATTGTTTAATGCCGCTGGAGCTCTCCAAGAAGAAGGGGTTCGACATGAAAGCCTCGTTTTCGCAGTGATCGACTAGTATGTAGGCGAGCGATCGAGAGCTTATGTTCACCTCCATCGCGTAGCAACTCTTCAGCGAAGCATTTAGACGGTAATATATTCCTTGTCCATTGTATTAAGGCAGAATTAGTTCGAGCTATCATGAAAATGATATATAATGAATGATAAGCCGGGTAATGTTGTAGCCCTTCGGCATTATAACTGGGTTCTTTAATCCAGACAGATTGACACTAACACCAAACCCCAGCAAAGATGCATCACTGAGAACTACCGAGTCTCCTTTGATGAGCAGGGCGATCACACGAGCAAAGGCGTTGAATTGGGCTTCCCTTCAAAGGAATTCTTCGGCGCTTAGGATATTTTTGCTCTACCAATCGATAACACAGGCGGATTCTCTTAAGATAGAGCTTCCAGTTGCGGGATCTTATTCGCCAGAAACGAGACTGTCGGCAGAAGCGCTAGTATCCGGACAAAAACCTTTGTGACTGGAGAGTTTCATCATGGTGCCCTATGTACTGAAGGTCTACGCTTTGCGCTGGTCATGTGGGTATCTTCTGAATTACTTGGCTAGCGCCAAGTTAGCGCGAGGAAAAACTGTGGTCTATTTAATCAACGGCTTTGATTATAAAGATCAGGTTTTGCTTACCACTTAATAGCGTGGTTTACTATATACTCCGCTAAAGGAATCGCCAATACTTCGTTTACTCTAAAGGCCTCGCACTGGGAGTAGCATCGGTGATCTGACTGAATTGAGCACCCCTGCAGCCAAGCGAATGCCTATGACGGACGAAGCTCAAGTCATAAAATGGAAAGTATTTTTATGGGCCCCACATTCACCTTACTACATATTAGAATACCAGTTTATGACGTCACCCAACCATGGCATAGATAAGATGTGGTAGCCTAGGCATTTTCAGTGGCGTAAATAAAAATGTATATATGTAACTCGGACTCGTGCTCCAGGTTTAAGGAATAATATCGTTTGTTTTCTCAAATCCTCTACGTTAGCGAGTAAGCAAAAAAAATTCAGCCAGTTGGAGTAGTATACGCCGGCGATGCCGTCATCCCAGCCGACTTAAACGTATAGCTTATCAAGGTATACGTACTTCTTAATAGGCTCCAGTAACTTACCGTTGGCATCGGCGTCGCAGTCGCAAGTGTAAAACGCATGATAAACAGCGTGTCTTCTCCTCTACCGGTTCATTGTCGGGGCGCTCGCGAGAGTAGATACTTAGGCCAAGCCGGCGGAAAACGTTGATATAGCATCTACGTAGGAGGACAACGGTAGACGTGTAAGGTTCTCGCCTGATTGTAATGTTTGGTTATTTTTAAGATAAAAATTGCCATTGTTGTGAAAAGAGCCGAGAATTGGTATTGTATGGATTTGGAGCAAAATACAAAAATTATAACATGTTGCGATTTGATAGGCTGATATAATTAAATATTTTTAATAAGTAATGAGCAGAGGAAAGCCCAATTATTAAATAACGAAAAGAAATGTAAATCGTTATCATTAAAAAGTTACAACGAAACAAATATGCAAAAACTTTGACAATCTCCAACGTTGTAGCCCTACCGGAAACCAGCTTTTATATGTGGCTCAGAGTTTTAAGAGCGATTTTTTGGTAACGTTGAAAGAAAAATATTTCGATTAACTTTATTTTATGGGTGTTTTTCTGGCAGAAGTCCGCCAATGTTCTAACTTTCCTTTTTGTGGAATACTTGCCATGGCCAAAGTAGTATTGTTGTCGAAGTGGCAAATTTTGAGTCGAACTTATTTATTGCTCAATTTATTTTCCTTTGGTATACGTTCGGCTGAGAGTTTCGAAAATTCCATTTACGCATCCGCCCGGAAACCTTTGACGTTCTTCTCAACATATTAGTCAAGCTCAATAAAAGTATATACACATAACCGCAAATACATATTTCTCCTCGATTGAGTAATAAAATGAATATCCTCCAACAAGTTAATCTAAAAAAAAACAAGCAATTAAAAAGGGAATGTAAAAGCAATAAAAACCAAACTGGTATCGATTGAAATATGCAGATAATCCTTTTTAAATTAAAAACTCAACGAAACAAATTGAACAAACATCGTCAAGGCAAAAAACAAATCGTTTATTTACAGCTTCGATTATCGCAATGCAACATTGAAATATTTGCAAGATTATTTCGACGTTCCTCTTGATATTGCACAGACAAATCTCCTAACGACTTGTTGTTTCCCGGCTAGTGTAATAATTTTGTAATAACTTGTAAAATACGTACTAAAACTACCTACAAACATACTCATGTACTTTCTAAATATGTATGTACTATGAAAAAAGTCTGTGTATGCGTGTGGATAGGCCTTACTCCAGTGTAGAGTTAACTGCAACCGTATACCCGATGAATAATGTCCGAATGTATTGATGCCTCGGAGGTGTGCATTGATATGTCATTTCGGTAAAATGATGCTTGTTAGCACAGAAAAGCCGGATAGTTCGGATAGCTGGTTTAGTTGTGCTATAGTTGTGCTATACATAGTGATGCTCATAAAGTGAAGAGTACTCAGTTTGTAGTTGATTCGGGTTAAGCTAAATAATTTGAAATTTTATTCAGTTTAAGCTAAATAGAATTGAATTATTTTTAGGAGCAATATACTATGTACTCGTGAAGAGAAGAAACTCTCGGGAGCACTAGTTACTCTACCAGTTTTGCAACATTCACGATGAACTTCCCAAAAACGAGTCTACCTCGATGGGCTGGTTTTAGCTCATTATTCGCTTGTCCAAGAAATTAGACGGTATGTTGCCTCTTACATTTATGGGGTCTGCAGTAATAATTGAAAAATTGAGTGCCGAAAAGTCACGATCATGGCACGCTTTTCACAACCTAGGCGAATGGCGTGTAGCTGCAACTAGATGTGCATCGTGATAACATCGATTCCCACTTTAAAACTATACGATTTCAGATATCGCTCTGCTCTAATTTTTCTCCTACACAAAGTAAAGGACCGCGGACCGCGATGTCCGCAAGTCGCTTGCTCGCAGCCCTTGGAGACGGAAGAGACTTTGTTTTTATCAACTGACACGATTCAGCGATCAGCTGATCGATTCTAAGCTCTACAGTGTCAGCCTCGTCGCCAGAAACTAATGTGGAGGCAGAACACCGGAATATCTTCTGAAGTCGGTCGCATATTACGTACATAGCGAGCATAAAAGCTCCTACAAAGGGGCATTATATTATATTTCAAAAGAAATCTTTGGCGAGTTGCAACCATAAGTACCGCCCTAATAAATAAAAACTGTAGACTGAACCACCTCATAGGTATAATAGATGTCATATCTTGGAGTTAAATGTTAGGTCCAGCAATAACTACACAGACGGACTGCAGGACTAAACACTACAGCTCACATGCCGTGAATGCTTAGATCAACCTCCAGCCATCGCAGACGTAGAGATCTATTTTCCTCGAGATACCCTCTCGCATGTAAGTTCAGGATATTGAGGTAGGTTAAACTCGTATTTCTCTGAAAAGACTTGTACATGGCGACTCTCTTCACATGTCTACTTAAACTATTACATCCCCTCTTTCCGTAGTCTGAGGCTGACGAAACGGCACCTTTCCTGGGCATGCAGTTAGACGAGCTTGATGTGGACTATCCGAATTTACACGATTATAGAAGAGACAGGTGTGTTCGTATTCGGCTGAATCTATTTGGCGAAGGTGGTGCCAATAACACTGTGAAAACCTCAAAACGGACTGGGTTTTATTAGTATTTTCTGAAAGTACATCTGTAAGAGTCAGATCGCATTTTTTATGACCTACTAAAGTTTTCATGTCTCGGCCCAAGGTGTTCTCAGAAAAATGGAAAAAGATGAAAATACATGCCACGTCTAAATGAAATGTTATAACATATACAGGGAAATTTTAAAGAAGATATTTTTGTAGAAGAGTATAACCCATTTGATCCCTCCTGAAAGTTTCGTTACTTACATTGTGTGCGAACTTTACACTACATAAAATAGCAAATCGTTTCAAATAAAAATAAGATAACAGCTTTGCTAACTTGCAATGCTAATATTAACTAGAGGAGCGTAAATAAATATTGCATATTAAAAGAGAATATATTTGTTTCTTTTTGATGTTCCGTTTTTTCTACGGGATGAAAAGTTGATGTATATTGGAGCGACTTTCCATCATCCCCTAACAAGATTGGTTTCAAGACAAACTGGTTTCGGCGTCAGGTCATCTTCAGGGTAATTTTTCGACTGAAGTGCTTGCGTACATTTTGTTGTTCCTTTTTTACTTGGAAGGATTCCAATCAAAAATGACACTGAAGATGGCCCAACGTCGAAACCTGTTTGTATCCAAATCAAACTTGACAAGGCATGACGGAAAATCGTTCCAATACACAGGAACATATTTCTTTTTTATTTCGTGTGGACTTTTTCCTTCCTCTTTCGGAAAAATTATTTTCCAGAACATTTTAATTATCTAGCTACATTATAAATTTGTGTTATGAGAAGTTTAATGACATTTTAAGGTGGCAGCGAAAGGGTTAAGAAATTCAATGAAAATATTTCCCGTCAAATTTTACTGGCTCAGTATGCCCTAACTTTTTATTACGCTTTGACATATATATTTTGATACATTTTTCCACGATTTTAAAAACAGACAAACAAGATATGACTACTTAGCAGCCCTTAAAAAAATGCAAGCTAACTTTTACAAATTCAGTTGAGGGTTTACTCTTGGATAGATTTATTTTCAGCAAATGCTAATCAAACCCGGTCTAAATTCCATTTCCTTCAAATTGTCCGCGCATTATCGGTAGTGCGAACCCACAAAACTCTCCAAGAGGTTGTTAGTCGATATAAAAAAAGTTGATATTTGAATAAATTTTGATAATATATATTTATATTCCAACATATTGATTGAAAATAAAAACTTTCGAACTTTCTCTTTAGATTTCTTGTTTATCGGTTTTTTTCTACTTCATGATGTTTCAAGCCTTTTCGATCCGATTACCTGAAATGTATTAAACATTTTCGCAAATCACTAGCTTATTTTAATCAAAAGGAAGCAACACCTACAGCAGTAACGCCACATATTTATAACATTGCTTCTGTTTCAGGTGTTTATATTGCAATTGCCTCCGTAAAGCAGCAACAGCAACAGCAACAGATCGCCATCATCAAGTGGGCTGGACTGCGGAGAATGGGGCGCTTGATTCGTTGCACATCTCCCGACTGCGACTGCAACAGCTTTCCACAAGCTACTTACAGACAATCAATTTGCAAACGTTAAATACCCTCAGAGCTATACAACTTGCAGTTTACACTACTGTCGAGCTGTGAGATTCTTTTGCAATTCTACTTTTCAATAAAAATTTAGCCAATGTTGAATGTTGCATGTGGGCAAAGATGAAATGAAGTTGCTATGTTGCATTTTGTGCAAAGAAAAAGCAATCAAAAAACTTTTTCCATTAAATTGCAATTGGAGGTGGAGGCCAAGAAGCCAAATAGATGGACGTACATATGTAACTACGTATTGTACATATATACACAAATACATATGCATGCGTGTGTGTATGTAGTTAAGTAGCGGCGTACTATGATGAGGGGCGAAGTTTGTGGCATTCCGAGTTTATGAGTCAAGAGAGCATCGCATGAAGACATTTCGATTTTATTTCGTATATGGCAAGCAACTGCAACACTGATCGGCAATAAATTATCGAAATGCAAGTGCTTGCGTACACCTTGCTCTTCATTTTGTATTGGGATTGATTTTTTGTTGTTGTTGTACAGATGCACCAACATGCAGCAGTGCTAAGAAACGCCTTCAACAACAGCAGCAAAAGTAGTGGCAATAGCGGCAGCTGTAAAGTGCTAGTTATTGCTGCAAATCAATTGGTTGCAAATCATCGTACAATGGGCAGTTTCGTAAATTTCGTTAACTCTTTTTCACAGGTACACTAACTAACCTACCGTCGCAGGGAAGTCGATCGGCTAATGTCAAGAGTTCACTTGGAGACTTCATAAGGGCATTGTAAGGCCGAACGAGATTAGCCTGTAAACTCTAAATCAAGCCAATCAATCCTTACAAAAATATGCTAGGTATGGTCGCTAATAGCTTGTGGTAGTACTTAAAAAATCGGAAGCTCATTTTAAAGCATTCATGAGTACATGTGGGGTTTTTACTCATCTCTAAAGCTCCGACAATATGGGAAATGTTCCGGTGTCACATTAGTTGGAGTTACGATCCAAATTCGTATGTTTGTGTTTGGGCATCGCAATAAGTTTCGAGGTTTGCCAGCTGACCGGCCGCGCGGGCCTGGAAAAATATTAAACTAGTTTGGAAGGATATGGACATTTCTTAATAAGAGCTACTGAAAAGGAAAAAAAACCCCCAGGTCCTATAACAATGGATAGTATCGTGAAAGCTTAGAACAATTTCACATTCTTGGTTACTTCTGCAGTTACTGAACCTGAAGTCTTGATCAAAGTCGATATTCGTTGCCTTGGCGATCAGTAAAATTAATTTCAACCGCCGAACAGAAAAATATAGGCTTTGCTGTCAGACTTAAATCACCGTTGGCTGCTGCGCATTTCTCTCGCTTATCATTTGATTTTGACCGGGTCGCTCCAGTTTCATACACATACACTAAACATTGCACCCAATGAACGTAGATTACAAAAAGTTGCATCCCACCATACCTCTAACAGAAAATCTCGTCTAATTCACCATAACAGAACTAATTTGACGTTTGCTGATTAATATTAGAATCTTATTAGATCCAATTGGTTTCTGTGTGTGGTGAATTAGATGAGAGTTCTTGCCAGACTGACGTTTTGTTCTGGTATAGCGAAATGAGCTAAACGGTGAGATTATGTAATTTCTTATGTTCGCACCCCCTGAATGGGACATTTCCATCACATCTTCGCTAAGTTCACATTACGCCCAAGAAGGTTAGAAAACAAGATTGCGCCTTCTCCACTGAGAGCAACTGATAGCGACGTAATAAAAGCTAGAGAAAGAGAGAGCAAAGAAAAAATTCTAAAAAGGAAGAGGAAGAAACACCGAAGAAGCGGAATGCAGAGAGGACCAACGGTTCGCGGAAGGAATATGCTATTAATATTATTATAAGTGTGCAAGTTTATGAGTGAGCGTGAATGTTCAAAATTTAACATACACATAAATCTAGAAAAACAAATAAGATATCACAATACGTGCTTAAAAAAATTAAAGGAAATTAATTTAACAAGTTAAATAAAATATGTTATTATTGATTTGAAAGGAAAGTGTTTTAAAGATACTGGATTTTTAAAGTAGGTCTGGAAAATTTAATACAAATTAATAAAATAAAAGAATAATAATGTAGTACGTGCAAAGGAATGACATCACCTACTTGCTGGAATTTTTCCATGCAACCACTTTTTCTTTTCTAAGGAAGTTAAAAAAAATTCCATTTCTCAATTGCATTATTGTGCAATCAAACGACAAAGAACAGAATAAATGAAATACTTCGTATGAAAACTTTTCTTACTTCAGCGATCGCTAATAGTTTTACGAATCCCAGTCGACAAAAAGTAGAGGAGAATGAATGTGTTGTAAATTAACAGTTATGAATGTAACTTTTGCACCCGAAAAAAGAGCCGAAGAAAAATTTTTTTGTTTTGCTGACGTACGTTTTTCTACAAAATGCAATATTTTCTCCTGGGTTCTTCGAAATTAATAAAAACCTACATACAATAGAATCTGATTTCTCGCAATGTATTAGATATTTCTTTAGCGCCAATTTCCTTTATTCATGCTTTTGACAGCTGTTTCTCTTCAATCCAGATTTTTTTTCATACCCTTCCCACAGCAACAGCAGCCACTTCAACATCTTAACTATCTAAATTCCCACCGCTCTGAGTCAGCTTACCAGCCATTTCCATTACACTTGGCCGAAGTGCTAAGCACTCTAAAAAACTGGTTCTTTGCTAAACAGATCTATCAGTTACACTCAAAGAATCTTTTGGGTGTGATAAGGTAACTACAGTTCTCCAACGCACAATGATTTTAGTTTGGAATTTGGAATTTTTTGACTCAAAAAAACAGCGAGAAATTAGAGAAAAATTAAAATGATTGAAAATTTAAAAAGTTACCAACTTAGTTTTTTGTTAAAAAGTCCTAGTCCATAAAACTATGGTAAAATAAACTAAGTAGTATTTTCACATAGAACTTTGCTCAGAAATAAAACAAAAAGTTTGAGCATAACCTCAATAAAAAAATATCCTAGCTTGTTAAACAGTTTTAAAATTATTAAAAGAAAAATCAACCCGATTTTTTTTCTCCTTTGGAATCTTTAATAAAAGCAAGGCTGACATTGAAGAAATGTTAATTAATATTGCGACTTTGTGATGACCCTCGAAAAATTGCTGCCAGCTTTAAATCTGGAAGACATTTTTGAATTGGATGAAGTTTCCAAATAACTATTCTTATTTCTTTATACATTTCAGCGTTATAACTGTAATTACCAAAAACCTAGTATAGTTCTCAAAAACCAAAGAGGCTTAGAATATAGTTTAAAAACTGAGATCTTTTATTTTTAAAACCGATAAAATCGATTGTCTAGAATTTTGCGATTTCAATTACTCGCCTCCCCTTATTATTATTTTTTCTATTAGTTTGCAAAGCCCACTTAATGAAACATTAGTAAAAACTTAAGCCCGGAAAATTTACTGAAATATTTATACTTTTTTTTAATTGTATTTCAATTTTAAAAGGAAAAGTTTTACTATACGTATACTATAAAAATAGTCATTCTTAGATGCCCAAAACAGCAACAGAAGGAAACATTATTCCTTAATGCTGATATTGACATCGAAACTAAAATTTTTTTTTTAAATTTTGGTACAAATTGTGCAATGTTGTCGATAAACCTCTGAATAGCTAAGTCAAAAATACGATTAGAAAATGTTGTTAAGACAAATTATAGGATTTACTAATTTTACATAAATAAAAATAAATTTGAAATCCATCAACGATTATGCTTAAGTAAAAATGATTAAAATTAAGTGGCTTATCATTTCTCAGATTTCAAAAAATATAAATTTAGCTACATCTAAAAAACTGTTCCACTTTTACATATGAAATGATGATTGGATTTCTTATCTGCTAGTGTTATCGATGAAAAATTCAATGTTTATTAGTGTAAACTTAATTTTTTTGTTTTCAGCATTATCTCCTGCCAACTCAATATATCAATATATATTTAGTCCACCTCTTTTCTACGAAAAAAGTTAGGTAAAGAAGTAAACGTCGCTGACACGTTACTCATGTGAATTGCTCTGTTGAGGATCCTCTGGACATAAGAAATATCTCTAACCGATAATGAAAATCGAGATTGAAATTGCGTAAATTAAATTTTACATACACTCTACTGCAACAATTTATCGATATATCAGTTATGACAATCTAGTTCCCACTTAAACAGCTATTCAAATACACTGTCGTAAATTCAATTCCGTAACAATCTGCTTACAAAGCTGTCAACTTGCCACTATTCAAAATATGCAACAACAAAAAAAAAATACAATTTTTTCTTGCTTCATAATAAAGATAATACGAAACAAACACCGTCTTCTTTCTTTCTCAATTGATCGCTGCTAGAGTAGTGCTAGTAGAGTGTGCAGGCGGGTGTACGAGTATGAAGGAGAATTTTTAATTGACTTCTGACTTGACTTTTTGCGCTTGCAGCAATAACGAATGAATTGATGTGGCAACATGCCACAACAGTCGGCAACTAGTACAACTACCGCCGCGCCGGTTGGATGCAAGCAAGTGTGGCGTCGGTGGCAACACACACACAGTAGGCTTCACCACTTTTATTGCTACTCAAATAGCGCGTCAGTTGCTGTCGCAAAGTTGCAACTCCTGCAGCTACGCTTGCTGTTTCATTATTGTGGAAATGCCATTTTGGTGTTTGTTTTTTGTGTTTTGCATTTGTGATGCGACCATAAATGGCTGTGTATTGGACCAACGCTTAAAAGTTAATAAAATACGCCCAATGATAACAAGCAGTCAATCGAACGTATAACTTGGCCCTGAGGTCTTCATCTTCAACTTCAACTTCAACTTCAACTTTAAATGCAACAGCAGCGACCATCAGGCAAAACAACAAGTATTAATACATTTGTTTTTATATTACTATTTTATTATTATTTTTTCTTTATAAGCTTTTCGATATTGTTAATCCGCCAACAACTTTGTTTGCGCCCCAAGGTGAATGTTGGTGCTGCGTGCCACTGGACTGCCACATTGAGTAGCAAGGTAGTAGTGATCTTCCAGAAAAACAATCAATTAAGTGCCACGAATATTCTTGCTGCTGTAGGTGCCACAACGAAAAACCTTTTTATACCATACCGCAACTTGCAACGCACCGCGCCTCTGCTTTATTTTGGCGCTTGAAAAATTGTTATGCCACCGTCAGCTACTCTTTTCGGTTATGGTATGTAGTATGTTGCTTTATTTTTTTTTTTTTGTGTTGTTGTCAGTTATATTGGCATTTTATGATCGCGATTCGTTTTTATGACGTTTTTTTTTGCAATCACAAAACTTTTCGCTTATACTGCTTTGCTTGCTTTTTTTCATTTGCTTTTTCGCATTTTCGCCTCTGTTTTATGATAGCTTTCAACGGCAACGGCAGGATTTATTGCACATTTTTATAGTTACGTGTAAATTGGTTTTTAAAATGTAAATTTATCATAACACAAAAACAAGCAGTTTCTATTTACCACAATTGCAACTTCTCTTCAAATTTTGTATAGGACATTTTATTGCTGATCTGTTCTCTTCGAAAGAAATATTTATGCTTTTTGTTGCTGTATCTAAAACCGTTGTTGACGTTTACACTTGCGGTCATATAAGTAAATACCCTGCAGTAAAATTTGCTAGTTCGAAATTGACCTAGTTTGGTTAGCACTACTACTGAAAATTCTATCCTCCAACTGGTACATTTAACATGGCAATGCCCTAGGAAATATTTATTATCAGTCTCTGCATCAGTATCTATGGAGTTGATAAAATAGTCCGCCTCTAAGTCGGAGTCCTATCAGACGGGGATCTAGTTCGAAACTTAAACATAAGTAAAGGGCGTTCCCACAATTTGCTCAAAAGGGATAAGACCTTGCCTAACGACTTTCGACCAATAAACCATACCTCGTTCTTCCTTGAGATTCTTGAATGATTCCAAAAGATTACTCCGAAAGAACTATCTAGCCGCCAGCATGCCAGAGGGGGATCCAGAACTAGAAGAACCTAAGAAAGCGGCCCCTTTTCCCTACTCTGTAATCTTAAAGTGAATATGATTCTCCTCCTTGCAGAATATCAGCTGCCAAGTCACAGATTATGCTTGATCCAAGCATCTCCAAACACTAACCGAAATTTTACGTAACGTCCTCTGCCTCGTAAATTGCTGGTCGAGGGAAAGTGAATTTAAGGTCAACCCCATCTAGACTGAAATTATAGTAATTACTAGGAAATTTAGGATACCCCCTATTCAGTCTCCCCTTAATTCTTAATAGGAAGCTGGGATGGAACGGTCCAGTAATGTTTTCCAGACACAATTTCCCGCTATAGGGGTAGCCATTCTTTAGCTAATAAGAGCCTCAGTATCTTCGAAGTCGATTTTTACACTACGACATCACCTCCTCGAAGATAGCGATCGAATGTACGAATACTCTAAGTGATTTAGCCGCCAAAGTTACCATTAAATTACCAATAAAGTAGTTTTAGTACCAGGGCACAGTGACAGTGATCGACTTGCTCACAGTTAATACTGCGTGTGATACTGGGGTCCTTCTATCTTCTTGTAAGCACTAATTCAAATCATCTTTCATTGAAATGGCCAAGAAAGACATGTTCGAACCCAAGTGCTCAATTGGCAGATCTAGCCAAGCAGCTGAGAGAAGAAATCCGAAATTCTTATTCGAATCGCCCGCCCCATCATAAGTGCAGTGGTATTATTATTGGACACTGCTAAATGGGAGCGCACGGTCCACACATGGAAAATCCCGATGACAGGTTTTGTCGTAGCTGCAAAGACGAGGAGGAGGGGGAGAGAGTAGAACAATATCCCAGTAACGCCCCGCTCTGGCAAAACTACGATGTAACGCTTTCGCCTACTACTTCATTCAGCGTCTGGGTGATCTCGACTCGGCGGATGTCCACGACCTGCAACGCTTCGTCAAGGAAATACGATGATAGTGTTACATGGGAAACTGAGAAGGAAACAAGAGAGGACACTCAAGTGGTATTGCAATGGGCCTAACTAACCTAAGCTTACCTCCCTGCTCCACTAATCAGAGTGGCAACCACCGTAACCGTTGTATATATATTTTCTTTATATGTATATTAGGTGGTTTTTATTCGCAACCCACTTAACAACTCGTTAAGTAGGCAAAGCGAACTCGAGCGAGCAGAGAAGTGACGAATAAAAACCACCTATTAAGAAGTCCGCAGTCCGCCCAAAAAGGTGGGTTGAAAGTCATTAAGCCCTTCGTAATTAGAGCACTCGAAGAAAATAATAACTTGAGACTACAAACACCTGATTAAGATATAGCAGAAGCAATAAGATCTACAGTTTCAGTTTCACGACAGACCCGACATTATGGATTAATATCCTGTTGAAATCTGAATAGGTAAACCCTGAAATACCCGTGCTTAGTAAAGGTCGACATTAGGTGAAAATCCGCTTGACGATATTAGATGTAAGCCCACTGATCCACTGCCCTATAGTTGAGGTTTGCTAAAGTCAATACCATCGTCTATCCGATTGGTACGCGCTAGTGGCTTTGTCGCATGGTAGAATACCAGTTCAGGAACTAGAATATTTGTTAACGCCATTGCCTTTTCACTCGGGGTGTACACACAAATACTTATACATTCATACATAATAGTTTATAATTTACGCTTTTAGTAGTTTTTATTTGCGGGTGTTTAAAATGATTTTGAAGGGAATCTCTTACTCGTAATTTGCCATGCAAGTAAAGAGTATAGCTTAAATGACTTAATAAGAATACAGAAAGGCACTTCTCTATTACACTCTTTGTTTACAATCCACAATCCACTAGCAAAATAATTCACTACATAAAAAAGGGAAGCGATTTGGTAATAGTCCGCAATGCGAGAAAAACATAAATTGTGTTTGTAAAGGAGTACAGCTTTTATTTTTTTCTTTTAATTTATAGAGAAAACTAGTTCGTATTAGTCGATCAATCAATTTTGTAAAGCATAGTTGGAGGAATTTTAATCAAAATAGATGAACAAATTATATGGCAGCGAGATTCTCTCACCTATGATTCTCTTACGGTTCTCTAAGCACTTAGAAACTTCAAAAATCTATAGTTCTCCAAGTTATAACATCGATAACAACCAAGCCTACATATAGCCATTTTGTGAAAAATGCGATATTTCAGAAACTATAAGAGATACTTTAATACACAGGACTGGGTTGGGAAATGACAGGAAACCAAAAAAATTCGATACTTCAGAAATTATAAATTGGATATACAGTATTTTGTTGGAAAAATAAATCCGTGGCTTAAGTTGTTTTTTGGAAAAATGGGATTGACACTACCCACCTTAGAACTATGTACATATATGGTAAATCTTCGAAACTACTTTTTCAAACTCTACCAAATTTGGAGTACACTTTGCTTTTGTACTCTGTGAGCATAGTTCCGTAAAGTATAACGGTAATGTTCAAAAAATCCAAATTTTCAATGTCATTCCGAATCAGTAGCGAATTCGTTAAAATTTGGTACGAATAATTTAAGTAGAGAGTGAATTGCGTAAACATCGCGATTCTATTTTAAAAAGACAACCCCAAAAACTCCAAAAATTTTTGTTTCTGGTTGACATTTTGACAGATTTTTATTGATGAACCGAATAAAGTGTGTGAAATTGCGATTCCAGCTTCTTTTTCGCTTTGGGAAAATCAACAAAGCCGAGGTAATATTTATACATATTGTTGTTCGTTTAAACTACTCAATTATGCAAAAAATAGGAAAAATGGAAAACTGTACCGACAGAAGTGTGATAAAAGAACAAAAAATCATGGCTGTTTTATATTTAAAAGAGCACAGTAAGTTCGCCCACGCCCAATTGCCAAGACAATGTCGTGATCTGAAGTGAAAAAGTTTTTCTTTAGAACAGACAAACGAGAAAATGGTGCAGCGAGAAGAATTGAGGCCAGAAAGAAAATTCGAGGCGTCAGATAAAGGAACTACATCGAAAAGAGAAAAAAGTAATCGCATTAGAGAAGAATATTGAAATCTTTTTTGTAAAATATTGCACAAAAATTGTATAATTTACTGCAAAAACAATTGGTAGCTGGGATATCAAAAATTATATTAAATTTAGATTAAGGATTTAGATTCAAGCTGCGTTTTTTTAAATTAAATAAATGTAACATATTCAGCGAAAGCTCTTACTCCACTGACCGCTGGTAGCTTAAAACCAATTTATTTAAATAAAATTTAAATTCACTTTGAGCGAAAAATCTCGAGAATGCAATAAATAAGACATTTTTCTATTTGCTTTCTCGCATATGGGGACTGATCTCCTCGAAAACATTGTTACAAGATATAGAAAGATATTGGTGTTGAGGTTTGCACTTCGACCCTGCGATCTATTGTGCTCTCCGTTCTCGTCTAGCCTCCTTAGGAAGTCTAAGATGATGGTTGGTGGTAGCGAGCGTACAAGTTCCTGATCGAAGATGTATGACCCCAGATACCTATGCCGTCTTCTCGAGATGGCTTTCCATTCGAAGAGCAGCTGCATTCACATTCTAAAAGCTGTAAGAAAACCTGATCGTTTACTATTATACCATCCCAATATACATTTCATTTTTTGTCACAGGGTTGCTTAGTCCTTTGATCGAAGGTAAAAATGTGAGAGCTATAGGTGAACACATTTTTCGATTATTATCAATAAAATTTAGAGCTGGCACTATTTGTTCGTGATTTCGTTCTTGATTTATGATAAAATACCTAATTTCATCTTTGTTTATTGACCGATTTTACAAGGCGAAATTACTTAGTTTCATCGTAATTTGCTCATAAACTAAGAATGAGCTATAAAATACGATAGTGTGTCCGGGCTTTTATACGATAGGACGGAAAGTATGAACATTTTTGGACATCGCATTTTAGCGATACCGAATCCGAGTGCATTTGTACAATACGATTATTTGCTGGCAACTCTATGATTGATATGACTGAGTTGTAGGACTTATCTATTCGGCTCTGAGTGCCAAATAACCAAACAAAGAAGGAGGAGTAGGGGGAACGGAAAAAGTGAAACAGGTAAAGCATGAAAATACGCGTGAAATCCTCCAATAAATTACTACTATAGTTGCATACCAAAGTGATACGATGTGCTTTAATATGGCGGTCATAAATGATACTTTTGAGCTAAGCATAAAATTAACGTTTTTTCCGAACACTCTGAAATATAAAACTGTCTTAATTTGGCAGCCTGTCTTTTCAGCAATAAAATGCAAATATTGCACCGGCCGCAAGTGAGCGATGTTGTACGAGTATGATGTATTGTAATTAACCCCTTTTAAGTCAACTTAAATCAAGGGAATTAAACACTTTCCGAATGTTGCACGCATGTTGCAATTAATATTCCCCGCTTGCCGAAAGCAAAAGGCAAAGCGATGCCTGAGCAAATATGTAAATATACTACATGCATAAAAACCTACATACATACATACATAAATACAGGAGTATGTATATTAATCGCATTGCAATGCTGCGGGTGCAATGTGGGTTAACAGTAGACAGGATGTGGGTGGTATAAGGGGATGAAACAAGTGTCGCAGGCATTATTGTGTGTATGGTGTGTGGATGGTTGTGCGTCCCTGAGTTGTGAACAATAGCTCAGCCCTTGTAATTGTTGCTGTTGATTTTATTGCTGTAACTGATGTTGTGTTGTGACAGACTGCCGGCGGCGGGAAACGCTGCCAAGTTGAACTCATCATAAGGCTATGATGGTGCAGGGGTCTACTTACTTGACTCAGGTGTGTGAGTGCGTGTGTTTGTGTTTGTGTGGGTATGTAAGCGTGCTCGTGTGCGGCAGGCGTTAAATTGACACAATTGAACACACCCTCGAGAATTTTATGGCTCAGTGAGCGCTGAAGCTTTGGTTGGCATTCATTGAATCGAGTGGGTGATTCCATAGACCAACAACCCAAACATTTCTATGAACATATATATTTAGGTGCCAATATTTGTAATGTATGCATACTAAATACATTTGTACATATACATACATATTTGTATCTGCGTGTGTGTACCTTTGCCTTTTGCCTTTGCCTTTGCATTTATTGTGCTACGTGTGAATTGCACGCTCGAGGGTGCATTTAATCGGAAATGCTAACATCTTCATCAAGTGGTAATGTGACGATTGCTCTGCTGAGCCCCTGAACTACTGCTTGTTGTTGGTACGCTTCATTTGTTGCTCAGTACTTTTGCCAACTAGTATGCAGTGTGGCCAGATGATTAAAAAAATGAAGCTAATTTGACTTGTAGAAAGATTCGAAAGATATTTACAAAAAAAAATTTTTGAATTCCTGTCTGAATATCTGCATGTTAGCAACAACACTTGCTTGGAAAAATATGCGACCTGAGATGTAATATTGGGAAGAGAAAAAACTGCGCTATTGTGAATGAGCCCTAAGAAAATACATGGGAAATTTCAGTTTAAGACTTAATTCAATTTAAATATATAACTAGATCAACCAAAAATTGATCAGCACACCTATTTTCCGTTCTTAAATAACACTTAAACAATCTCAAGTTTCATGAAAGATGCTAACAGGGTTGCTTTTGCAGCTAAAGAAAATTTTATCCGAGCTGGAGCGTTCTTTTGCAACTCGCGTAGAATAAAACGGTCCCAATATAAAATTTTTAAATTGCGAGTATTAAAAATTTAGGTTTTTTTTTTATTGTTACAGCCATAAGTAATAAGCATTTTTAACTTAACTTATGAACTGAAATTTATGTGATTTAAACTAATTAATAACAATAATAAAAGTGTTGGTTTTTTTATCTTCTGTTTTTCCAACAGGGTGAAACGTTGATGTATTTATATTGGAACGATTTTCCATCATCTCTTGTTAAGTTTGATTTGGAGACAAAGCGGTTTGGGCGTTGTACCATCTTTTTTGCCATTTTTCGTTTTATTCCAAAAGATATTAAGCATGTTTACTTTCAATCTTCTTTGTTCAGCATTACTGATTGCTACCACCAAAAAAAAAAAAATACGATGTCGAAAACTTCAGAACAGATTTTTTCGTTTAATAAATGTTTAAATGCTCTGACTTCTACGTAAAACTCAATAACAGATGTCCACTCTAAAAGTGATATAAGTTTTCCCTATCGTAGTTCGATTAATGTTATATGACTTGTAGGGTAATTATACTTCTCTCTTCCAGTGTGGGAAAATATAACTGGTTTTGTAACATTCAATGAATTTTCAACGAAAAAAATGAATACGAATATTTTGTAGCGAATTCATATTATCTGGTAGGTATTGTTGTAATTCGATTATCAAGTCGATTAAAAGGCGTTGACAATTCCTACAAGCTACTTTTTCGTCATTCAAAATAACTTCATTCAATATTAAAATTAATATATGCCTAGAAAATGCACTAAATATTTGTAGTTGGAATGAAACTAATTTGAGTAAATGAACTTATTTTTTACAAAGTTCATATTTTAGGTAATTAACAAAACAATATTTTAATTAAAACAGGCTAAAAGAAAGTCATGAAGCTAGAAGCACCAAGGCTATATCCACGGTCTACAAAAAAGGTGACGCCTTCAGAGGTACCCCTACTTTGGCCTCGCCAAGTTTGACAATTCTCACTTTCAACTAGACAAAGCCAATTTTTTTTTATTATTTGGCATTTTTTTTATAAATATCTGCCTCTAAATCAATATTTTTACACCTTAGAACAATTACGACATGTTTTTCACTGAAATATTGAAAGTTATTCAATTTTCTCTCTTCCGTATTCTGGTTTACTAAAGTCGAGATCTGTCACTTCGTAATCTGGTAATCTATCATACTTGGGCTATATATTGCCTACAAAAAGTCTCATCTGGCCACACTATTAGTATGTGAGAGGGTGGTGTGAGTTTGTAAGACGCTTGACAGTTGCCAAAATGGGTGGGGTAGTGAAAGCTAGCCAAGTATGGCTTAAAGGTATCGTTAGCTACCTAAGATATTGGTTTTAAACAGTAGAGCTTATTTATTGCTTTGCAATTTGCTTCAGCCAACAAGTGTTGATTTATGTTGCTCATAAATATGACTAAGTATTTATTATATCTGGGTATGCAATATTCGTATGTATTTATATATTGGTGTTTAGTGTTTATTGTTTTGTTCTTATGCTCTTTATTGTCTTTGGTATTATTGCTTATACAAACTCATATATTGCGGTTGAGCGAATTATTATTGCCCTGTATATGTTATATATGTATGTATGGGGATTTGTTTATTGTAGGAGTTTATTGTTTGCAAATAAATGCCATATTGATATGATATAATACAACATTGCTGTGCTTTTGTATTGATTGATTGGATATTACACTTATATTATGTACATATGTACTATGTATGTATGTTTGCTTATACTTACGTGGCGGCTGATAATTTCACCACGTCAGGTAGGTACCTACTTATTGCAAGAAGATTTTAATAAAATGATTTTGATTTTAATATTAATTGAGAAGCTGATTTTTCTTCGCAAATTGTGTGCTTTGCAAATTATTTCTTAGAGCTCTCCTCAAAGTGGCCTTTTAAGACTGCCTTCAACTTACTGTGGTCCAAAAATCTTCGAAGCCATAACTCTTTCTTTAAATTCGAAAGAAGGGAGAAGTTAAAGGAGGGTAGGTAAGGACTAGTGTTGGCGTTAAAAATTTTCGAAACGGTCTAAAAGAAATTGTCACAACTGTCTAGTTTTTTAAAGAAATACATAAGAAAAAATTGGAATTCGTCTTATATACGTAACATATACATATGGGCATTTCCACCAGAAGGTCCACCGCAGACAAAATATTAAAAGTCAATAAAATTACAATGTATCAGCACATATTCATAGGGTACCAATAAGATTAAATGCACATCAAAGAATTTTTCATTTATTCCTACCCCATCGCGGGTTATTCGAATATAAAGTCACACAAGCTGTACTTTTTTCATTTGCGTATTTCTACTGCACGTTTTGTTTTGTCAAAAATTCTTAAAGAGAGGCATTTTGCTTTGACTTTCGGTTTTCATAAAATATCTATAAGGGTGTAAAGAGTAAAAAAATTGCATACGCAATATTTCCATTGCAAATAACTGTAAATTTTTGCTTTGAATTATTTCGTATTTCGATGTCCCGTGCGACATCGAAAAACAACATTTGTTACCAGTGCGCCCAAAGTACATAAGGAATTATTTGCAATTATTGACTACAAACCAAGGTTTTGATACTTTTTTGATAAAACAAAACCTTTTTGAAAACAAATAAGATTTGTGTTTGTGGTACTTATTTAAAGTTGGTCACGTGCGACACCGTATGTGTGAGTTTAAAAAATATTTTTCCAAAGTAGTAGTTTAGCTATAACCAGGTTACCATTGTTAAATGCATATTCACATAGGGAAACATGCAAATTTAAGTAATTTAAATACATTTCACATTTTTTCATATCTCATTGCGAAATATTCGGATGCAAAGAGCGCAAATGTGAAATATTGCTTATTTTGATATTTCTTTGGTATGTCTTGTCTTTATAATAGTTATTAAACAGATACATAATGCATTGACTTTTGCTAGCTCAAATCTTTCTAGCAGTAAAAAGAACGAAAAAACAAAATCATAGGTAACCACGCAATAAAAGACAACGGTAAATTTTTGATTTGCTTTTTCGTTTAGTTCGTTGTCACGTTGGACATGCAAAAAGAACATTTTTACTCAGTGCGTCGGAAAAACATGCAGTAAGCTGACAAAATAATTATTACAAATTGTGTTTATTCACGCGACTTAAAAAAAAAATAAACCGGTAAAAAAATAAAAAATTTGTGTTGTTTTAACTTGTATAAAGTTGGTCACGAGCGACATGGTAAGTGAGAAATTCAAAATTATTAATGTAAATACGCATTTAACAAATTTTTAAATGTAGATGAGCACAAACAACGTTGAAAAAAACAAAAATAAATGTAAGCGGTATAGAGAAAAGTTAAAGGAAGATGTAATTAAATGGCAAAATAATAAATTGAAAAACAGGGAAAGAATGCGAAATAATAGGCAAAAGTGGAAAGATTCGGCTAAAGGAAATAATAAAATTATTGAAGCAAAAAGACAGGATGATCGCATACGCAAGAGACAAAGTCGGGAGAACGCTGCAAAAATTAAAAAATTAAAACAAATACAAAACGAACCTTACAAATGCAAGCAAACGTTGGCGAAAGCTGTGAAAAAAGTGGAGGATGCGTTGCCAGGGGATATAGAGAAAAAAATAAAAGTTCTAAAAGTTTTATTTAAAAAATATAAGCAGCCCCCACAAACAAATTCCAACACTAATGCCAGCACTACGCTTCCAGGAAGCCTGTTTAATTCCATTCAGCAATTTTATGCGAACGATAATGTTAGTGTGCAAGCTTCAGGAAAGAAGGACACAATTTTCATTGATGGAGAATTAATCGCTAAACGCTTCATGATAATGACAGTTGGTGAAGCATATGAACTGTATAAAAAAGAGTATGCAGAGGAAGCAGTTGGCAAATCTACATTTTTTAATATGCGACCACGCTATGTGCAGTTGGTAAATAAGACTCCACATAATATGTGTGTTTGTATGTACCATGCCAATTTTGGTTATTCGATAGAAAGCTGCGCTAAAATTATACCTACATTTCCTAGAAACTTTGAAAGCTTTCTTAAATCTGTTTGCTGCAATATTAACAATGAAAATTGCATGACCGGCAAATGCAATGAGTGCTTAACAGATTTAAAAAATGAATACATTCCTCTAGCTTATTTATCAAATATGGAAGATGAAGTGAGCTGGGAGAATTGGAAGAAAGTAGATAATCGAATTCTCCTTACTAATACAATTGCAACTTTTTCGGATTTAATAGTTGATGTGGAAAAAAAATTGCCCTCTTTTAAAACTCATTTTTTTGTGAAAAGAGCTCAGCAAAAATATTTTGAGGAAACTAAAATCAACTTAGAACCTACGGAAATAGCCATTCAAATAGATTTTGCGGAAAATTATAGGCTAACACACCAAAATGAGATCCAAAGTGCTCACTTTAGCTATCGCCAAGTATCCATTTTTACTTGTGTTGCTTGGATGTCAGGAGCAACAAATTCCTTTGCTGTCATCAGTGACAAGCTAACACACAACAAACACGATTCCTTTATTTTTTTAATAAATCTATTAATTGAAATGCAGAAATCTTATGGAAGTCTGTCAAAAATATTTATTTTCTCTGATGGGAGCCGCTCTCAGTTTAAAAACAAATTTATATTATCAAGCCTTTATGATTTTATTCAACAATTAGGATGTTCCTCAGTAGAATGGAATTTTTTTGCAAGCTCACATGGAAAGGGAGCCGTCGATGGAGTCGGAGCAATCATCAAAAGGAAAGTGTGGCAGATAACGAAATCAAAAAATGTTGTCATACCTGACGCACTTTCATTTTATCAGTGTGCACAAAATAACATAAATGGAATCAAAATCTATTTTACGCCATCTGATGAGATTGAAAAGCATGCTTTGTTTTATAATTTAGACGAAAAATGGAAAGCAGTTAAAAACATACAAAGCATTTCTCATTTGCACTTTTTTTCTTGCGATGGTCAAGAAATAAAAGCAGCCAAAACTGCCTATTCTGAAAAAAAAACAGTGCTTGATATTCATAATCAAACTCATTAATGTTTATTATACTTATACTCATGAAATTTCTTTAAGTTTTTTATTATTATGTTTGAATAAATATTTTGGTTGACTTATGCATAGTTTGTTTATTTGAATTTCATTATAGAGCAGAAAAAATAACAAATATGGTGATCGAAAAAAGTGTCACGTGCGACATGTCACGTGCGACCATCTCTTTTATTAAATAAAAAAAAAAATATGAATCCTTTATGTCTACAATGCTAGCCATTTTTAAGGAACATCAAAGCACAACATTAAAAAAAAATTACATCAAAACATTGCTTCCCATTTCGCTGAAATCGGCGTTTGAATTTTTTGCCACGAAAACCACTTCTGTTTTTGGTCACGTGCGACCACCTTGGTTTTTTGCTAATATCTTGAGAACTAAAAATGATACAACAATTGACAATACCAATAATTAAAGGGCTAATTGAGAGCTATAAGGCCAGCTTTTTTTTTTTTTTTAATTTCATTTATTATTACATTTTTTTTCACTTGAAATGTGTACAACAGTCACGTTCGACACCATGGAAATGCCCATATGTATATATATATTAGAGCGGGTCAAATTTTTTTTCAATCAGGAGTATAGCAAAAACGTAATCTACTGATGATTCTAAGAAAAATTGCTGAAGACACCACAGCTCTAAGTCCGATTTCGAGTCCCCCACATTTGCGAAATAGATATTTTGCCATATGAATGTAGGGTTTGGCCAAAAAATCTTCATAGCTTTTGATAGAATCATATAGGTATTTTACGAACATTTCAGAATCTGTATTAATATCTATAATGTTATTGAATTTTAGTAGAGATATCAGGCTTAAATTATGAGAAATTAACTTTTACTTTGAACTTTTATTTTTTGTTATCATTTTTAACAAATTTCTTATGGAAAATTTTCAAAAAAAAAAACCTATATTTTCAAGTAATAAGCAAAAAAACAGAATTTTTATAATTTTAGTGTAATTTATTGAACAAATTATTTTTTTACTTAGAACTGACCATTTTAGCGTATTTTTCAAAATAAAAGTATTACTATGTTATTATTTTTTAAAATCTTCCGAGCCATTTGACGTAAACATATGATATTTGATATATACACATTTCTTTCAGATCAAGGTATACATAATGTTGGAAACCCTAAAGCACTATAATAAAATAACTGTTCAATATCTAAAAAAGATATGTCTTTAATGACTCAACAAAGTAATCTGGACACGCTAGTACATCATTTTGATATCTTAAACATTTGATTTAAATGAAATATAAAAATAAAAAAAATAATAAATTAGTTTGATTTTAACGTACCACACTCATTTTCACAAATTTGATTTTTTAAGTATTTATCTAATTAAGTTCCTTATACCTAATATGAAAGAATCCGCGGTATGATTTAGTAACATATTGAATATTTTGTTTGGTTTTAATTACCGTCATATGAGAGGAGGGCTAAGTTTTTGTCTGATTTCTATATTTTTCGAAATTGGGCTTTCTGACTAGGAATGCAATATGTGCACGTAAAGTGGTAAAATTTTAGATATACATACCTATTTGCTCTGATCTGGGCAATGCCACGCTAATCCCTAACATTTATGATTCCATGTATTTCATTCTCAAACCCAATCTTGTTTATAACTTAAAGCAATTACCTGATATAGTTAATAAATATCGAATTTTTTGTTTTTTGTAAATTACCGTTATATAAGAGGTTGGTATGGTTTTTACATGAATTTGGCTGTTTTAGAATTATTTGCTTATTGACTTGAGTTTGGCAGCATAGCTAGTGAGATATATTTATGCCGGCATTATGTAATTCAGTCTCATCTCAAGTGACTAAATTTGAGACTTTCAATAAGAGACATTTTTTGTGACTTGAAACGATTTCGGTATTCAGTAAGCAACAGCCTCAAAAAATTTCACCAGAGACTGTGGTGAAAAGCAGTAGAGATTATCAGCTGACGGTATGTTCAACTAGATTCAACGATAGCACACAATATACATACATACTTTTTCAATTCTTTGTCAACAGCATTATTGCTCTTCAAAAATTAAAACAATTGTGTGAATCATAAGGCGTCATAATATGCCATTAGTCATAATTTAAGAAATTTAAATTTAAGAAAATACAAAATTGCTCAGTTTTGATTTTTTGCTTCAATGCAATCCAAAAACATAACTTTTGAAACATAAAATTTTATGATTTTATAATTTATGACACCTTGTGAATCACCAAAATATGTTTACCGTAAAATTAATATTGAAAATAACCGTTCAAAATTCTTATTACTACATTTTATATGAATCGATTATTCAAGATATGAGTAAAAATTAGAACCATCAACAATCGATGAATGCGGCGTATCATCCATATGCACATTCGATCAAATGGCAGAACAAGAACATAAAAAAAATGTAAACAAATATTTTTTGTTATTATTCATGTGGAAAATTAAGCGCTATTTTTTTTACAGATTTAAGCAAAATATAGAGAAAGGCTAATGGACAGATCAAATGCTACTTAATTTTCGCCGTTTGTTCAATACATTCATCAATTTCTTTATCTAGGTCGCAAGCTCAGGACCAGCTGACAAATTAGTAACATTATTTTGAGCCTAGAGACTTGAAAACGTTTACTGAATACCGAATGGTCTCAAAATCAAACTCACCACTGAAAACTCTCAATTAGTGACTAGGGACTGCTTACAGAACGCCGAAAATAGTTGTTCAAAAGGACGGTACCAATTTTTTTGTCGTTCCGTGTATTTGCTTATGCAACTTCATTCTGCATATAAAATTTCAGTAAATTCTCTTTAATAGTTACTGCAATATAGCGTTTTTTTTTTTGGGTTGTGAATATTCCCGTTTTATGAGAGGTGGGCGTGGTTTTTATTCTATGAATGGCTTAATTCATTTTGAGCATTTTGATAAATATCTTGTGAGCCCAGTGCGCTTGGGCATAAAAATGGAAATTTTTTCTGGCTAAAGTGACTATAGTGACGGGGAAAAAAACGAACTGCCATACTGAGGAGAAAAAGAATAAATAGTTACAAGAATTTATTTTCGTAAATTCTGTTATGTGCTTGTTACACGACTACAAGGGCAGTTGTACACTAAGTTTTGTTGAGATATCTCAATATTTACTAGAATAATCAAACGGATGGCCAGAGAGGTATGGTATAATCGATTTCTCTATTCATTCTGAATTTTTTGGTATATGTATATATATATATATATATATATGTATATGCATTTATATATGTATATCGGTTGCTTTAAGCTGTTACAAACAACCGTTATGTGAACAAAGCTAAATACTGAGTGCCCTAATGTGCTCTGATTGAGAAAATATATTCTACACACATTTCGTGTTTTATTTGCGTTCAAAATCCATTAAAAGCAATTTTAAAAAAATGTTCAATAGAAATTTTATAACGTAACGTCACATCAGCTGATGAAACAAAACGTGAAAGATTGAAAAATTACACTGAAGATGGCAGAACGTTGAAACCGGTTACTTTCAATAGACATCTAAAAATTTTTCATTTAAAAACTTGAAAAATTAAACTTAAACACTTCAAATATTTCTACACAAAATTCTCTACAAATATTCTTGCCAAAAATGCAGTATGGTGCAATTTTGTAACCACGGTCAAAATTCACAACTTGTTTTGAAACGTCACGCAAATTTTTCCGCTATTAACTATTGTATTTTTTTTACTTAATAAAGGCAACTTAATTATTATGAAAATATGTAGGTATTTTAAAATTTTTAAACTTTTACATTGTATTTTTAACATTTTGTCTTTCAAACTTTACGTCACGTCAACATGCGTAGCATTATTCTAACTCAATATATTTATTAAGGGAATTCACAAGTTATCATAACTTCACGTAAAGCCGTAACCCCATAAAATGTTAAAGCAGATTAAAATTAATTTTGATTTTTATGGTTGAATTGTAGAGAAAAAGGAAAATGAATTAAAATAACATAGCTTTGCTTTTTTAAAATTTTATGACAGTACAAGATTTTACAACAACTTCTGAAGCCTCTCATTGTTTATAATAGTTGTTAAATAAAACTGCCTGTTTTAAATAATTTACAATTGGAAAATCAAAAACGCCGCATTTATTTTGAACTGCAATTTTTAAGCTGATACGGGCTGAGTGTAAAGTTATTAAAATAGTCCAATTTTAGCGTGGCTTCAAATTTACTTATGTTGTCTAGAGGATATATTCATGCTTATACGAGGATGTTGGTAATAATTCCTTCAGTTGCTTGGCACACACTCTCAGTAGTCATGTCCTTAAAAAACAAATCCAGGTAGGTCTAAGCCATGCCACTAAATGGTTCACATCGTGATCGGCAATGATGGACTCTTTGGCAATGTTTTATTTCTATTCATTACTCTTCTCCTTAAAGGTTTTAAGCAAGAACTTTTAAAATATTTTATATTTTCGTAATTTATTTCTTCAATGTATTTCAAATAAACCAATTCATTTAATCTTACTAGTAAATGTAGTCTAACGCTATAAAAATTTCTTGCAAATTTCCCATCGGCTTTTTTTGTTCCACTTATTATTGCATTTGATAAAATAAAGGTTCAGAAAAACGGATTTCCATTGCAAATATCCTTGATATCATTTAGTCAAGTGGAAAAAATTCAATCAGCATACTCGACAAATACCCGTCGCAGTGGCAGGCTCACAAAACCAGCAACCAGGAAAAGGAAAGTAAAGGCAGACAATGAAAGAGAGCGTGCACAGTGGATTGGACTTAATAATAACACGAGTATAAGCTATTGATATTTTTATTGAGTACTGAAGCTTTAAAGCTGCTGTCTTTTCATACTGAACTTAAGGCGTAGCGCATTTTTCCTTCAAATAAAATCTGTACTGTATATTCATTAAAGGCCGTGCTTTTAATGGATCTTTGTTTTTTTTTTAATGTATGTATTCTGCATGTGCTCCGCATTGTTTTAGGCATAGTAAAACTCTGATAGCTGGCGCCGTAGTCCAGCTATATTTATTTACCAAAACTACCGATAATAATAATAATTTAATAATAATAGCATATCTCTCATGCTGGTCACGGGAGCGCTAACCTCTACACCTATTAAATATCTGGAAGTAATTTTAAACCTTCCACCGATGGATCTACATATATAGCAAATTTGGCTGGCTGTGGTGCTACCAGGCTTAACGCGATACAGCCATGGAAAGAGATAAGATACGGTCATGCCAGACTCCTGGAAGCTCTTACGAATACTTTAAGGAAACTTGATTACACTACTTCCCTAATCTACATGGACAATAAATTTTCCACAAGAACCCCAAAGAGGAATGAATGGGAAGGTATCATAGACCCAGCAACGGCTATCATTACAAATGGTTCCAAACTTAACCAGAGAAAGGGCAGCGGGTTTCACTGTAGTAAATTTGCGCTGGACCTCAGCTTTCGCGTACCAGACCACTGCAGCGTTTTTTTGGCAGAGCTAAATGCCATAATGGAGGCTGCTCGGTTTCTGACAGTGTCCGCTTATACAGACGGACCTGTCACTATGTACTCCGACAGCCAATCGGTAATTAAATCCCTTAATTCTCGCAAACCTAAGCCCACGGTTGCCATAAAATGCAGAAGTGGACTCAATCTGCTCGCGTCTAACGGAATTATCTATTGTAAATTCTACTCTAGACGCGGGCATGGCTTTAACATCTTGCATACACAGTTTTGAAGACAAAACACAGCGAGGAGGTGAATTCCAGGTAGGACATGAAACCCACCTGCTCGATTACCAGACAAATTCCGCCAAAGGTTGAAGTAAAGCGATCCAAAGCACTCATTCGCCTTGACCGCTCTTCTCTCAGCCTAATGGTCGGGGTAATAACCAGACACTGCCTCATGGGCATACACGGGAGGAGACTGAGAAGTCTAACCAACGATTTCTGTGGAAGTTGCAGGGACGAAGACTACCACTAACGCCACTAACTCGGTATAGGTATTTTCTAGACAGACCTAAGTTCGGCAAACATTCCCGATATGCATGGCTCCCGTCAGCGGAATCACAACGGGCTTTGGTGGCCAACCAGTGCATCCGTGGTCTTGCAATGTGGTCTATGGTTTTTAAACTTTAAACTAAAAATCGTAACTATACTTAAATAAGTCCAAAAATAATGCCCAAACCTTCCATTTTTGTGAATCTAAATATTTTGGGTTTATATGCAAGTATAGATTTTATAAATACATCGACTATGGCGCTACCTATCGGCGCTAACCGTTGAAGTTAACGCGTTCTCATATCTGGCAGAAGTAAAATTAATTTACTTGCACTGTTTTACGGCATGAGGGATCAATCTGCGTACGTGATCGGATACAAATTGTCGATTCAAGTTGTCTGTCATTTAGCGATGCGACTCTCGAAACATTATCATAGGGCGCTGCAAGGCAAGCGGGTACTAGCAAGTAACTTAATATTTTTTGTGTTGGGTAGGTTTAAAGCTACGTATCACTGCCAAATCTAAACTGAGTACGCCAGCAACTTTTCAATTTTACTACGTACTAAGCAAAAATTATAGCTCTACCACGCCTATATGTGTTCAAAAATATTAAGTACAAACGCGAATTCAATGAACCGAATGAATTTTTATGTAAAATTACCATAAAAAAAGCAAATTCCTTAGTTTAAAATTTTTTCTCTTGTTTTCACCACTGTACATCCATTTCAATAATCGGCGACTCTTCGAATTGCTTAATATTCGTTGTCAGCAAATAAATGCTGATCCACAAAAGTTTTCGCTGCTACGTCGAAACAAAACATTCAAGCGGAATCGAATTGTACTCTCGATAATTTAATTTGTACCAAAGAAATACCAGCAGAGTACACAAAAAGTTCAGTTAAGAGTGGAGGGGCGATGGAATTGCAAAGTAGCAATGTCGAATCGCCCAAGTTGTCATACTGCCAAGGATTTTAGTGTGAGTAGAAAATCTCTTTTTTATCTCAGTAGCTCTGGTTCTATGTATACTTAAAATTTCTTTGTTTTTCAAATCCCATCGCCTTTTTTGCGCTCTCAAGTATTTTACTTTTATGGTTCTATTTTTTTTATTCGTAAATACTTTTATATATTTTTTCCAACTCGCTTTTATATTTCGACGACATACTTTTTTGTGTTGTTTTTTTTTTTTTGCTTCTAACGCTTAAAATTCATTGGCGCATGAGAACACGTTCTTACTTTATTCCTTCCGTTGGCTCAATGCTGCAAACGCTTTTCCGTTCTCCACCTTCCGCATTCAAGTATAGAAATAGCCAACAAAAGCATACAAGTTTTGAAAAGTTATGTTGGAAAGAGACTTGAAAAAAATACGCTCATATTCTTGTACACTTGTGTACGATTGCTCGAAGTACATACATATTTACTCCTCCGCCCATTGCCAATCCATTGCAATGCTTCGACTATACTTTATATAGATACATATTGCATGCATGTATGTACATATATAAAGTATGTATGTATGTCTGTCTGTGACTATCGCAGCAGTTAGTTGCTGGCATTCAGCTTGCTCGTCCTTTGATTCATATTCGTATGAATATTCGTACTCGAGTTTGAGTATTATAAGTTCGCCCATATTATAGGAACAATAAATATACGTGATCAGCATATTGGAGCGACGTCACGCTGTGCTCATCATGTCCTTGCGCATCCTGTGCAACGTCTAACCACCGATGACAGCCAACATAAATACTCCCGCTGCTATTCGTAGACAGCCATATAGATTTTCAACTTTATTTGTTATAACATTTTTCGTCAAAGTTACTTTATAAAGTAAAAGCAATAGCAAATGCACACTCCCATACACACACACACATACATACAAATACATTTGTGTTATTAAAGTATTGAAGGCGACTGTTATCCTTTTTGTCATGACTGTGTATATTATGGGATTTATGCATTGCACAGCTACCAGGTTTTAAGCAGGAAATACTTGAAGAGTTTTGTGTGGCACTGAAGAACGAACTTTTTGCCGCATTGTTGTAAAGATATATGCACTTGTCGATACTACCACATACATATAAGTTCTACTTACATACACAAGTATATTTTTACCATAAGTAGGAGAACATTGCGATCTTAAGCTGCGACCACTCGAGTACGCCTGCAACTCTTCAAAAGTGACGTGCCCAGGAAGAGCTTAGTGATTTCGAGCGGAATTTATTGGTTTGAATAGTCCATCCTTTATTCACATATACATACACACTTACTATTTGTACACTCAATGTGACGAGTTGAAAAAAAATCTTACTCGTTTGATTAACCCAAAGAAGCGCCGTTACAATAAATTTAGACTCTGGCAATAGCAAAGCTACCGTCGACCGCTCTGTGGTTAGTCTACGGCACAGGCTTGGTTTTGGTTGGTATTGGCCACCGTAAAATTCGAAGAGTGTAAATTGTTCTGCATCTAACACACTATTAAAAGAGAAATGCGGGGGTGTCAAGGTGTTTTATATACGAAGCACTTCATTAACCTGAAAATTTTGTTTTCCAAGCCACTGGATATGGAACTTCCAAAGTTTGTTAGAATTTTCGATTGGTGGTACTTTTGTATACGTGGCGGGTCCTAACTAGATCGTGTGGGGTTTTGTTTTGTTGTGTAAGAACACATTTGTATAGCAAGCCGCTTGCCGCCGCATCTGCTGGAGAACAGTCGCTGTAAACCCCTGTGGGTTCTTAAACCGAAAATAATCCCCACCCGTTTCGCTTTCTTACACTAGCTTAACTACTCCCAAATGGATGTGCGGTAGCTTCCCAAAAGACACTTGGGAGAGATCACCGGGAAATCGTGATATGCTTGAACCATATGCAGAAAAATTGTTCTGGTCACTTTTAGGTGAACGACAACCAGAGACTTTCCCCATTAGCGTAAACTTCTACATTGTTTTGCTTTGTGTTTTTTAGAACTCTGATTTTGCCAGAATTATTGGTGTTGAACATTTGTCGATCAGGGCATCGATCAGCTTTTTCTAATAGCCGTCGATCCTCGGCAGCAATGGCAAACCACCGGTGTATTTTTGCCATGAAATAACTTTTCACAAAAATTGTCTGCCCCTCAATTTATGGTACAACATCAAGACCCACATCCACAAATTGTAGGAGAAGTTTGACAAACAGCGAGCTATTGTACATGATGTAACCGCCAAATTATTGTTACTATTAACACATATGATATTAAATTTTATTTAATGATTTTATTTTATTTTATTTTGTTTTATTTTATTAAATGTAATTTTATTTTCGTATATTTTTTTAAATTTCATTTCATGCAAACAATTAATTTAATTTCATTTGATTAGAGTTTTTTTCTTATTTTATTTTATTTACATTTATTTACTTTCGTTTCATTTTTATTTATTTCACTTTATTTTGTTGCCAATTTAATTTGATTTAATTTAACTTAATATAATTTAGTTTAATTACATATATTAAGTTTTTGACAAGTTTGTTTTTATATCAACAATAAAATTTCATTAAATTTCTAAGGCAAGGTTTTTATTTGAAAAATATTGGAAAAAACAACAACGTAAGTGAAATAGCGGCAGACTGCAGCACTGGAACTGTGTTGGGAAATAGGAAGGTGGAAAATAATAACAGTTTACACGTCGACTTGACTCAGCGATTCCTCAAGTCCTGGAAAAGTCTGGAATGAAGTCTGATAAGGAAGTATGTTGATCTCTGAAATAGCAGCAAAACTTTTACCGATTTGACTACCAATACTTTCAAAAAAAAAAAAATCAAAAAATCGCAAATGGGTTAGTGTTCGTAGGTTCCGTGTAGGAAGCAAAGGTAGCTTATACCTAACTTTAATCTATATTTATTTTATATTTTCTTTGAGATAAGCTAACTACTTTTGTATGGCGATGACCGAAAATAAGTCAGACTTGCACATTTTTGGCTTTGTATTAGTGTAAATGGGATGCAAAGGATACAAATTTGTCGATTTAAATAAATAAGTATAGATTAGCACTACCCACACATACACAGTTCCAGAGATAATGGTTATAAAAGTCGATCAGAATTGGTTAGTGATACTAATTCACACACACATACCCGTAGTATGCCCGGAGCTTTCTAGGAAGTTCAAAAAAAATACTGTTATTATATTTTTTAGTGGCATTGATACTGAATTAATACAGTGCCGTGCCAATTGATGTGTCTAAACTCAATACAACTTTGTTATAATATTCATATTGGCTTCAAAGTGGATATTATTTTTTTGATTGATTTCAATAACTTTATATTAAATTTAGGAGTGAATCCGTAATTTGGGGTTACATAAACTAGAATTAAATTGCGTGAAAAGCTACAGTTGCCAAAATAAAAATGCCTTTGGAAAGTAAGAATAAAATATAGTATTTTTTGGAACTTTATTTATATAGGATTTGGTTTAGAATTTTTCGCTTTTAAATGTATTAAGTGCCATTCAAATTGCGAAGTTTCATTGAGTCCTTGGCTTTGCCTTTTTTTTTGGCAACTATTTATTTCAACGAACGCATTCTTGACTTTAGGTTATTGAATCAAAAGTAAAAAATTTAGTGCCACTTATAACTTATGTGCGCAAGCAACTTACTTATATTTGAAATAAATTCGATTGCACTAAACAAATTTGCCGGACAATATTTAAATTTTTACGCAGAGAAGTGTGTTAATTCTCCCATTGCGTTCCAAGCCGCCATTATTGATTAATCGCTTGCAATAAATGAATACCAGGTAAGTATGAGGACTCAGAATATGTAATTAACTTATTTTCAACAAAAAGTACACTTACCACAAGTGTGCGCTCAACCATCGATGCACTGATTTTTTTTGTCGAAACTGCTGCGTTTTTACTCTTCGAGAGGGAGAACTCTGTTTTCAGCAAATTTTTTATTAATATCGCTTGTATTTCAAATATAAATTCTTATGATGTTCATTAACAGTTTGCTGTCGGTGAATACATAGAGCTAAAACAGTCACCTATAATTAAAGGGATCGTTTTATGTTAATAATCATTCAAAGGTAATTAATAAGGAGATCCTCTCATTTTTACTAGAATCTTATTGAATTTGTTAATAAGAAAACTTTTCATTTTTAAAAGAGCCCTTTTTAATTCTGAAAATATGTGCATATATACTTTATACAGGTGTTATTTGATTTATTCTTAGTTTGGTTTACCATGGATAATGCGCATCCTTAGAGACGCTGTACAGTGCACAGTGAACATCAAGCGAGTCGCATCGAATACACTATTATTGCTGTGGAGCAGAATATCGAAAAATACCCGAATGAGTCCATCCGCCATCGCGCGCAACAATTGGAGCTGTGACCATCGACTTGTGCAAGAATTGAAGCCGAACGACCATCAAGCGAGTCGCATGTTTGGTGAATAACGGTATGAACGGTATAGAGCCATGATTAATGACTTTTTCGTGCCTGAATTGGAGGATGTTGATGTGGACGACGTTTGGTTCCAACAAGACGGCGCTACATGCTATACATCCAACGAAACAATAACTTTATTGAATACAACTTTTGGTGAGCGCATTATCTCGCGTCGTGGGCCTGGGGCGTGCCCGCCAAGATCGTGCGATTTAAAACCACTGGACTACTTTTTGTGGGATAATGTGAAGTCGCTTGTCTACACAGATAAGCCCAAGACGATTGACGCCTTGGAAGAGAATATTCCGCCCGTTATTGCTGACATACGGCCCCAATTGTTGCAAAAAGTGTTCGAAATAATTTTTAGAACATAATGGCAAACCCTTATCTTTATAATAATAAGCAAAATTCTTGGCTATTACTTAAAATTATATGCGTTTTATTTCTTCTTTAAAACCACATGCCTAAAAAAAACACAATTTTTTACAAATATTGCTTTTTGGATTTTTGAATTTTCAAAATAAAAATTTTTGATTTGGATATTTATTGTTTCAGAAGTTTTCAATGAATATAGTTTAAAAAAATTTCAGCAATAAAATATGACTTATGAATAGATGTTTTAAAAAATAAATATCATTATCTGTCTAAACTTGTATTATATGTAGGTACTATGTTCAAGAAATGGCACGTGTCATACTACATACTTATACGCATAATTTATCAACACTACTTATTGATAATAAATACTTATGTCCTATACACATAGTAAGTACTAAAAATTATTATAATTATCTATAATCTACTTAAAACAATTTGGGTGTCAATAATTTTAAATTGATAAGATCTTCGGCGTATTAAAATTAAGAGGAGATTATTATGAAATGCAAGATTATTTTCCTAATTTTATGGAAAAGGAGTTCATCTTAATTTTACAGGTTATGTACTAGATTTTATTAAAAAGGTTTTCATCTTAATTCCATGGATCATTTTCTTAATTACTTTGAAATGTAGTTATATTATTTTTACAGATTATCGAAAAGACATACCCAGTTGTAATAAGAAGCTCTTTTTTATTGTAAAAAATCATAGAGAAATCCACTAAATTTTGTTCTAATTTATAGGCCATTTTAGGTGGTCTTTTCGCTCTGTGTAAATTTTTATCAAATTAACTTCAGAAACTTATTTAAAAACTTTAATTTGTAAGTAATTATTAAATTTAAAATTTAAATTTTTCCTCCATCCTACACAAAATCTAAGGCAAGAAAAACCTACTCCATATTTCTAAGCAAGCCACACGTACATAATATATGTTGCCTATGTAAGTTTACCCATATTTGAATAAGCAGAGAGTTATCGTATGCTCATGCTTATATTCGTATGTTTTTGAAAACATCTACTTTGTAGTTTCTTATTTGTAACTTTGATTTATGTTTATCATTGTGCTTTTTTTTCGTGTAGCGGAGATATTCCCCAAGGATGCCAAGTCTCACACATTTTTGCTTCGATAATAATAATGGAGGCAAATAAATAGGGCCACAATGACATATCTACATAAGCAATGCTGCTACAAGATACATACACATTATATTTACGCAATATGCTCACACAAACACACACACACTAGAGTATGTGTTCGTATGAATTTACTTTGGCAAAGCGCCTTACACTATGCTATAAAAACCGCCCCACTGCATGCAATATTTCTATGCATGGGTGTATGTGTGTGTAAATGTGCTTGTGCTTGTGTTTGCCTTGCGCCATTTGTAGCCCCAAAGTGCTACACAAAGGACTTGCGCGTCTTAAGTTTATTTGTTTATGTTGTAGCTTAAGCTTTTGCTGTTTCTTTTACGCATTCCTTTTTTGTTTTGGTTTTCATTTTGTTACAGCTTGCCGTTTTTCGCCTCAACTCTATGCCTTGCTTTTTTTTTTTTGTTTAGCATCGAAGCAGCTTCGCTGTTTAAATATAAAAACTACCAACGTTGCACTATCTTCAATTCATATCGTTTGGCTCCTTAGAAATGCAAGAATGCGACTTGAAATGCGCCATTTTCTCTTGTTGGCGGTGCCTTGACGCTGACGCCATCGAAAGAATACTTTGTATGTGTGTGTAGTACGTGCTCGCCCCAAATGCCACGGCATGCTATGCTATGACAGGCTGTATGTTTAAGATGAGGTTTAAAAGACGCTGGGAAAATGGAGGGAATATAAAGAAAATATAAAAAAAAAATAGGAGCGGCATTAAAGAAGTGGTGGTGAAAAGTTGAGAGGACATCAAGTGAAAAGTTTTAAAAATTTTCTATTTTTTCACAAAATGCTAGAGTGAGTTTTACTTTGCTTACTTACCGCTTTCCACACACACACCCACACACACACACAATTTTTTCTCTTCGTACGTTCATTTCGCTTTGTGCACATTTTTTATTGGATTTCTATTTTAACTTTTAAGTTTTTTTTTTACCGTTAACTTTGAAAAAGTATCTTTTAGAAATCACTGCAGTGTAAAAATGGGTGGAGCACAGGAAATATGCATAATCATCTTTGTGCTGATTTGAAATCACATTGAGTAGGAAGGACGTTCACGACGAAAAAGTTCTGAATATTTTGTGATACAATATACTAGAGACTTGCAAAATGGGCGGCAAGTGGGTGGCGTTTTTGGGGTGTGGGGTTGAAAAGGTACTACTGTAGCGTCAAGTTGGTTGTTGCAGGAATTATGTGCAGTTTCTCTATTTTTTTCTCTCCAAAGATTACAGAAAAGTTGAAAAGTTTGTCATGTTCTGCTTTGCTTTGAGACCGTCAAGAAATTTCCAACGAGATTTGTTTGTAATAAAATTAGAGCAGAAGTGGTGTAGGACAAGTTTTTGTAGCCATGTTATATGTAGTTACATAATTTAAAGTTAACACAAAACAAAGTAAAATGCAACAGTAACTTAAGTATTGAAAGTTTTAAAGCGGCTTAACAAAATGAAGTTTTAGTTTTTCTCTGCATGCTGAGGCAGTATGGGAAAATAATAACATTCATTCTAATGCTGTATGGATTGACGGTTGTGTGATACACTAAGTGTCATAATGTGCCTTGAGTTATATAATTTCAAAAATAAATTTTTTTACAATTTTAATTATAACTTTTCTAATTTTCTAATTTTATGAATTACCCCACATTTTGACACCACGTGAATCACCTAAGTATGTAAGTCTGTATGCGAAGGCCTCTAAATATATCCCAGACAATTTAAATGCAAATAGTTTTACTCTGTACAAATAGTTTTTTTTCCATGATTTCTTTATTTCTCAATGCTACTTCAATTTTCTGATGCGCTTTAAATAATACGATTTCTCAAAACTCTCAAAATACACTAAAGATTTCTTTATTTGAAAGTACAAAATAGCAGCGCCAAAATTAATTTTTGTCTCGAATTTAAAAATTGATAGGGTGGAGGAATATTTTTTAGCACACTTTGCTCCTTACTTTCATCATTATTTTCTTGTTCATCTCCATTTCCATCTTCATCAATATCTTTTTATTAAAACGTTTACCAAACAACGTAAAAAATAAACGTTGAAAAATAACTATTATTGAGGACGGAAAACAAATTTTCTCTTCATAATATATAAGTAAAAAATAATTAACCCTTAAGTTGAATTCACCCTGAAAATAGGTGGCACCCCTCTTCCCTTCTTCCCCTCAAAACGTATTTTTTCCCACTATTACTGTAATATTTCAGTTAACTATTAATTTAAATGAATTAAACTTTTTGAACAGGTGGGCACTCTATCCAAAATTATTTTTCTACCAAGCATATTTGGGGGTTTCACAAGGTGTAGTAATGTGTCATAACTCATAAAGTCATACAATTAAATAAAAACACACACAATTATTTGTTTCAATGCAATCTAAAAACATAATTTTTGAAATCTAAAATTTGATAAATTTATGAATTATGACCCATTATGACAGCTTGTGCATCAGCCTATTGTAAAATTTCATTAATATTACTAATTTATGTTTAGGCTACAACTCATCACATATTTTCTAAATGAATTTTTCTCAATATCTTTCGTTTGACACCTACATTGCCATATTTTATTTATTTTAATTATTTTATTTGATTTTACTTTCAAACAGATGACAACTCTTCTTAAAAAATGTTCTATATGCTAAATCAGGCAATTGCAATAAACCGCGGTGTTAACGCTATGATCTCCCAAGTTCCATTGAAGATTGCCTTCCATAAAAAATTTTACAATTGGGTGATTCAAAAGGTGTCATAAAGTCATAAAATTAAAAAAATACAAAATTGTTTAGTTTTAATTATTTGTTCGAATGCAATCCAAAAACATAACTTTTGAAATATACAATTTTATGACTTTATGATTTATGACAAAATATGAATCAACCAACAATTTTTTTTTTTACAGAGATTTGGTGATTGGCGGAGTGAGACAGAGGTGAATTTAGGAGGCCAGTGCTGACGGATGTCCTGTCGAGTAAATTCATCAGTCACACAGTTTCCTGTTATAATAATTAAATCATAAGATCAGAGAACATTCAGAGGCGGCCTAAGAGTGATCGACCAAGTCTTTAAAGACGGTGAGACCGCGATTGCTACCTGGCTATCAGAATAAATGTTGACATGTCTAAAGGGGTTACCTGTTGAATAGCCTTCCCCTATCTCTGACTGAAAAACGCTGCAGTAGTCTGGAGGGCCAAATTTTTGGCTGACGGAGAGTTTCGTGCAGAAGACACCCCACCAACCTTTCCGTCTAGCTGCGACCCGTTAGTAAAAAATTTTACCAGTCTCCTGCTGGAAACGCTACCCCTGTCCCACACTCTCGCTCACAGATCTGTTGAGGAACAAAGTCGACGTCTGTATTTGGAGTGAAGTGTTCCACTGATTTCAATAAAGTCCGCCCATTGCACTCTTAATTTTCGATTTATTTATTTATCTATTTGAATAATTAGTGTATCTACTAAATTAATACCTAATTAGGAGGGTAGCAGCAATAGCAGCAAAGGCCTTCAGCTGCTTAGATAATGGAGGAACTTTGTATGTATGGAACGGGGCTAAATTAGATAATAGAGTTTTGAGTATTTTAAGAATTTTAAGATTTGATTAATCTCAGTCGGAGTAGGGTTGGAGAGGAGGCATATGGGATCATTGTGAAGGAAAATACGGTAGCGAAGGGAATTGAATGTCGAGCAATCGCGGAGATAGTGTAGGAGGAGGTTGTTTGTATTAGAGAGTAGGCAGTTATATGTGTAAGGGGTTGATTGTGATTCCAATTAGATGACCGTGCGATATTTTAGAGTGACCTAATCGTAGTATAAGTAGTTTAACGCTATCTAGTCTTGTTAGCGTTTCTGGGGTGGCTATTAGAAAATCGTTGATAGAAGAGTGGTTGGGGTTAATTTGTCGATACCAGCTGGAAGTTAGATTCCAATTTTGCTTATTAGTATTAGTGTGATGGGATTTCAAAAATTAATTTTCGATACCTTCTCCAGTGTGTTCTACCATACCATACAGGACCCCATACAACATTGTTGGTGTAAGGTAAGTCGCAGAACTTTCCGCGCTGTACAAAAATAAGAACGGGTGCTTCTGTACTTCTTTCTAAAGGTCCATAGACAGAAGTTTTAGATTTTATTGATACTGGTTGCACCCTGGTGTTGTTGTAGTGGCGTTTTCACGATACGTGAGATTTAGAATAAGATCCGTGAAAAAAAATCGGCGCACATAATCTCTTTATTTATCTCTCTATCCTCTTAAAGGTAATGCGGTTATGTAAACTGACGTTGAGTAACGCAACTAGCCCAGAAAGCTTCCCTCCGAGCCGTCTAATATCAAACTAGTTTTTCGATACCGTGAAAATTTATCGTTAGGTATTTTAAATGTGATGTTGGCAAATGCGAATTATTTATTGCAATTTAAAATAAACTCTGCCATGAAATAAAAAAAAACATATATAGCCAACTACATACATAACTATAATGGACATACAATATAAACAAACATATAAGGGTAGATATGCGGCGAAATTTAAAATTGTGATGATCTTAATAGTGACTGCGTACCGTATTCCCGGTCACAATTATCTTTTAACAATTTATCAGATGTTCTTATACCCTACCACTTCAAATCATTAACTGACGACGACGACTTTGCTGACCGAGTGACGTTCTTTAATTGCACTTTTCTTTACAATTTTATATATTACTCGTATGTGTTTGTGTGTGAATTTCGTATAATTTTTAGTTAATTTCATTTCATTTGCACTGTTGGTAATTATCTCATTGCGCAGAAAGTGTGAAGTGTAACGCAAGTGTCGCCCCTTAAAGGGGTTAATTAGCTGAAGAACGGTGATGACCTGAGGTTCGCATGGTATACAATGTACACATGTGCCTGTGTGTGTATGCAGGTGAGGTAAATAACGGTGGACTATTTTTTGGCCAGTATGCTACTTTTCCGTAATTAAATTTCAATTTGTCAACGATCATTGACTCTGAAAATTACTTCATTATTGAAAACAGAATGAATTGAGGTATTAAAGTCCCGTCATTTTTAAAAGTTAGTAAGAAACTCTGGACGTTTAATGGGGAAGGCGGCTCTGCCCGGCTAGTTGATGTCCTCATAAAAGCAAAGGCTGACATCACCGCCATCCAAGAGATGTGATCGATGGGGCAAGGGTTTAACAAGCGGACGAACGTCTCGTCGCAAACCGAATTAGGATTTTTTTAACATTCCGGTAATTTTCGCCCACAACCCTACGGACGATGAACGATCGCTACTATGAACGCTGTGAATACACCCCTGAACGCTGGATCTGTCACGATATAAAAATCGAGCTTGGCGATTTTAATGCCAGACTAATGCTAATCGACTTCGCCGTCGACCGAAACATGGCTATCTGACAACCGCTTAGTCACTCGATTTGGCATCTTGCTATCTGCGAGCATTGCCAAAAAAAACACTATTATTGAGATCACGTTTGTTGCTCTTCTGCAACTATCTCTGAAGAAGTCATTAGCTTTCAGTGAGATCGAAAGAACGATCGTATTAGTAGTGAGGAATGCCGCGCTGATACCGAACGGAAAGATACAGTGTACGGAGAACGTTGGCGTATCTTCCGTGAGAAAAAGAGATGGTTTCAAGGCCGCAGTAGTTTCGGGTAAGGATGGAAATGGCGACCTGGCCACCAATATCCGGAATACACCGAAGCTATGCGCTGCTTAATTGTAATGACACGTAAAACATTGTAGACGACTAACCCGAACCTCTATTCAAGAATGACGGAGCCGCAGTTCCGTTAACCGGTACAGTTTCCTAAGCATACGGTTCTCCTAGCAATACGCTTTATTTATTTATTTAAATTTAGTCAAAAGAAAAAAACACAATCCTTACTGACTATTAACAAAAGTGCTTAATACTATTTAAAGTAATTATATAATATTATATAATTGTAAGATTCATTTCCGAAAAAGTTCGCATCAGAGGAGCATTTTTAGCATAATTAGTACTAGAAAATCCAATATAAAACATAGAGAACTGCCTCAAACTACGTATAGGGGTATTAAAAGTTAACCTTGCCAAGAGGTCAGAACAGTTTATTGATCCGGTTAAGATATTTGAAACGAAGGAGCAGGCGAGAAAGGCACTTCTCCTATTTAAAGTCATTAAATTCAAGAGAAGATAACGAGATTTATAAGCAGGCAAAGGGTCACAAAATTTTAACGAGCGAAGAGCGAAATTGATAAAAACGATTGATATGCGAGACTTGATGAGGCCTCCAGATAAAAGAGGCGCAATCCAACCTAGACCTCACAAAAGTTGTAAACAGAAGTTTTAGTGTATATGGATCAGAAAAGGCTATGCTATGAGAAGCTTACTGTGAACAAAATGATTGAACCTTATGAGTATGGATGTAAACCCGGCAAATCTGCCATCGACCAAACATTCACGATAAAGAAGTGAAGCGAATAGGTTTGGTGATGAACGAGGGTAAAACCAACTATTTCCAACTATCAAATAAACAGCCAGCGCATTCGCGGTTTGGTTCCCGAATCACAAATTTCCTTTGCATGATGATAATTCGTCCAATCAAATTTCTTCGCGGTAATTCATGTCGTACTGATATGGTTGATATTTAGAGTCTCTGCTATCTCCTGACTTCTTGCAACCTAGTCTTGCTCAACCATTCTCATAATTTCATCGACAATTCCAGTGATTTTCCAACCGATTGGCCAAGAGCGAGGTGCATCGCTAACATCAAAATTACGGCAACGGAATCGAGGAGAACACTTCTTGGCCCGGCGTTCACTCACAGCATTCCTATATATTTCGTATATTTCCAAATTTATTTTCGCCATTAGATAGTTACACTGAAAAATGCACCGTTAGTTTGACCTAATCGAATTAATGTTGTCAGCTGCGTGGGCATCCATACAAATATAGTGGTAAAAAAGTAAAATAATAAATTATTATTATGAAGCTGATACAGCTCATCTTTTCATTGCCTATGATATTTACTATCACTTAGTATCATCAAGGCACACAATTGCAAATAATTTCATAGAATTTTTCTCTACGTGTTTCTAGGGAGTAAACAAATTTTTTAAATACTACATTATTTAAATATCGCAATCAGTTACAAAATTAAAAGCAGCAATAAAATTATGAAGGGATACATACATATCTAAATATAATAAGGGTATATGCACCTGCATGGCAACAAGTAGATAACACAAATTTGTGGTATTCAATTATTACAGATCATTTTAGTTGATAACTGTAGAGCAATCGATAACAGAAATTAGGCTATATTAAAGTTTTCAGATTTTTTTTTGCACTGAACAAATGATTGTAAAAAATTAAGCACAAAAAAAAAGGAAATGTGTAAACTCTGAGGCTTTCGACTTCAATGATTCGAAGAATGTTGAGTAACTGATGTTGAGATACAACATTACACCCCTTATGTGGAAAATATGTCACAATAGTAATATTACATTGCTTGGCAAGCGTCGCCACCTTCGACAACCACAAATGATTATGACTATGATTACAAGTTGTTATTATTTTTGATTGCATTAAGTGAGTGCACTCGAATTTCACGAAATGTACAATAAAAACCAAAATAATAATGAAAATAAAAATCTGCAGCAATAAAGTGAGATGTGGCCGCAGCAGTCAGTGAGCGATGACAAAAGCGGTGAAATAGTGTATGGAAAAAGTAGCGTCGACTTTTTTTATTTTGAATTTTTTTGTTTGTTTTGTTTTTTTTTTTTTTGCTGCATGGAACAAAGCAATCAATTGAAATGTTGGCAAACATGTCAAACTAAATTACGAAGTACGCGACGTCGATGTACGTCAAAGGCCATGCAAGTGGCAGTAACGGGGGCGCATATATGAATGCGTGTATAGATATCTGTGCATATGTATTAGTACATTAAGGTGCCTCACTAACGCTAGTTATAAAAAATAAAATAACGGTAGTGTTTTTCAAAGAGAATAGTAAAATTTTGCATTTATGAGTATTTGAAAAAAATATATTGGTCCAAAATGATCATTAGCTGAAATTCCGTATTTGCTCTGAAAAAATGTATTTAACACAATTTCTTCCAGATATTATTGAAAAGGTGTCTTCCATCAAATCAAATTTCCAGAGCGGAAGCGTCAATGACAATGACTTACAAATATTCTTTGACGAAAATTATTCTGTATGCAATTAGGTGGATGTGGCTTTATATACAAAATGTGCAAAAACAGGGGCTGTAACAGTTTCCATTTTTTTATTATAAAAATCGCTCTTCAACAATTATTTTTGACTTTTATTTAATTACTTTTTAAATAACAAATATTTTTTATTTTTAAGTTTATAATCTACAAATAACAGTACTTTTTATATAACAAGTCGTATGATAACAGTTATTGAAGACTTGTATTGATCAGTCGCTGACTTTTATTTCTGAAGTCATACTTTTATATTGATGACTTTTAAAGTAAAATTGACTGACCGATTTTTATTGAAGACTTTTATTTTTATTGCAAGTTTATTGGGGTTAATTTGTGTATTACATGTCTTATGAAAACAGTTATTGAAGACTTTTATTTATCAAATTCGTAAATAAAAATTAGTCGCAGAGTTTTAATTTTGAAATCCTACTTATAAAAGTTATTATTTTTATTAATGACTTTTATAAGGAAAAAACTAATTTTTTTGAAGACTTGTATAAATAAAAACCTGTAATATTTATGCAACGAAGTCTTCACTAACTGTTATCAAAATAAAAATAAAAGATAACTGTTATCTTTTTTTTATTTTGCATAATAAATATAAAACAAATAGTATTGCCCATTTTGATACCCGGTGAAGAAAGAAATTGATTGGTACATTTCACTTGGTTGTATAAAATGGTTTCCATAGTTCTTAATTCATCAATTACAGTTCTCAAGAATAACGGTCATTTTAGGTATCTGAAGGTAATAAATCTAACATGTGAAATATAATAGAAACAGGGTGTCGCAAAGCACTGAGCCTACGACTCATCTAGAAGCGCATTGGACGGTATTTGTCCTAACCGTATCAACAAAACAAATGAAGAATTAGTTTGCGCTTTTATCGATTTTGAAAGAAACCCACGTTATTGTTACATAGATTTATATGATTTTTGTTTTCATGGATATTTCGGAGGAGCTATATAATTTTTTCAAATGATCGCGTCACATGATTCCATTTTGTACATCATCACCGTAACATTTTTATTTATTGATTTTATATTTTATCAAGTTTTTGTTAATTACACTTAACAAAACAAATTTTTGAATCTATAATACCTTAACTTAGTGATTGGGAGAAAGAGAAAAACATATTAAATAGCAAGTTTCAAACAAATCTTGCATTGAACCCTACCCATTGAAATTCGGCAAATATTAAACCAAAATCACCGATATTGGGATCCACTATGTATTTTTTTTTAATTGAAATTATATTTTGATTTAGTTTAATTACTTGCATAACCCTTTTTTATAAGTTTTACTATATTTTCCTGTTTTTAACTTATAATTTTTAATATTTACAGTGAAAGTTCGTTAATCTGAATGTTTTTTATCCGGAATATTCCGAATGGAACTTTTCTACACTTGCTCAAAATTAATGGCAGCTCCATAAATCTTAGTAATGATATGATATGATATGAAGCATATGATGACATCATATGATGAGATCATGTGATGGAAAATCAAAGGCAAAGATGGTATCAGTTGAGAAAAAAATTTGAGTGCATCAAAAGGAAAATCTACTTCTGGCCTGTTTCATTTTGCATATGAATGATGCTTGTCCGATGCTATACCCTATACCCGTATTTGTTGCGCACCAGTCCCCCTGCAGGGGGTTTCTGTCATAAACATATGATTAACGTGGGCCACATGTAAACATGAGTGTTATATGAATAATGCCACATGTCTAAACGTTAGGACGTGGTTATTAGTTTAGTTGTGAAAATCAAAAATTGATTAATAAATATCTACATACAATATATATATATTTTAAATATGCTGTTCGATTTTTACACCCGAGCGCACTGGTACATACATATAATTACAGACATATATGTATATACATATATATGTTCGCAAAATTCTTTCATTTTAAATACATTACGATTTAATACATTTGTTAATGTTAATCAAAATCTAGAATTCTTTTGCAAGTGCTATAAGACACAAATAAATTGTGGTCCATTTTCTAATTTTGGCCTGGAAAGGTCCGATTCCCTTCTTTAGGCCTGCCTAAAGGTGTTCAATGGGGTTTAGGTCTGGCGATTGCGACGGCCACTCCATAACTTGCAACCTTTCTTTCTTAAACCACTGCTTTACCAGTTTCGACGCATGTTTAGGATCATTAGCCTGCATAAACTCCCACCTTATTGGCATTTCCTCTTTAGCATAGGGAAGCATTATTGTCTGCAATATGTGAACATAGTCAACCGCGCACATTTTGTTCCTTATCCAAAATATCGGGCCAATGCCTTCCTCTGAGAAGCAACCCCATACCATAATGGAACCATCGCTGTGCTTAACCGTCTTTTTAGTGTATTTTGGATCAAATGCTGTGCTCGTAGGACGTCTTCCATATTGTTTTCCATCTGATCCAAACATATTAATTTTTGTCTCATCAGATCACAGCACATTTGTCCAATTTTGACGGAAAAGATGTATTTTGGCAAAAGCAAGTATGTTGTTTTTGTTTTTAAGGCTCAGCAGGGGTACTTTTCTAGGGGTTCTGGCTGGAAGTTTGGCATCTGCCAACCTGTACCAAATGGTTCGGCTTGATACATTTAGACTCAATTCCACCTTCAGCTCTCTAGAGGACAGAAAAGGGTTAGCTTTGCAATGGCGAATTAAACGCCTGTCATCGCCAGCAGTCATTTTTCGTTTTCTACCTCGTGTTTCTGGCTTTTTTATGGTATGAAGGGCAGTGAACACCTTCTTCTTGGAACATTTAACCATATCTGCAATTTTACTCATTGAGTTTCCTTTTTTTCTCAAGTTTATTATTAAATTCTTCTTTTCTTCCGTGCAGAGTTTGCCTCGGCCCAATTTATTAGTTTTTATGGCAAAATAACCTATAGTATAAATTTAATTTATTTTACGTTATTTTAAAACGCAATTAGAAACGGTATTTTTCGAAAATCAGAAAAATTCGAGATTTTTGAGTAACTATTAAATATAAATTGGACCGAACGCATTGGATTGTAGTAATGTGAGTTAATTTTTTTTTGAAAACTGAGCGTGGCACCGCCCCTTCTGTGCCAAATGGGGCATCAAATTTGGTACACACTTTATATTCCAACTCAATAAGCATAATTTCGAAAAAAAATTGTACGTTTTTATTCATATTAAAATACAGTTTTTGGAATATGTACTTGCGTTTTTTAGTTAAGAATTAACACACATCTTCTGTCAAGATTCTACTTTTTTGCTACCCAAAGACATTTAACCTAAGGTCCACGGATTTCTAGGCCAGCATTAAACGGCAGGGCAACACTAAACGTGTAAATTATTTTGGTAAAGTCCAGAAGGAAAGAAGTTTGACGAAGGGTCGTGGTGATCTTCGAATTGGTTTCTATCACTTCTACTACTTTGAAAATCTATGTTTGTTCAATATGTGATAAAAAACTGACTTCGAGCTCAATAAAATATTTGGCGGCAGCCCCAAAAATTTAATGAAATGACAATTTTTTTATGCCGCACCTTAATGTACACTCATACATTTACGTATATCTGTTTGCATATTGCACGAACAGATGTTGCACAAAAACTAAAGCGTCCGCCTACTCTTGTTGCTAGTGCTGTTTTATAGGTTGCTCTGCAAGTGTACGCGTGTGTGTGTGTGTGTGTGCGTTGTGACGCGACCACAAAAACCGAATTTTAATTTGTATGCTTGCATTTGCGGTGTGGCACGCCACTATTTTACTATTTATCTTATTTTATTTCATTTCACTTTATAGTTACGCAACACACAAAAACCAACATCAGCTACAACAACAACAGCAGCAATAAAATGCACTACATAATAACTACCTTCGCGCTTTCACCCTACCAAATTGCAAAATATTTTCGACGTGGATGCCACCGTTACCAACGTCACCACCGCTACACTGACACCAACCAGCTCAACACCGCCATACAACTACAATTTCAGTTGTTACACAACCACAACCATCTCGCAATATTTGCCAGCAACACTATTTCTATGACCACTATGACTTGTGTAACTATTTTTAATCTGATTATTATTATACATGAAGGTATTGTATTGCATATTGAATTGTGAATATCCGTAGAACATTCAAAAAGCAAAGCGAAAAACTCCCAATGACAATAGAAAAATCAAATGTCGACAAAGAAAGTCGAACAATGTTGCAAAAGGGATGTTTTTGAACGAGTTGCCACTATTATTGTGGACCTTTCTACCTACCATACAGCTTGAGAGCAATAAACAGTACACCCTTACCAGCACCAGCAGCTTCCGCAACAAACTCATCCCTCTCACCGACCGCCGCCGCCGTTTGACGACGCGTTGCCACCCACCCACCCAGTTCGCAAAGCTCGGTCGAGGGGAGAGAAGTGCTTATTAAGTATGGGTATGAGTGAATTTTTAACGCTTGTTTGATTGTGTAATTAAATTATATGCCCTTTATAGCGGTCCTCAGGGAGGGCAATCAAGTGCTGTGCGGGAATGCTTTGCGCGCCAGCGTTGCCAGTTTGGCTGACAATGGCCAGCACAACAGCCAGCAAGTAAGCAGGTCCATTGAAAACATCTTTTCAATTTGCAGCGGAGAATTGAGCAAAGAAAAAGAAAGAAAAAAAATCAATTATAACAAATTCCATGGTAAATACTTTTTTTTAATGTATGTATGTAATATGAGCTAACCCGTTGGATATAAAAGTGTTGCTTAAGCAAATTCTGTAATCAAAGCATTGAAAATTTGTATGGAAATGAGTACAAAAAAAAAAAAATAAAACTAAAACGCTTAAAAATATTCCCAGGCTTTGGCGCGTGAAACACTAATACAAGTACATTGCATTGATGCAACGTTTCAAGAAGGCGATGCCCTTCCACCTTTCTTGACACTTTATCTAAGAAAGGTAGATACAGCTGGCTGTTAAATATTATTCCGTTTTGATATTGATGTTAAGCAATACACTGAGCGTAAAAAGTTGATCATATGTATCCTCTGCAGCTAGCAACTTAAAATATTTCCGATTCGAGTACAAAATATGATTAACGAAATATCGCAGCAAATATTTTTGACCACAACATGATTTTTCATTACTTCTAACCATAAGGATTTCAATCGGACGGGAGGTGAGCTTTTGTCGCAAAAGAGCGCCGAGTCGTTAAAATTTATTTACATTGCGTCGAGTTTTCCAAATGTTTTACATACGTTTCCAAAAGCAACAACAAAAATTGTTAAACACTCATGAACACATGTCGTGGATTAAATTAATTTTGTTTGTTTAAACGGGCTGCTGTCGTGTAGAGAATTCACTCATTGTGAGGCCAAGAAGAGAATTTCTTATAGCCCAACCTGACACGTCTAATAAATCCCAATAGCCGCTACAGCTCGACAAGAACTAAATTGTCCATGTTTGTGCAGAAATGGTTTTCAAATCCCAAGATACTCGCACAGGATGTGCTTCTACAGAAGTCACATGTGGCGATGGGCGGGCTCCCTTGTGAAGTTTGATATTCGATTTGGATAATCTCAGCAAACTCCGTCTTCTTCGCTCATTGAGCGATGGCAAAAGTGAACGTCCAATCCCGCATGTGCCAAAATTGGTCTACCTGCTGTTAGTAGCTTTTTTGACACTTTCCTCAAGTTGCTAGTTGTTGAATCTCAAAGAGCCCTATTTCACGTTTCCCACCACGGGACCCAGTGTACGTTATTGCAGATATCTTGGGCTGTTCCTAACAAAACTCGGGTTAGACGTTGGCGGTTTTAGGGCCTTGATCGCCCTAGCAACTGTCTACACCAATAAAAAGCTTTGAAGAGGCAAAGTACACCATACATACAAATTTTAACGCTGTGCCAATTGCAATGGATATCAACTGAAGTAATCTGGAACTCTATAAGCTTCCATTAATGATAGTTGCTGGGGGAATTCTCCAGATTCCATCCCAATACCCATTTTTGAGCCACTCGTGGGAATCGGATTATAAGCGGCGTTTAAATTCATCTCCGATTTCTAGTAACTTCTGTTAGAACAGGGAATTTTGAGATTGCTGCTAAAGTCGGTTTCAAATAGAGGCACAGCCCTCTCCGTCGGGTGCAGCCATTTAGACGCCCCAAGTCTTATGGTAGCAGAGCATTTCAAATAAATATCAACGTGCCCTAAACTCCAGTGTATCTTGAAGGCTGCTTGAGGCATCAAATGAACTGTCCTCGTTATAGTCAATAATTACTCTCACAAATTAAGTCTCCTTCGACAATTCAATATTTTTGCTACTAATTGATAAAGTTGGAAAACTATCTACTTTATAAAGTTTAAGATCGAAAAAAGCATACAATTATTATTATTTTTTTGTTGATAGACTTGAAGCTTACATATATTGCTAAATGTCCATCTGAAATAGGAGGAGATACGCTCATTCATTTATCTTCCAAACAAATGCTGGCCGGGATTGTCCAGTTGAAAAATTAGTAGTATTTAAAAGTTTACAATGTTATTTTTGTAACGTTAGGTTATTTTTTTTTTTAAATACATGACGTTTTGATCTGTTTTTGCAAGAATGGAATATAGTTAGCCTCGCACTCAAAAGTGCTGGGCACTCCCACAGAAAGTATTCCATTATTCGAGCCCAGGTCCGCAGCTGCGACAGAACGTATTCGTAGTGACAATTTAAGGCAAAGATATCTTGATAAATATCTGTAGAAAATAATAATCTATTTTCCAATCGAGCTTTTTCGTTAGAAAATTTATAGATAGTAGGGTATTTTATATTTTTGTGAAATCTATGCTAATGAGTTTCCTCACTGAATTCAAAACAAAAAATGACGAAAGAAACTTCATTAATTTAAGCTTTAATTTCCCCAAAATTTCTCACAGTGCCTTTTGTCATAATATTTATTAACGGCAGGTATCACAGAGGTCACCATAAATCAACACAAAACTCAACTGAAACCAACACAAAACCATATTTTAAATAGTCAAAAGGGCAAAATACAGTAATTTCTAAAGCAAGCTCGGGACATCAAAGCGACTCGCGTTGCTCGCAGCTATTTAATAGCCAACGAAATCAAAAAAAGAAAAAAAAACAAACAAAACATACGTACATACATACAATAATTCAAAATGAGTTGTATTGAGTTGAGTGAATGTTGTGCGGGTAGCATTCGAGATCAGCCTCATTTATTTGATCGCTCAATCAAAATGATAAATGAAAATTAATATTTCTTAATAATGTTTACAAAGTGAGAATTACAAGAAGCAATCAAAAAGGTAAATGGCAAATGGCCTACAAAATGTGGTAACAAATGCAATGCATATGGATTAAGTAGATACATAAGTATTAAGAGATAAGTGTTTACCATATGTGTGTATCGATATACATATGTATATGTGCTTATGTAAGTAAGTAAAAATATGTCTGGATTCTTAAAAATAATAGCAAAATGTATTGACAACTTTTGATAATTTTGTCTTAACTCATTTAATTTTAATCATTTTTCTTTTATAAAAATGTAAGTAAAGTTTTTCAACTATCCGTATAATCCGAATATTCGAATTTCCGGATACTTCAACGAAAAGTCCGGATATTCGGTTGTCGGAATATTAAAAAATGAACATAGCGTCCGGACATCCGGATTTAAATTTTATATTAGAAATTAATGAATGCCCACATAGGTAAAATAAATACGCGGATAATAAGGACCGCAAAAAGGTTTCAATATTAATCTACAAGTCGCTGTCCCAAACGTCATTCACGGGTTTCCTTATTCCATGCGTTCACTAACGGCATAACCGCCTATTGGCAGTCGTGGAAGAAGTGTTCATCAATTCGTTGATTTTTTTCTGGATATTCGAATATACGAATATTAACTGGATCTTCGTAAATCGAATATCCGGATATTTGCAACAACGAATATTAACCGGATAACCATATAATCCGGATATTATCCATATGCATTCAGTTTTACTAAAGTGAAAGCTTTCAGTGGGTAGAAAGTCTTGTTGATTTTTTTTTTCCAAATTCAAATTCTGTTTATTTTATATTAAGGATGAACAAAAATTGTAAGCCACTTAGAACTTGCACTTTATTATAGTAAAATTGAATGCGTTACAAAACTGCAAACCTGAAAAATTTCTAAAAATTATTATATTATTTTTGGAAGTTGGAATTGGTGTAACTTATTGAGCTCTAGGCCAGGTTTTTATTTCAGGAAATAATTAAGAAAATTGAGAAAATTATTCCCTACAATAAAAACTTAGCCTCGAGCTCAATAAATTACAATTGTTTCTAAAACTTCTGATCGAAAAGTTAGAAATGTTGACGATATTCTTTTTAAATTTGTTGAATTTTACAATTTTTTTTTGCAGTTTAAAACTAAAATAGACATCTATGAATTTCGCTATAGAATATTTTATATTTGTATGCAAAATATTTAAATTAAAAAATTCACTCGCAAATTAAGTTAAACATAATAGCAATTTTTCGTCTGGTTCCATCCGAACTACACCCAATAAAGGCACTTGGTAAACGTAAAAAATTAACTTAAAAAAAGACAAAATAAAGAGGATGAAAAAGGCTAAACCAGCATTTATGTAAAGCTATATTGGCTTTATAAGCTTCAAAAATAACTTTTTTTCAAGGTACGAGATAGTTGGCTCGTACTCTAAAATTACTTACGAAGTTTGCATTCCTTAGGGGTAACAAAAGGGTTTTCGCCAATCTCGTTTTTATATTTACGAAGCTTTTCTGCTCAAAATTCTAGTAGATCTTTCCTCTGATATAAGTGTAATTTTTTCCATTGCATTTCGATGGCATTTATTTCATTAGTATCGTTTAAGAAAAGTCTAATTAAAGGCTAAAGGCTAAATTAAAAATTTCGGGCTATAAGGAAATAAATAAGCTATATCTTTCCGGAAATACGCTAAACTGGCAACACTGATAATCAGATGGATGATTTTCGCGCTTTTGAAGCCCCAATTTATCGTAAGTATTGCTCACTAAATTTTTTGTTTGTTTTTGTTTTAATTTTAATGTACTACATCACGCGGAATGGTTGACCACATGCAACACATTAAGCGTCAGCTCACACACCTTTTTCTTCTCGTTATGCCATCATTTAATTTATTCAAATATGAATTTTTATATTATTGTGCTCCTTCTCTTTCCATTTACATTGTCTTCACTTTGTACAATGAGTAGTAGGAAACCACAATTTTCGATTTGCTTTGGTTATTGCGTACGTTTCAGAATATACTTTTTTTTATATCGGTCAGCCTTAACAATTTGTTTTTTTTTGGTTTTTTGATAAGAAAAATTGCAGCCTATCAATCACGTGGTTAAGTGGAAAGTGGCCACAGACAAAACAGCTGTGAAAAAAAATCATAAAAAACAAAGCCACAAAGGAGAAAAAACTACACAATACAACCACCTTGTTAATATAAAAAAAAAAAAACAGTAACAAAAACTAAAAACGGGGTTACAGCATAATATGTTTATTTGTATGCCATGGCTCATGACGACATTCATCAAAACTTAACAAACTTCTCAGCTGCAGAACTCCATCCAAAGGTGTGGGTTACTTGACTGGCATGTACAGTGGATGATAAAAAATACATACATATGTATTTAGATACATATATACATATTTGTTTAGTATGCGCATTATTACCCTCAAATTCAATTCAATTCAAAATCGCCGATGGGGTACGTAACATCAAATGTTTTTTGGAAAAGTCCATTTTCCTCCGCCAGCAATGGTAAACAAATTTCGTAATTATTACAATATTTATTTAAAAAATTGTCTTTTAATAGCTAGTTTTTTTGTTCAGAAAGCAGAGGTTATTTTTTGAATTTTAGTTTTTGCCTAAAAAATAAAATTGGGTTTTAATTCAATTTAACAAATAAGAATAAGGGTTTAGAAGATGAATTTGACCCTAAATCGGTTTACAATGACTTGAGTTGGCAGGCTGCCTATGCAAAACTTGTGCCATTCTATAGATATATATTTGAGGTTTTCATTTCGACCTTAAAGCTCCATTGTGCCATTTTATATAAATATGGAATATAAGTCGAATTTTTGTCTTGAATCCATGCAGAAACTCTTAATTGTTAAAGTAAATAAAAATTAGCATTTATTTTTCAAACAAAAAATAAAACTAAAAAAATGTTATTTTCTAAACAAAAAATAAAGCTAAAAGGAAAAATATTTTTTGTGTTTCAAGCTAAGTTTAAAACTCAAAAACTAACTGTTATTCTCTTAGTAAAAAATTAAAACTATAATATAATTTAACGACAATATTAATTTTTGAGCTCAAGGCCAGTATAAGGAAAGTATTTTGGGAAAAATACAACAACAGTCAGGAGTGGAAGAAATTATTGCTATTTCGGAGATCACCACATCTTCTCATCAGATTACTTTCATGTGTCCATCGGCATTTGAACCCCCAACCTACGGCTGACTGTTGTTGTCGTTTTTCCAAAATACTTTTCTTATACTGGCATTGAGCTCAAAAATTGATATTGTCGTTTAATAAAATCAGTCCAAAAAATAATACATGAATAAAATAATTGATTTTCTGAGTAATAATTTTTAAATTTTAGTATTTAAATATAACCCAAAAAAATAAATACTTACACATCCGCTTATCTTAAATAAATTTGAATTGAAATAAATAAGAAGTTCAATTAATTCAGTTCAGGTAGTCTGTGGAACAAGGATTATGTTGGTGTACTTCTTATGCCGGCATCATTTCCAATGCAATATGATTTTTTTAGTCAAAATTTGAACATTTTAAACTCCAAACTTTGGCTATTTAAACATTCTAGCACTTTGGGGAGTGACATATTTTGGATGAAGATGATAATCGCTCTCCAAGGTGTATGAGTCTATGATTTGTAATACATAGGTGGGCAATCACACAATATAGTCTGCTTTGTAATTTCGCCAACCAACTCACAAACTGAAATTCTGCAATTCATTTACAAGGATACAACGAACCAAGTTTGGCTCCGCGACGAACTAGCAGATTCATTCCCATTAAACCTCGGGGTTAGGCAAGGGTGGTTGCTAACTTCAGGCTTCTCATTCTCTCTCTCTTCTCATTATACCTGCACGATTTAGAAGATTTTCTACCGTGTGACGTTAAGGTTTCAAATACGATAGTAAAATATCTGATGTATGCCGATGACTTAGTTCTATTAGCTCCGTCCCCGGTGGAGTTACCTGATAGAGCTTGATCCATATATTATATAATTATAGTAAGCACTGGGCCATAAGAGTAAATCTCTCTATGTCAAAAGTGATGACCTTCAGGGAGAATATTTGTATCCCTTCCGGTGCAAATTGGAATTTTGGAGGACACGCCGTTGAAATTGTAAACGAAAAATACTTAAATACTTAAACCTAGAATTTGCGAACTCAAATGCGGACATAACAATCTTCGGATTTGCATTTCGTAGAAATTGAAAATCTTTAATGCATGTTCAAGATCCATTATGTTTTATGGTGTGCAAGTTTGGGGTATGAACCGATACGAGGCAGTCGAAAAACTGTTAGTTTTTTATATAAAAAAAATAATATTCCTCCCTGCCAACACCCCGAATTATATGTACATATGATTCGCCTTGAAACGAAAATTCTAACGCAATATCTACACACACTACGAGCCCACATGTAGTTTATATTGAATTACCTTACTCTGCCGCCAAACAGAGTTCCCTGCATCTTCGCTGAAGAAGAGGCGGGCCTTTAAATTTGAATGCCAGAACTTTTAATAAAGTATCCGAAAATGGAGCCAGAGAATGCACTGCAGGTTGTTGGCACTTGCCCAGTTTACAAAAATGTTTCTTTCCACAAAATTTTGGTGGAAAAGATTTATATTTAGCTAAGATTATTGAGATTATTGATTACTCAACTTTGTACAGCTATTTGTACAGTTGGCTTAGGTATAGGGATTTTATTGTCAATGAATTTACGTAATTTGCATAGACCTGCGATATTGTAAACTTATTTCCGACTGTCGACTTTTAAATAGTCATAGTCGTATGTTCATTTTGTATAGCATTTTATATTTGTAAAATATGGTTTGTTTTAAATAAAGAACATGCATATATACCTATCAATATCACAAAGGACAATTTTCTTCAAATCTATTTTTCGGAAACTCTGGATAAAGAGAATATTTGAGAAAGCTTGAAGAATATTATAATTAATTCTAAATTGCCGAAAGTAGCTCGCCTTACTTATATTTTCATTATAATGAAGAAGAAGCACAATGAATTCACAAGTAACAAAACTTAGCCCACAAGCCACTTTCAGCTATTTCATTTATATTTGCTTCTAGTCAACCAAGATAGTGTAAATGGAATGGACCCAACTACAAGCACACATCTACCACCATTTTCATTTCTAAAACATACACTGAAATTCCGCAAACCTACATAAATATGTACGTAGTTACGTAGTGTAAGTCGTCATCACGTTTGACACCTCTGCGACAAGAGGGAACCGCAGGTATTTCCTCCAAGCGCACTACGGTTACATTCGAGAGTTCAGAATTTTGAATATTTGCTGCAACGCGACCACCTTTGCCGATTGCTTTATATATGTATATATCTATGTTGTAAGTATACATGTTAGATATAGTTCGTAGTAATGTCCAAAAGCTTCAGTGTACTTTTAATACGTTTTTCCTAAAACTTCCATGCAACCAAATTAAAGTCCTTATTTTTCTCTTCGCTTATATTTTTTCTCCAACAAAATTACCTACAATTTTTTTTATCGCAAATCGGGTTTATACTCATTATTTGATTAAAAACCATTGCTTTTCATACTTTTACCATAAAATTACTGAAGAAACATATTTTCAACAAAATTTTATCCCTACTATGCGCGCGCGAGGTGAACTGGCTCTCGTTTGTCGGCGCGCGCCGTGGGACTGAGTGGGCGGACCGCGCATGACGTTCTTTTAAACTCTATAACTCAAAATCTACATCTGATTCTATTTTAATAGCTTAGTATGTTTTTCATAAGACATTAGAGACATCATTGAGATGAAACAAGAAAACTTAAAATTTTTCAATTGAGAATAATCGATATTTATTAATACTTATAAATTATAACACTTTTGGTGGTAAATTTTTTTTAATAATATATCATTGCAAACTGGAATAAAAAACATAACTTTTACTATAAGTAATTTTTTTCTACGATGTATGGGGCGAAATTCTCCGCAAAATTATCAACATGAGAAATAACATTGAAGATAAAAGGGCAGGATAGAAATTTCATCCTATCCATAAGAAATTCCAGATTTAGAAGTAGCAACGTAACTTACAGGCAGGCAGAGGTTTCATAAAGTTAAGAGGCTTTAGTGCAGACTTGATAAATGTTTTCGGAGCTTGAAAATGTCACCAAATAATTGAGGCACATTCCAAAAGAGACGTAACAAAAAAATATAAAATTTTTAAAGGTATATGAGTGAGATAAATCAGAGCTATTACGACGAACAAATGAGAGCATGGAGTAGGAGTTTGCAACAATGAAATAAAAATGGAGAGTATATGTGCGTTTAGAATTAAAATACACTCCTAGATCTTTAACCTGTTCTATCAGTTTTAATTTAGTACCAGCAATTGGGGTAATCCGTCCGTTGCGGACTTAGCTCGTCGGCACAGTATCACCCTGATATGCTGGCTTGGAACGTCCCCGCCCGAGGTATCTTAGGGGTCGTAGAGGTTATTGCACATCTGTGTTTTACTTCTGTTTTATCGCTAGCTAAATTTGCCTAACTGCAAGTGAAAGTACTTACAATCGGCCAAGGTATGCAAGAGACACTGGCCGTCTTTCAATGCCAAAAGATTTGCACTTAACATTAAAACGAACCGGTTGAGTGTTCCCAGGCCAACCGCACACGCCAAAAGGAGTTACCTCACTAACTGTGGTCAAAAAAAAAGTAAAGTGAAAATTTCAATCTTTTTAAAATGAAAAAAAGGTAGGGTTACTCAAAGCTCTCAAAGTTTCCCAAAACAATTTTTCGTAGAAATGGTATGGATTCGGTGAAACTGTATAGGTTTTAATCACTCTTTCTTTCAGGAGACTTCAAAGGATTATATCCAAGTGTTTATTTTTCAATTTTGCAATGTTACTACTTTTTATAGGTTACTTTTTACGTTTTTTGAAGTTTTTGGGTACTCATAAAAAATGGCATTTGAAGCCATCTAAGAAAAACTCTCTTGAAAAATACTAACTTTTTAACGATTCTATAGCAGTTATACGAAAAATAATTTTTCCCATATACATATGTAGATATAATAGGTGTAGGTGTTTAGGTTTATAGGACCAGAAATATCTGAGCAAAGTGAACTCAAAGGATTTAGTTAAGTTCTTAAACTCCACGGGTTCGGTCTAATGCAATGCGAAGGATTCCGTTTCTTTTATCTTCTTAATTTCATTATTTGTTCTATCTCTGGTTCGATTGCGAGAAAATGAAATTAAAACTACGCTTCATAGTGTGAATTGGAGTTATTTCTCACCACCGAAACCAACCAAACCTACCAAGCCAGAAAGTACACTGCATTCAAAAGTGGTTTGAACACCGTCGGCGGCTTCCACTACAAAATTTTATGGTTTTCAGAATTTTTAGTCGACAGTCTGAAATTATTTTGCCACTAGCTAATTACACTATTGTTTGCTTCTACGTAACCAATATATGTGCCAAATTTGAGCCACATCGGTTCATAAATACGGGCTTTAAGAATATCTCAACTCATGCGACATCTAGCGAGATAAAACATACCACATAACCTTTTCCTAATTCCAATTTTATACACGCAAATATACAAACTTTCACATTTATGCTAAGGAGTAAGATAGCTGTTTAACAAAATTAAATAATTTAATATTTTTTATAATAGTAATTTCATGATCCTAAAGTTTACCACCGACAGTCCGGTTAGGCCAGAAACTTTTGGGCCTTACTACGTATACATCTTTGTATAGCACAGTATCTGCACGAATGTTTTGTAAAGCTGAATGGCTTTCTCTCTATGGCTGTGGCTACAGTTTTGCCACTTTCGAATTGGTGGTGTTGATTTTGGCCGCGTTGACATGGCTATGACGTCGGTTTTTGGTGGTTTCGTGGTTTTCCCGCTGCTCAGTAGGGACTGTGCGAATATACATATATAGTATGTGCGTTTCTATGGTTCGCTTGGCGCTTCGTTTTGGCTGAGATTGTTTCAAAAGATTAATTGACTTGCGACAACACGCACCAGATCAAGAGTCAAAATTCACAGCAATAACTAACTCGCCACACACTTAACCAACATATCCAAAGTGTGGCTGACTGTACTTTGCCATACTCAAACACTTTGTGAACCATATGCATACATACATATATAGATCCATACAGACCCATCGTAAAACTATACTGATTTACTACTGACTTTGTCCCCAGTACTATTGATCAAATTTACCCCAGGTAATGTTCTCTACCGTAGTCATTTAATATGTGCTTGTCATTGAGAATAAACTATTGCTCTTAGAGCTATCGGTTAGGTGGTTTCTATGGGACCACATGGAGACATTGGAACCATTAATTCGCTACAAACAAAATGAAACAGTAAAAGTAAAGCTTATTAAATTTGTCAAAAATGTCTCTGCCTATCAAAGTTAAAGCAAAAAGTGTAGTCGACTTCGAGACTTTTTACCCCACGTTTCCTACAGGGTGTTTATAAGGTATATGTGTGTTCCGTTAAGTAGGCGTTACGTTATTTGTATGCTTCATGCCACCTTTTAGTCAAGTGTGCGTATGTTTTTTTTTTTTTTAGTTCACTACATAATGGGATTAGGTGTTTTGAAATATTCGTAAGTAGCGTGTTTCCGCGTTTAAATGTTGTGGTTTTGTGGCTCGAACTTAACTAAGTACGTTGTGGATTAATCGTAGCCATATTAAGTGCGAATGCAGTCGAACACGCCAGAAGTAGGTACATATACTATTCGTTTAGACCTTAACAAACTGTAATGGCCGGTTTATCATTTGTACTTCACATTATTATTTTATTTCCATTTTTTCCACCCAGCGAAAAGCGAGTAGAAAATTATGGTCTGCAAAAATTCATTTGTTATAAAAATATACAAATTTTTCTTAAGCTTTAAATTAGAATGCTGAGTCAACTTTTTGTATATTATTGCTTTATATTTACCTCTGTATTATTGTACTCGGCGCTGTAAACTTTTTTCCCCGATACAATTTGTTTATCACAGTCAAATTAAACGATTTATTTCCATTTTAATCAAATATACATTATACATAAAAATTTTCACAGAGAAATATTTTGAGAAATAAACAAGAGAAATAAGAAGACAAATTGAAATCATCTGGGTAACGTTCATCCTCACACTTGGCTGAAGATAGTAAATATTGTACCTTTGTCTGGTCAGACTGCAACTATTCTGGAAGAAGATGCTGAGGAAAATATACGAACATTTGACAGCCCCACTTTAGTATAGATCATTTTGAGAGAAGAAACCAACAGTACACCAATTACCCATTGAAATACAAGAATATAAAATAAAATGAGTAGCAATTTCTAAGTATCCTTTGTATTTATTGGTTAAAATTTTTTGTTTGGTGAGTTTTTTCATGGTAGAAATATAAATATTGCCTGCCGAGGAGCGATCGTTATTAGAAAAATGCTTTTCTACAATTTATGGTGTTACTTGCCACACCGGGGCTCGAATTCGGACCACCCCAATTGAAGCGCACACACTCTATACACTCGGCTACGGCAGACACAGTTAATCTTATATATAAAATGAATCTGAGACCTTTATAGGCGTCCAAAGTATTCAACCAATCTTTAGGAATTTCTTACAGAATTTTCATGTGGCCTTAGGTTCCAACATAGGATGTGTATATAAATTTGTATAATATTTTGTATATAAATCGTTTATAGCAGGGCTATATATTTTTTTTTTTTTAGAAAAGAGGCAGATCTAGGCCCCATTTAAGAGGAAACTACTACCCTCCTTATCTTCTTAACTATTTGAAGTATACACATGATATTCGATATATCCATACATGCTGAGCCCTAACCGCGAAAAATACGTAAGCGACATTTTTTTAAATTTTATTTCCAATGCAGAAATGCTCTTAGAGCATCTAGATGGATTTTTGTATCAATGAGAAATTTTTGAAAAAAATGCCGTTTAGGTTTTTTTCGCGGTTAGAGTCCGATATTTTCTTTAAATCAAGGTATAAAGAATACTGTAAACCCAAGGGCGATGTAATAAAATTCTTATTTAATATCAAAAAAACGTGTGTCTTAAGTGCAGCAGCTGAGCAAGCCGGATACGTTGGTTTTGCATAGATTTGGAACCTTAAAACGTTTATTGATTTAAAAAAACAAACAAAAAAGTCTATTTTAACACTATTTTCCAAAATTGTGACTTTCTCTCCATAATTAAATACTTTTTACCAAATTTAAAATAATTCGCGTTATGACTAGACTGCGGATGTTTATGCAATTGTGTATTTTAAGGGAAAATAAATTGCGATATGGTTCCAAAGCGAATAATGCATGTTGTTAATAAAAAATTACAAATTCGCACATTTATTTCTTCATATCTCACATATTGCATATAAATTGCATATTTACGTATTTCATGCAGATATTAATATAAAGTCTCCGCATTATGAGTATGGCACTTTGGCGCATATATAGTTTTATAATTTTTTTTTTTTTTTAATATGAAGTACCATTTTGTTTGTGATTAAACGGTGGTTCTGTTTTTTAAGCGGTTTACTTTTCAGTCAATATGTACACGAATACCACAGCTAGCATAGTACTTATACACCGCCGTGCACAAGATGAATCTAAAACGTAAAGTTATGCAACTTGATTCAACTTTAGAACACACGAAGAAAAACTAATTGGAAAATGGAGAAATTTTCAAAAATCTATGAATCTTGGCTGCCGCCGTTACCGAGTGTTTAGCGTGTACGTGCTTCATTCGGTGGGTCCGGGGTTCAAATCCTGCCCGGGCAAGTAATATCAAAAATTGTAGAAACAAATTATTTCATAGCAGGCAATAGAAAAACCTCCAAGTGTATTTCTGCCATGAAAAAACTTCTCACAAAAAAATATTCGCCGTTCGGAATCAGCGTAAAACAGTAGGCCCCTCAATTAGTGTCAACAACATCAATACGCACACCACAAATTGTAGGAGATGTCACAAAACAATTGTAGTTTATTGTGGCTTTAACTATAACTTAATTTACGTATCTTGTATCAATTAAATCTGCAACGTCATTAACTTTAACATATTTACTTACATTTACTTGTATTAAACTGAATTGTGTGATTTTTCCTTTTAATTTACATACACCTTGCTTAAAACCTGCATATAATTTACATCTACTTTGCATATTGTAAACAGTTGAAGAAAAGTAATTTTGGAATGTGTATGTATAGTTGTGCACCAATAGAACAATTGTAAAAAAATATTAAGTTTTTTGCATAAACATCCGCAATCTAGTTATGACTAAGTAAAATGTTGAATAATTTAATTGGTTGTAAACTATTGTTATATAAGATGCGGGCGTAATTTTTGTTTGATTTCTATAGTAATTGTGCTTTTTGACTAGAAATGCCAAGTGTGTACGTAATTCGGAAGAATTCGGCACATGCGTTTCGCAGATACCACCAAATTTAGTAGTTATTGGTAGCTCAGTTTTCGTGATATGTCTATTTGCCTAAACGTAGGCGGTGCCACACCTATTACCAACATTTCTTCATTTCGTGTATTTGCAACTTCATTATGCACATTACCAAATTTGGTAGAGTTTTTTAACATAGTTTCGAAAATAGGCGATGCCACGCCAATTTCCAAAAAAAAATTATCCACGTACTCCCCTTTTCGGAGCATTCCTGTGTACAACATTATCTTTAATAGTTAGTGAAATATTGAAATCCTTGGATTTTCAGAAAACATCGTTATTCGGGCGTAGTTATTATCCGATTTTGCCCGTTTGAAATTTACAGAACGTTATTATTCTATAATGTCGATCATTAGTTTATTTCCTTATGTGGAAACATAAGTAGGAAGTAATGGGGTTTTCAATAGGGGCGCTACAAAAGTAGACCGATAGTGACAGCAAACGTCGGCATATTTTTTCCCGCTCTTTTGATATTTCTCTTCAGTAAGGTTTGCCATTCAAATCATGGAAAGATATACGATCCAACAACGAATCGAAATTATTTAAATTTACTACCGAAATTCGGAGTCAATGGCCTCAACTTTAAGTGCGCTACGTCCAATTTATGGTCGTCGTCATTTCTGACTGAATGGCTTCGTCAATAAGCAAAATATGCGTTATTGGACAGGCAGCAATCCACACGTACTTCATGAGTCAACATTGCATCCCGAAAAAATTACGGTTTGGTGCGGTTTATGGGTCGGCGGTGTCATTGGGCCGTACCTCTTCCGTGATGATCAAGACCGGCACGTTACTGTGAATGGGAATCGCTACCGCTCAATGATAACCGAATATTACCGCTCAATGATAACCGAATATTTTTGGCCCGAATTGGTTGATATGGACTTGGACAATATGTGGTTCCAACAAGACGGCGCCACAAGCCACACAGCGAATGTCACAATCGATTTATTGAAAACCAAGTTTGGTGAACGTGTTATCTCACGAAATGGCCTAGTCAATTGGCCGCCTCGGTCGTGCGATTTGACGCCGTTAGATTATTTCCTGTGGGGCTATGTCAAGTCTATGGTCTATGCCAACAAGCCAGCGACGATTGATGAACTTCGTACGAATATCGAACGTGAAATTGCAGCAGTACTTGCCGAATTTATGCTTGAAAACCGTCGAAAATTTTGATTCAGCGTCTGGATTTCTGCAAGCGTGCCCGTGGTGTCCATGCAAAATAAATCGAGTTCCATACATAATGGCATCAAATGTACTTTGACAGGAATAAAGAATTTAATTCATATCCCAAACCGTTTTTGTTTTATTTAAAAAAAACTTTTGTAGCGTTCCTATTGAAAAGCCCTGTAGAAGTGGAGACACAAGCAAGCGTAAACTCCCATTTGACTCCAGCGTCAGTGTCAACTACGAGTATAATATGTATTCCATATATTGCATACATTTAGATATATAAAGAGAAGTTCATATGTACATATGTAACTATTCTCATTTGTAATTTAGTGAGCTTTCACTTTTATTTCACGTGCAATTTCAGATGTAAATACCTATGTAAATCTACATTACCTTTGCGGAGTTTACCTTTTCGTAAATGTTAGATAAGAGAAAATTAACACAAATTATGCATGCGTATTTTCATTTGGTATCCGTGCGAAAAACTACTGCATCATAGAACAACTGTAACAGGAATACGTGGCATGTGGCATGTGGCATGTGGGGAGCTTAACTCAACCAGACATTTATTTAGGAAACAGCGTCTACTGTAAATACGGAAGGCATACTAATTTCGGGAATATAATACCAACAGGATAAGGCCGACTTTCTCCGCTTACACAACTAAATATACCTTTTTGTTTGCTTTCACAAACTATAAACCGATGCTACGTATAGTTACATTTCACACGCGTCTAATGGAGCTCTTGGAGACCTTACCTTACAAAACGAATTTTATACAAATTTTTCGGAAATAAATGTTGGATATCCAGATTAAAAGTATCGTCCGACCTATCCATTATTTTATGGAAACTAATGCAAACATAATGACGGGAATTAAAGGGTTTGCCCAACTAAAATGCTCTGTAGACTACCACGGAATATAGAAGATGTTTTGCCTTAGCAATCTTTTTTGTGATACATTGATCATATTATATAACCGTTTTATTGCATGAAATTTGTCTAAGAAATACATACCCAAAATTAAATTTTGATATAAGCAAAAAAGTCACTTCAAATAGCCAAAAAACAAAAAAAAACAATGAAAATGGGCAATAGAAAAAAGGGTAAAAGAAAATTAGTTTATGTAAGTCCTTTGTGGGTTCGTCCGTTTCGCATGCACTCTATTATCTAACACATTCACGCGTTGCCATTCGAATCGCGCAACCAAATTTGCACACGCTCGTACGCACAGTTCGGCTCAGCTTAGCTTAGCTTATTTAGCTCATCACAATGAACACGCGCACGCACTCCGGGCGCCATTTTATTGCCTCCCAGCACAATTTCTTTTTGCTGCTGAGTCTTTGCCAATTTTTGAGAATTAGCCAAAAGCATCGTCTCTTCACTCCATCACCATCTTCGTGTTGATACAAAGAAAAGCTGGGAAACCATTGGTTTAATATGGCGGTTTCATTCGTCGGTCGAACACGCTCACATTGTTGACTTACATAAGGCATATGTTTTTGCTAATAAAAGTGAAAATATCTATGTATAGGTGTGTGTATGTGTGTGGTTACCCAATAAACATTTAGGTTTCAGTCATATTAGAACTCAAGTTGAGAACTAAGGTACTTCTCAAATTTCCAATGTTGTTTCTCAACAGCACTTCATCTTGAGAATCAACAAAAACAAGAATAATATTTCTTAAGTTGAAAAAATGTTAGTTCTCAACATGAATTCAAATGTGATTCTCAGATGGATCTGAAGTATATGAAGGCAATACTGAAAATAAAATATTTTTATTTGATTTTTAATATAAAACGCCATGAATTCTGAGTACTACTTCATGATCACAACCTCAAAGGAAACTTTTCGGATGTTTGGTTGAATGCTGATAGTAATTGTACTACTTGATTCCCTTTTCATTTTATTTTTATTTTATAACTGACATTTTGAGTTTAGTACTTACGATTTTACTAAGATATTTTAGGTAAGTTTAGGTTGGAGTGATCTGCGGAGCCATACTTAGGACAATAATAGGACGCCCATTGTGTTACCACACAAGAATTTAATACCATCCGAAGAAAGATTACCCCTCACCAAACCATTTTGCCACGCTGATGAATCTCAACTGGTAATTAATCTCAATGTTTGAAACCTCACTAAAGTCATCCGGAAATGGTCACCCCAGATACTGCATCCTCTTTTTACGCCCTGCAGGATACTTACACAGTAGAAGTCAGACCGTTTTCTCCTCTTCGTCAATTTTGCAGCTCCTGCAGCATCTTCGGAAAGATACGCCCAGCCTTTCAGCGTATTTTCCTCTCAGACATTGCCCGGTTAGAGCCTCAACCATATTAGAAATGTTTCCCCCTATGTCCCTGTCCCCAGGGACCCAAATAAGCTACAGTCTGTTCTGCTTGGCCATCTCCTGTAGCGATAGACGGCAGTCCAGCACGATGTTCGAATTGAACGTGAAAGAACTCAGAGCTTTGATTGCAGCCTGGCTATCAGTAAAAATGAAGATGTCTCTCCCTCGAATTCCAGTTCCAAGCTTCTCTACTGCTTTCGTGATAGCTGAGGCCTCAGCCTGGAAAACGCAGCAGTGATCTGATAAGCTAAAGCAAATTTGTAGGAGAGCGTTTCGTGAGAAAACACTTCCTCCGTTTTCCGAGTTTCGACCCATCTGTATAGATGCCAATACTATTAGGTAGTGTAAAACTCCTTCCTACTCGGAATTCTTGTAATAAAGTTACTTTCAGAAACCGAAGTCGAAGCACATCGATACGTGCTGCTCGGAATAGAGCAAAAATTCTCCAAAATACAAGAGTGCCCCTGGGTTTCGGGATGCTACTGGGATTTCTCTCCAGGAAGGAGATCTAAAATAGCGTTCAGGGCCTCAATTGGTGTGGTTCTAAACGTCCCGCTTACATAGCTCATACCTAGATCTTTGCACCTAGGTGAGGTTAACACCTTTTTGTAATGCATTCCACTATACGATTACCCACATAGGGGAATTGGTCTAACGACTGCTGTAAATATCAACCGACAAATCCGGGGATTAAGGTTCCATTTCTTGCCTATGGCTCTCTTACATATATAGAGGGTTACGGAAGCCTTTCATAACGTTGAACTGTATTCTCTTCACACGACCAACCTATTCACGACCACAAGCGCTTGGTTTCAATTTCTCTTTATGTACAATAAACAGCTGGTCGCATTGATTGGTGATTAAATCTTCGTAGAACATTATTATTTTCATTCACATTTGATCAACTGGGAAAATATGCGGATATTAACTTGAGAACAACTTTTAATTTCTCAAAATTTCTCTAAGATTGTAGAAATATTTTTTCGATGTTTGTTGGGTATTTCCCTGTGCTTTCCGCTCACTATGCATTTAGTACAAGATTTGCTTCCTTATTGTCTGTACGTAGGGTAGGGTGTATGGTTACGTAGTGTGTTTGTGCTTTCCAAACCCTATAATTATGAATTTCCAGCACGTGCCGCGATTAGGCGGTGGATGCTCGCATGAATGTCCGCTGAAGCGTAAACAAAACAACACTTTCACAGAATTGCTAATTTACTTAGTATTTTAAGAATTTGTAAGTCTTTGTGGTATGCAGAAGTTCAAAAAGAAAAAAATTTGTATTTGTTCAATTCTTTGTTTGCTAAATATTTCTTTTATTTACATGGCGGTATGTGCTTGTAGTTTGTTCGCAAAAAAAAAAATTCAACTTGCTGTTACATAATCCGATTTTGCTTTATACTCGTATCACAACTCGATAGGCAAATACGGACTTCCGGGTTTACGAATAACGAAGCTAAAATGCGCACTTGGAAACCATACGGGTATATTCAATACAATAAAAAAAGTTATCTGGAGTGAAAAAAACATCTATCAAAGGAAAGATAAATGGGAATGAAATTGCGCTTTTGAAATATTTAAGTAAGTAATTTAAGTAAGGACTCAAAAAAAAAAAAATACGTGTCCCATTATTTTGACCACTGAGGAACATATTTGAGTTTCATTGAAAAATAAAATAGTGTCCCAAGTGGACCGGTTGAATCGAGATGGAAACCACCTACTACTTTTGGAGGACGCAGATTTCATTTTATTGGTTTGGTTTTTTTTATCAATTTTGAAGAAAAATTTACTCAATTGCGAGCAAATAACGCAATTTGAAGAAAAAGTTACATCAAAAAAAGACAAATTCTTAGGACTTTTTATTTTTTTTCAATGTGCTGCCTATCGATAAATGAATGGTGGAGATGGTCACGGGTCAGACTTTTGGCCAGAAGACCAACAATTAACGACATGCGCTGGATTTTTCCTAAGCCTCTGTTATAGAAGTTTATAGTTTTATATAAAGGGAAATATCTTTACTGCCTCGTTTTAATTTATGTTTGTATGTAGTAATAGGGTCAACAACTTCTGGTCTATCCAAATTCTATTTGTGTAGGCCTTCTTCGTTTTATGAATCCACCGACAAAGAATGGGATTATGTAAGTCAATGCAAATTTGATCCCAAACCTTCATTCTGATCTCTAAAAACAAGAACATGTGAAAAACTGTACTCAGTTTTCTGATCTCTAAAAACAAGAACGTGTGAAAAACTGTACTCAGTTTTTATTTTCTGGAAAGACCGACTGTAAGAAGTTTTGTATCCAATTGTGATTCTCTTAAAAAGCGTCATTCGAGCTTACCACGACTAAAAAAGTTAAGTTGTTTCAATTTCAAGAAAATGTCATAATTTATGTGCGAGATTTTGGTTGCAATATTCCCGCTATTTTTCATAATAAAAAATATGGTTCTTCCTATAACAAAAATCACATAAATCAAAGGGTAGTACATCTAAAGAACGTTCATCAAATTGTAAATTTTTTAACCCTCCCAATTCTAAGACAAACCTAACGTAACATATTTTTTTCGAGATTTCGATTCTTTTGATTTTGAACGAATAAAAGTGGGAAAGAATTGGTATTTAATTTTTATTTCCTATGTTGTGGAAAACAAAAAAAATGCCACAATATCTGGTTGTGTGCAATGTTTGGGCCACGACACGTAAAAACTAAGGGGCCCAATAAAAATTCTAATATGGCTCGGAGAGATCCTCTTTTTTGGTGACGACCACCGGTAACGTATTAAGGCCTATGGTTTGTGGGCATGTACCTGGAAAGCCCGAACCCGGAATGGGGAAGATGGGAGCTGTCGAGCATCACCGTCATCCAAGAAATAAAATGGACGGAGCAAAGTAAGAAAACCATTGGAACTTGCGAGCATGAAAGCGAATCATCTCGCTGATTTGTGCCCATGCCCCAATGATGTGATCAAAGATCGTTTCATCGATTTCCTTGCGACTTCAATGCGGATAAGGAAGAGATCTTTGGTCACACTGTCGGTAAGTTCAGTCTCACAAAGAAATTTCCGTCGAGCGACTGAGAGCGTTCGGCGGTGCCTGTGCCCGTAACATGGCAGTCTGGTTACGAGCGCTACTAGATGTTGAGGAAGGGTGAGAGAAGTATTATTCGAAAAAAGATAAGAGACGCCGAAATACGTGAGTATGACGATCGGGGCGAATTCCCGTAAGAACAAGAACGGCGATCTGGTGACTGATATCTAAAGCATACTGAAATTGTTGAGGGAATCTTTCTTCGCTAGGCCAAATGGTGATCGAATCCCAAATCACTGAAACGGCTTTAACATCCCGTCACACGACCTGGATGAAGTTCGGATAGCAATAACGAGGCTAAGGAACACAAGAGCTGAGAAATTTACGAACGATTAGATATTTACGATATGCCACATATTAAAAAAGACCCGTGATAAGAGGATCGATTCATACAATCTCTTTGTAGACTTGAAATCAGCTTTCGACTGCAGGAGAAGAAGTTGCCTATATATGTGAATTTGGTATCCCTGCAAAACTGATATGGCTAAGCAAACTGACGATGAGCAACACCACCGGCTCAGCCAGAATTGGGAAGAACTACTTCGAGCCGTTTGATACCAAACGAGGTTTAAGGCACGGTGACGCCCTATGGTGCGACTTTTATAACCTTATGTTGGAAAAGATAAGTCGAGCTGTAGAATTAAATCAGTCTGGTACTATATTTTATAAGAGTATGCAAGTCGTGGATGACGACGACTTCATTGGTCTCCATAACCGCGACGTTAGTTTTGACAGTTAGAATTTTGACCAAGTAGAGCTCTTTATCTTGAAACTATTTATGGGCAAAATGAAGTGAGTACTTAAAGATAGTTGTAGGTTTTTTGATGGATAACACATTGAAAAGTATGTAAAAAGTTAAAGCAATCTTTAAGTACCAATTCAATTTTGACCAAGAATACGCCCCAATATTTCGTGATATCGGGAAATTAACTTTCGAAATCTTTCTAGAACTTGTTCAATACCTCTAGAATTTGAATGGATCTTTTGTAAGCTCTAGTTTTTTTTTATAGATGCCATATTAAAGTAATACAGTTTAAAATTTTAATTATTCACCTTGTTTGAAAATTAAACTTAAAATCACATCACAACCGCCATGCACGTAGTATATATGTACATATATTATATATGCATATACTTAGATCCCTACTCATCCATTCGTATGGAAACTACAAACAATGTGAATATTATGCAAACAATATTACTGCAAACAGTTTGTTCGGTTTCCGCTTATTACAAATAATAATGCAAAAAATGAAAGTTATTTCTGCTGCTTCAAATTACGCACACACACACATACCCGCTTGCGTACATATACATATGTACATATACACATACATTCATATATAAATATGAGTACAATTACGCATGAACTATAATTACATATTGCGAATTTTATATTTTCCCATGATAATATCGTAAACAGGCACTTTTAGGCCTGCTAATTGTCACCACAAAAATATGCAAAGAGTTTTGTAAATAAATAAAAAAATATTTATGAAAATGAACACAGTAGAAAAATCTTGTGGTATCGAATTAGTTGCGGGCTAAACCAGGGGCCGACCGAAAAGAATTGTTATTTTTTCTTTTAGCGTAAAAGCTTATAATCAATTTTTTATTGTGGGAATAAGGCTGATGAAGAGATGTGGTGATCTCCAAAATAGCTATAACTTCTGCCTTTGTTTTTGCAATAATTTTTCTAATAAATGAATGACCTTGAGCTCATAAAAATTATTATTGTTGAAATAAATGTTTTGCCGAAAAATTAATATATACTGTTGGAGTATTTAAAATGAAATGAATTGAAGACTTTTTGAAATCAATTTTTTTGTCCATATAATGGAAATAGAAACCAATTTCATTTAAAACATATTTGATTTACAAATCTAGTAATGCTTTTTTACAACACTGCATACATCATACAAATTTCATATTTCTAAGACTCGACTATAATAAAAATATCGTATTTAAAACCTTTTAGGTAGCTGTGTGTTATCTTAAATATAGGATGTATTTAAGTAATGAAAACTGAAAGGATAAGTTTAATACGGCAAAATAGTATATAAAAAAGTTTGCTACGGTCAATCCAACTACCTATGGATAATACTGCAAATTACCCATCAATGTCTGCGACGCAAGAAAGTTGTTAGAATTTCCATTTTCTTACATAAATTGACAATTGAAGCGCACGCATAGGCATGCTATGAAGCTCCAGATTCTTTATTTTGCTAAATGTTAAGAAGGAAAGTGTCGCCGGACAAAATGAAGATCCCGAACCCAAAATAGCTGATGACGGTATTGACTTCCACACGCGACCTCGATGAAATTCAGATAGCAATAACGCGACTACGGCACGTCTACAATCGACCAAATAATAAGAAGGCTTGGTGTGTATGTCTTAGAGATCGATGTCTGAAAAAGCTCCGTGGTCAAGGAGTGGGAGAGTAGTGTGAGAGGGGACAAAATCGAAGAAATTTTGACTAGAAAATCTTCTTAATATTGGCTTGAATTTCTTCTCAAATTTATCGGGCCACCTTCTTTATTATTTTGAAAAGTATTCATCTTAGTTTTACAGATTATCTTCTTAATTGTATTGAAAAGACATACCCAGACGCGATAAGAAGGGCGTCTTGTTGGAAATAAATCATAGACAAATCCGATAAATTTTGTTCTAATTTATAGGGCATTTTAGGTGGTGTTTTCCCTCTGTGCAGGCATACTTTCAGAAAATATTAACAAAATCTGGTCTGGTTTGAGTTGCCATCAAATCTCGCACAGTGTAATCTCGTACCCAAAGGCCTTTTTTTATAGCTGCCTAATTGCCGAGAACAAGCGTGACTACGATGGAGAAATATATCAAATGTTGTAGCAATGTTGCAATCTCAATAGAATCTCAATGCCGACTTTCCGCACTTTTGCTTTTGATATATCGATGACGCTTTGCAGCGATCTTTTGCATCAGTATTCAGAATATGAAAGTTGACAATTTTCAGCACAACGTTGAGTTAAATTCAGTAGGGTTTTATTGTGTCTAAAAGTGAATTAGTCTGCTCTAGTTTTGGCGCCAAGTTCACCCGAAGCGAAACTAAAGACTCTCTATGGGGTAAATGTTTACTCACACACACACACACGTACACATGTGAATGTAAAAATAAGCTCTGTCTTATCATATTTTGTATGTCATTGAATAAATAAAACTCACGCGTGCATAAATTCATTTTTAAATAAATTCAATTGCATTTCCATATTTTCATATGAAAATATTATACATACATATGACAACAACAAACAAAACAACAACAACAACAGCAACAACAACGAATACAACTGTAAGTGTATGCGTTGTTGAAACGATCGGTTTTGTAGCCAGCATTTACTAATTTAGTTTACGCAATTCCATCCTGAATTGTAACTTGTAAAGCTTTAGCATAAAATTTTATGCATATTTTTTCATGTAAACAATTTAAAATTTATTCAAACACACATATGCACATACATACGTATGCATGTGTATGTGTAAAATACATTCTTTTGCACTCATACAGGCAGATGTGTTTTTTTTTTGAATTTTTTTTTTGGTAAATGCAAATATTTCAACAGCCAGTGTTGCCACTGTGCAAACACCGGCGCAAATATAGACTAGAGTGCGAGGGGTAAAACGAGGACAATAGCCATATGAGACTCGACAAGTGATGACAGCAAAAAGTTTGCCAAGTGCCAAAGGAAACATAACACAGAAGATATATGTATATATAGTACATATTTACATATTTTCAATTGCTAGGTATATGAATTTGCATAAGGGTGGTCAAAAAACGAAAAAAATATATATCTACCCAAATACAACCACCATATCCACCATACCACCATTCGTGGTGCTATTTATTGGTTATGGAAAAGATAGTTCAAATAATTTTAAAAATAAACATGCATTAGAATTTAGTTGTTTGAGGATTTAATAATAATAGGGAAGTTTCTTTGTAGCCGACTTGCAAAAGAACGCTTCAGCCTGGATAAATTTTCCTTTAGTTGCACAAGCAACCCGGCCCGTTTAGTGATATTAAGGAACAGAGAATAATTTTGAAACCAAATTTTAGGTTGATTTATTTATATATTTAAAAATACTATGCAAATAAAAACGAATTAGGCGTTAAATTAAAATTTTCCATTGATTTGCTTAGGGCTCATTCACAATAGCGCAGTGTTTTCCACTTCCCAACACTATATCTCAGTTCGGACATCATTTTGCTGAATTACAGTTGTGGCTTTAGATGCAATTCATTTCCTACCTCTTATTCTTTGGCGAGTCGGTTACGAAGGAACGGGCCTAATAATAATTTGCCATAGCCATAGCTTGATGTGGGGCCATAACCATAACTTGATGTATGGCCGAACTTCTCCTACAATTTGTGATGTGGGTCCTAGAGCTACCGTTTATCGACTCCGAACGGAACAAATGATTTTTGTGAGAACTTTTTCCAAGGCAGAAATACACTCGGAGGATTGCCATTGCCTGTCGAGGGGCAACCGCTATTAGAAAAAACTTGCCCCGGCCAGAATTCGAACGCAGGAAATATTCGTATACGATCAAATAAAATTTATTTTCATTATTTACCATAAAGCATAAAGTTTCAAATTTTTGTTTACAAAATTCAAAAATATCATGAAGACTTCTAACTTTCAGAATTTGAAAAAATTTCAAGTACGTAGTTTTGTTGTACATGTAATTTAAGTAGATTGAAAAGAAAGTTTGAAGTTGCTGAAAAATCGCGTTGATTGTTTTCTGGCGGTTTAACGAAGTTGTTTTTTCATATAACGCATGGAGGTTTTATTTTATTTAAAAATGTAATGGAAAGTTTCATAAATTTTATGCATTATTATTATGCAATTTTTATAACTAGATTAATATTAAAATCCTTGCTAAAAATACAATTGGAATTGCTGTAAACAGTTTTTGGGATATGTTGAATTTGTTTTTTAATTTAGTAGCAAGCTGGAATCATTGATTGACATTGTTTTTGAGCTTTTAACTTTCAATTCATTTTTCTAAAATTGTATGCATACATAAAAAACTTCAAAAATTCGGAGCTTAAACAACAAATAAAATAATAAATTTGCCTCCTTAAAAATTTTCTAAAATCTCTGGTAAAATTTTTTTAGGATTTGCTGAAATTTTTTAAAAAAATTTTTAAAATTCAGTAGAAACTTTGAAATTTAGATAACTGTTATATTGTACATAGAATATACACATGGCTATGTTAGTATATATTTTTATAAATAAAAATGCTTAAAAAAATAAATAAAAATTAAACTCTCAAAATTCGTCAATTCGCCGCGTTAATATTTTCGTGATCCATAGTTGTATGGAGACTTCGAAGCACTGTTGGCACTATTAAATGTTAACCAATTTCAAAATAAAAATATATGTGCCTTACATTTTTTTGAGTTCTGGGGACCGAGAGCACCGAACTCTGGAAAATAATGCTTTTCATGTGTATTTTGGAGCCCCCCTAATACAAATACATATGTATAGAGAAAAGTTATGTATGCACAATTCAAAAGTAGTGTTTTGGAAAAGAAAAAAAAAAGTTATGAAATTTTGAATTTGAATTTACAGTTTGTGAAGAAACTTTTTTTTTTGTTGTTGTGTGTTTTCTCTGTATTAAATTTGCATAAATTTAAATTCATGCGAGTCGTATAGAGAGCGAAGGCGCTACAACATTGACAGTGGGTGTTACACATATATTACATAAGGTTCTATATACATACATAGATATACCAAGCACAACGTATGGCATATTGAGCTGACAAAGAACCAACCATTTTTTCACCCACATCCCCCTTACACGTTCACTCCTTTTTATTAAAGCTAACTTTATTTCGTTGCTCCCCCCCATCACAGTCGCTTTTTGCAGCAATGTACTTATATTTCTTCATCCTTATGCCACTTATCTTTTTTGTGGTATCATATTTATTAAAAGGATTATTGGTGCTCCACAGCTATATCCTGTTAGCTGGCTTTCATCTATTCAAATTATTTTGTCTGCTTCTCGTTTGTTGCTCGGCTCCCTTTGATTTTCACTTGGAAAGGAAATTTTATTTTTCATGCTTTGCTTATAGTTACATACATATGTACAAATAAATGTAGATATGTATGCATGTATGTATGTATGTAGATATGCCGACATATTTCGAATAAATTGCTGATGCTTCTGTGCTTGGTTTGGATTCTTTTTTTGAGCCTTTAATTGCATTAAACGAATTGTAATGCTATAAAAATGAAACTGGATTCTGTGCGCTTTAAACAATAAAATGTAACGTGAGCTAAATACTTTCAACTAAATAACCATCTAAAGTATATTCATCTTTATCTGAGCTTAAATTTTGGGCATTCATGTGTAGATAAAATTAATGGTATTGCTAACTTTTTTATCGTGGTAAAAATTAGATTACTAATATATCGATTGGTATTTAATGTTCAGATTGTGTTTTTGTGGTTTGCTAAATCGTTTTCGAATGTTGTGTTAAGACTTTGGATTATAAAAAATTAATTGTGATTTATTTGAAGCGCAGAGACTTCTCCGTTTGTAATTCCATCGAATTGACGAAGCTATATTTTGGCTTTCTCTTTCAACACACATATACATGCACATTCTCAAAAAGTGATATATTTGGGGCTCTAGAAAAATGGTGACATAAATTTGGTACAGGTTAGGTTTTTGTTTTATTTCATCAATCCGGGTATTTGTTGATCGAATCCATCGTTTGTACTGGCTAACGAAAGTGTATAATAATCACTTTGAACTACACCTTTCTAAAAACATTTTGGCTTATCCGACGAAGCGTCCTCATTTTTAATGATATCTGACTGAAATTCTGTACGTAGATGTCTTTCTATAACAATATAATAATTATTTGTTGGAAATGACAATATCGGAATTTATATAGCTACCACTGATTGTTGAGATATTAGGTTTTCCATTATAACTCCTACATCAAAACAGCTTACATGCAATTGGGGATTCCATCCATTCCTCATGAATTGAAAGAGCACAGAATTAAAAAGTTCACCTATAATTAAAGAAATTGACGTCTAAAAAAGCTGATGGCCAAGGAGTACGATAGGGGTCAAAATCGAAGAAATGTTCACTAGAAAATCTTCTTAATATTGGCTTGAATTTCTTCTCAAAATTGTTTATTAATTATTATGGAATTTTTTTTCAAAAATATGCAATTGTAAAAATAAATCTCTTCGTTTTTATGTTAAAAATTATATAAAGTAAATAAGATTCTACTAGAATCTTATTGAATTTATTAATAAGGAAAACTGTTTATTTTTACAAGTGCCTTTTTTACTTAAAACTTTGCTTTTAGCCTTTTACCACCATTTGTATTTTGTGAATAAACTGCTTTATACAGTTTTTAGTTTAATATTTTAAATATTGTTCTTTGGATTTTTGTACTTTCAAAATTTATTTTTTTTACTTTCTTATTTATTGTTCCAGAAGCTTTCAATGATAAGAGTTTGAAAAATTTTCAAAAATAAAATATGATTTATGAATAAATGTTTTAAAAAATAAATACTTCAAATTATTATTATTATATATAATTTAATCAAACAAATTTAGGTGCCAATAATTTTAAATTGATAAGATCAGCTTATTAAAATTAGGAGACTGAAAACTAAGATTCTTAATTTTATGGAAAAGATTTTCATCTTAACTCAACGGGTCACCTTCTTAATTTCATTTTAGTTTTACAGATCATCTTATTGATTTTATTGAAAATACATACCCAATCGTAATTAGAAGGGCTTCTTATTGGAAAAATGTAAGGCATTTTAGGAGATATTGTCGCTGTGAGTGTTCAATACAAATCAACAAAAGTTTTGAGTTAAAAATGAAGTTTGCTCTACCAAATTGGCATTCCTTTCATTTATAATGAATTGAAAATATCCAACGAGAATCATTAAGGTCATACCACTATAACTTATAATTTCCATCAACTGATTGTTCAAAAAAGAGTTTTTGAGTTATAATTCCTGTACTAAATCAACCAAAGACTTGACACTCCTGCACTAAAGCGCGCTAAGAACATGAGATTTGGCACTCCTTTCACTTACTTACATATACTCGTAATATGTAGTTACTAAAACTTAAATCGCCCCTGTAGCTGATTGTTCAGATATGAGGGTTTACTTTAAAGCTCCTTTATTTAGAAAGCCAAAACCGTGAAATTGTGTGAGCTATTTTCTTAGTTGTCGACAAGGTCTACAACGAAAATCAACAAGAAGAGGTTTCGTTCCGAGACTTTAATATTTATAGCGTTCCTTGGAATTTGATTGAGCCAAATTGGACTTCATTGATTGCTAGAAAAGTTTGCAAACAAAACACCAAACTGGGATTGATTAGCCTTTAACGAGTTTTTATGCAGATATTACAAGGGGGATTAGAAATGAAACCTCCTATAATGAGCATGACGGAATTTATTTTACATTTCCACATGTATTTTTATATTTAAACTCTTCCACAAAAATAAAATTAATTTTATTACTATTACTTTATTTTATTTTATTTTTTTTTATAATAGCATTTACCTACTGTTCCCGTCGCATGGCATCCGGCTTAACGTAATGGATACTAATGTAACGAAAAAGAGAATAAATATTTTCACCAAAGGTAATACATTTGAATTCATTTTTAAGTAGGTTTTTATTTTTTTATTATCTTAAAAAAAAATCTACGCTTTCCTCAATATCTTTCGAAAACGGTTAGTTGCTGAAACTTTTTTCTCTTTGGCAGCTGTGCAGTATGCCATGCCATTCGGGTTTAGTGAAACTTAAGTTATTGTTAGAAATGCCCGACATAATCGAACGGTGGTGGTATTTATTTAGAAACACATGTCGTATATTTCCTTTAACTTAATAATCTAAATTTATTTATTTTTTGAAGTTGGTGGCAACACTCTCCAAGGTATTCGAAATAAAGGTTTCTTAAAACTTTTTTGTTTGATACCCATAGTCCTGCATTTGATTTAAATTATTATAATTTTAAGTAATTTTTTCAACAGGTGGCAACCCTCTCCAAATATATTTTTGAAATCACGCATTTTTTAAATTTGTAGTTTGGCACTCATATTGTAAACTGTCGTTTGATTTAATTCAATTTGCATATAAATAGATGGCAACCTCTTTGAAGGTATTTGGGAAATGGATTTACTATAAATCATTATAATTTTGATTATTTTTTAAACAGGTGGGAACCCTCACTAACATTATTTTTGAAATTAAGTTTCAGGCTGACTTCGAATGGCAAATGATTTGCGAGCTAATAGTTCAGTATTTTAAATTCAGTTTTTTTTTATTACATTCAAGACGGTTGTGACGGCTTCGGCAGGGCCTTTGTTTCCTTTTTTTGTTTTGTTTAATATTTCACGAAGTCTAAGTGAGAAGTATCGGAACATCGCGTTTGCATAGTGTAAAACCACTTTAAATAATTGTCATGTTTGTTCTTTTGAATAAACAAATAATATGCCGAAAACAAATATTTCCTTTTACATCTTCCTGCTGGGGTTTCAATGTTTGTTTTTGGAAAAATTTTTGGATACATATGTACGTTTTATTCATTTCATTTTTAGCTCAGTGTTGAATTGTTTTGGAAATCTGCCACGGAGAACAGACGCCTCTAATTAAAAATAAAATTATAAAAGACATGATGGGAAAATAAATAAACGACGCATTATGACGCCATTCGATTATTTTCCTTGCAAAGAACATAGCCTTTGAACTAATGAAGATATTCTAAGAATTTAAACGGTAGATGTATATCGTCATGCTGTCGAAAAAACAGATCAGCAAAAATAGACAATTGAAATTGCAAAATATCTGAAATTTAAACTATAAAAATAGAAATATAGGGCGCAACAAAAACCGAGGATGCTTTAAAATTCATTATCTAAGTAGAAATATTTTTGGATCAAAAATCAAAATTTTTTAGGAAATACTGAAGAAGAATTTTTGGAAGTTGGTTTATAAAGTTGAATTTAAGCATAAAATAAGATAAGTTAATAAATTTGGTAAAGAGACAAGGAATTGCTTACGATAAAAAGTTGTTTCTCAGTAACCGCTTTACTAATCATATCAAACTCGATAGATGCATTGTTTTCGGCAAAAGCTTAAAATTCTTTTAAAAGACAAATATCTAAGTGCTCAAATAAATATAAATGTATGGTAACATAATCTGAGGATACTTAAAAATCTTCTTGTCAAAGTTGAGATATTTTTAGTTATACATTTCCAGAAATTACTAGAAATTAATTGCTGAATATTGTTTAGTAAAGTTGTGTTTAATACGGCAACTACAAAAATTTGATGAAGCATACCGAACTCGGTGATTTAAAATGCAAGAAAATCATCTTGGCTTAAAAAAAGAGAACTATAGGTTGCCAAAATAAGAGGGTTCTTTAAAATTCATTGCCAAATAAGAAATTTGCATGCAAAAATAAATTTGTATTTATCTTCTCTTCCAATAAAATAATATGAATGAAAAACAAAATGTTTTTGGCAAGTTAAATTTTCTTCACATAGTCATCTGCACTAGAAGTTATACGAGTATCTAAAGAAAGCGTTTCAAGCTACAAGCATTTGCAAGATCGTTTTGTGATCTTGCATACCTCAGGGATAATATGAGTAGATCAAAAAAAGTTTCTTACATGTTGAAAAGGTCTTCATTTTATCTAACTTGTGATATTTTGCAATTCCCTTATTGGTAAGCTGAATAGCCGAAATGACGTCCCATTTAGTATCTAAAGCTTTAAACACATCACATACTTCAGTGCAGGCCGTTATAAAAATTAAACTATAATAATAGATTTTTTAATAAAGTTAATTTTATTTAATAATGCATATATTGAATGAGCGATGTACACAATTTTATTCGAAGCGATTCGGCCATTGATCAATAGCAGCACGCACAGTTTCTATTGTAATTGACGACGCTGCTCGAACCAAAGATTTTTTGAGACTCTCTAAATTTCTGTGGGACATTCCACGAGCCATGTTCTCCAACTCTGGCTAAAAACCTTACTTCCAGACGGTCAATCATATGCAGCTATGAAACCAGGACTATTGATTTTAAGCCCACTGCCTTGCCTGCTGGAGCAGAATCTTGCTGGTAGATCCAATGCTATCCATCGAAGAGATTATTGCTTACCTGCTGAAGATGACAAGTTGGCCGACGGTAGACTTTCATGTGGGGATCATCTCGAAGAAACCTTGACACTGATCTGATCGATATATCCATCTCCCTTGGCATAATTTTCGGTTTTCTAAGGGTATGTCTGCGAATGTTTTCGCGAAAAGTTTTTATAGCTGAATTGGTTCGAACCACGCGAGGGCGATCACTTCCTTTTCTGTCATCAACTGTAGACATTCGGGAAAATCGATCAATAGTGCGGTAAACAAAGATTCTCGAAATATTAAGTTTTTTTTGAGAAGTACATAAATTCACTTGTGCTTTTTCCACACTTATGTAAGGCAATCAAACTGATTATATTATACATATATGAGTAGACACTGCGTACAAATTATAATAAGAAAGAAGTGCATTTTTTTCTGCTGGTCATCCTCGCCATATGCATTGTAAACTTTTTAATAGAATTTATGGCAAGACTAAGTAGACATTATTGCAATTTTTGTGCTAATATAAGCAAACTGTAAAACAAATTCTTTTGGACCATTCTAATGTAGAATGTAAAGTATTTTTTGTTTTTAGTATTGATCACGACCCATATTATCTGAGTTCGACACACAAAGAAAGCGTATAGCTCAAAAATTTAAATCATAAAGTGTACACAACATAAATGGGTTCATCGAGCTACTTAGATGTATGAAAACCTTTCAACCGCCTACACACACACACACACACACACACACACACACACAACCATATCAATGCATGATATCCTTTTGTGTCCTTGTGGTGCAAAGTAATTTCAAATGCTTAGCTGCCGAGAGGATTTCGTATGCATACCACATGCACACATAAAGGCGCACACACACACATACACACATACATACATACACATACACAATTCTATTGAGCTATCGCATGCTATGATGGGGCCAGCGGCAAGTGGGAAGTGGCAAGTGCGGCTTGTGGTATGTGGTGTTTGTGGCATGTTCACTACAATTTCGAAATGTTAAAGTATCAAAATCATTGCAATTGCGATGAGACTGTTTGACTGTTCATAACGCTCGCCGCTTGACTTGCATAAATATTTGACAAACGGAATGAAGTCACCGGAATGCAGACAGTAAGCATAACATAGCAACGAGAAGCGAGAGCGAGAGAGAGAGAGACGGCTGTGGGGAAAGAGGGATAGTATGAAGGCAAAAAAATCGGTAGATAGTTAGGCGCATCGGTGCAGAAGTGAAATGCTGAATGTGCTATTGCAGAACGAGGGTGGGGAGAGAGAAGGCTTTGAAGTCGGTCGTTTAGTTTGAAAATCCAAAATGCGAAAAAAATGTGTGTAGTAGAAAGTCAAACCGCTGGTTGACAGTTAGCTGAACTTATACCGTTACATATGTATATACATATGTGTGCGAGGTGAGGGTGACAAGTATGAAAAATTAAAAACCAAGAGAGATTTTGAGAAAGTCCTGCGTACGCTAAAAGTTGACCAAAGATGGCGGTCGGAAATGGCAGGAATGTATTCGGAATGAATATTTAAAATTAAACTTAAAAATATTTTTTTTTTGTTACAAAGTAATGTTTGTGCAATACTTTAAAGATACAAATATTTTTTAAGTATTATATAAGGAATTCCGTTAATTTATCCTTAAATTTTTGCAATTTTTTCAGCGTGCCATTGGCCATTTCGGTCGCCAACTTCGCCGCTTTGTAATTCGCTTCGTATGTGGAGTGGAGATGGTACGCGCCTGCGCTCAAAGTGCCGCTATAAAATTCACTCAAACGCCGCTACTCCACACAGCAGCACATTTGCTTGTTTGTATTGGTTTGCCTTTGCTATGAATTCCACTCAAAAAAAAAAGGGGCGGAGCGTTTGTGTAAGTTCATAAATACATACGAACGCAACCGCCATTTCTACGCTCATAAACACACACATACATCCATAGATAGAAATAAACTAAAGCAAAGCGAAACCAGTTTCTTCTTTCGCTTTTCAGTTTTTATTTTATTTTCGTTCATTTTACAGGGTGTTATTGTGCTCTGTCAGCTACTTACAGCTGTCGTTGAAGCCATTCGCTTTTTTGTTTTGTAGTTGCTCTTCGAACAGCTGTTGCTTTCGCCTCTACTGTCGCTGGCATCCTGTGGCATTGCATAGTACTGGATATTCGTATCACTGTTAAATTTATTTCCTCTGAAATTATTTGTGGACTCCCACCTACAATGCATAGCGTGATAAGAGAATCACATCGTGTGAATGCGTCATGTTTTTGTGCTTGTTGTTGTTTTGAATGCGACGAATGTGCAACTAGATAAAGAGTGTTAGGTTTTGGCGGCGGCGAAATACTGGCCATGCATTTTGTCTATCAGTTATTGCCATTTTTTTTTAGAAAAGAAGATGTGCGTGCGTGTAACAAAAATATTTAGCCAATTTCGTTTTTAAAAATTAGAACCTATACCAAAAGGTAGCAAAGTACATTGGAATGGAAATTTTTGAAAGTTATCAGGAGATGGGACTAGCGACAAATTTTACAAGCAATTGAAAATTTTTGACAACAAGCAGAATGAAGAGGAAGACTGAAATTAGTATGTATTATACAAAAGAAAATGAAGAATATGTTTAATACTGTGGCGTTGCCGACAAAATTAAAAAAGAAAACTATATTACTTGTATTTTCTTAACAATTAGTTTAAAATAAAAAAATTAAATTCAATACAAAGTTAAGTCATGGTTTAGGGTTTTAAACATCTTACCAAGCAACTTATCTGAAAGTTTTGTCGAGGTGTTTGTTGTAAAATTAAAGTTAAAAGATCTATTTATTGCATTGCCTTTAATTCTAAAATAATTGAAATTGGTAACGGTAGTAATTTTTGAATATTTACTGCATTTTTCTTTTATGATCGCTGTTTTCTCCTTCCTTTTATTTTACTAAAACGTTAACGATTGGCACAGCAGAAAACAAAAAGGAAAAAAATTGGCACAGACCCTTAATTTCAATTGAGATAAAGTATTGAATGAAATTACAACAACCCCTTAAGACGTTTTTGAAACTAGCCACATGAATAACATCAAAAATAGTATAAGAGTTTTATAATGACTGAGTTTGGCAAAATGTTGCCTTATTAATTTTGAACATTGTACTCGTATGTTGGTAGTCTATGACATCAGCGTTTAAACTATGTGGATGAATTAAAAGGCACAGACTATAGAGATTTTGTTCTAAAGATTCACTGGGTGATGCTCTTTTGGTAAATTGAAAATTATAATCTTCTTCTTTATATATGAAAATGTAGCCATTTTCTTTGTTATAAGATTTCCAGAAAATACATATTTATGATTTGATTTAGTTCAAAATTAATAAGCCTTGCGCAGTTAAAAAAAAATAGTTTCCGACTTAGTCTGGATAAAATTGGCGAGAATCATCAGACCAATAAGGGGTTTCTTTTCCTTAAGAAGGGACGGAGAGTGACTGATAAGTCGAAATTATTTAGAAATGCTCTCGCCCATTTTCCCTCCCTTCAAAGCTTTGGTATATATTGTATATCTGTATATAGCTAAATTAGAAGCTCGGCTTGTAGATTTCACTTCGCCAGGTTAGAAAAGTGGCTATTGGTCTTTGGAGCATGGCTGGAGAGCCTGGCCCTAGAGATTTGTAAGTAATAATGTCATCGACTGCACCGGCTTGCTGCTTATATCTGGACATATCGTCATAGATTCATCCGTCCCATCCACGTCACTACATTCACGAAAGTGTACGTCAATTAAGAGTTGCAGTGTTTCAATACTGCTCTCTGTGTGACCTGCTTCTGCCTTTTCCATACAGCGAAGTATTAAAACCAGCTGATTTGATTCTTTATTATTATGGCTTAAAGCTTGATGATAATATTAAAAAAATACGATTTTGAGGATATTTTTGCGAAACGAATGTATTAGTTTAAAAATGTATAGGCAATGAAATAATTAAGTACTAGTTTAAAAAACAGTTAATGTATAGTAATACTAGTCATTTTGAAAATTTAAACAACATCATTTTATTTAAATAGAAACAAAAACAAGTTTTTACGCTTTTAACTTACCAAGCCAATTTTCCAAAATTTTGATTTTTACGCACTTCTCTTTTAATTGAATTCTTCGTACCAAATTGTACCAAATTAATACTGCTATGTGTTAAATGGGCGTGGTCTGTTAGCCAAGTTTAAAAATTTTGCCTGCTGACTTAAAATGCAATGCGTGTACCAAGTTTGATACAGTTTCATGGAGTAGTTTTTGAGGTACATATACCTAGACATTGGCGCACCCAAGGAGAGTGTTTTGATAGGGTTCAAACTCCTATCGAAGTCTTAAAACCGAAATTAATTTTCTTTGTTGGGCGTTAAATGTGAGCAAATTACTATCTTGGATGATTAATAAAATAGCGAAGTTTTTGGATTTTTGTAAATTTCCGTGGTACGAGTGGACCTGGTTTTTGCCTGATTTCTATATTTTTCGGAATTTAAAGTATAAAGGGTTTACCAAATTTGGTAGAGTGTGGTAAGGTACTTTCGGAGATATACTTACTAAATCTAAAGTTAAAGGTGCTGCGCCAATTTAAAAAAAAAAAATTAACTCCTCTCAAACCTATATCAAATTTTAGCAAAGTATCTTTTATAGTTACTGCATTATCGCATTTTCATCCTCACACAGTTAAATGGTCGTTATCCGATTCACGGACGGACGAAGAGTCATATGTACATGACTTAATCCATTTCTCTTTTCATACTGAACATTTTTGTATATACATACATATATGTATGTCTATAACTATACATCTCCGTTCCTTTATGTTGTTACAAGCAACGGTTAGGTAAGCAAAGTTATAGTACACCGAGAAAAGTTACTTGAAATTAGATAAAATTTTTCTTGTTCACAAAATTGTAAATAATTGGGTAAATAATCGAAATTGGCTTGGCATATACCACATTTAAGAAACCGACTGTATTAAAATTAATAAAAACATTTCCTTGTTTACAAACAATAAAAAAAGACCTATGAAGAAAAAATGTCAGAAAAAATGTAAAATGTAAAAAATGTAAAAAAACTAATAGAAATATTTCCTTGTTTACAAACAATAAAAAAAATACCTATGAAGACAAATGTCAGAAAAAATGTAAAATGTAAAGAAAATTTTTTTGATCCACTAAATTTACTAAAAAATAATTCTTTACTAATTAAAATTGATTCTTATTTGTTTTATTTCTATTCAAACCATAACCAAGACAAAATCTTCTTGATTATGTAAAGTTTCAAAAATTTATATTTCCTTACATTTTTTTAATACATAATATGAAAATATTTTCCAACTGCAAAAATAAACCTCTTTTTTCTTGTTTCAGTTTTGAGTTTTGTAAAAAATTCTCTCCCCGTACCCGGGCCACTAGGCGTTCGTGTACACAAATATTAGAAAAGTGCTCAGAGCTTTGTTTTTTCCTACATTCCTATATCGAAAATACTTTACTTTTTCGAAAACTACACTATGTCGATAAAACTGCGATAAAACTATGGCTATTTTAGGCTCAATGGTTTTTTATTACGCCGACAAAATCTAAATCAACTGATCAACTGGCCTTTTTTTACCTGCACCAAATAAAACGTAAATGAATATTCAAGTTACTACATAATTTATGAGATTTTTAAATGCTAACTCAAATGCTAAATTTGCGAACGAAATTAGTTTCTAATACAGCTACTTAATACGTTTTTGAATACTTTAATATATAAAAAAATAGTTGCCTACTTTGAATATGTACATATGTATAAATATATTTGCATTTCAATGTGAAAGATGTCAATAAGCACTAGAAATACGATGAATTCAACGAATTTATTACTTTGTAAAAAGAAGAAGGAACAGAAAGCAAGCCAAGAGTTTTTAAATCTTAAATAACCTTACGAAAAATAAAGTAAAAAATAAAAAATAAAAATTATTAAATAAATAATAGGAATTTAGTTGGTTAACAGATAAAAGCTTTTAATACAAACATAGTAAGATAAAGTCACCAACAACAACAAGTATGTGATGACAATAAAGCTGCTCGCTTTAATAGTAATTTAAAGTAGCCACAACAAACGAAAAATGCACGCAATAAAATTTAAAGTGTCAATAGTTTAAAAACCAATGACTATCCAGTCTATGTGCACATGTGTGCATGTATGTATGTATGTGTGTGTGTGTATGATACGTATGAGTGGTATAGGGTATTGGACTGCCTTTTCGGTTGGCTTGACATTGGCTTGCCTTGAGTGGACGACCACAATGGTCGGCGGGGAGGAGTATGAAGTGGGGCAGCGAGGCTCTATGGCGCAGCCAACAATGGATTTACGATATTTTCACGCCCATTCACAATAAACATTATCAGACAATAACAACAATAGCATTACAACAGTAACGCATAGTTTGCCTAAATGTAGTATACACTACACATACATAATTACACACACACATACACACACACACGCATATGCAATCGTATAGTTGCATTGATGACAATGCGAGACAATTTCGGTTTGTCGGTTTGTTGCCACTTGGTTATGCATATTTGCCATTGTTGCTGTTTTTGTTGTTGTTGTTGTTTTCAATGTTATTGTGGAGTATCGTTTGAATTAATGAGCTTGTTGGCGCTCGTACGCCCACGTAATTTCGAAAATGTGTGCACTCCGAACGCTCTACATACCAACATACATACATACCAAATACACACACACACACACACACATTCGACTAAATAAGTTTGTCCAAAACCGAGGTGGCAAGCAAAGTGAATCGACCAAGTTGACAATAAGCCGGCAGTGAGTCAAAAAGGCAGCCAGCCAGCCAGCCAGCTATACCGACAGTTAAGTTGGCCAACTATTTGATTTGTAGTATGACTAACAGTTAGTGCTATATGCGCGTGCGTGTGAGAATTTGTCGAGTTTGCAGTTAAATTAAAGCTTTGCAATTTTAATAAAGGGACATTCCAAGTTAAGGCAGTCAAAATGTTAAGAGAAATTTTCTTTATTTTCATGTAATTTTTTCTTCAAATACCGTTATTTGCTCCCAATTAAGTAAAGGCTTCTGCAAATCTAATAAAAACTTACTTAAAATGAGATCTGTTTTCTTCAAAAGTAGTAAACATTTCATTTCTTTCTATTGTTAGCTCATTTTCTTCAGTCAAGATAATTTTTTTAGTGTAATTACTAGGTAAACCTTGCCCGGCCCATATCAAATAGGTGGCAACCCTCTTCAAAATATACCTACAAATCTTTTCCTCAGCGAAACGAAACCTTTGACGCTCATGCATTAATATATCACAAGCTTGTGTATAATTTTAATAAAATTTACTTTTCAAACTATTCAGTATAACTTGTGTATAATTAAATTTAATTCCATTTCTCAAAATGGTGGCAACTCTTTTCAAACTTCTTTAATAGACAAAACGAAAAATATAACATAAATCATCAATAATTTTAACTTAAAATTTAAATGGCAGAGGTGATTTATTTAGGTCTAATTCGCGTTTTAGGTATTTGGCAACTCTATATTAAAATATGGAGTAGCACTCTTCAAAGACACTGTTGGCATGATATGAGGCATAGTAAACCACTTTTGGTGGCCGAAAAATAAAGAGATTAACTTGGACGATGTCATACTTCAGCTCACAATTATCCAGGGTGTTATAACTTTGTTCACAGTTGTTAGCAACGACAAGAAGAATCCGATTTAGATATAGACTTTTTCAAAATAAACGGCCACATAACGGTGCTTGGTGAAAATCAAAGGAATATGATATTTTAGTTACTATAAAAGATAATTTTCTTATATTTTGTTATACGTTAGAGCAAAAATATATTCCCGACTTAGCTCTACCACAATTGGAGCACGCTTTATAGATTCAAATTCAATTATGGAATTCGGACAAAAAATTATGCCCACAATAATTTACAAAAATTCGATATTTTAGTAACTATTAAAGATAATGCACTCAAATTTAATATGTTGAATAGGATTGGAAAAGGAAATACGAGCAATTAGATTGGGCGTAACACCGCCAAATGTAGACAAAATAGGTATACATGGTATAATGGTATAATTTACAAAAATCCAAAAAAAAAAGAAGTGATATTTCAATTAAAGGTAATTCGCAGAAATTTTATACGTAAGATTGGGTTGTGGGCAAAAAAAGTGGTTTAAAAAGTTTTGGAAAATAGATATGAGGTAAAAACCATACACAGCTCTTTTATTACAAAAAATCAAAACTGGACCAGAAAGAGAATTTAATTACAGAGAAATATGGGTAAAAATTAAAATTTAGAAACAAAGTTCATAGTCCAATTTTGATATTAGACAGGTATAGTGCTGGTGTAATAATAAATACGTTTATGAAAAATAAATGCGCTAGATGGCGCCAGAAAATTTGTATTAATGATCCGATTTTGATGATATTAAAAATGTGTGATGAGAAACACTTTTGTTAAAAATCAATCCGCCAGGTGGCGCTAGAATCGAATTATTCAGGAAATCCGTATTTATGGTTTGATATTCGTGATTGAAAGGTATCGTGTGATGCAATAAAAATACTTGTTGAAGAATGTATGCACTATGTCGATTCAGAAAATCTCTCTTTGATCCGATTTTAATGAAATTAAAAACGTATAATGGGGTGCGATGAAAAGTATTTTTACGAAAAAATGGATTCGCTAGATGGCGCTTGATGAAAACTTATGAACATAAGTATTTATACTGTGTACATATATAATTATATTTGCAAGTAAAAAATATGTATAAAATTCATTACAATGCTCTGTATTCGAGATTTTTAGAAAATCCGTGTTTATGGTTCCAATTAGTTCAAAAACTTTATGCAGTTAAAAGCAATCGCCTTTAGTGATACTCGAAATATAGTTGACCCTTAAGTTGTCTGCCGCTATTTTTGCCAGATATCCCATTCAAAATTATGTAAAAAAATTACTGCTAAATTCAGTTTTAAAAAATGTTTTTAATGTGTTTTTAAATTAATCGAAGATGCATTTCTAGTTTAAAAAAATTTTCTTGTACACAAAAATCGCTTCAGTTTTGGAAATTAAGTGCATTATATTTATTGCATTTATTGAATTGAACAAATACTTTTTATTTCCAATAAAAACATGCGTCGGGTAATTAAACTTCGGTTTCACCCGAACTGAGGTGGCTCTTCTGTATTTGCTTTCTATAATTCTATAATATTCGAACTGTGCATATAAAACGGAATGTTGCAATAATTTTCGCGGCATCCCCTTTTCGATTGCTCCAAAATCATTGCGAGCAGAATGCAGGCAAATTTCTTCTCTAAACTTTTTACGTGGAAAGCACCCCAAAAAAATTACGTATGTAGTGAGGATTTTAGCATAGTGTCTGTGTAATGAGATTGCATTTTATCATTGCCGTCGCTTACAATCTATTTGTGTTTATATATCATTACTTATCATATACTAATTTTGCAGCGATTGTATGTATAGTAGTTGAACGGATATTATGAATGATATCGAATATGCTAAATGGTCAAATATGTACATAAATTCATACGTACATACATATGTATGTATGTAAATGAGATCAGTCAAGCGATTTTCAGAGGCGGAGCGGTCTGGCAATATTTATGTGCAATACATATATACAAATGTATGCTTGTTTGTATACAAATGAATTTACGTAAGTATATAGATAATTTGAAATAAGGCAGTTTGTCCTGTTTGTTGTCTGTTTGTGATATTATTATTGCCGCCTGTATTGCTGTTGCTGTTGTTGTAGTTTTATGTTGTTGCCGGTCGCTGTGTTTATGATTCGATCGCGCGACAAATGACCAAATGTATCCAGTCGGCTGCAAACAGATTTGATTATATACATATGTACATATATTTTTCACACACCCACCCACCTACAATCTGGCGGCGGGATTGCCATGCAATCGCATTAATTTCATATGTGTATTTGTGTGTATGTGTGCGCTTGCTTGCTTTCTGCTTGGCTGTTTGGCATTTTCGCACAAATAGCAATATAAATTTAAAATGTTAATGCTCGTTCTGTTGGAGCTTCAAATGGACGAGAACAAAAAAAAAAAACAAAAACACAAATGCAGCAAATATTGTACATATATTATTGCGAATATTGACTTTACTTTGAAATACATATTTACAAACATACAAACATATCTAGTAGTAGTTTTTGTTATGTTTTACTTGAGGTAATATCGTGAAAATGTTGCAAACGTTTAACCAATGACGCAGCATTTAATTTTTAAGCCGATGATGATAAGCTTAAATTGAATTATACCGTATTTGCGGGGGCATTTTATATGTATATTAAATTTCAACAAATAACGCGAGTATACATTTTATATTCGGGGAATATAAATCATTTGCTTTAATTTGAAGAGCTGCTACACTCGTATATTTATTGCAAGTTCTGCATTCTTCGAAATTTAAAGGGTAAGTAAATGGAGAGTTTTCCATCTGCCTTGTAGAAGTTAGAGCATTACTTGCCCAGGGTGCATTGAAAGACTAAATGGATTATATCAGAGACCATAACAGTTACAATTTTTATTATAAAAATCGCTCTTTATCGATTATTTTGCGACTTTTATTTAATTTCTCATTAAATATCAGTTATTTTTGATTTTTATTTTATAAATCTAAAATAAAAAATATTTTTCGATTTTTATTTAAAAAAAAAACATGAATAACAGTTATTTATGAATCAAAAATAACAGTTAAAAGAAAAATCGAATTTTATAAATCAAAAATAACATTTATTAAAGACTTTTATTTATAAAAACCATCAATACTAATCAGATGTTTTCAATAACTGTTATTTTTGATTTATAAAATAAAAGCCAAAAATAACTTTTGTTTAAATTAAAAATCGAAAAATAAATGTTATTTTAGGGTTTTAAAATAAAAATCAAAAATAACTGTTAAGTTTGCATAAAAGTTCAAAAAAAAAATATTATTGTAAATGAAAAATAACAGTTAAAGTAAAAATCGAATTTTATATATCAAAAATACATAACTGTACTTTTATCAATATTAATCAGTCGCGAACTTTTAGCAGCTGATTTATATCGATGACTTTTATAAATAGAAGTTTTCAATGACTGTTAAAATACGAAAAATCGAAAAATAGATATTATTTTAGATTTATAAAATAAAAATCAAAAATAACTGTTATTTTTTTTTAAGTTTGCATAAAAAGTGCAAAAAAAAATTACTTTCCAATTTTGTTCTAGATGAATTAAGAAATCGATTGGTACTTGGTTGTAGAATATTTCCTGCATAGTGAATTTTTCAATGACAGTTTTCATAAATAACTGTTATTTTCCGTCCCGGATTTATGTACATACCTTTAAAAAAGATTAACAATTACGTGAGCCGGTCCGATTTGAAAATACCTCGAGAAAATGTGGTTTTTTGTTTTAAATAAAATTAATTTTTTTTTTTAAATAAATAAACTACGACTGATTTCATTGGATACGATTTTTAAGACACCATTCTGCGACATTATCTGTATCGGATTGGAGCAAGACAGCTTATGAATAGAGTTTGGTACCATTAGACAATTTTTTTTTTGTTTAATACCAATATTTTCGTAATCTATTCTGTTTTACAATATTTAATTCAAAAGCAATTTGACAATTCTGGCCAGTTGTTTTTAAAGCTGTTCAGAAAAAATGAAGTTCTTGCACAATTTGGATTATCTCAATTTTCTTTTTATACGAATAGGTTAGTGCCTTTGTATGTACACAATGTCTCGATAATAAATTGAAAAATATTGCAACTCCAGTAATTAATGAACGTTATGTAAACGTCTGAAAATTTACAAATATTATACTTTTTGCATAAACTTTTGACCTAAGCATTTACTGTTAAGTATGTTAAGTTTATATTTGTGTCTGCGCGTTCATATTTACTGAGTCATATTTCTTCACAAGACTTTTGAATTATTCAACATGTTGCATGAACAAACACAACTAGACATTTCCTGGCGTAAGTTAACTGTTAACGGTATTTAGTGCAGAAACGAGCACAGCTTCCGGTAAATTTCTGAATTAAACAAAACAAAAGCAGCAGCACAAGAAGTGAATAGCGGCAAACAAGAAAAGGCAAGGCAAACATAACATTATTAATGCAGACGGGGAAAACAGAAGAGGAAGAAGAAGAAGAAGAAGAGGAAGAAGGAGCTGTCAAAAGTACAGGTGTCAATGCAGGTAAAATAGAGATGGTGTGCTAACTATGTATGTGTATATGTAATTACATATGTATGAGTATCGGATGTGCAAAACAAAGCGAAATAGAGCTGCCAAATGAATAGATACTCTAAATACACACATACCTAGATATTGTTACATTTCTTTCAACAAAATACATTTATTCCCGCTAGGAAAATTTTTTGTTTAACTTTTAGAGTTGTAAAAGCAGGTACCTGAAGGAATTTTTTGAACTTCTGCGCCTCATTCGGTTTACATAACGCACACTTAATAAAATCAATTTATTAGATGAATTAAAATTTTAAATTAATTGTTTAGAAACCAGGACCGTAATCATTATAGGCTCTATTAAAAAAAATTATATTTAGTCAATATCTTAAGAATTTATATTTTGCAATCAGTAATAAAAATATATTTCTAAGTTTTATTTATTTTGCTCAGAAATAAAAATTATGCATCGAGTTATGCTTTTTTGAAGAAAACTAAAACTCATTTTGCAAGAGTTATTTTTCCACTCCGAAATAATGATTATTTTTTGTATAGTTATTTTTTTTAGAAAGATTTTTGATCAGCATGGTTTACGTTATATTATTCTTATCGCAAGTAATTATTATTTTTTGAGTGATATATTTTGAACGAAAGTAGAACGTAGCTCTCGAGCCTTATTTTATTTTTAAGACATACAGATTATTGTTTTTAGTGTTTTTGTTATGGAAGATCGAAAGCTCAAGACACTATATGCCAGTAATTATAAGTTTTAATAAAAAATAGCATTTCATAAAAAAATAATTATTTCAAATCGAAAAGGACACTCTTGAACAGCGAGTTTTTTTTCGGTGCAAAAAATATGGCTCGATATCAGGGCATATTGATGCACATATGCATATCGATCTACGTACATATATAAAAATGTATACGTTTTCTTTGATAAAATTAGGTTCAAAAGCCGATGAACGGATTTCAACCAAATTTCGGCAGTACAATTCTTAGACTCGTCGCACGGACATAGACTGCATTTCAATCCGTTAGGTGGCGCATGAGTCAAAATATACAGAAAATCCGTATTTATGATGCGATATTGATGGAATTAGATAGTTAGGGTGGTGGTAAAAAAAAATATTTCCAAGAAAACTAAGTGCGCTAGGTAGCGCCAGTTACGCAAGTTATTCAGAAGACCTGTGTTCATGATTTTGATGAAATTAAAAACGTCTAATGAGAGTGTGATGAGAAATATTCAGAAAATCCGTTTTGAAAATAAAAGGGTATGCTGATGAGATAAGAACTACTTTTATGAAAAATGGATCCACTAAATGGCGCTAGAGGTGACTTATGATCTGATTTTGATGAATCCAGATACGTAAAATTGAAGTGCGATGAGAAGTGCTGACTTTACTTACGGTCGACTTAATTTTTACTGTGACTACGGGTCATTGTTTTTATCACCTAGTCGTACATATATTCAAAGCTGTTGTCCGATAGTTGGAAGCTTCAAATTTTTATTGACCTCAAGTACAACTCATTTCAGAGCCTCATCATTCCCATCACATTTCATTTGTTTATGACTCATATATCAATCGATTTCTTGAGACTCATATTTTAACCTATTAAGAATCTATTTCGGGCGCAAAAATTCGTAGTGCATCGAGAATGGTTGCGCAGGTTCATTTATTTATTAATGGTGCCACGATGCAGATCCTCCGCACTTGACGAATTCCATAGAAGCGGCTCTCTTTGTGACGTTTCAGCTAATGATAACCAAAATGACATGAATGCTAACAGTAAAACCCATACGAACGCATTAAAAAATTCACTGGGTCAATATGACCATCACCTATAATTTAAGTACCTTTTTAATACAGCGTTAGGAACAAACATTTCGACGATGATTTCAAACGATTTTAAAAATTCATATACATGCCAAAACTCCGGGTCAATTGGATCAAATTTTGACCGAATTAAAATTGACCGCTCAATAGACCGGATAAAGATTAATCCAGAACTCGGCTTTAGTAACAAATATATTTTGTCTGAAAATAGCCCTAGTGAAATTTTACGGCGCATAATTACCTAGTCGATTTTAACCCTCTAACGACTTTCCAAATAGGTTTTTTTGAGAGATTAATTGAAATAAGGATCAAACCCACACTTTTAGCTATATGCCATAACGGCCGCCACAAATTATAGGAGAAGTTTGGCCATTATTATTATTAATTTGTTATAAGTTGTCCTGAAATAGTCGCACAGTTTAATATACATTTTTTTTGCATTAGTTCTCTATACTTGGCAAAAGTTGTCTATGAATTACTTCAATAGATTGACATCATATTTAGTGCTACCGGAAATAGCAATTACATCTATGTATGTTGCCTTTTCCTACTGGGTCTTTGTGCAAATATACAATATTTAAATGTTGTTCCCTAATAAGTACGAACATAATTGCAGGTGCCGCGTTGTTGTTGGTGTCAAAATGCGGCATCGCGCCATCTAACTGCGTGTATGGTGTGACCCATTATTGATGGCCAACTCACACGAAAAGTGTTAAATAAAAAATATTACGTGATTAGAATCTCTAATTATTGTACAACTTTGTTTAGCTGTTTACATGAACTTACGTGCACCAGTATATGTATGTATGTGTGTAAGTGTGCACTTCTGCCGTAAACTAGATGCGAGTATTTATGCATTGTTATTACGTGTAGTGAGTTATTGCCGCAAACGGTAGCTCAGACGGAACTGTACATATGTACGCATAAAGAAAACAATAATAGAATGAAGGATAATACAATACAGTTGTTTGGCTGTGTACGCTAATGTCATGCGGTATACATACGTGAAAAGCTGAATATGACAACTTCGATAATGACAACAACAAGAAAATGCGCTGCAATGTTAGAAAAATAATTACTTTAAAAGTCAATTGTTGCGGCTTCTTTGATCGGCAAAGTGAAGATATTGCAATTTCGCTTGAAAAACGCAACACTTTTGAGGACAATTGAAGAAAGTTCAATTACCCCCGAATGGGTAATGTATATGGGTATTTGTTGTATTTATATAGCCAAGTGTATTTAAGCGCAACGGCTATAATTTCAACAATAGGTCCTTTTCTTTGTAACCGAGCGGCAAAAGAACACTGTAAACTGTAAATCAACAACACCAACTCGCCAATATAACCGAGTTGAGCCAACTCCCAACTGAGATGCAGCGTTGAAGAAGTGAAAAAACCGCGCTATTGTGAATGAGCTCGAAAAAAATACATGGGGAATAACTATGACGCGTACAAAGCTTTCAAATTTCAGCAGTGGTGAGGCGTTTGGTGTACGAATTATATCTACACTCCTCCGCTCATACATATGTACCTACATATGTAAATTTGAAAAAAGCAAAATCACACTTCTGATCGACAATGCTAATTTTTACAAGGCACACCAATGCGGTGGATTTTCTGCCCGGACATCTAAAACATATAGTACGTATAGTTACTCGAACAATTGACTCCATGACCATTTTTGATAATATTCGAATGTATCATAATTTCGTTCTTATTTTTTTTTTTAGAGAAAAGTAGTTCGTAACAAATCAAATATTAAAATTTCAAACTCTTTAATCTGAATTTTTGGAAAACTTTTGTTTATCCAGTATTTAGCTCATTTAGTGTGCAGTTGTATGCAAGTATCAATAAGCTACAAGCTCCCCTTTAATTTTTAAAAAATTTTTTGAAATCTTGGTTTTGAAAACTTTTTTGTATTTACCGCGTGCAGTTGTATGCAAGTATCAATAAGCTACAAGCTCCCCTTTAATTAAAAAAAATTTTTTGAAATCTTGGTTTTGAAAACTTTTTTTTTATTTACCGCGTGCAGTTTATATGAAAAAAATGTGCAATAGCGCTAACACAAAATTATGTTAAAAATCAGCAGGAATTTACATGAAATCCATCAGTTATATAGAAAAATTGCGTAAGAGCAGAATTTAAAAAAATTGCTAAAAATCAACCGTGATTTTTCACCATTTCTGAATTGCACATTATTCTGCTGAAATTTAAGATGTTTGAAAATTTGAGGAAGATTTGTTGAATTTTTATTAATTGTGTACACAGTTTGAAATTTTAATTTATATAATTTTTGTTATATTATACGCTAATGTTTTACCAAAAATTAACAAAAAAAAATTGCGTGATAAATTTTGCATATATTGTAAAAACAATCACGGACCAATCACGCAAATTTCCGTTTCACAAAGTGTCCCGTTTTTCTACCTCACACAATTTTGATTGCCTTGTACTTACCGAAATTTTGTTGTTCTCTCTACACATTGCCATCTCATCTACTACAACACCAACAAAATGCCAGCCTTTCTACAATACATAAAAATATTCATTCAAAAAGTTGCTGTTAATTTGTTCAAAATTCAGCGGCAACGCACCACTTCACCGTTGCCGCCACAGTCGTGCATATGACTTCTGCTGTTGTTGTTGTTGTTGTTACAAGTATAGCATTGCCTTTATAGCTTTAGAATTACTATTGCAAAGTGATGAGCTAAATGATAAATTTTGCAACAGCCACTGGCGGCAACTCCCCCAAACCCCAGCATGAACTTTAGAAACAACAGCAAAAAGAAAAAAAGAAGAGGTGCAACATCAGCTGAAAACCATCAGCAACACCCACCATAGTTGCGGTTGGTGCTACTTCACTTTTGATTTTTTGCAAATTTTTTGTATTTGTTGCTGTTGTATCGCTTTAATTTATAGCCGAAATGCGTGCGTGCGTTTTGCTGATTCTTCATTCCTTTGATTGTTGTTGAAGTGATTGTTGTTGTTCTTAATATTAGTGTTACGCTCTGCGTGCAATTTCAATCACGGTTGCCACTTCGGTAGTTATTTAGTTGCCGAATTTGGTAACTTTTTATTCATTTTGGTAATTCGGTAATTTTTTGGTGAGATATTTAAAAAACAAAAAATAGTGAGTAGTTTTATTCAGCGGAGAAATTATGTTAATTTGCAGTTAAAATATTGGGAACAATCTTTTACATTTTTATTTTTATTTTAAGAAATAATTGCAATGGGCTGTTTGCGGCGAATGTTACAGATATCGGATGAAACTTACCGCAAAGGAATAGAGAATGAAGTAAGATTCCTACTTAAAAACAATGATTTTCCGGAAAATATTATTAAAATGCTATTAGGAAGATCTCATCGGCATAGATCAGAAAACTCTATGAAATATAAATCAGTAACTTATGTACCGCACTTATCAGAACGCCTAATAAAATCTAACTGCTACAACAAAAACGAAATAAAAATAGTCCAAAAATCTGCAAACACATTAAAAAGCATATTCAATAAAACTAAATCGAAGATACCTCAAATTGAAAAAAGTTATGTAATTTATAAAATCACTTGCAACGGTAAAAATACAGAGTCATGTAATGGGATCTATGTAGGGACTAAAAAATCAAAATTGAAAACTAAATAAGTGTAGTACAAATTTGACTTCAAACCCACTGTTGCCCACTGTGCAACTGGCGGAGCCACTCAGTGAATTTCGAAAAAGCAACGATTTTGCAACAAGCGCTTTTATTCATATGACATCATGAAAACCGCAAGAAAAAAATTTTTAGTTTTCATTAACTCCGGGAAAAAACCCGTCCTGGACCCCGAGCCGGCATAAACTCACCTTACAAGTAGAAAGGCCTCAAGAACCATTACCATTTACAACATTTTTAGTATGGTCTTGAAAACCTATTTTATTTTATTATTATTTATGTATTTTTTAATAGTTTTGTTATTTACTAAAACAAGAATTCTAAATTAGCTGAAATCGAATGGAAAGTGTGATACTGTATTTCCACTTCACTGATATCTGAGGCTTTCTTTGGATTTACTAATTAAATTTTATGTTCTATCTTCCAAATTAAAATGTTTATTAAATGTTTCACTCCAGTTTGTATGGGTTTGTTTATGCAGTTAATTTTGACATTTCAGATGTCACGGTTGAACTTTTAATTATCTAAAGGTTCTTTCGTTTCACAAAGTAAGAATTTCGATAGCAATCTAATTGGAATCCATGATAGATTGAAAAAATGTATGGGAAATTTAAAATCCTTGGATGCATATAAAGTAAAATCGTGGTTTCTGGAAGCCAAGCTCATCTAAACTAATTGGCCACCCGCAACAAAGTACAGTTGCGGTGAGCGCTGGGATATGAAGGTTTGCGACCCAAGACGTCAGCATGGAGTCTCAGTATGACAAAGAATAAAAGGCAATCGAAGAGATTTATATCTCAACTTCAGACGATCCCCGAATGACTTCCAAACCTCAACTGGGAAAGTCTAAAAACTCTTACGGGTTATCTGCATAGCTAGAGAAATGGACTATAGTGTTGTGTTTGGCTACTGATTGCCGAAATGTTACAAGCGGAACATGCCACCCTCGGAAATGCAAAACGTTTTATATGACCTAAGGTTAGATTGAGGTCCATGTTATGGATATGTCTGTAAGTCGAAGATTCTAAACGATGTTATTTTTAAGGGTCAGCACAAAAGACTTTTTTTTTTTGCTATAGACATCAGGGGTAGTAATAATGGAGGTGTAGAGCTTAAATATGAAATAAAATAATGGGATAACATAGTGCTTGAATTTAATTGCGGGAATATAGCTGCCGGTACTTAATTTGGAGGTGCAATTATCGACCACTTTTTCAAGCAATGGGAGCCAAGAATTTGCACAAAACAACCATGATTTCCGGCTTGTTCTTATGAACAAATGACTTTATTTAATCTTAATAAAAACAATCTAGATGTGTTACGACCTCTATAAGTAGTATTAGCGAAACGAAATGTTTCGTTTAATAAGTCGCTTGTTTGACGTGTCGAATTGCATGTGCCGTCAACCTTTTCGGAAAACATGTATTCAGAGTTAACATTCTATCCAATGCATACATAAAATAAACGCAAATGGCAATCATGGTTCTACTGCGATCTCCGTTGACGGTAACGTTCTCGTCTCGGTGTCTCATGCAGCTCTCTTCTCTTCTCCAAACGCAGCAATCTTAATTTTATTTTATTTATTTAAGTCAAATTTAATTACAAATTTTACTGAACATAGAGCACAGCTGCTTAAAGGCTTTTTAAAAAAATTTAATAATTAATTTAGATAAAGTTGTTCCATAAGAGTAAATTGATCCATTCTGAAGATTAACTGTAAAGCCGCAAATCAAAAAGGCAAATCTGGAGTGTGAGTGTTTTAAAGACAAAACTGACAGCGGGATTCGTAAGAAGGTTCAGAAATTAGAACGCATATTTAATAAGTATTTTTTTAACCAAAATTGAAATGACATAGTTCACAGTAACATTTCCGAACTGAACTTTGATTTTCGAAATAAAATTGCACAGTTTCCAGGCGTTGCTCAGGAGTTGGTCTACTCATATTGAAATAGCAAACCAAAACAGAACACAATTGATAGCAGCGTTGCCAGATCTGTTCAATTTATGATTGTTCAATCGTTATCAAAAAATGGAACCTCTAAAAGCTGAGTAAACGTAATTAACACAAAAACAAGAAATCCAGTAAGTTTTTAGATAAAGAAGAGAATCAAAGTTTTGGTTGTGGTGCTATTGAATTTACGAGTAGGGTGCGATATGTTTTGTTTGTTTTTAAGATCAAATTAGGCATTTAACTAGTGGATAATTTTTGGTAACTTTTTTCCAATTTTTTGCAAACATTTTTTTAAGTGTGTGGCAACCGTGATTGCAACATTCAGCATCAAATATTATTGCTGTCGATTTATTTTTTTCCAACGTCAACTAAGAGTTTTTGTTTTCATATCCCTTCTTATTGTGATATTCGTGGCGTAGAGCGGATGTCGTTCGTTTGTTGCGGTTGTTAAGCGAAATTTGTAGTGCGTGCCACAGTGCGATCGCCGATGTGGTCGAGTATTGTTTTTACTTTCATATGAATGTTTGTGCGCTTTATCGCTGTGTAACTAAATTAGTTTTCTACCTTTGGCCTGGTAGTTTTCCTTAAACGTTACATACTTTTATGTTGCTCTTTAATTGTATTTTAATTTGTATTACTTTATTTTACTTCTTACATTTATTTATTACTTGCATTATTGTACTTTAAACTACTCGCTTTGCTTTGCTTTGCTTTAGCTTTTGCTTTTAGAGCTGGCACCCGCTGACGCCAAAAATCGCACCACTTGACTACCAAATGGGCATAACCAGTGAAGCGTAACTTTACAACGAACTCAATTCAATCAAAAGAAGAAGAAAACGCAAGGAGAAAAAAATTGCGCACCAAAAAAAAAATGTCCAAAGTATTTTCCCATTTACAACGAGAATAACTGCAAAAATGACACCTTCCCACGGCGAATTGACAGATCTCGCCTTTAGTAAACAAGAATACGGGAGAGAGAAAATTTAATAACTTCCAATATTTCAGTGAAAAACGCCTTATATTTATTCTAAAGTGTAAAAATATGGTTTTATAGGCAAAATATTGAAAAATTGCCTCCTTTTCCTAATTTACAAAGAAGCTTTGTCTAATTGAAGTTGAGAATTGTCAAAGTCGGAAAAACTAAAGTAGCGGTACATCTGAAGGCGTCACCTTCAGCATTCAGTACACCGTGATATGAACAAAATAAGGCGTATGAAATGTCAACATTGTATTTTTTTTTAATATTTAAATAACGGTATTATCGTCTTAAGAGCTAAATAAACCCTTGGCTAGCTCAACTGGATACGGTGCTACAAATACTTTAGTTTCCTTGTTAAAATGTCAACATAGACTTAAAAAATACAACAGAGACGACAGCAAAATTTGTCCTGTTTTTTGGTTTTTTTTTTTACAATATTGAACACATTTTCCATGCAACATTTGTGGCAATATAATTAAAAAAAAAAAAAATCATGGTTCATTCAATAACACAAATTAATACTTAAAAAAAGTTTACGTTAAAATTTTTAATTTTTTATAAATTTTCAAAAGTTTTTGGGTATGCAGTATATATATAAAGTCCGGTTAATTGATTACCAAAAGTTGTTAAAAAGAATAGTCATCTGCACATAATCGACAAACCGTTTTCTTTTGACTTTTTCGACTAACCGATCATAAACAACTAGTCGACTAACCGTTTAATTTCAATTTTTCGACTAGTTTTTTTCTTTCAAAACATATTTGTGTTTTATATCTGTTTGAATGTTTGTGCTTATTTACAAAATTCATTTTGCACTATAATGAAGTTGTTTTGAATTTATTTTCAGTCACTGTCACTATTGGAATAATTTCGGTTAGTCGATTTTCAGACTACTCGATGGTGAGCGATTAGTCGAAAGTGAATGGTTAGTTGAATAGTTGCTATCGAGTAGTTACTATTTCGACTATCAATCATCAAAAAAGTTGCTAATTGACTAGTTAACTAGTCGAATAACTAGATAGTCGATTTTAAACAAGAGCTCTAGTTTTTAGCGAGGACTTTTTCAGATCATGTAATAAGATAAACTTAATAAAATTGGAAATGTCAAAAAATGATTTCTTTAAGAAATTGTAGTATAACGGATCGAATGAAAGCAACTACTATTTTTATTATTATTTTCTCAAAGAATCAAACAAAATTTCGAAACTAATCTTAAAATATAAAAAAAAAAAACTCAGAAACATTCTCAAACGTGTTCCTTGTTCCTAGTTTCCAAAAAGTACTTTGCTACGCAAATTCTAAGTAGCGTAGTACTCCATCTGGTACTATCTATGGTCATCTACAAGGGTGGGTCTAAACTCATCCCACCTTTGATGAAGTTTCGACAGTCTTGGAAGCAGTAAGGGAACTTTGACCACGACTCGCGGATCTGTTATTTTTCATTTTAGTAATAGCCAGGCTGCAATCAAGTCACTGAGCTTTTCAATTTGTTATTCAAAGACTTTACGGGACTGGAGATGACCAAACCGAACAAATAAAACCTGATTGTTCACAAGGACATCGAATTGAAAAGACGAGGCACGCATTAAGCAGTGGCAGACTGTGACTTTTAGGGTCATAATTTTAGTTTGACTTAAGTGGGATAGCGAACACCAATATAAGAGGCCTGTTCAGATTCATTAAATACATCGAATGGATCTGCCAAGGGGGATGGAATTCGATTCCTTTCCAACTTGACCTAAGTTCGTCGATAATCTTAACGGCAGGCACTCCTACTTAACCTAAACTAATACTCATATTATTTGGAGGCTACAAAGATTCAGCAAACGATCCGAGTATTATAACAATTTTAAGAAATCGATATTCAGGTTCACAACTACTATATCTAAACGGAAATAAAAATTTCGTTTAATATTCTAAAGAGAATAATTGCCAAGGAAAAAAAACATTTTTTAATGAGGCATATTTAAACCAATTCCAATTGGAGCGAATAAAGAGATTTTTAAAGAAAAAACACTAAAATTTGATTTTGAATTTTCGCTTATTTTCAGCGTAGAAGTTCTAAGTGACGCCTCGTAAAATTTTCCAAAGAATAATTTTAAAAAACATTTTAATGCCTTAACGACTATCCAAATTGGGTATTTGAGGGGTTCTTGTAGTAAGGGTCAAAACTATACATAATTTTAGGTGGAATCTATTGAGTTAAAATGCTCTACGAAAATATTTCTCATGAAATTCTACTGTAATCTTTCATTTCACTGAAATATGTAAATATGCATACATACATATATATATTAAACATTTTTTTTACTTTTTTGAAAACAACTTCAAAAACTATTCAAAAACGGACTGGTTTCCGTTCAAAAGCGAATTCTGATATGTAGTTACTATAGCAGCCGATTTGATTTTTTTTTCACCTACATGAGCTTTCAAAAGCCGCAAAAGCAAAAACAAAATGTATGTATAATAAAATTTGACAACTCTTACGCAAACGCAAAAACAAAATATATGGGAATTTTGTAGTTGTACTTATAACACCACCTTGTATGAATGCGCCTTGCTTCGGTTGTTCTAAATTTTTAATCAACTTCAATGATCACTGTTTCAGAAATCATAAGCTTGGGGTTTTTTTTTTAAATAAAGCTATTGATCGCAGCTTGCCTTCCAGCTTTCTTATAAAATTGAACTTTAATTTAACTTCGGCATTAGTTGTTAGACGCGTTTAAGGCAAATCTGTTAACATAACATTTTTACAGTTCCATTCGCTACTGCCATTTTTTACTACACGTCAGATGGCTATAAGATTTTGGAGTAAAAATATGAACGATTCATTTGATCTCTGATAATACTTCAACTCGGTTCCAGACCAATGAGACTTAGTGAAAGAGGGAGAGATGGGAATAGTAAAGGCTGATGAAGTCACGACAAGAATAATCGATAAATCAGGGAACGAAGACTTTCTAGTCTAGGTAGTTAATGCATCGATACGTAGAAATCATAGATCTTCATAAGATTTTGCTAAGCTTTATGCTACCCTTTCAGCATCTTATCATTTTTCCTGTTACCCGAGGCACCTGATGCTCACACGTAAACTGATAGCCGTAATATGCTGTGGCGCAGCGTGTTATCTTAGCAATGGCATCGCATGTACATATTTATGTATGTATTTATGGATGTATGTGTGTATGTATGTATATGCATAATAAACTCCTCAGCCATGGACACTATGATTTTACGATCATTTCAACAAGTTTTACAGCTTTTACCACTAAATATGTGAAAGAGAATCTTTCGAAAAGTAACAACAGCAGCAACAATGAAGCAACAAAAGCAACGATATGCTAATAAAAAAAAAACTTTGGCACCAATTTTAAGTATCAGATCAGCCGCCATGTGGCCGGCCGTATCGCGACGAATGCAGTGGCAAGCAACAATTTCTAACGATAAACAAGTGTGTAAATCCAGGTATGCGTACAAACACACCCACACACACATATACACATACATATATGCATACATACTAAATATCTATGTACATAAATACATATATATTTAAGGCGATCTCGCTTTGCAGCAAACCTTTTGTTGGCGCGCAGAAGAAATCATTTCAAATGGCCATTAAACGTCGCTTAAACTTACATGAATTTTCCACTGTATTTTTCGATTTCAATTCTTTTTTTTTTTGTTACTCAGCTGCACAAATTCAATGTGCGGTCATAAATTTGAGGTCCTAAAGAACATCAAGAAGGAAAGAAAAACCGAAAACCCGAATAGAAAGAATGTAACTTTAGTAACACAGATTTGATTTGCTTTGGTTTTTTTGTTTGTTTTCGCTTTTGGTTAATACAATATGATACAAAAGCTGATGGACGCGTTCGACGATTCGATGAGATACTGGATTGTGTGTTTACTGCTGCTTGAAATTCTCGAATTTCAGTTTTCTATTTCTTATAAAAAGCATTTAATATATGCAGGTACATATATAGTAACTACGTACGGTGTGCTGCTGACTTCTTTGAATAAATTAAGGCGTTCTGACCGCTGGTGTGATGCAATGCAACGTGGGAATTTATCGAAATCAGCCGGCCGTATTGAATGCTGCGGGGATACCGTTAAAGGTGGTTTCTTGCGGCATCTCAACATTTCACCATTGCTTGTACCACTTCATCTTCACGCTTTCTTTCTTCAGTTTATACCAGACGCTCATATAGTTAATATATTTTATTTCTCTTACTTTGTTGCTTTTTTAAGTACTTTAATGTATTTGTAGATATTTAAAGCATTCATTTTCTACCGAAATGTGTACAAAACAGTTGACATTATGGTTTTGTAATTAAAATTTTTATGGGCAGTTATTTACTTCGAGAAAGAGACTCATTTTGGGCAATGCACAAGCTTGAAATTCGATTAATGGTGATACGTATTTATGTTATTGTTTGTGTAGGTGCAAAGCGTAGTTTTATTATATCATTAAAACATTTGTTTTGTTTTTTCTTTATGATAAGTACTTGGTAGCTTTTGATACCAATATTCGATAGATATACTACTCGGCGGTTGTTGCTGTTGGTCTTTGTACGTATTTTCAACAAGCTATGCAAATTACATAAATGGATATTTTTCCGTTGCAATTATTTTTTTTGGAGGTTTTTATTAATAGCATGCAATTTTTCGCGAGATCAATCTCTAAGGCGGTCAATCTTTTGCTCCACTTTGAACGTGCACTTCCCCTGTTAATTCAATTCAGATTAGAAGTAAATTTTAGGTTTCGGTTCAGAGAAGAAGTCTTGGAACTTACCTTGACCTCCTCGGAACTGGTATATAGGTCTTGGATTGAAGGGTTAGGAATCTGAGAAGTACAAACTGGAGTCTCTATTCCAAGAAGTTGCATGAAATTTTACTGTAGGCCGCCCCTGAATACAAATATTTGCAATAGATACCCTAGTGCAATAGGTAATAGTGCCTTTTTGGATATAGAGGGAGTTCTCTCATCTCTCCTTTGGCTCGTTTTTATCAACGATCGGTTATTGCCTATACGGACTATGTGGCACTCATTGTCATGTTGAAGTTTTTGGACACCCTGTTGGTCATCATAGAGGGTTATCAATGAATACAGCTTCAATTAGGCTCATGAGCATTCTAAAATTCTTGCCAGCTTTGACTTTGTTCCTATAAAAACTGACTGCTGTCTGCCGGTTCTTGCTCCTGAGGGTTCTTCTTCATTTACAGCCCGCTAAGCGAGGAATGGGAGGAGGGTGCGCTAAAGGTGGAGGGGGTGTCTTCTGCAAGGAGCTCTTTCACATCCAGTGCTTAAGGTGAAGGTGGCCGCAATCAAGGAGGCAACCGATTGGCTACTCACCAACGTATTGCCTATAAGATGGAACAATTTCTATTCTGATGCCTCTAGGGTATCTAATGGTCAGGTCGAAACTGGTCGGGAGTGCTTGCCTTCTCTCTCAGCCGGCTCTGAATGCTTTGATATCGGTCTGAATTGGATGCCGGCCCACTGATGAGCTCGCTCGGCAGGGTACCCTCGAAGTCATTACTCCGAGCATGGAAAGGGTGGGAGCTCCTCTAGTCGCCTACGGACTTCTATTGGACAGATGGGCTCTATGTCGGCTCACCGAGCGATCCTCTGGCCGGTGGTGGACCGTAGGCGTTCGAAGGAGCTCCGGTGGCTAAACGAGCGGCAACTCTCGATCTTCGGAGGAGTCTGACCGTTTTTGCTGCAGCCATATGACGAGGTGGAATTATCTTTTAATTCTCTACTGAGCTGCCCTGCCTTTGCGAGGCTGAGGTTCAGGTACCTAGGCTCTTCCTTCATTAATACCCCAGAAGAGCTCTCTGGGGTGGAAATTGGTAGTTTGCAGGACTTTACTTTGGGCACGCAGCGCTTCTGCAGTTAATCGTCTTTGATAACGGTGTACATTGCCGTTCTAACTACTAGTGGTATCACAATGGACTCCTTTAATATGGCAATAACCAAACGAAACCCCAGTTCTAGTTAATGAATTTACTTCAGCATGAAAAAGCGCATTGGAGTACTGCTATCCGCCGAGCATCTACAAGGATAATGAAACACCATTATGTTGGAATAGCGAACTTTCTAAGTTTAGAGCTTCTAGTAGACGACTTTTCAATAAAATCAAAAGGAGATTTGTGCAAAGCACTGACGACAAAATGGCTGCCGTAGCCTAGAGAGTGAAACTCAGTAATACGAAGTCGACTGCCACATATCGGCTTGGCTATCGCTTCTCAAATTCGGCCATTGAGCGCCTTAATGGACAACGAGTTGAAATGTTGCTTAAATAATAGGAATGTTTGCTCTTTGGAATAAACCAATAATATACCGAATTAATTTATGTTCGTTTTTTTTTTGAATTTCAAAAAGTAACCATGCCTCCCTCAATGAGGCAAAAAATTACTTTTTGAAAATAAAAAAATAAAATAATTTTTATATACTTTCGAGTATTCTCGTTCTCATCACCCGCACACCGAATAACCGCAACAATTGCGGCTACTCAAGCTATCAAGGCTTTAAAAAGACAAAATAAGGTCTTAAGATCCCATTTAGTTAATAATCTGCCATGTACCATCTTAATAAGAAAGTCAAATTGTGATGAGCTGCAAACTGCGTGGCGTTTAGTTGGTTTCAGTGGTCACAGCGTACACAAAACGCATTTGACCAGCCTGATAAATTGCGGCAAGAAAAATTTTCTACTTGAATTGCCTTTTTTTGTTTAATTGTTTTTGTTTTTCGCCTCTTCGTTTTATTTCTCTTTCAATGCAAGTGTGATTATATTTTTTTACATTTTCCATTTCGTTGTTGTCTTATTTTAACGATTATATTTCAAGTGATCTTGTCCCATATGGGTTGACATCTTTATGTGATCCACACCTCTAATACAGATGTTAAAAGTCACTCAACTCACAAATAGGCAACATGAAAACGCAAGTAGGGGTTTAAGCATAGAAGAAGACTGCAAAGGAACTGCGTACTTGTGGATACATCCCTTTACACAGAAATTGGCTGCTGCTGCTGCTGCTGTTCAAGCTGTTTTTCCTTTGGCATGCGGCAATGCCTCCGCACTGATCTATCTAGTATTTATGTAAGTAAGTTGCGCAAGCGCACAACGCAGTGACAAGTTCTTGTGCACCCGCTGCGATAAGATTGCTTATCTTGAAAATTGATCATTTCGAAATGAAATGATGTGGTGGCATTTCCAACTTGTCTGCAACTTCATAATTTACCTACCATAGACTTTTTGATTTGTCTTTGTTGTTTCTCGTGTTTTATTTTATTTTTTTCTATTTTCATAAAAGGTCGTTCTTGGCCATCGCATCTGTGCATCGCCTCAAAATATCGGAGCATATAAGGGATCACTTGCCACAATCCTACACACACATTCCATGAGGCTCGCGAGCAGGTTGGGGTAGTGAGATCTCGGCTCGTATGTATGTATGCATGTATTTAATAGTTATGATATTTTAGTATTGGTATGGTTGCTGGTTTTGCTGTAGGATGCTACATAGCATGCTCGCCTGGGATTTACTTATAAATCGTAAATAGTAATCGTGGCGTCCACTGCGATTATCAGTGATGCGAGTAATTTAATATCTACCATTGGAGTGCAGTCATACAAATGCAACATCGAATGTAGGAATCCGAACTCCACACCATTGACATGTGACAGGCACTTCCAGTGAAATAAGTACTTTCATCTTATCTCTGTGGTATTTAGCGTGAATTACAACGAATTGCTGCAATCGCTAGATTGTGATATTGGCGTATTGACGGCGTGCATGTTGTGTTCGGCTCTTTCAGCGGGAATGCACCTTTGATGACCGAATGCCGATTTGAGCTGTCATTTTCGTTTGGCAATGCCACTGACATCTAGCCGATTCTGCCTGAATAGATTTTGTTTTCATGATAGAATAGGTAAAAACTAGGGCTTCTATGCTACCCATTGTCAACAGCTAACTCCAAACGATCAGTTTGGAAGGATGGAATCAATTGCTCAAATTATTGAAATCCTTCATGCGCTTCATAACTGTAGTAACGAGTCGTCGATATTAGATTGATCGACTTTGTCTGGGCCATCTGGGATTCCGCATCTAGATTTGAGCACAAAAAGTTCAAACGCTGTTTATATCGAAAACGAAATACCAGGTCGGCCGAGTTGTGACCAACGTAAGGCGCTCTTCGAGTGTTTTAGATTTAAGTGCGATCTGATTTTATTGCAGCCAAGATCTGTAAAAGTGTCTGTCGCGTGTACTAAATTTGGAAGGGTTTGATCAAACAGTTTCGGAATGCACCTATTACCTCTAAAGCGGGCGATGCTCGACAGCCGGTTCTACGATACCGGAACGGCCCAGATTTATATCCGGCCAAGAACTGTCATTTTAGCAGGATTCCTCAAAATTGTATGGGAAATGTTTTATGTTGTTACAGCAACTACTACAACGCCCATTTGACACATGTTTTTTAGCACATCTCTTTTTGTTCCCTCGTCAATCCTATGTATAACATTTTAGGGCATTGTCTTTTACAGTTACTTAATATCGCTTTTTTTTGCAATTTTTATAATTATGAGAGTTGAACGTGGTTTTTGGCCCGTTTTAACAATTTTCGAAATTTCGCTTACTTGAAATGCAAAGTGTGTATTAAATTTGGTTGAATTTGGGCTTGCTCTAATGTGGACGGTGCTACGGCTATTTCAAAAAATTTTTGATTCCGTGTATTCCTTTTTCCAACTACATCCTGCATATTGAATTTGAGAAAAATTACTTTTGGTATTCACTAGAATATTAAATTTTTTGAGTTATGTAAATTACCGTTATAATGTGGTTTTCGTCCGATTACCGTAATTTTTGAAATTATGCCTAAAACTTGAAGTGCCTATCCACGTATTCCTTTCTTCGGTAGAATTCTGTACACAGTCCTGCCATAAGTTCTGTTACAAGTTCAGGCCATTATAAAAATTAAAGTATAATATATTTTGTAATAAAGCAAGTTTTTTTAATAATGCATATATTAAATGAGCGATGTACAAAATTTTATTCCAAATTACCACCTTTTACTTTCACTGAAGCCCTCAAACGGTTCGGCCATTGATCAATAGCAGCGCGCACAGCTTCTATTGGTATTGATGACGCAGCTCGAACCAAAGATTTTTTCAGACTCTCCCTCTTTGTGTGGGGTATTCGACAGGCCATGTTCTCCAACCCTGACCAAAAACTGTGGTTGAATGATTTCAAATATGGACTTCCGGACGGTCAATCATCTGCAGCTATGAAACCTGGAATATTTATTTTAAGCCACTGCTTGATGGTTTTGTTCTTGTGTGCTGGAGAAGAATCTCCAATGCTCCCCATCGAAGAGACTATTACTTAACTGCTTTACCACGCCTTCTAAAATATCCTGCTGGTACACTTTTGCCCCAGTTTTAACCCCTTTTTCACAGAAGTGAATAGATGAAACGCCTTTCCAGCAGACTCCCCACCAAAACATTACAGCAGCTGGATGGTGACCACGTTGAACCTTTGGAATAACATTTCTTGCGTTTTTGGAAGTTTTTGCGTAGATTTTGTTGGTTTGCTTATTAAAAACTTATTCAACAGCGAAAAATTTCTCATGTGTAAAAAGGATACCTTCATGGCCGTTGACCGCGTGTCACTGAAGAAATCGTTGGCATCTTCTCAGCCTGATGTGCTTCAAGCGCGTTGTCAGAAGCTGACAAGTTGGCTGACGGTAGGCTTTCATGTGAAGATCATCTCGAATAAGTCTTGACATTGATCTGGCCGATATATCCATTTCCCTTGACATAACTTTCGTTTTCTAAGGGGATTTCTGCGAATGCTTTCGCGAAAAGTTTTTATGGCTGAATTCGTTCGAACTACGCGACTTCGACTTCTCTTTCTGTCATCAACTGTAGACGTTTGGGGGAAACGATCATTAGTGCGATAAACAAATATTCTCGAAATATTAAGTTTTGTGAGAAGCTCATAAATTGCACCCGCGCCTTTTGCACACTTAGACATGTAAAACAATCACCACGATACGATTTTCTTTATTTCCCCATCCCATTAATAATAAGCGAAAGCAGACACTCACTGCATACAAATTATAATAAAAAATAACGGCACTTTTTCTGTGAATTTACCTTCCTTTTTAACAGAATTTATGGCAAGACTAAGTATAGTTATATTAAATCGGCGTGGTTATCGTGGATTTCGCACATTTGCATTATCAACCTTACTTGCGTTGAGGGTACTAAGTTTCGTTGATATATATCAACATTTGCTCGAGTTATCCGATGCACGGACATTCGGACGGACATACATTCTTATCATAATCGATTCCTCTTTTGTTTCTGAACATTTTGGTAATAAGTAAATACTCGTACATATATTTAACTCGCTTCCTTTATACGTGTTACAAACAATCACTAGGTGATCAAAGGTATTACAGGCTGGACACTAGTCCGCTCGAAATTTGGTTTTATTATAAATACCACGCTAACTTGCATTAGTCACGTCGTAAGTAAATTTATAGTATCTTATGAAATCTTAGAATACCAGCTACTTTTACTTGCAGTTCAATTAACACTGCCAATAATCTACTATTCTCAGCTAATTTACACCAGGCTGGAATCTCAATCGGCTCATAAAATTCGCATGGATATGTTTTTGGATTAGGGAGATATGATAGTTTATCTGTGTGGAAATCGCGACAATTAGGTTGCAGTATTTCCGAATATTTAATGGCTGGAAATTGTGTTTTTCTATTTCACTTAATTATGAATAAAGAGTTTGGCTATCTTTATGATGAACTTTCCTTCCTAAAGTCTCTTTGCTTAACAGAATCATCAGAACATCTGCAATTATATTTTTCGTCAATGCTGTTCCCTCCTGAAACATGATTCCAGCTAATATTCGTAATGGCCTTAATAAAAGGAACTTTAAGAATGTATTGTATTCGCACTTCCGCTAAATTATAAATTTTTGGCTATATGTCTGGCGAAGCTTACTATTCAGTTTTTGAAAATTTTGTTTTATGTTATCTGTCACACATCATTTGGCATTATATTTTTTATTAATATATTGTTTTATTGTCTTGATTCTTATCTTAGTTATAAGTTACGTTTGTACTAAAAGAGATAATTGTAATCTTATTGTACTAAGTATATATTTTACAATAAATGAAAACAAAAATGATATAAAAATACATAAAAAATGGATTTCTCTGCCTTAAAAACAATAAAACTTATAGCGTTATTCTTTTGCAATTTCCCACCCTCCGATTTGCGCAAAACAGAAACAACGCATTTGTCTCTAACTCTAACTCTGAACTCAAAAAAACCCAGCGCATTGTTCAACCCTCACCAATTATCTAATCATTAAAGCGTGGCACAAAGAAAATCATAATAAAAGTTCCCACAGAAACACAGCAGACACACAGCAACAAACAAAAAAAAAAAACAAATCGCAATATTTGCTAAAAAGCCTCCAGGGCACTCACGACCACTACAACTGCAACTCTGTTTTGCATTGTTAACAAATTAATAACATTTGATTGATTTTAAATGACACTGATAAAACTGTATACTTTTCGAGTGTACTGTGTGGAGCGCGACATGGCGAAAGCGCGACTTACATGTAACACTGCTAAGATAATAATAATACAAAGGATACGACGACTATTAAATCAATCGTATTGCACCACCACAATCACACCACAATACATAATCATATCGATAGTGTTGCGAATCTTCAAGTAAACTGCCATCAATGCGAGACTATTTATTTGTTGTGGCCTTGATGCCCTTGCAACGGCAACATTTGCAATATAGAACCCTGATTCAACGTCCATCACACGGGCATTATTAACATCTCAGCGACTGCATACAATGGACGCAGTGACACGTCGCTTCCTTCCTGCCGAGGCAGACGTTGATGGCAGCGGCGGTGATGCGATGTCAAGAGGCCGCAGGCCACAAAAAGCCGTTGACGGTGCGTGTCGCAAGAATGGTCGATATTGTTGCTCGTGTTGTTGTTGCTGATAGCGCCGCTAATGGCTGATAGCTGATGGCTGTTGGCTGATGGCTGAAGGCCGATGAGGATGAGGCGTTGGTGACACAAAAAGGCACGTGTCTTTAATCCGGTAATTATTTAGTCATCATTTGCAATCGCCACAAAAGAAAAAGAAGATCAGTAAATTGAACCACCCCGGTGCGATGGCAAGGTGTTTATTGAATGTTTGTCTTCGCATTTTTCGGCCGAAATTTCATTCGAATTAACTAAGTGACAGACGGCAGCGAATTAATGCGATTTGTTGAAAGCATTTGCCGGATACGCAACAATTCAATTCAATACAAATAAAATCTTGCATTGTTTTCTCCTTGCAACATTACAAATACAAATATGTACATACATACATACATATAAGACGAAAAAAATAGAAAACTAACAATAAAATACGACCTAACCGCAATCGCTTGTTGACTTCTACTACCAATTCACTATTTATTTATTAAGCCATACGAGTACCTACCTAGCTCATCGCTACTTTCCCAGGCTATTGCGCCTTACAAGTTAATTTATGCCCAGCACCCGATATCGATGCCGATACACAGATAACGCCTTTCTAACCTCATTTCATTTGAAGCCCATGTGTGTGCCAATGTTTGCCTCGAGCTGTTGACATTTTTGTTTCGTTACCTTTACATTTTGCCTTTCGGCTTCAAAATTTTTTTGTGCGTTTTTTAATCTTTTCGGTGGCTGTAACAAGTGTGTCCGTCGGTCTTTATGCGGCACTGTTACGCGCACTGTTCATCTTTGTGGCATCTTTCATTTAGTTTAGCTCCATAGGCAGTGCATTCAGGTAGGCAACGCGACACCCCTCTTAGGTAATCTGTTGTAATCTCAACGGCTTTTGTTTTTCGGCCACCTTTAACTGTACACTCTACAACTGCTTTTCACTTTACGCGATCTTTTGCTTGAAATATTTTGTTATACCCTACAGAGGCAATATAGATAGATATTGTTTAAAGTGCAACTTCTTATAGGGCTATGGGAGATGGTTGCGTTTAACGCCATTTTTGATTAACTTTCCACGCCGAGATGGATAGACGGATTTCCATAAAATATTATCTATAAATAGCTTATAATCAGTATTATCATACAGAATATATTTAAGCAGATTTTGCCATTATGGTATAAAAAAGTTAAATTCAATTAAATCAGTATGTTAAATGATATTTTGCAATATGGCTAGCAAACAAAAGAGATAAAGAACGATTAATTTCGCAAATATGCTCGAGGAGGGTTGCCACCTGTTGAAGAAAACAAATACAAAATAAATTAATAAAATAGATGAAGTATTATAATGTGGGAAGCAAAAAATGCTTATACAAAAATAATTTTATTTAATTTTAATTCATTTAGGGTTGCCAGCTGTTTTAACTGGTTAATTCTATTTAACTACTAAGTTAGCTGGAATGCTTCTTTATTGGTGTCAAAAACAAAACATTTGAGAGGATTGCCAGCTGTTCCAAAAATTCAATTAAATTAACTTAATAATGCAACATTACAGTGCGATTCGCAGACGAGACAAAGTTTGGAAAGTTGAGTGAAAAATATTTGTAGTGAGGGTTACCAACTGCTTAAAAACTTAAATAAAAATGAAAAGCTTGGGAAGGCTCAGTTTCGAAAATATTTGTGAAGAATTATTAACTTAATACTATTAATGAAATATGGGTGCCCGATGAAAAAAATTGGAAAGTGTATTTTTCAATTATATTGTTGTGGGTTGCCAACTGTTTAAACTGTGAATGACAAATAAATTATTAAGTTAATGGAAACATAACAATACTGCTGGGAAATGCAAAAAGATTCTGGAAGCTTGGTGTCGAAAATATTTTAGAAGAGGGTTGCCAGGTATTTGAAAAATTAAATTAAAAAATAAAGTGAATGTCCATCATGTTCTTCTGCTTGTGGAGTGGAAAATATTTCAAAAAATTGAAACTCGAGCACAACTGTATGTATGCTCCAATTGTACAAATTAAGACAAATTTTCTGCCAATGAGTTTGTATAAATTAATACAGCAATGTGACTTCTACATAGATAAATATTTAACACATCTTTGTTCAAATACGTCACTCCAAGTCCGTTAAAAAATCAAATATATTGCGAACTGTTCTAGTCTTGTATTATACAAAAAAAAAAGCAGTAATCAAGGTATTGAGTACTTATATGAGTACTAAGTACTTTCCGTGATGCTGACCAGGAACGCCTTGACCAAATTTTTTATTATTATTCCCACCCTCCCTTTTTTTTGCCAGCTGTTGTTCTTTAATCCAGACCGCTTTTATTTTGAGTGCGCTTTCGTTGTTGTCAATTCGAGAGAAATTTTGCAATCGATTTAAACAAGACAAATATCTGGAGAGCACAGAGCGGGATCATACTCTTATGGAAAAACTTTCAAAGGGTTTTCCATTTTCAAACAAATTATATTTTCTATGAGAGGGCAGAGTTGGTAATAGCAAAATTGGCTTTCGCATTTTGCCGTCCTCAATGCCATTTTTATTTTCTATTTCATATTTATCGAGGCTTAAGCTAGGCCTTAAAATTTCTAGTTCAACGGCTAAAATTCGCAAATTCGTTCGAATAAATATCACCAAATTAAAATTTAAATGATTAAACGAACCAAAAATTACACGAAAAGTTTAAATTCTAATGTGAGTGAAATATATCGAGTTGTAAGTATTACTTGCAGAGTAAACACATCGTAAAACTATAAATATTTCGTTGAACTTTTAAAAGGTTTGTAAAAAATCAGCTTGAGAAACCGCCAGCGGATTAAAGTGTTTTTTTTATTATTCGCCGGAAAATTTCACCGCAGGCCTTCTTAGGGAAAATTTTTTGTAAGATTAACGTAGAATTCCACACATTAAAAATTAAAATGTCCGGATTGAAGTAAACGAGCTATAAAACGGAAGAAAAATGGGAACGAGTTAGCGCTAAAGAAATATTTACAACTTTTGGATAAAACAGATTACATTTCATGTTCGTTTTTATTCATTTTGAAAAAGCCTTTACTCAATTGGAAGAAATTGCTGCACAATTCACATATTAATTTTTTTGTAAAGAAATATCTTTGTGGGATCTTGACGCGGTCATTGTCTTTTTCTATATTTGGTTTCTTGTTGACAATAAAGTATCTGAAATGCCGTTTTTTTCAAATTTAAAATAATCAATATGAGTATTGGAAAGATGCTTAGTGATTACGGCACGAATTTGCTGAGTTACTATTGCGATGCCATTTGACAATCCGTATGAAGAAAAAAATTCTGAAGAGTCATCCATATTTTACTTTTCACACACGAGAAAAATGCTCTGTTATTAAAATATTATAAATAAAATATTATATTTAATACCGGCTAGAGTTCAGGGTGTTTTTAATAATAAAACACATTCACTCTGACCTCGAGCCAGTATTAAATGTAATTGTTTGAATATAATCCAAAAGGTCGCTGAAAAACAAATATTTATAAAATAAAATGAAATACTATAATATATTTAAAATATTTTTAAATAAATTAAATATTTGAATATTACTACTGAACCGAGAATTGCGGTGGCTCATCTCTAATTCTACTAATGATTTTTTTAGCGGTTATAGCTTTTATTAAAAAAATTAATTAACCGTTATTTGTTGACTTTTTTTGTGTTCAGGAAATAGTCGTTAATTCTTGAGTTTTTTGTATCGCTCATAAAATAATCGTTATTTCTTGAGTTTTATTTTTTGTTAAGAAAATAACCATAATTTCTGAGTTTTATTTTTTACTTGGAAAATAATCGCTAATTCTTGAGTTTAATATTTCGCTCAGAAAATACAACTTTACTTGTGTGAAAATCCCCTACAAATTAAGCTTTTATTTCTGAGCGATAAATAAAACTCCAGAAATAAATATAATTTTCTGAGCAAACTACAAAACTCAAAAAAAAAAATATCTAAACTAATTTTTTTTCTTAAAAACTCAAAAAATTAAATTCCATGTCTATTTAAATTTTATTACAAGAAGTATGTTGCTGAAACCCTTATGTACGTTATAGGCGGTCCCTGCTTTTTACCGATAATTTTCTCATCGCACAAACTAGCTTCGACAGAAGGAAAATCCTGTATGAAAATTCTCATAATTAATTAGCTGAAATCTGCTAATAATTGGTCACATAATACTTTCATTTCAATCGAGTCAATTCGAAAAGATTTCTTTGTGGAATTACTTAAAACAATCACTCAATTTTTTGCAGCAAAATATTTTAAAGTGTAGGGTATTTGAGTTTTTTTTTTAATAACTCCCTTTCGCATTCAATTCCACATATTCGACATATACAAATACATATGTAGATATTTCACATGCACGACTGTTGTAAAGAATTATAAGCATTTATTAAAAGTTATTAGTTATTTCTTAGCTGTCCTCCATATTTTACATATATCCCCAACTAACGCCTTAGTATCTACTTACACATGATATGTACATAAGTATCTACATACATACACAAACACACATTCATCGGTTATAGTGATTTGCTTCTCTTTTTCTAAGCTCCGGAATCTGGCTGGGGCTCTTAGTGCTGCTGTGCGGCAATGGCGCGTCCATCGTCTGCCTGCGCAGGCATAATAGAGACATCAAAAATCTTGATTAATTATCACCACAAAGGCAAATGCCTAATTCAATGCTGGACTTACTACATACCTACATACATACATATATACTTTTACAATTTAGTATACTACGAATGTTCGAAAGTATTTACCCCCAGCGCGTCAGCATCCCTGTCCCCTAATGCGGAGTGCTCCAACATTCACCGTCGCTCGCTTTGTATGTACTAACGTTAGATCATTCAGCTTCGCTTTTGTTCATTGCTGTTCACACAATAGAAGCGATGAAATATTTATTTGTTTGTTGGCTATTGTGTAAAATATTTAAAATTAATTTTTCCTCATTTTAGTGGCGGCTTTTCTAAATTGATTTTTTATTAAAATCACTACTTGTTGAATTTTTAAATATCGAGTATTTATTCACTTGACTTCTGAAGATGTTGGCGGCATTTTTGGTTTCACAGCTTATCGATGTTTCTTTATTGCTGCCGTACAGCTGTTGACAATATTTCATTGTAAATAATTTGTATTAAAGCCTGGGATTTGTAACTTAGTTTTGTTTCTTTGTCGTTCTTTGAACATAAATTTGCGGAGTTTTTTGCGCTAGAAATTTGTGGAACTTATGAAGTTAAAATGTTATATGTAATAAATAGATATACATATATTCTTACATTCAGATATGTAAATATGTATTAGAAGTTCAAAAAAGGCTATCCCATCCAAACTTGTTTGGCCTAAAGAATTTAAATATTCAGTTTCTCAAAAAGAGTTAGTTTTATTTTAAATCTTTGAAATCCATGTAGAGCGTTGATAAATGGGTTTCGTGACGTCGATATTAGGTCAGTAGACATGCGTAGTTAATGCCAATATCGCTTAGCCATGCCAATGTAGAAAAGTAGAAATAATAATAGCCAATAATAAATTAACGACTTAATACAGAAAGTAATTTGAATAAAAAGTTAAAAGTAAAGGAGGGAAAAGTGACAACCTAAGCAGATATTGTTGCCATAATGGCCACTGACAAGGGCTACTGAATAAGTTCATGCTCTATTTACTAGAAAAAAGCTCTATTATTCTTCCACGAAAATTTAATCTTAAAATAAGTAAGAACTGATTGAAGATCGAAGATTGTTTCAAGGATTACTCGGCGGATATGAGTCCAATCTTTTTTTATTGAGCTGACCGAAAGCTCCTCCTCCTGAAGATTGGATGCGGTTAGGATAAACCGGTCATTCCATTTTTACACGGCCCAAGCTCGAGCTAATAGTAATTTCAAAGGCTACATCTACTGACTATTTTCACCGGCAGCAATGCGGCTATAAAATCCCTGAAGAAATCGTTGTTGATGCCAAGGGTGGCTGAGGAATGCTGCTGATCTCTTATAGAGGTGGCTGACACAATTCCAATTCATATCGTGTGGGTTTCTGGTCATTGCGACTTATGACTGTGAAGCTGGCGAGCTTCACGATTTGGCCTGGCACTGATATCAGTGATTTGCTTGGCATTCCATTGCAAACATGTTAGTTATTGCTTAACTGGATGTTTGTTAGTATCGTAGTTGTGGCTGCGGTCTACAGCCCAGAACCAGATATCTCTGAGTAGGGCTCTTGGCTGTGTATGCTACTAAATTGGGTCTGGTAAGGGATAAAAGATGCAGGAAGCGCATAATGCTGGATGAAATGGTGGAACATGTTATATGCGAATGTCCAGCATTGGACAAACGACATTTTACCATACTGGCCGAATCACGACTGCATGATCTGCCGCCGCTAAAGAGACAAACTGCCTACTTTAGTTCGCAAAGGGGACTGAGATGTTTTCCGACATCGCCACAGGCTCATAAGTTATGGGGTTTCATCGGTAGTGCGCTTTTCTGGTAACACAAAGGGCTTACTTGGTCTATTGAGACCTTTCGTTGAGCCAGCGAACTTAACCTAACCTAACCTAAGGAAATGGTCCTCATCCGGCATTGTGTAAAAAGTCTGTAAGATCCAGACTAGAGCCCTCCTGAAATTAATCCTGAAGCTCACGGTAGTTGTTTTTTTAGAGCGCTGGACGATCTCAGTTCAGTCAAGATTTGGTACTTGACAAAGCTCTTTCGGAATGCGAAGTGGTTTAAGGAGAGCCTAACCAATGCGGTTACACAAAGGTCGCTGAGTCTAAGAAGACCCCACTAGAGCCTGTCGTTTAATCTATCCTAATTGTTTAACTTTCTGAGACTCCGAAGCCGATGCACAGATTTTGATTACACTTTCAGGAAAGTTAATACCAAGCCTGGCATATGTGTGCTTCTGACACGTGTCACTCAAGGAAGTGACGTCGCAAAAAATGGACTTGCCAGTTCACCTCCAGTCTCATTCGCTTCGCTTCTTTAGCCAGTTTGGAACAGGGTTAACTAACAGCGCCGTTGTTAAGTCCCATGTTATAAATCTTATTTTATAAAAGATGGTGCTTGACCGATTGAATTATGCAGCTCGTGTTATTTTATTAAACGGTAAGAGGATATCAACACCATCATCCTTGATTGGAGGTTCAGGCTCAACATCTAAGACATTATCCTACTAAGCATTGTGGAGAAGTGCTCTGGATGTCGGTCTTTAGAGCACCATTTTCCTTTTATTACGGGAATTTGCTACTGCCTTTAAATTGTATGTAAACCACATCTAAAGTTTCCAGCGGCGCAAACTTTTTTAATTCTACGAATTTGTCAAAAGATTCATTTGAATCAAAGCAAAATTTCAAAATCAGTATAAATAAGCACATTTTTTTGAAATCATGACATTAGCGTATGAATTGGCGAAAAGAAAAAAAAACTAGTATTAGGGTTGAAAAATCTATATTGTGTTGATCAAATCAGGATGTCTGGCGAATATTTTTAAGAGAATTACAACAGGCATCTTTAGACACCGAGAGAACTCGTGCAGAAATAAATTTTTTTTGTATGGATATATACACACCGAAAATCGGGTGAAATTTTTTGAATGACTGATAATGATGATAATGGTGAGTACAAATTTATTTGTTACTCAAAATTATTTGCTTGATTAATGAAAACCTATTTATTCAGAATTATTTAAATGTTGATATCATGCCATTCCGAAAAAAATAGTGGTGGTAAAAATAGTAGTAAAAATATGTAAAAAAGAGTAGTAATTAATAGTAGCATTAGGAAAACTAGCAGTAGAAATTAGTAAAAATAGTAGCGACATTAATAAAAATGTTACTAGAAATCAGTAGAAAAAAAGTAGTAGAAATTAGTAAAAAGAGTACTAAAAATTTGTAAAAAATAGTAGTAATTAGTAAAAAGCACTAGTAGTAATTAGAAGAAGCATTAGGAAAAATAGTGGTAGAAAATTAAAAAAAAGCAGTAGTAGTAATTAGTAGTGAGATTAGTAAAAATAATATTAGAAATTAGAAAAAAATAGTAGTAGCATTAATAAAAATATTAGTAGAAATTAATAAAAAGGGTAGCAAAAATTAGTAAAAACCGTAGTGGAAAAAGTAACACAATATTAGTAATTTAAAGTAGCATTTAGAAAAGTAGTAGTAGAAAATAGTAAAAACAGTAGTAGTATTCAGTAGTATCGCTAATAAAAATAGTAGTAGAAATTGGTAAAAACAGTAGCAGCATTAATAAAAATATTAGTAGAAATTAGTAAAAAGAGTAATAAAAATGAGTAAAAACAATAGTAGAAATTAGTAAAAAAAATAGAAGTAATTAGTGGCGGCATTAATAAAAATAGTAGTAGAAATTAATAAAAATAGCAATAGTATTAGTAACAAAATAGTAGTAGAAATTAGAAACTAAAAACAGTAGTCGAAATTTGTAAAAAAAATACTAGTAGTAGTATTAAGAAAAATAGTAGTAGAGAATAGTAGTAGAGAACAGTAGTAGTAATTAGTAGTAGCAAAAGTGAAAATAGTAGTAGTAGTGATTGTACACAATTTTTGAAAAATCCAGAAAATCTTTGGCAGTAAAAGCAACATATTTAGTAGTGAATGCCAATATATTCATGTACTTGTTACGAATACAAACAACATTATATATTGTCAATTGCAAATATGTAAATATGTATGTATGTATGTACGTAAAAAAAAAATCTCTAAAGCTAATTTTCAAATATTTAAGCCAAATCGACGTTAAACATTTTTAATAGTTAAAAAAAAATAGTCATACACAAGTGTCATGATTTTTAAATCCGACTCGCTTGCTCTGATTGTACCAGGGAATATTACACAACGGCTGTTTACTTACATATGTATGTACATATAAAAGTGACAAAATAAATATGAAATAAAAAATAAAAAACAAATAAAGTCAACAGAAGTGTACGAAAGAGTGGCTCGTCAAAATGGGGAGAGGGCTAACAATTCCGTACTCACATTTGACGGAAATCCTATTTACATTTCAAAAGGAACGTAAATGAAAAAATCAAACAAAACTATTAAAAACAAATATTTGTGAGGCCAACAAAATACGGCTGGCTGGACATGAGCGTCAACGATGGTAGTTTATATACATAAATACATGCATACATATTAATATGTATATCAATGAATGTGTGTGTGTATGTATAGTATGTGGTAAGAGAATAACAAATCCAAAAAAAGCAAAGTGTTAAAGTGAACATATGTGAACTGTAACACTGCAACAAAAATAAATACATACATACGTACATATGTATATCGAAAATCTGCACGTCCTAGTGGTAGTAGTTGTTTTTGGCAAATTTCAAAAAAAAAAAACAAAAAAAACAATGTTGTACCCTTTTCTGCCACCGTACTGCGAGCGATAGCTTAAGTTTGACAGCATAACATCCGTTTTAACAATTTGTACAATTGTCAAGCAGATCGCTCTGAGCTAAAGCGGCAAGTGAAACCGGTCGCGAGTTGGGAATCCTGCAAACGAACAACTTCCGATTACAACTTCATTTGTAAATGTTTCCGAATTTCACACTTCTGACACACACACGCACACACACACACACACGCACTACAACACCAAATGCAATATGAAGATTCAGGAAGCGGGCGATAGTTGAAGGGGTGTAGAGTGGTAAATGGAATATTTTATTGGTAGATATTTGCGAGGGTTACTTTTCACAGTTCCAGATTACGGAAGAAATCAGCGCAACTTCAATGCTTTTGAAACTACTGTGAGCGTGTTTTTTTGCTGAGTGAGATGCCAGAAAAAAGCGTGAGTTTTATTAGAGCCGATTGCTTTCTGCAATCAGTTTTTTGGCTAACACATTAATTATCGTTTTTTTCTACTTATTAATTGTTTTTTTTAGTTTTACTATATCTTAACGAAAGAAGTGTATATTTTGTTATTTTCTACAATTTTTTTTTTTTATTGTTTAAGTCGGCCAAAAAAAGTTTTAAGTCTTACTTAAAATTTAAATGTATCTTTTTACATAAGAACAATTTTACTGGATCAAAGCAACTATAAAAAGTAATATCCACATTTTCAAAATTGGGCCGGAGAAGGGCGTTCCAGGGTTAACAAAATTTTCGAACATAGGCGTGGCGCAACCCAATTTAGACCAATATGTAAGTCTTGGAAATTACTTTATCGAACTGTACCAATTTTGGTACACACTTTTCATTTCAACTTAGTAAGCACAATTTCGAAATTATAGAAATCGGGGCAAAACCCGCGAGCGCCTTTCATATAACTGTAATTAAAAACATAAAAAAATATGAGTTATTTTACTAAATCAGGAATTAAAATCGCTCTACTTTGGTATGAAAAATTTAATTCGGAAATAAGTAAAAATAAAATTTTAGAAAATGGGTAAGGCACTTTAGAGGCATAAAAAATAATTTTTATTTATATCTAGTTTACACTCTTCCGGGTCTGCCTTTATTATTTTATGTTTGCTCAGGAATTTCTGTTATTGTGGAAATAACTCATTTTCATATACACTCCCCGCCCCCTTCCCTTTCCAATTTTTGCATCTTTTCTTACAAAAAAAAATTCAGTTAATTAATTTTTTTTACTAATAACTGAACCTCTATTGAAAAGTTTGTCGCTCAAATCTACTTTAAAATTTTTTATTTGCACTCAAAAGAATAACTTTCAAATATTGTTTCACTCAATAAAAATTAGTACTTTTTAATATTTAAGTCGAAAAATATTATTTTTAATTTTTTGTTTATTTTCCAGTGAAGCATGCAGAATACGGCTTGGATTTTGTCTTTTCAATCTAGGCTCAACTGAAATTTTTCCACCCAAGTTTTTTGACAATTTTGTTTCTAACTAATTAAACTCAGTTTTCAGGTGCAAGCTAACGATTATTTTTTTATTAGCTTTTCAACATAAAATTTGTGTAAAATTTTTAATTTCTTTTTCCGTTTAAACATTCGCAGCTGAAATATTGTGCATATTGGGTTTCATTCAATTATAGTAATTTTCAATTTTTTCACTCAATAAAAAATTTTACTTTTGGTAAAAATATTACATTAAATTTGTGATTATTCAAGGATACGGAATACGTTTTGATTTTCGTATTTGCAACATTCAGCGGAACATTTTTTAGTCAAGCCTTTTGATTTTTTTGGTTTAAATATTAAAACTCAGTTTTCTGTTTCCCAGTTCAAGCTAACCGTTTTTTGTTGTTGTTTTTTTGTTTCAATATATACTTATGCCAAAGTTTTCAATTTCGCTCAAGTATAAACATTTTTGAAAATATAATTTGGAAAGTTAATGGTTTTTGATTTTTTTTAGCTTGAAATTAGTAATTTACTCTCAATTGCTTTCGGTCAAACATGTAAATTTTAAGAGTTTTTTTTAAATAATGAGCATCTTTTAATTTTGATTTGTTTTACTGAAAAGCAATGCTACAATATTTTTGCTTAATTATATTTATCATTAAATAATTTTTTTGCCTCCAAAATAACGAAAACTTGCTGGATTTCAGCTATTCCGATGAGCTTTGATAGATGATTTTAGTCCTGTATTGTGTTGCCAGTTTACGCCTCACAAAAAACTAAATTCTGGTTGAGATTTATCGCTTAAAATGCTACGATTTAAACCATGACATAGACTAATCCTTAAAAATTACTCACAGAACATTGCTCTTTGAAAAATCACTTAATCATAAAACAAATGTAGTGACCCTAGTAAATATTAAACGAAATTGCTTTCATAGTTCCAACGGTAGTTGACGTTGATCTCATGAAGACACGCCTGTGTGTGGGTGGAAGGGCAAATAACCAAACCACCAGACATCTAACCGATCCATTTACTGTTTTCCACACATCTGTCAACTTCAATGTTTTCACTGTTTTTCTTGGCAGTCTGTCAAAGCAGCAAACAGAAGTTCATCTTTTATGTATTAACGCGCACCACTCTCACCAACTCGCACCGCACCCCTTAAGAATTCATCTGTTAAATACTATTACAATACTCTTGTGTAAATTAAGCCCAACGGATTTATGCCCTTTATTTGCTATTAAAGTATTGTTTATTGTTGGTGTTGGTGTTGTTGTTGCTGTTGCTGTTGCACGAATTTCTTTTCATCTATTGGTGTTTATTGTTTTATTGCCCTTTTACAGATTTATTGTACGAGCATGTACGAAGACTTGTTGTGCCTTTGCATTGGGCTCCTGCTTTTGACCGCCATCTAGGCTATGTAAGGATTCACTAATCTGTTTAACATACATTTGCATCATTTAGAGATGTTTGATGGTGGTGGGGGTAGCGACGGGTGATGTGGATGATCGTTGCCTTTGACCCTCATTACATGTTGTAAGTTGATGGCAGTTGTTTTTCGCGTTTACCAACCCAATGTGTGTGTGTGTGTGTGTGTGTATTTATGTTTGAGTATACAAATTTATATTTAACGCATACATGGGCGCCCTTAGGATGTAGTTCGAACATATTTTCTAGGTAAAAGTTAAGTTTTTGGTATGTCCAAATGATGCTTTACTCAGTTTGGAATTTTATGGTAAAAGAATTGCAGTGTGAAAAATAAATAAAAAAGTGGATTTCGAAAATTTTAAAATCAAATTGATCAAATTGTTGGTGTAAATTTTGCTTCCATACAAAAGTAAATTTGGTTCAAATCGTTATATGAAGTAAAATGCCCAACACCGTTAGCAAAAGTTTAGTCACTTGAAGCTTCCACTGTTTTTATAGAACAACTAATGCGCCTACTTTTTTTTTAAATTCTGATTGAAAGACTTAAAATTTTATGATTTTTGTTTTTAATTTGAGAAATTTTTGTGAAAATGTCGAAAAAAATTGAGGTTTTTATTTATATATGTAGCTTATGCTACACAATGAGCTATACTTAAAAAAAAAAATTTTAATTAATTATTAAGTATAAACGGTCAATTTTATTATATTGAATTTTGTTGGTTATGAACTCAAAACTGGTAAAATATCACCCAGTACTCTTTATGTATGTGTACACATTTTGTGGCTCAATTTTATTTAAAAACAAATACAACTAGCTGATCTTAAAATATCATCAACTTCATATTATAAAGTAAAGTTATTTTCTGGAATTGAAATGAAAAAAAAAAAATTTTTGCAAACTTTATAGAAATCTTAAAAAAGACAAATGCTTATAAAATGACTCTATTTGGGGCTATAAAAATATATATGCATTTGTAAAAAAAAATTAGAAAAAATTAAAATCATAATTTTGAAATTTAAGAAAATGGAAATAAAACCATTGTATGTTATTCTTTTTTAGCAATTCCTCTAAAAACAGATGCCGACTGACAACCGCTCTAAATTATAGGGAAAGAGAGAGAGAGAGAGAGAGAGTAACCGTCGCGTGGTTATTATTGTCTCTCATAGTGGATCTTTTTGATTCTTTATTTGGCAAGTAACCGAAATGTTCAATTAAAAAAAGAGCTCTACAAATAGATTCGTAAGAAAATTTCTTTATGGGTCTTTTCTCACAAAAACTTTACGGGATAGCTAAAAATCTTTAAAAAAAACTTAAAAAAATTATCAAATTTCTTAAGTACTTTTTGAAGTAAAATTTCTTAAGCGGCAGTGATTTTTTACGTCGCGTAACGAAAGACACATCAGAATCGCTTTACTAATTTCTACCACTATATGTACTAATGTCTACCGCTATTTTTACTAATGGAACTACCCATTTTTACCACTCTTTCGACTACTTTCTAGCACGAATTTAACTAAATTCTACCACTATTTTCACTAATACCACTACTAATTTCTACCACTATATTTATTAATTTCTGTCAATATTTATACTAATGCTACTCTTAGTTTCTACCACTATTTTTACTACTTTCAACCACTATTTCTGCTAATGCTACTATAATTATTGCCAACATTTTTACTTATTTTTACCACTATTTTTAACCATTAATTTTCCTAAATTCTACCACTACTTTCACTACTGCTACTAGTAATTTCTACCACTATTTTGATTAATGCTACTACTAATTTTTACTACTATTTTTAATAAGGCTACTACTAATTACTACAACTACTTTCATTCATTTCTTTTACTGCAGAGAAGTTTTACTTCTGGCTCGCACACTTAAGTAGGTGCACGCGTTTTTTTTATTTTACTATTAAACAAATTATGGTTCCTTCCTCGCTACAGAAAATTACATAAAAATTATGAATTATTTTAAATTTTTTTTATAGTGTATTTCACCTAAAATAGCCACAAAAATTTGCTTACATAAATCATATTGACTTCGCAAGTAACTTTTCATAAAATTTTCGCACTAAATAATTCTTCAGCTTTTTATTTGTTGTGTCCACTACTGCAAAGCTGCATGTTGATGAGCTTGTAATAAACTTGTAAATTTATTCTACTGCTTGCTAACAACTAAAGAAAATTTCATTAGCATGATTTTTTTGGTGCAGCAGTCCTTTCTATAAAATGCTTTGGCATGTCCTTAGGACTCTTCTGCTCTCACACGGCTTTTGTGTGTGCTTGGGGACCGTCACGTTTATTGGTTGCTTAAGCTTTTGCCTTGGCTGTAAGCAAGCAAGTAACTACATATACAATATACCGTTGTTTCTCTTTTCAGCTATTTGTCGAAGTTAAATTGTAAGTGTGTCTTGAGACTGTATTTACTTAAATACATACATACATACTTACAGTTGCATATGTGTATAGTAAGTGGGTGGTAGTGCCACCAAACTGAAACAGTCATTTAAGGATTTCAGCAAACGCCAAACGTTCTTTCTAGGCGATGCTGTATCTTAAGATACTTTTGCATTCCACGAGCGCTAAATAAATACGGGTACGACTGACGTGACAATGTTAAAGCACAGTGTTTAAAATTGGTAAAATACAGAAGAGAATTTAAAGAACATGACTACCTACAGCTGGCTCCCCAAAATAATTTTAGCCTGCATAAAATGAGTACTGATACTTGCTTGGTAAAATACTCCTCATAGCTACTAGCTCGACTTTATAGGACAAAAGGTCAAATGCCTCAATCTTTACCTAATTCAGCCTAAGGACATTCACATTTAGTTTGATCAGACGTCTCATCATCCTCAATGAAAATCTCAGTAGACTGATTCATTGGTTACGAATGTGAAAGTGCGGTCGATTGTGATCGATAAAAAATTGGATAGGCAACCTGTTTCTATGGAGTTGATAACCAAAAATATCACAACTGAAGTCAGCAACAATTATTGCTCTAAATTTACTCTCTCAGTAATTAGGCTTTCGTTAGACGCTCAATTGTGTTCACAAAAGAATTTAGATCCAATAAAAGCGTGGCCGATACTACCCTTGATAAAAATTTTAAGAGGTGCGTATATCACAGAGTAAGACGTTATTGTAAAAAGGTTGTTCCACTAGCATTATATTTATCGAATGCTTTAAATGTAATGTAATGGAGGAAAATATATTTTTTTTGTAAAGTCGAAATTTGAAATCTTCATCTTCATTATCGAAATTTGTCAACTATGGATGCTACTAGCCAATAAATCGTAGTAGAGTAATGCTGTCAGAAAGATAAAATTAAAAAGATAAACCTTAATACATTTAATTTATGAAAAATATAATAACCTCTTAGAATTAACTTTCTACCTTTACTCTCGCCGACTTCTGTTTGCATTGAAAAATTTCGCCAATTTCGTATGCTGCTTTTTGCAATTAGGAATCTCTATAGTTCCTTTTCTTAAGTGAATGCTATAGAAATCAGATAAAATAAGAAAAATTGTAATTGTGCTAAAAATTGGAAAAGTGTCCCTTGTTCTTTCGACTTTCATTCCATTCATTACGAGTTAAATGAATAAAAACCAAAACAAAAAGTGAAAAGTTACGACGATTTGCAATTTGTTGCTATTTCATCCATTGCGAGCTATAGAGCAAAATGAATATTGAATTCGAGTTATACACAATTTTTGAGAGTCTCAAACGACTAGATTAAAAATTAACGAAGTCGTTCGGCTAAAAAAAAATACGAGTTATCGAGGGGACCAAATTATATACATTTTGTACGGTTATTCAAAGGACCGAAATTTGTTACAAATTGTTGCAATTTTCAACTTTTCGAGCTTGCGATTAATCGTGAGGTTTTGTTTCTAAAAGTTACTCAAAAGAAGGTGGTAAGAATCGAATGACGGACCTTTTCAAATGCTTTACTAAATTTGGTCAGGGTAAATGGCATTAGTTTAAAGTTAGATCTATTTTTAGAAATACAATCTTGCGAAATTTTTTTTTTTACAGATGAAACAGAAAAGGCTTGTAGTTATTTTCGAAAATGATGCTTCAGAAGTTTTAAGAAGGAAACTATTAAATCTTGCTTCAACTCGGAATCGGAATTATTGTGGGAGATAAATTTTGTGGACGTATACTCGTATCTTGCCACAATCCACTTCAAAGGGTAATTCGCTAACGTCTTCACGAAAAAGAAATAGGCTTTGAACTTGTATCCTGCTAGAGGGCATCCTTTCGAGATTTTTTTATTAAAAACTGAAATCGGTTTTATTATGGGCCCGTTTCTTTGTAACAGAGTTGGAAAAGATCGAGGTAGTATAACAAAATGCATGTAAAGTAACAGCACTAACTTGGAAGAATATGCGTGTTGAGCCAACGCCGTAAAATGATATCCGACCTCAGATGCAGTGTTGAGAAGCGCAAAAACTGCACCATTGTGAATGAGCCTGAAGCAAATACATGGGAACCTAGTTCGTTTTTATTGGTATAGTCTTTTTAAATATGTAACTAAATTAACAAAAAATTTGCCATCACAGATGCTAACAGGGTTGCTTTTGCTAGTAAAGGAAATTTTATCTGAGCTAGGGCGTTCTTTTGGAAATTGGTTACAATAAAACAGGCCCATTATAAAAGAATGATGTCGCATTAAGAACGAGTGAATATAAAATTGCGGCAATCGGGGTGAGATGAACTGAATGTGACGTCATAAAAGTGAATGTCTTACCCTCAGCAAAGAATAAATTCTGAAGACGAAGAACTTGAAGAAGCGAGCAGATCGCGGAATGATTGAAAGTTTTTTTTGTATAACAAAATATTAGCTTAAAAAAATATTATTTTACAGGGAGGGGATTAGCGGCCCATGGAAGCGTCAACCTTGAATTCTATCATTTCAGATTTTATTTTCAAATATGCCATTTTAAAATTCAGTTTATTTGAACTGTATGAGTGTTATTATATAAATAGCTAATTTGGTCGTAAAACTCAATTGAAAATATTTGCTTACTATTTATGCGCACGACTGCAAAGATTAGCACACTGTTCGATGCTGCATCGAGGAACTGAACTGTTAAATTCACTTTGTGTGGATAGGATTTTGGGAAGAATTTTCCCGTTGAATTGTTTTTTGCGCAACTTTTGTTGTTTACACAAAAAGTTTGGAATAGAAACTACTACGCGCGAGTGCCGCAGCCGCCACTTCAGGCAAATCTTCCTATACACATACACACATACAAATGTACATACATACTTACAAAAATTCATACGAGCAAATAATATGGCACAAGTTGCAGCAAAAGCGCTTCCTTTTTTTCTCACTGAACAGCAGCAGTTTTTTATATATTGTAGTTTTTGTTGGCTGACTGGTTGCTTGCCCCCCGCCAGTTTGTCAATCTAATCCCCTCGTTCGACTAAATGTTTTTAGTTCAAAATGTACGTATGTTTGTGCATGTGCATTCGTATTGGTATTGCACTACTTTTTGATACCTTTAACCCCACCTCAATGGTTGGTTGGTTGGTTGGTTGGCAGGAGTTAGTTGGGTCGCTTGTAACAAAACAACACTGCGGGATTGGAAAGATATATTTCTATTAGATATACACGTAGATATGAATGTATGTATGTAGGTATGTAGGTATGTAGGCATGTGTGTGTGTTAGTGTGCGTGTATTTTGCAGTGCAGCACAGTGAGTTTTTTCACAGTTGAATTCACAAAATTGTCACGTCTGTTATTTTTCGTTGTCGAATTTATTTACTCAACTGATTTTGATAACATTCGTGTACATGCAAAGATTTCGCAATTAATTGCTAGTAGCGACTGCTACTACACGACTACTTACACTCACATAAATACATACATACATACATACATGTACCCTTGTATAAGCTTTTACAAATATACAGTTGAATAAGCATTGTATTGGTATTCGGTTTATTTTTATTTTTTTTGTAGTTTTATTTGCTCGGATTTAGTTTTTTATCTCTCATTGTGGATTTCCACTGTGAGGAAATTGGTATTGACGCCATGGGTGGCTTTCTAAGTGCTAGTAGTTTTTGGGATATGTCATACAAAAAATAAACCTTTAATGTCAACTAAATTCAGCTCAGGTTACGCGCTTTTCGATTTATTTATATTCAGATAAAAATTGTTGCTCGAATGTAAGCACAGTTTCAGTTAAGTTGGTATGGGTTTTCAGGTAACCGCGCATATGTCACATAGTACGCCCAAACGATTACTAGAATTTTATTGTTCCAATTGTTACAATAATATTTGTAATTACTTGCAGGCATATGTATATTAGGGTGCACCACCTCTAATGCAAAATAAAAAAATCGGTGCTGTTTTTCGTTCGGAACTATAAAACTCATTTTATTTTAAGACATCTACCATAATATTTTGGAAAACTATTAAGATTTACGTGAGCTGGATCGATTTGAAAAATTTAGTTCTGTTTTAAATAAAAAGTATTATTAGGTCCGTTTCTTTGTAACCGACTTGCAAAAGTACACTAGGTAGGATAACGAATTGCATGTAAAGCCACACCACAAACACGGAAAAATATGCGAATTGAGCCAACTCGGTATAATGATAATCGACCTGAGATGCAGCTTTGTGAAGCAAAAAACCGCTCTATTGTGAATGGGCACTAAGAAAATACCTGCGAAATTTCAATTTAACCCCTAATTCGTTTTTATGTATGTATATGTTATTTTTGAATATAAATCGAAATACCCTAAAAATTTGCCATCACAACTATTTTCCGTTCTTAAATAACATTCAAAAATTGCATGTTTCATGAGAAATGCTAACAGGGTTCATTTTGCAACTAAAGGAAATTTTATTCGTGTTGTGCATCCTTTGCAAAAGAACACTAGAATATAAAGCAACAACACTAACTGTGTAAAATGATGTGATAATAAAGACGAAGTAGGTCTTAAATTGGCTCATTCACAATAGCGCAGTTTTTTCACTTCCCAACTCTACATCTAAGGTCGGATAGCATTTTACCGAGTTGGCTCAACTCGCATATTTTTCCGAGTTAGTGTTGTTGCTGCACATACAATTCGTTATCCTGCCTCGTGATCTTTTGCAACTCGCTTACAAAGAATCGGGCCCAATATATAACTACGTCAATCTAAAATTTGATCGCACAACTATTTTCCCTTATTAAATAGCATCTTTCATAAAAGAAACGAACAGGGTTGCTTTGGTATCTAGAGGAAATCTTATCCGAGTTGGAGCGTTCTGTTGCAAGTCGGGTACAAAGAAAGGGGCCTATGTTTTTAGCAAACGACTTTGGAGCATTAAAAAGTGTAAGCATAAAATATTTTAAAATAATGTTCTACGGAATCATTATAATGACATTTTTGATGCTGTTTTCGACTTTGTTTGGAATAAGGGTTTAAGAAAAACTGAAATACCTTAGTCAAAGCTTGATCGGTTTAGATATCTGAGGAATTTTTGACCGTATTTCTTTGCAAATAAACTCATTCACGTTTCAACATTTTTTCTCGCGCAAATCTCATTATTATGATTCCGTTAAAAAATATTATAAATTTCTTAATACAGATCATTTATCTCAGGAGCTTTTGGTTAATATTTACAAAAAACTATATTTTTTTAAAATTCTGAAACACCAATTTTGAAGGCCTTTTCAAATCCGTTTAGTTTACGTACGATTGTCACGAAATATTATATATTCTATAACTCTGTTGGAAATCATAATTGTTTTTTTTGGTGAGGCACACTAATATACATACATACATACATACACATGCATTCACAAACAAGCTTCTCTTCTTCGCTTACAACTTGTGTCATTTATTGCTCTACCGATGTGTTGATGAACTGTAGGACAGTCGAAGAGATTCGCAGCGGGTGCGCAGCCATGTGGGGGGCGGGAGAGGAACGTACCTTAATATTTCAAGATATAAATGGAAAACCCCCATCGCCGCCTTTGTAGTCATTTTCATATTTATTTATAGGCCATTTCGTCATGTTAATTGCCTGACTTTATTGCCCTCACTGTGCCCGACACTTAACCGAAAGGCTTCGCAGCTTCTTAACCTGCCTATCTGGCAAACAAACTTTTCCTATGCATACAATTTATAAGTATAAGTTTATATGCATACTTAGACGCGTACATACATACATACGTTGTTAAAAAGTTCTTCTCTATCCAAAGGAGCGCCATGCCACTTCAGACTCTTAAAGCGAAATTGGAATGTTTCAATCCTACTTGTAGATAAGAAACGCGGTTTGTAGAGGCGAAAATAGGGTAACATTTCATCCATAAATATTAATATTGCATTTTATGTGTTTAAGTTTAAGTATGAACTGATTTATTGAAATAAAAATTTAACAAAAAAAAAACAGAAAAAACTATAATATAGAACTGCATTATGACTTAATTAGTAGAGTTGTATGTTTGCTTTTATAGCTGCTGGCAAGCAGTAGGAAGGTTTTTAGAATTTTATGAGAAGAATTTTACGATGCCAGGTTGCGCTTTTTTGATTTAGTAAATTCCAAGTTTTATTGGATTCGGTAGGAAATCAGTGTTTTTGTAGAAACGCTACTCCGACATTTTTTTTAGCATTAGGTGCTAGTAATATAGGCCTGCGCAAGCACATGTACATTTTGAAAGACGCTATCCAAAACATATTATCTGAGAATAATTTTTAGAAATATACACTCAGAAAAATAATTCAGAATTGTTAACTTAGATCAAGACCAATCAAAAGTAAAAGTCGGTCATAAAAGTACGTTAATCTTTAAACGGAGTATAAAACTCTTATTTCAAGAACTTTTTTAAGACCGAAAGCTCTATTCAAATATCTTATTCCTAGAATATTTAAGATCGAATTATTCTTAAAAGTTTACTTTTCTGTCAGTGCACTGTTTCAAATATATCAACCTTTATAGAGTGCCAAAAGTTATTTGTTTACCACGGGATTTTTTTTTTGCATTTTGTAGGAACGTTGAAGGTGTCTCGAAAAATCAGGTTAATGCTATTTTATTGCTTTCAGAGTTTTGTATTGGTGCTCTAGCCGCCTAAGGTTGACGACAGAGTACACGCTATAAGCGGAGCAAAGCAGTAAAGCTATATCGTGCTATAAATAGCATCATGTATTTTCTTATGTGTTTGCTTGATGCATGTCAGAGTGTAAGCGAAGAGCAAAGCGTATTCATGCTATAAATGGAGCGTGAAGCTACAAAGTATGTTGTGAACTGCTTTATAGCATGAATTTGCTTGAATTTTTGATATTCTTCTTGTTTTTTTTTTTTTTACTAGCATACACTCTGCCATGTGATAGCTTTGATTATAGCAAGAAATATTATCGCTTCAATCTTCGCTCCGCTTATAGCGTGTACTCTGCCGTCAACCTAAGAGATTTTGGCAGAGCGATAGAATTTCTCGTACTCACTGCATCAGATAAAAATAGCTCTTGAATTTAATATTTTGCTTAAAAATAATAGTTATTTTTTTTTAGGTTTGTGTGCTTACTTAGAAAATAATCGTTGTTTTTAGTTTTTAGAAAAAAATAAGTAATCTTTGAGGTTTATTTTTGGCTTGGGAAATTAGACTTGTAGCTTGAGTTTAAGTTTTTGCTTGAAAAAAAAAATTACGTTTATTTTTTGCTTGTTGTTCTTAGTTTTAGTTTTTACTTAGAAAATAACAGGTAATTTTTCGGGCTTATTTTCTGCTTGGGAAATTATACTTATTTTTTGAGTTTGAATTTTTAGCTTAGAAAAAGAAACAGTTTGTTTTAGGTACATTTCTTGTTTAGAAAAGTAAACTAATTATTTGAGTTTTAATTTTTTGCTTTAGAAATAGCTATTTTTTAGAAATTTTTTAAGATTTATTTTTTGATACGAAAATAACTGTTATGTTTTGAGTTTTTAATGCTTGCTTAGAAAACTAAAGTTTTTAAATTTATAAAAATATTTTTTTTGTGTTTGATGGTTTGCGTGGAAAATAGTAACGTTTTAGTAATAGCTTTTTCTGGAAAGCTTTGTTTGGAAAAAATTGTTATTTTGTTAGTTTTAGTTTTGGCTTAGAAAAAAAAACAGTTTGTTTAGGCGCATTTTTTGGTTATAAAATTAAACTTTGTTTATATTTAATTTTTGGCTTGGAAAATAAGCATAATTTTTTTAGTTTTATTGTTTGCTTGTTAAATCGTAATGTTTTAGTAATAGGTTTCGTTGAGTTTTATTTGTTGCTTAGAAAATAATAGTTCCTTTTTGAGTTTTAGTTTTTGCTTTGTAATGGTTTGAGTTCTTCTTTTTGTTGGAAAATAACAGTTATTGTTTGAGTTTGGCTGGGCTTATTTTTGGCTCAGAAAATTAAACCTATTTTTTAGTTTAATTTTTCGCTTGAAAAATAAAAATATTTTTTTAAGTTTTATTATGTGCTTGGAAAATATCATATCTGCTTTGAATTTTAATTGTTTGCTTAAAAACTAATACGTTTTCTTAGTTTCATTTGTTGCTTGGAAACAAAAGTAAATTTTTGCTTGGAAAATCAACTAATTTTTGAGGTTTATTTTTGCTTCTAAAATAAAACTTACTTTTTGTGTTTGCTTTTTGCTTCGAAAATAATAGCTATTTTTTAGTTCAATTAGAAAATAATAGTTAATTATGTAAAATTTTTGTAGTTTTATGTCTTGCTTGGGATATAATAGTTACTTTGTTTAATTTTTGTTTGTAACTTTGAAAATAATAGTTTTTTTTTTTATAATTAAACAAAAAAAATAATAGCTATTTGTGTTAAATTTTACTGGGAAAATAATAGTTGCTTTTCCAGTTTTATTTTATGGTTAGAAAATATTAGTTATATTTGAGTTTTATTTTATGCTTAGAAATTATTAATTATTTACGAGAGTTTAGTTTTTTCCGTGAAAAATAACAGTAAGTTTTAATTTCATTCAACAACTAAGATTTTGAATTCAGGATATGAATTCGACCTTAAATATTTAATATATTTTTAATATAATTTTTAACGCAAAAAATGCATTTTCGACTCCTTTGAGACAAGTGAAGCAAAACTTGTGACAATCTATATAATTATTGATTTATATTTATTTTTTCCCCCAATATGGAATTATATTTGCATTTATGTTAATTAGCTCCGGATTGTAAATATCGATTTCAAAAGAAAACTCAAAAAATGTTTTTTAGCTTCTTAGCAAAAATAAATAAATCTGTGTTTATTGACATAAGCTTGTAGTTTTTTTTTGTAGTTTTTAGTCAATTCAGTATTTCAAATGATAGGTAATATATGTATGTACCTGGAACGATCGCCCAAACGTTACAATTTTACTAACAAACGTACTCAACCTATAACAAATGCCGTTCAAAGACATTTTAGAATAGCTTTAAGTGTTATCGTTGTTCTTGTAACAGTTTAAACTATCCTCAGTTTAAATTGACTGAAAAGCAACAGCTCATTGTGCACTAAATGGTTGAGTTAATTGCGGAGCGGAATTTAGTAACATCTCTCATAAATTTTTTTCAAAAAATGTTCTATGCACTCTGAAATGCGTTATAATATAAGTATTTGATTTGTATGAAGTTAAAGCTACTTTTCAATTTGTACTCTAATTTTATCGTATAACTTTACATTTACATATGTACATCTAGTTGCTATATCACCTTCAGTGAAATGGTGTTCCATTTCATTTAATTTTTAATCCAAAAGTTATGACCTCCAAACCGCCTTCAATGGCAGTGCGAAAGGAAAACATATATGTATAAAGTTATGTATGTTTTTTTTTGTATAGCAAAAGAAAGGCATATTATATTCATACTCACAATGCTATTTTTTTTCGTGACGAAACTTATGTGCTACACATTGTGAAATCTACATTCGGCAAACTTAACATAAATTTGCTTTGAGTATTTGTCCCTTATGAAGTCTAATCCGCATTTATTTTATTCGCAGCTACAAATCGTCGCTTTAATAATGTCAACATGAGTTATTTGTACCGGCGCGGTGAAAAGGCAGTTGCAGTTTGCAATTTACTCGTAAATGGTAGGTCTTCGCTTAACAGTAAAGGAAATAATTTTAGGGTTTGCAATAACCCAGTTGACAAAAATACATAGTACATAAATACTTATATGAGGAAGAAATATGACCTTAAAATAGGGGAAAAACACAAAACGATAATAACTAGAAACACCATTTCCTTATTATATTCATTTTTTAATTTTTTTCCTCGGCTAGAGAAAGGTCCATCTTTTTTAGCTAGCCCACTATGGAGGCGATTGCAGCATTGCCTTTATTTCCGACTTGTTGTTTGTGCTTCGAAACGACCTCCAACGCTATGTACATATATCGTTTACAAATCCAATAATGTTTACACCAGTGGGGAACTTTAAGCGTAGAACGCCGTCGTAAATAATGTTCCACAGTGTTGAACGCTGCGGTACTCCTGCTATTACAGCATAGCTTTTTTGTCCTTGTTGCATGGCAATTTTCCAATTTTTATTCGACTTGGTATAGTTTTATTTGTAAGCGACTTAAAACACAAAGGAAAAACTTTATGAAAATTTAATTTTTATGAACATATAAGTTATTATTTAGGTACTTGAGTAATGCGAACCTTAATTTAAAATATACCTATCAAGTATTATTTTTTAATTATTTCCTTTTTCTTGTCACTGATTAAAAATCTATTTCCGACATTGTGCCACTTCAAATGCAAAACAGACTGAAAAATAAAACCACCAACTGTAAGATTCATATAATTTTTCGAATTCTTATGCGGATTATCGCGACGCCCAGTGTATCCAGTATCCGGACAACTGAGCAGTCATCGGGTGATTTCTTTTAGGTAAAAGAATTTTGATTATCATCAATACAGTTCAATCATAGACCACGTATTGCCAAGCCAAAAGGAAGACCCCTCACATTCAGTGCTTATGTATTCTGAAACCAATTTTTTTTTATTGAATCTAGGATACTCGTACATACAGACGTTGCGAGGACTATACTGAATTTCAAAGTAGTGATCAAGAAAATTCATTGGGTAAATATTCGAGCTGAAATCCATTCACACACGACGTTATTTGAGGCGACCCTTCAAATTAATTTTGTTGCAGCTGCTACTCGTAATTTTTGGGGTCTCAGAACGTTTATTGGACTCAATTCAAATCAAAGGGAAAGTAATACGTTTCCTTGCGGATCTGCAAATATCTCCACAAAATATCTATACAGGATGGTTCATATAGTGTTTTGTTTTTTGTTTAGATCATAAATATGTTTTAGGCTGTGCCAGCTCTTTCCAGCTGCAAATTCTAACAGAAAGTCATTATCATATCTCCGCGGAACGAAAGCTATCGCTTTATGCTTGAACTACGCTGGGAAATAATGTAAATTTATTTCCAAAGTCAATATTGTGCACCCCAAACTGTTGGGCTTATTGAAAAAAGTTTTGGGGCGCCCACTGAGCCTGCATTATGCAAGTTTGTGCAAAAAGTTCATGAGACTGTCTGTCGTAGCCTAGAGTGTGCGACACAGTCCGGGGACAGCGGCTTACCATCGACCTCAACAACTCAACATTTCAGGCACCACCCTGATGTGAATTTTGCAGAAAGGCCTCACAATAATCGCTTAAAAGATTCGATTGACCCAGAAATTTAGCATGACCATCCGCTTTCTTATCGCTTCTCAGTTGGAGCTTTAGAGCAGCTCAAAACGGACAACGATTTTTTGTTTGAAAAAACATATTTTTAGAGTAGCACAATTTTCTAAGAATAGGAAAATGAAAAAAAAAATATATATCGATATATATCGCATCGATATTTTGGCATGTGTAGAATAAAAAATATCGATATTTCAATATTTTTAACTCTAGACGCAATTACCTAAATTATTATAAAAATATTCGATAGTGAAAAAAATAATACAATTTGGAAGTTTCATTATTTTTAATTATTACTTGCTAATACCTAGCGTGCTTTGTTATGCCTTCAAAAGTATTACGTATTAAATGTGATGTATTTATATACTGAACAAATTTATTTAAGAAAAGCTTGGGTTCAACATAGAAAAATTTGCCTCAGCAACCTACAGTTTCGTTTCTTCCACTGGAATTATAAAATTTATTATGTTTTAAAAAAGCCCTAAAAAATATCCAATTTAATAAAAGTTTGATATTCGAAAGTAAATATCGAATTTCGATATTTCGAGATTAAAAAGATCGACATATTTACCAATTCATATTTTTTTTTTATATATCGATACTTCGATATATCGATATTTTTTGCCCCCGCCTAGCATTTTCATTTCGGCTGCTATGCAGCATCTGGGGTTCGTAAAACATGCACTGGAATCAAAGTCGTGTTTCTGGATAAGTCAAGGCCTTCGTGCGTCATTTGCATTTTTTATATGCACGAGGCATCGATTTATATTGTATTATCTTGCACTTGAGGCAAACCGAACAAATCAATGCGCCACATTTTATGATCGGAATTTTTAGGTCAAGAATAACTCCCCAGAAATAAAGCTTCACCTGACAGTTTACTTTGCTCCACTACTTTGTGGATTTCTTAAATTTCTTAACCGACTGCTCAGAAAGAATGAACCCTAAAGTTGTATTACCTCATATTAATTCAAAAATCAATGTGCTTATATAAATTTACTTTTTGCTGGGTTATGAACTTTTTGCGACACTTTCGGCTACCTTTGGAAAAATTATTCGATGAATGGTAGCACTTTCTGGACTTCAAATACTTCACTTAATCGCTTCTCAGCGGGATGCAACACTTTAAGTAAATCGAATTTTCGTCGCCAATATCACCACAACTGCTGCTGCATAATATTCTGGCTAGGAACTAACTACACCGCCTTCAGTTGTCTTCACCATCAGAAAGAGTGAAAAGAAAAGATTCAAAAAAACAAAAAAATGTATCGCATACATAAATCCAATTCGAAAATGTTTTAGAACTTGGCAGCGTGTTGTATTACACGCTCAATAAATCAAAGCACTGCGGCTGCCAGCTACGCGGCCACACATCCACGCCGTCGCCATGACCAGCGACAACAGCTGGCGGCGGACTGATTCAAAGGTTGGTGACTGCGTCGAAACTTGGACTTGGACATTTTGCGCGCATATATCAACTCAGCATAAGTATAAAGAGCGTAAGCAACAAAAAAAAACAAGCATGAAACTCACAACAACAATGCCGCTTAGCGCTCTGGTTTTGCGCATAAGTGTCGCGCACGCGCCTTCACCAATTCCTATACGTCCCCTCTGTATTCTGCCTTTGGCCACAGCCGCCAGCAACAACGGGAGCACTCCTGTACCGCCGGCAGCAAAAATCGCTGTTGCGGTTCATAAAACAAATTTTCGTTATGAATTATTGTTGCAACAACAGCATTTTGTGTGGTGCGGTGCGGGTGTCCGTCAGAGCCCTGTCGGATCTTCGCTGCTAAGCTCAAAGGTGTGAATGGTTATTGGTTGGGTGTCCACAACGTGAGACTTGCTAAAAGCGATATGTTCTCGGTGCTGTTGGTGTTTTTGTTTTTTCAATTTTATTCAGTATTTTATTTTTCAGCCACATTGTCACTGCTTCTGTTGCTGCCACATTGTGGCATTTGTTCTTAAGTAAAATTTAAGACATTTTTCTCTATGCCCAAAGTTTCATCTTTTCAGCCTACCATCGCGCAAGTTGCACCGCTTTACATAACTTCTGTTCCATTCTGTTTTGTGGAGCTTGGTTGCACTTTAAGTTGATTCGCTACGCTGCATAATTCATTTATTTGGAGTTGTGGCAAGCAGTAACCGTAGCACACATTTTTTGTAAGTACTGCAAAGCTGTTGCAAGTCATTCTAGTTATATATATAACTATTACTTACTTGCACTCACCGAGTATACGAGTAGACATTTGTACATTCGCACATACATACATTTATGATTATATTTCAACTGTAGTTGTACATTGCCATGTTTTGTTATTGTTGACGTTTATAAATGGCGATTGCAATAATTTAGGGATTTCAATGATAAACGTCATTGTCGTTGAATGTCAACTTGCACGCCAAAGTGCAAAAGCTACATTGCATACTGACAGATACCTTTAAGCGTGACAAGATAAGCGGCAAGTTATTGGTTGAAAAGAGCTTGTGTGCATATTTGATGTCTGAAGGTGGATGAGGTCAGTGCATTTGAAAATTTGTTCAATTTTAATGGGTTCAGTTAAGCGAATTTAAATACATTTTTAAAGTACTTAAACAGTACTTACCTACTTTAAGGACTACATTAATTTGTGATTCATTTCATGCAGAAATAGATCTAAATGGTGAGGTCAAACTAGAGCGAAGTTAGCTCAGCAAAGAAAAAAAACAAAAAACACGCGTACACCGAAGTGCACTAACCAGAAGTAAAAGTTCTTTGTGGTACATAGTAGAAATAATTAAAAGTAGTAAAAGCAGCGGAAGATATTAGTAAGAGTAGTGGTTGAAATTAGTAACAATAGTGGTAGAAATTAGTAGTAGCATTATTAAAAATAGTGGGAGAAATTAGTAGTAGCACTAATAAAAAATAATGGGAGAAATAAGTGAAAATAGTAGTAGAAATTAGTAAAATAGTGGTAAAAACTAGTAAAAAATAGTGGAAGAAACTAGTAAAAATAGTGATAGAACTTAGTAAAAATAGTGGTAGAAATAAGTAGTAGCATTAATAAAAATAGTGGGATATATAAGTTAATATAGTGGTAGAAATTAATAGTGGCCTTAATAAAAGTAGTGGGAGATATAAGTAATAATGGTGGTAGAAATTAGTAAAAATGGTGGTAAAAACTAGTAAAAATGGTGGAAGAAACTAGTAAAAATAGTGATAGAAATTGGTACAAAATAGTGGTAGAAATTCGTAGAAATAGTGGTAGAAATGAGTAAAAACAGTGATAGAGATTAGTAAAATTAGTGATATAAATTAGTACAACTAGTGCGGAAATTAATAAAAGCAATGATAGAAATTAATAAAAACAATTCATAGTTTCATTGACGGTCTTGACGCCAATATTTAACTTGACAAAAACCATAAGCCTGTTACTATGTACAGAGAAAATATTGTGATTTGAGCACCTGCGTAACATATTCAACCAATTTATATGAAGAAATACACGAGTTGTGTTAAAATTCAAATTCCCGTCGATCAACATTCATCCGGTCTCTGGATCGCTTCTTGAGTGAGCTGCAATTTAGGTTTCTAGACCAAAGTGTTTTGTTTTCGAAGAATCAGAATATTTTTCTAAGCAAATGTACAGAAATTCATCCAGGGGAAATACGTTCACAATACAAGTTTTTGAGAACTATTGGCCCAATGATATTGTGGGAGAATTTTCGAGTAATTTTGCCATGTGGAAAATGTGAGGATATTAGCAGAGTAAGCCTTCATGTTCGTTCCCAATATTCATTTTGTATATTCACTCCTCGCATTGTTCAAAAATTCCGATAGATCAACGAAATTAAATGCAGTTTGTGCAACTCTTCCGGTTTCCGTGGCTTCAAGCGAAGGGTATTTTTCATCTCTGCGTAGATTGAAAACGTATTGACGAAATAAAACAAGTGAAGACCGATTGAATGGGTTAGCCTTGTTCGATGTGCATCGAGACGTGGAAGTAACGAACGAGAATGCAATTGATATTATGTCGAAGGTGCCAAGGAGAATGGATATTTTTTTATAAGCTGAACTATCTGCCAAAAATTATAATAAGCCCATTTGTAAGGAATAGCCGCTAATTGCCCGCCAAATAAAAGTAGAACTTTTTATTATAATACAAATATACATTTAATTTACACTTCTATAAATCGTATACTTATAATTCTTATTTTTATAGTTCTTAAAATTCTAAATTTTTGTACTATTTTATTTTGATGCAGAACGTTTCATCAACATTTAATACCCCATTTTATGTATTTCCAATTTTTACTCGACATTTTATTGCGCTATATCTTCGTAGCATAATAAAAATTAAAAAAATGTGTTACAACATTTGAACTTAAGAGGGTTATACAAATTTGAAGAAGTTCAAATAAAATTAAAAAAAAAAAAATAGTGGAGTTTAAAGTATATGAAAATGTATAAAAAACATTCTTGGCATACAAACATTTATGAATTTAATTACAATATTTTTTATAAAGTCTCTAAAATTAGCACTCTGTTTGTTCTCATATAGATTTTTTATGGCGGGAAATGGCATTCAAAGTAGTGCACATCAGGCTGTCAAATCTACAATGTCATACAACCTGCTAATCACACCATTTGTGTTGAGGGCATTTAGATGCATAGCATAATTGAGTTTTACTAAAACCGGCAACATTAATTTTTTTCAGTAAAATACCACAATTGCCAGCACCAAATTTTAAGCTTGTACCAAGGTTTTTTGTTGGATCGTGGCCCGACTATAATCTCATTTAATATCAAGAGAGGAGATAGAACCTCAGTAAGAAGCTTAGTTAGAACGACCATCCAATGTGTTTTATATGCCAAGATTTCCGAACAGCGCTCGCTAAAACCCCGGTCACACTACAAAGTAAATTACTTATTTTCGTCCAAATTACTTCGCATAAACCAAGTGCGCCCACACTTGTTATTCCATATTTATCATGACAGGTCTGTAGCCACAGGGTAGGTTGCTTAGTGTTTCGATCATGAAAGAAAGCTTCTAGAGGCAGTTGTGTGTCCGGGCTTCAAAAGCTGACACCTTGTCTAACTGCCAGATCACGTGGGGCATATAAAGACATCCATAGTGTTATCACCTGTCTTCTAATTCCTAAAAAGTCACTGCGATTTAGCGCTGGCGTTTTAGGGGTTTGAATAATCTCAAAAATTGGTTCGCTTATTTTACAAATAGACTATTTAAAAATCAATTAAGTTTGATAACAACACAATTTTTATTTTTCGGCCACCGTAGTCCTTCTGTGAAAATGTGGCTCTCCACAGATGGTGGAAAAAAGCCCGAATCCTACATGCATTAGGGAACTAAAGAAGCATAGTTCAAAACTACGCTTTATTTATTCATTTTTATTATTTATTTAACCTCTCGATTTCCAATTGTAAATACGAAAGCGTCAATTAAAAATGAGAAAAGTCATTTGAAAATAAAAAAAGCGTCAATTGAAAATAAGAATAGTTCATAAAAAATCAGCATGCGTCAAATGAAAATGAGAATGCGTCAAATTGGGATGAGAAACTTAATTTTACTATATATTTTTTCAAATAATAACTGCAATGAAATTTTTGAATGCTCTTGCCCATTAGCCTCCTGTAATAGTGGCCTTTATTTGATCCAGGTGTTTTTCTAAATATTGAAGCCGCTGATTATTTTGCATTTTCATTTCATGCTTTCTTCTTTACAATTGACTATTCTCATATTAATTTGACTCTTTTGCAATGCAAAATTACTAATCTTATTTAAAATTGACTGTTCTACTCTTTTAATAGCCGCTTTCGCATTTTAATTTGATCCTTTCTCAGTTACAACTGGAAATGGTACAGACTGAGTTACATTAGCGCATTCGGAATATACATATGTACATATATAAAAATAAGTTTCAAAACTCTTTTTTAGTTTTAAAAGTTTTTTAGTTCCCGTTAGGTGCCACAATATTTGATGGACTAAATTATATTACTTAATACAAAAAATTCATAAATTATAATTTAAAATAAGCCTCCACTCATGTTAATAAATTCGTTCTCGAGCTTAAAGGAATTTTTTTTTACCTAACTTTGGTGCTGCATTCTCAAGCTTGCAGAGTTACAGTGGTGGGCTTCTCTCCACCCATAGGTATTCGTGTTGTTGGTTCATGTGAAACTCCTCATTGATACATTGTTTTTACAAAGAGAATCCAGCATTCTGCAGTCACAAGGCAGCTAAGATATTTAAATAAAAATTGAGCAGCAAGCAGTTTATCAGGTCTACAAATTAATTTTGACAAACTAGAAACAGACAGTGGAAATCTTTAGCATTTATGAAAACATGCAGCAGATAGCAATAAATACGCACAAGTAGCATTTATCATGTTGCAACAACAACAACAACAACAACAACTGAATTATAGGTCTTTTGCATTTAGCAAGTGTTGAATTTGCAACGACTGTTGCATACAAAATGAGTGGGCGCTCCACATGCAGCAACCAAGCCAGTATCCCAGCCACAGCATCAGCTTTCAGCAACACAAACAGCGCGACATCATCAAAATAGCAACCAACTTCCAAGCGAACAATTTGCAGAGAACACACATAAAAAAAAAGCTGTCGAGTTTGGCGGCGGGGTCGGTCGTCAGCTGAGCGCTTGGATAGCTACATACATACAAACAAAGAAACATAGTACATCATGTCAAAAAGGTGTAACACTGGCAGAAATCGAATTGCAATGTCTACAGCAGTTTGTTTAACTGTTTAACTGGGCGAGTAGCTCAACAATTCAACAACTGGCCATATTGGGGAATTGCCAGCCGTAGACACAGCGACAGGTTGTGGTTACTTGAGAGTGGTGAGAGTAGTTGAGTGCGCTTTGTCCGTTACGTCCTTGGTGTTGCTGCTGACTGTTGCCGCCTGCTGTGCCGCTCCAGCTGTCGATTGCACCGGGGTCACCACAGTGATCGAAGTGGCTATGTATAGGCCTAGTCATACGCACACACACGCGGTCGCCCTGTTGTTTTACTGCAAGCAACGACGATTCTTTTCACACTCCTACCTACCTAGCTACATTCTCTGCTTAGCTTAGTTTGTACTTCGTTCGTTTGAGCGTTTGGGTGTGCACGTGTGTGGATGAGTGATATTTGCGCATCATTCGCATGCAGGTCGTCGTCGTCGTCGTCGTAGTCGTTCACAGTTTGTGCGCGTTGACACGCACGCTGTGGCAGCAACACCATAAAACAACGGCAACATAAACAGCAACACTTTAGCCAACAGCGGCTACAGCTTACCAACTTTTTGATTTTATTCGCTAACTTTTGGTCACCGCATGGCACTTGCCTGCCATTTGTCCAACAATCGCCAGTGCGTCAAAAACACAATCACCCCCGTCGTCAACACCACCACCACCACCAGCAGCAACACCAACTGCAACATCAACTGCAACATCAACTGCAACATCAACTGCAACACCAACTGCAACATCAACATCAACATTTGCATAATGCTCACATGTTGCTAGCAAGCTTGGCGTAGGAGCTGAGCAAGGTAGTAAACAAGACAACAAACAACCAACAAATAAAGCAGCAATTTTCATAAACTACTACTATGCGAGAAGTAACAACAACTCGTACAACAACTCAGCCGTTGTACATCAACAACAGTAGCTCTGATCATAGCAAGTACACAGAACAGTAAGGCGGAGAAAGAACAACATCAACAAGCGCAGCAGGGACAGCAGGAACAGTAGGAGTGTGAATGGCATAGGAGGCAAAAGAGCAGTAGCTCTGAGAACATGGAAAACATTTTGGTGATGAAGGTGAGCAAGTATGTTTTTTTGTTTTTTTTTTTTTTGTTAGGAAGAATTTAAACTTGCTGAGAGCCGAGGGGCAGTGTGTTTAGCCAAACTAAACTATTGAACACCTCATTATATACATACATACATACATACTAGTTTTTACCCGCGGTTTCGCTCGCATGACATTCGGCGCAAAGTTATAAATTCGAATGTAACAAAACAGCAAAGAACTTTTAATTAATTTTTACTTTTTTATTATGCCATTTTGGTTTCATAGAACTTGATTTACAACATAATCAAACGATGCTGATATTAAGAAGTGTCATTTCGGTGATTATGTTCTCTTAAGCCTACTTCCTGTGAATCCCGTGCTGTATATTTTCTTTAACTTAATAAGTTGACTTTAGTTACTTTTTTAAGCAGATCCAAGGTATTTTGAAATTAAAGCTCGTTCGCATAAGACTCGTATTACAATATTTGATTTAACTTATTATAATTTTAATTGATTTTTTAAACCCTCTCCGAAAAGATTTTTGGAATGTAGTGTTTTCATTAGTTAATATAACTAAATTGATCTTTAGCCAGATCATAACCTCCTTTCGAACTTTCGTTTATACCCATTTTGTTATATTTGATTTCATTCTTTTGTTTAAATGAATTTAACCTTTTCAACAGCTGGCAACTCCTTAAAAAATTGGTTATATCATAACAAATAATGGACTACATATCTGCGTATTTGCAAAAATTTTATCCTAATCTGTCCAAATTTCATCGATTTGTGATGTACGTTATTTATTTAACTGACTATACCTAACCATTTTACCAACTATGTAACTATTTTCAAAATGTACCCAAAATATATTAACCCAGCTTATAAGTCAAATAGGTGCCAAATTTTATACAAATCCGTCGAATATACTCTCATATAAACTTTCACATTTATATCATTAGTAGGATTTATCTTAACCAAAATTTCGATAATTTCGGAAACGTGGTAACTATTTTACGAACTGTTTTCAAAACACGTTTGTGTAAATTCATATACATACATATATATGTATGCCTACGTGAAATATTCTTATTTTTTACGTAATTCTCAAACAGTTAAAAACTGCTCACTGCTTATTTTTTGAGTCTAAGTTTTCATAAACCAGTGCCAGCTCAAAACAATTTTGTAACGCCTCATTTATCTTTTAAATTTAGTTAATTTTAAATTCTATTAATAGGTTCCAATTGTCTACATTTCTCGAAAAGGACTTCCCTAAAAAAAATTCCGTTCCGTGGCAACCCTAATCGAACACATTTTCGTATAAACTCACTCGTTTCAGAGTAACACTGTAATATTTCCGTAAGCTTACAAATAGCATTAAATCGGTGTTTTTAAACACGTGGAAACACTCCTTAAACCTATTTTCATAAATAAGTGTTTTAAGCCTACTTCTTTTGAATTTAATTGACTTTTCTAAGCAGGTGGCAACTCTCTCCAAAAGTATTTTCAAAATAATGCTTTCTTCAAATTCTTTAATTTGAGTCCCATATTTCTATATTTGATTTAACTTATTAAAATTTCGATTTATTTTTAACCAGATGACACAGCCCTCACCAAAATAGTTTTTGACATTCCTCAATTTTAAAATTTGTAGTGTGACACCCACATAGTAAAATGTAGCATATTTTTTTTATTTAATTTATTTTGCATATAAAAAGGTGGCAACTTTCTGTTAAAGTATTTGGGAAATGTCACTTTATTGAGCTCACATATAATAAAAGTTGGATGGGATTTAACTTATAATAATTTTGATAATTTTTAAACAGGTGGCAACCCTTGTAGTTTAGCACTGGTAATGTAAAATGCTATTTATTTTATAATTTAACTAACTTTGCATTTAAACAGGTGGGAACCTTCCTTGAAAATATTTGGAAAACGACGCTTTATTAAGGCTCTTTCGTTTGATGGCCTTATTGCAACATTTTATTCCATTCATTGCTTTAATTAAATAAAAACTTTTAAACAAGTGGCAACTCTCTATAAAAAGTAGAGTTTATGGTAACCTATAAAACGGACTGTTTATTTATGAGTCAATGCCTATCCAAATTATCTTGTTGTTATAAAGCAATATGTGATTTAACTTATTTATTCAATTGACTATAACCTTTTTAACACGTGGCAACTCTCCGTAAAATTTGGACCAGAAAAGGTAACTCCTACTCATACACTCACAAACATGCAAACTTTCACATTTATAATATAAGTGGGAGTAGGATATATAAAACTCCGCGACGACGCAGATTCCCAGCCATGGAGTAACCAATGAACGGAAAAGTGGTCTCCAGTTGTAGTACCATTTACAAAGCAAAATATGGGAACCTCATTTCCAATTAAAAGCAACTCCTGTAATAAGTTACAGACGCTTTGTGCTAAACTTCACCGAAACAAGTCCAAGTCACTGGACCCAAAGTGGTTCAGATCAGTTGAATGAAATAGTTCTCTACAGGCCTAATGGAAGTTTAGCTATCAATATTCCCACTAAGTTAAGATTAGTGGCTTAAAAAGTACTTACGCAAAGTTTTTAAAATAGTGGCTAAATATTATATGTATTTCCACTGAACAACTATTTTTGTTCGTGGTAATGAAAAATGGATACAAGAGGTTATAATTCTGTATGGCTTCACTATGTGAGAAACAATCAACTTAAGTTGGAACAAACTCATGAAAAACTTTTAGCACCCTGTATCTGGAAATTTTAGACGTGATGGAAAAACTTGGCAGCTATTCTAAGAATCAGCATACTCAAATCCATATAAAATGTGATATTCCATAAAATGTATGGATTTTTTAAACCCCAGATTCTCTAATTTTCCTTTTTAATATAACCGCCGAGATGGAAATCTGTTTTATTAGAAAGTATGAATTAACCAAAGTTGTTTAAGCTTAAAGTAATTCATTTCGTTCCGCGGAGATATTATATTAAATTTCTGTTAAGATTTCCATATATTACATAACATATCATTCACGAAAAAACTATATAAATATGAACCACTCTGATAGTATTTTCACGAATAGCTCTAAAATACTTCTAGAAAGGTACTATTAAAACTTAAGAATTCTTTCAGACTCAACCAGAATGGGCTGGCGAACATATGTAACTAGCAAATGTTTATAAATATTTTTATTATGACCTCTTTTGTGCTATAACAATTGGGAATGCATTAAATACTGCAAGTCACTGTTTGTTGTTGTCCTTTATAGTCGCATTATTGCTGCTGACGTCGGCTACTTTTTTTGTTACCTAAACTTCCTGCAACAAAACTTCTTCCTGCCACTGCTTGTTGGTTGTCGCATCGGCGCCCCGCAAGCATTTGTTTCAACACGAAAGCGCAAATGAGACGACATGCGGCGAAGGATTAACAAACAACATGTTGCTGTAAATAAAACAGTTACAACAACCACAACAACAATCAGCAGCAATATCGCTGTTGCATATTTCGCATTCATTTTTTGTATGTGTGTAGGTACATTTGTGAATGCTTGCTTGTGCCTGCAGGAAATTGAGGTAATCCGAAGATTTTCAGTTTATTCGCTTTTGAATATTTTTTAAATATGCATTTGGAAATTGAATTGTGATCAACTTGGCTTGTCATGGATCGCCATGCATTTTTTTTTTTTTGATTTATAATGGGTAGACCGATTATTATATCCACTACAAACCAACTTATAACATATAGTTATATATGTAAGTATAGTTATGCACAGTGGACCGTATCATAAAAAGCTGAAACTGTGTCCCTCTTGTGCGGATATCAAAAATGGGAAAATTTTATTCGGCACTCTCTAAAAACAGCTATATCTAATTTTTGAAGTAAAACTTCTTTAGTGGCAGTGATTCTTTACATCGAGTAACGAAAGGCGCGTATAACGAAAGTCGCTTCGAATCACATACTAATTTCTACCACTATATTTATTAATTTCTACTACAATTTTTACTAAAGCTATACTAATTTTTTACCACTATTTTTACGACTTTCTATCACTAAGTTTATTAATTTCCACCACTATTACTAATTAATACCACTTTTTTTACTACTTTCTACTACTATTTTTACTACTTTCTACTACTCTTTTTACTAATTCCTATCCATCTTTTTCCTAATGCTGCTACTAATTACTACCAATATTTTTGATAAATTCTACAACTATTTTCACTAATGGTACTAATAATTTTCGCCACTATTGCTAAATTACTACTAATTACTATGATTGATGAGCCGAAGGTGTTCTTACTAGTGCTCCTTTCTATGGTAAAGAAGTGAATTTTCACTCCTTTTCCTTATAATAATAATAATAAAATATAATTACTATAACTACTTTTATTAATTTCTACTACTACACGGACGCCTTACTTTAGGCTCGCGTTGGTGCATGCGTGTTTTTCCTATAATATCTTCATTTGATCTTCGATATTTTTGAATGAAAGGCATTAACCAAATGCCAGCGTAGACACCATTAAAATATCATGTCAAACTCAGTTTGTATGCAAAGTTTTCTAAAAACAATACCCTGTATTCAAGACACATTATTACAAAAATAATTTACAACTATATATCATTTATAAAAGGCGCAGATGAAATAAAGGGATTGTAGGAATAAAGCGATTTTCGCTGTTTTGACAGGGTGTCACAAAAATTAATTTTTGAAATCCTGACAAGGCAAGTGTTCAACGCCGAGGGTCATATTTTCAAATTTTTTTAAACCCCATAATGCACAGTCGTGATCAGCAAGAAGTAATGTACATATATATTATAATATGTATGTATGTATTGTATATATATGTGGGATATAAACCCTCTAAGGTCCAAATCGCCATAAATTTTTGTTATTTCACTCTAGTCGTAAATGTTTTACAGCGTTCGTTCTAAAAATGTATTAATTAGCGTTGGTTTTGTGCCAAGAAAAAAGCGGTTTGTATCACTAAGTGTTGCCATCAAGTACATCTAACGGGAGGCCTAGTAAACATGCTGTTTCGGCGGGTTCACATCAAAAAGAGAGAGTTGTTAGATGAATAGGTTTTTGGGGGTAAATTAAGAGGCGATAAGTGTCTTTCGGGAACTCAGCACATATAAGACACATGTTTGGTATTACAGGGTCTATCCAGAAAGTAATTGGGTCAGCTTCTTGCGGATATCACGGGGTGGTGATTGAACTCCGATCGCGGTATTCGTACGACAAGGTAACTCCAGATGAATGCCATTTAAGGGCTGTCTATAGTCCGTCGGGTGTGGTGGTTGATGTACGTAGTGCTGAATCTGTTTTCCCAACTCCTAATGTACCTAGGCGGCGGGTCAACTACATACCATTTACTTCTATTCACATTCTAGCAATGCGGCCGTAACTGCGCAAACGCCTGCATATGAGTTCATGGAGACTCCTTCTGGTAGAGCAGGGAATTTCGATACATAGACATTAAAAATTAGCGAAGAGGGCACATCACCCAACGGAAGCCCCTGTTGAAGTCTTTTTGGTGTGGATTTTTGAAAACGTTACATAGCCGATAACTGTCGTCTACTTAGATAACTAGCGACCCATCTCCCGAGCACTGATGAGAGGGCAAATTTTTCCACGTCTTGAAGTACCACTGTATGGGTAACCACATCGAACACGTTCGGCACATCTACTGTTACGAAGTCTGACAGGAGCTTTTTGGTTTAAGTAAGCGAGTATTTATCTGAGTGCTTATGGGGTTAAGAGTTGTGGTAGTGTTGTTCACTTTTGTGTTAAGATCCCATCAGAGATAACAATAAAATTGCTTTCAGCAAGGTTGTTCAACTGATGAATTTCGGAGCCTAACTACTAAGCAAGTAAAGTGAATTTCGAAAGTAAATTTTTATTTCTGACATTTTGTTGTTGCTCATCTACTCAAGCGATTTTAACAAATAAAAAATAAAAGGTATTTCGATCAAATCGACGGATTTTGTATATCAAATTGGTAAAAATGGCAAACAATTTTTTGGTATTTTTTTTTGCTGACCGTGTTTGTACTACAATTTTTTGCTGTATGTAAGAAAATGCACAGCATCCCTAATTTACATGTGGGATGGTTATTTTTCTTCAAATCAACAAACGTGATTTTTATAACGGAGTGCACAATTGTCCAGGGTATTATAATTTTGTTCACATAACGGTTGTTTGTAACTGCATAAAACAAGTGAGATAGAGATGTCTGTCTATCCCCTCATCCGTGCATCGGGTAACTCGAGTAAACAATGAAACTTCGTAAAGATATTGCACTTGACTGATGCATGGAAAATCGGCGCGATTATTTTAAATTTCTTTTTGTTTATATTTTAATAAATAAAAGTTACTCACAATTGTGAAAATGAAGAATATTAAATTAATTGGTTTTATTTCCCCCGAACATTTTCTTTTCTTTACTGTTGGCTGCATTAATTATTTTTTGAGCAATATGGAAATGCAGATGTGTACTCCATTTTTTGTTTTTTTTACAAAATTTTCAAATCACCTTGACAAAACAAAACAGCTGCTGGTTTGAGACTCTATCAGATTTTGCCCGCAAAAATGTGTAGAGTAAAATTTTGCAACTTTTGACACAGAGAGAACCCTATTAACCTCTCATTTGCGAGGGAATTGGGTACTGGTACGTTTTCTGGGCAAAAAATAGGCATCCTGTACATATGTACACACATATATTATAGATGTTTGTATAGGTGTTTCAATTCTAGTGCGCAATTGCTGACGTGTGAAAAAAAATTCGTCCGGTTATTACCCCAACCCTTAGCCTGAGAGAAGAGCGCTAAAGATGAATGAGAGCTTTGGATTCCTTTACTTCGACTTTTAACCAAACTTGGCTGGCAATCAAACAGGTGGATTCCATGGCCCACCTGGCATTCACCCCCTCGGTGTGTTTTGTCTTCAAACTGCGTTTGCAAGAGGTTAGAGTCCCTTTCCTTGCCAACTTATCTGCCGCGCAATTGCCGGGAATGTCACTGTGCCCATGGACGCATGCAACAGTTACGGAACGTTTTTATGGCTACCATAGGCGTAGTTTTGTGAGAATTAAGAGATTTAATAGCCGCTTAACTGTCGGAGTATATAGTTACAGGTCCGTCTGTAGGAACGGACACTGTCAGACACCGTTCAGCCTCCATTATGGCATTCATCTCTGCCTGAAAACGCTACAGTGCGGTAAGCGAAAGCCGAGGCCCAGCGCTAATTCGTTGGAGTGAATCCCGATGGCCATACTTTCGTTGAGTTTGGAACCATCCGTAAAGACAGCCGTCGGACTCTGAGTGTGGGTATATGACATCTTCCCATTCATTCCTCTCTGGAATTCTTATGGAGAATTTATTGGCCATGCAGAGTAGAGTAGTAGTGTAATCTATCTTCCTTAGTGCATTCGGAAGAGCTGCCACGACCTTGGTATGCCCGTACTTTAGCTCTTTCGACGGTTGGATCGCGTTAAGCCTGGCCAGCCAGGAATTTACCATATAGATCCACCTGTAGAAGATTTAAAATTACTTCCAGAGATATAGTAGCTGTAAAGGGTAGCGCTCCCGTGACCAGCATGGAAGCGGTGCGCTGTACTCGCTCAATCTTAGCTTTTGACTAGGTTTTACTTAGCACTGGCCACCAGATGCTAACCCCCTAGAAGAGAATAGGTCATATCACTGCCGTGTACATCCAGTGTACTATGTACCAGGTTTTATTCCCCATTTTTTTCCTATAGATGCGTTGCATGCGTACAAGACGTTGATGGCCTTACTGGAGCGGTCTTCGATGTTCCGCGTCCATTCGAGCTTCCTGTCTAGAATAACTACGTGGTGCTTGGCCTCGGTTGAGAGACTGAACTCAACCCTGTTTAATGATTGCTATTTGAAAGGAGGAATTTTATATTTCCTCGTAAAGAGTACCACCTCAGTCTATATGGGGTTAACGCTAAGGCCGCTTTCTTTCGACCAGATGTTTACTTGGCTGAGGGCATATTGTAATAGCTCACACAGAACCTGCAGATGTTTACCCGCTGCTACGATTGCTACAGAATGGTTAGCTATAAAACTAATCGAACTACCGACATACATACGTACAATACTTAGTGCAACGTGTGGCACATGCAAAAAATTTGTTAGCAACCAAAAATATAGCGGACGACGAACAATAATCGTAAAGAATATTTTTTTTATGTCGGTAAATTTTTATGGATAAGGAAGTGTTTCCTGTGCACTTTTTAACTGTATTATTGCATTTTAATAAAATTGCCAATTTCCAATAATTTTTCGTTTTATGTTTTTTTTTGTTTTGTTGTTGTTTTGGGCGACCAATAAAGCACGTCGCGACTGGCGACTGAACGTCAGCGTCTGTTGCACCACGTACGCATGCTGCAATTTAATTTTAATTAACGCGTCCAACACACTCTCCGATATGCAATATGCGCACATCTACACAAACAAACAAACAGTATTTGCGAGGTGCAGAAAAAATGCGCTGAACATGTTGCAAGGTGTTAATTGGCGAAATTTCCATGTTCCAAACGCAGCCAGCAGTCAGCAGTCAGTAGTCGGTAGTCTGTAGTCAATGGTTAGTGTTCAAAAACATATACTGAGGTGCAAGCGCAAAAAGAATTTATAAAACTGTAACAACAACAAAAGCAAGTAAAACTTGCCATTGGAGGTAAGGCCTAACACGTCTTTCGTCAATAACACCACTCGTTGTTGTTGCAGTAGCAGACTTACATATGAACATACATATATAGCTGTAGTTTTTCTCTGTGTTGTTGTTGTTGTTGTCGTTGGTGTTTCTGTCTGCTGTCGTCGCTACTGTTTGTCGCCTTGAATCTTGTCAACAAGATTTGCTTTATTAGCCTCTTTCGGGTGGCTGCATATTTTTCATATGCAGATGCTGCGCCCCCAAGTAAAGGAAAAAGCAAAAAAAAAAACAACAAAACGGATCTGCTTTTAGTTCCTTTATTTTTGCCCATCGTACAACTAATACCAACTCTGCGATTGTGTGGCATCTCGACATTTTACCCCGCTTTTGTTAGCCTCTCCTTGGCATTGGCTCTGCAATTCTCCGCTTGTACTTTGTAAGCTCTGCTTGTTTGGCTTGTTTGCTGTTTTATTTTGGACCCATTTTAATGAGTGTCAAATTCAACCTTCTTTTTGGCAGTTGCAACATGTCGCCACACATTGCCACGCATCGTACATTAATTGGGTAATTAAGCATTCAGGCAATTGATAGCTTTGAATATCGCGATCGGGCAATTGGGAACACACACAGGTACTATATTGTTTATTTTAGAAGTGGCTGCGGAACAAGATGTGCACTCCCAGCCCCACCCTTCCCACCGAGATGGTAATTCTTTTTTACATAGGTCTAAACAAACTCTTTTTGTTTGGAATGAACTACTTAGTGCAAAAGTGTTCAATTTGTTCGCTGCCCTTGCATTTTCCAACAGCTTGGGGATGAAAAACAAGATCTGTAAAAAATTTGGTTATTTGTAGTGGGCGCTTTTGACTTAAAGTACAAAAATTGACACTAAAATAATACATTACTTTGGTATCTGAAATAAATGGTTTAAGGAGAAAACACAATATGTATTTCTACTAGATAAGATAACCGAAAAAAATATAAAGCTTCCCATTGTTGAATATGCTATTTAGTATTTATGCATTAGAGTGCATCAATCCTCATACTAAAAAAAGCGGTACTGTTTTTCTATCGGAACTATAAAATTCAAAATTCTTATATTTTATTTTAATTCTTATATTTTATGTCTCAACCCAAATACTGCGGAAAAAAGGCTTACACAAATTGAGTTTTTTATAACTTAATTCGTGCGGGGGTTTTCCAAAATTTGAACGTTTATTTAAGAAAAACATATACAATAGTATTATTCAAAGTATTGCCCATCTGCCGGCTTGGCAGCCAAGAATAAATCAAGCCAATTTTTGGTATCCTGCTCTGATGTGAACCGTATTCCAGTGAGGGCGTTCTGCATCGATCGGAACAAATGGTAGTAAGAAGGGACAAGGTCTGGGCGATAAGGCCGGTTGGGCAAAACTTCCCATCCACTGTTTTCCAAATAGTTCTTAATCATGGTGGAAAATTATTGCCTCGTGTCTGGTCGCATATTCCATTGATTTTAGCAGCTCGTAATACAGCACACCCTTCTGATCCCACCAAATACAGAATATTACCTTCGCGCCATGGATATTTGCCTTAGCCGTTGATTTGGCTGGTTGGCCGAATTTCACACATGATTTTTTGCGATTGGGGCTGTCGTAATAAATCCATTTTTCATCACCAGTAACAATCCGATGCAAAAATGACTTCCTGTTGTGGCGTTCCAGCAGCATTTCGGACAAGCAAAACCGCCTTTCGACATCTCTCGGCTTGAGTTCATGTGAAACCCAATTTCTTTGCTTTTGAATATATCCAGCTGCTTTTAAACATTTTGAAATGGCTGCTTGAGTGACACCCAAAGATTCTGCGAGCTCTTCCTGCGTTTGGCAACAATCTTCATCGAGTAATGCTTTCAGTTCTTCCTCTTCAAACTTTTTTGGACGTTCATCGTCTTCCAAGCCAAAATCACCACTTTTAAATCGTGCAAACCACTTTTGGCACGTTCGCTCAGCTAGAGCCCCCAATTTCTCCCTGCTGGATCCGCCACTGGAAGAAATACATGAAATTTTCCAGCCCTTAGCGTAGCTTGGCTATCACTGCAGATTCTAAATTATCATCCGCGCCATTTTTAGCCAATTAACCAGTATGCGACTATAAGTGTAGCACATAACTCCGATTGAAATCGTTCTCCAGAAGCCAACCAGTTCCAGTTCCATTTTCTGCCCTGGAGTTGTCATTGTAGAAAAAAACCACAGAGCATACTCGTACCAAGTGAGCGCATTTGCTCTGACAACCTTTCAACAACAACAACAATTCTTTGTGTCCGTAGCTCTCATCATCGTGCCGCTATCCAAAAGAATGTTGTCGACACATCGTTTTCATTGCCTGTTTTTGGAACGTTAAATCCAGGGGTAGAAAGTCCAAAAGACACTAAGAGCCCCTTCTGGTTTCTTACACTCATACTTCATACTCAACCTGCTTAATCCAGAGACCGTAGGCTTGACTATGGTTCACAGTGTCTAAAGCTGTGTATTCCCCAAGTCTTATAAAAGGCTCTCCGACACTGTCGAACAACTTTCTATGCCCGTTATATCTTCACTTTCCAGTTTTCCAAGTCAGCTGTATATTTAGAGTCCTTACGCCTCCAAGCAACGGAAACTATACCAGGATTGTATCTTCGAGGTTGAGAGTAAGGCTTTATACAAGGTGGCGCTAAAGTAATCCTCCTATCAGAAAATGCTATAAATTTTGCGATTGGCCCCTAATGTCAGTTCTGTTTTGACATTTGTGTAGTAAACACATGCGAAATACACGTTAATAATAAATGTTACGCTACACTGCTCCAGAACGCGGAATATTGCTGACTATTTATTTGACCAATAATCGGTCGGTGACTTTGGCACAACATGAATTTCGTCGCAGATTTCCTGGCCGTCCAACGCCTACTGGTGAAACACTGCGGCGTTTAGCCGCTCGCCTCGAAGAGACTGGCACAACACGAGATGCTGCCAGGCGTGGCAGACCCCGGAGTAGCCGTTCTGCAGAGAATATTGCTGCTGTAGCCGAGGATGTCATGGAAGCGCCGTCGACATCGACCAGACGACGGGCCACGCAAATGGGTATAAGTCGACGGTCTTTAGAGCGAATTTTGGTACACAATTTGAAGATGTTTCCGTACAAAGTCCAGACGGTGCATCAACTGTTAGCTGCTGACTGCCAATCGCGTCTAACATACGCTCAAGCCATCCTTAATCACCACCAAGAGGAAGATGATTTTTCATCAAAAATAATCAAGAGTGATGAGGTCCATTTCCATCTTAGCGGGTACGTAAATAAGCAAAATTCACGCTTCTGGGGCACTGAAAATCCGCGTGTAACCCATGAAGAGCCATTACACCCGCTCAAAGTCACTGTATGGTGTGCTGTTTTCGCTGGAGGAGTCATCGGACCTCTTTTCTTCGAAGACGTGGCGGGCCAAACGGTTACTGTGAATGGTGAGCGCTACAGAGCAATGATTAACGAGTTCTTTTTACCGCAACTTGATGAATTGGGATTGGAAAACATGTGGTTCCAACAGGACGGTGCAACGGCACACACTGCACGTGCCACAACCGATATGCTGAAGGATGCATTTCCCGGGCGCCTAATCTCCCGTTTTGGCGATTTGCACTGGCCAGCAAGATCGCCTGATTTGACCGCTCCAGACTTCTTTTTGTGGGGCTTTTTGAAGTGGCGGGTTTATGTCAACAAGCCTCAGACTCTTGCAGCTCTTAAAGAGAATATCCGTCAAGAATGTGAGGACCTATCGCCGGAAGTTTTTGCCAAAGTGATGGAAAATGCCATAAAAAGGGCTCAAATGACAATCAACTGTGGCGGCGGCCATTTACATGACATCATATTCTCGACTTGATGTAAAAAAAATTAAAAGACCAAATAAAAATAATCCACAAGAAGAATCAAAGTTTTTCATTTTTTTTTTAAATTACAGCCAAAAAACATCGGAAATTTACTTTTGCGCCACCTTGTGCAATACACAATGCCTCAATATTATCAAGAATCATCTGTGTTTTCGCACAAATTTTCCTGAGAGATATTCCTGTCACTAATGCACAAACATCAACGTTATTGTGTGGATTACTTTCTTAGAAAAAAAAATCATCTATAACCTCTCAGGGGTTGATGAACTCAACTTCGAGGGTTGCTTAGGTAATTTTTGTCGTTTCAGCTGGAAACATGTAGGAGCCAGATCATCGAAGAAAGGAGAGCTGTACCGAGTTTTTCGTTTTCGGGAACTTGCTTTGGTGTTTTCGTTCTGATCTCACAATTTGAAAAAAATTTCATTAAACGCAATACTATTAAATTGGCTGCAAATAAAGGTATGCATGTAACAATTCGCGCAGTTACGCTGCCACAATTCGATCTATATGAACTCGGTGTTATACGCACGCGCCTAAGTGTTTGATTATTTTCATTTCATACTCATATTAGTTAGCTGCTTGGAATGCACTACAGACCGCAACTGATTCGTGTGCCATCATCCAAACGCTTTGTATAAGTAGTTGGAGGTATTTTTGTATGCCAACACTCAGCGTGTCAGTCGAAAAATTCAATAAATTTGCTTTCAATAAAATTTGCATGCATATGTGGTAATAAATGCATTGTATAGCAGGTATGTATGTATGTATGTTCATATGTATGATTTGAATAAATTCCTACAAAGTGCAAAGTGCCATGCCTACGCTTTGTCTTCTCACCACATTCGCTATGCATTTGCGTGCACGCGCCTTTTTCGCGGTGTTGAAAGGATTTTTTCACACTGTTGACCTTATTTCGTCGGCTTTTGTTGGCAGTAGTGGCATTTTTCCTTTCGTTTTTGTTGCATTCTCGCCTTTGAGTTTTGTTGTAATCGATCATTTTCGCCTCACAAAAGCATTCAATCAAATTTTCAGTTTCATTTTCGGTGTTGAGTTTGAAGACATTTGAGTGTACGTCTGCCCATAGAAATTCGAACCCACACAATGTGGGGGCAGGATTAGCTGGTTTTGAGGCTGCACCAGTCTGCACTTTGGGTATGTGGGTACGGAATTGCTGTCTGCATTACCTCTTGGCGTCGCATGCCACCATATTCGACTTAGTGCAGGGAAATGTGGCATCCATAAGGAAACTACAACCTTAAAAAAGTTGCTAATCGGCTCTTCGGATTGTCTATTTTAAGCAAACGATCTACCAAATACTGCAACAATTTGAATGACTAAAACAAACTTCCTAATGCATTAAAAATAAAATTATTCAGGCCTGTTGTTAGAATCGATCATGACCATATTTCGGTATCGAAATGAATAGGTGTTTCTGAAAAGTAATTAAATGATTAAATTTGTATAATATTGGGCATATTTCTAAAGTTTTATTGCTCTCACTATATTCAATTAGTTTGATAATTCAGTATCATAAAATGAAGTTTGAAAATTAGTTAGACAAATAAAATGGAAAGGACCGAAATGAAACTTACCTGCTCTTGGTTACGTCTGAGTGCATGCGCAGTGTCGATCGAAAATTTCCATATTTCCAACCCTAATAACATCGCAGTAGTAGTACGGCCAGCATTTAAAAAGTAGTCTTTAACAAATAAAGAAGAGCTTAATTTCGGGTGGAACCAAAGCCAAATCGCTATGTGATATAGTAAAATATCGATTTTTTCTATAGTGAGTTAAATTGAAAAGCTTATACGATATGTGGTAGAGCTTAATAAAGTAGTTTCGGAGATATGCTTATTTGCTCTGAAGTGATCGGTACCGTGGCTATTTTCCAAAGTTTGTTCATCAATTCCTTTCTTCATCCCAACCCTTAATATCAAAATTGAGCAAATTATATATTATAGTTACTAAAATATCGTCGTTTTCGGATTTTCGAAAAGTTCCGTTATATGGGCGTGGTTTTCAACACCAACCTTCATTGGTTCAAAAGCAGTAAGGTTTAGTTTTTATATATGTATATATATATATATATCCGGTACTTTAGGCTGTTACAAACATCCGTTATGTGAATAAAGCTATAATATTCTATCCCACAAGCGCGCTTGGGTTAAAAAAGAAAATTAGAAATGAAAAGAGTTAGATTCTTAGCCGTCCAGCTTATCGGTTTTGTGAACTGCGTTTTCTCTTTTTGCAAAAACAAATATTAATTTTTACAGTTTCCAAAAACAAAAGAGCTAAACCTCGCATCTATGATTTTCGACCATTTAATTTTTTTTTTTTTATTGGCGGCTGCCTTAGCCGAGTATGTTGCATGTGCACGCTTCATTAGGTGGATCCTCGGTTCAAATCCGGGTCAGGGCAAGTATTGTCAAAAATTATAGAAACAAATTTTTCTAATAGCGGTCGCCTCTCGGCAGACAACAGCAAACCTCCGAGTGTATTTCTGTCATGAAAAAACTTCTCACAAAAATCATTTGTCGTTCGGAGTCGGCATAAACATGTTACCATATCAAGACGTACACCACGATTTGTAAGGAGAACTTCGGCCAAACATCAAGCTATGGTGCAACCGCCAAATTATTATTATAATTATTATATACGATACTATGAATAGCGGCTTATTTCGCTAAATTAACTCCTTCATATGCCATATACCATTTGTTAATTTGAAGTATCCGTACATAGCACACTTGTTTCATATTATCGATATGATAAACATAACAAGAACCAGAGCATTAAGTAGAGCAATACAATTTTGACTGCCGGGTATTTGAATATCATTCAGATTTTCGGTGTTCGAGTTGATGTGAAAAAAAAATGAAATGAAAAATGTTGCAACTTCGACGGGAGTGTTAAACTCCGGCATCGCTCATCATAGCTGGCGTTGGAAAGAACAAAGGATAAGTATACATTCCAAAAGCTATCAGTTACAAATGTCTTTCCACACTCATCATTGAGTTCATCACTCACACAACCAAACCCCACACACCCAAATTGACTGGGGCATTCGACAGCAGCCAGTTCGTTCATCTGCAAGGTAGACAGTCAGTCAGCAAGCCAGTCGGTCGGTCAGTCAGTGACTGAGAGAAGTATGAAACAGAAATCATGAATTATGAATCATTGAGTTGATGCAAAGTGTCGATGATTAAACATACAAATGGGCATAAAGCATGTATAACTGTATATGTGTGTGTGCGTATGTATATATGTCCATATGTATGTATGTTGTGGCCAAATTGTTGATTTTCCTTTTGCAATACACTCATGCAGTACATTCGAATTCACATACTCAAAGCAATAATAATCAACAACTTCATCTGCAACTTCAGCTACAACATCATTTCCAATCTTCATATCTTCATTTACTTTAGCTACGCAATCGCTATTGCAATCGCCTTATGTTGATGTTGATCGTTTGTGGCGTGCTTACCAATTCCAACAACAACTACATATCGTAGCAACATCAATAAGGTGTCCAGCAGCAGCAGCAGCGGCAAGCAGTTTGTCTATGTGCAACATGCTTAAAAATCTGTTCGTAAATTGACTGGCATGGGCAGTGATATTATAGTTTGTTTTTGGTGTGCTTTTTGTTGTTGTTGCTGTTGGTTTTTAGACAGCATATAAATATTTTCGCTGTGTTGTGAATACAACTCAATCGGTTAAGAAAATATTTAACAAGTGTTTGAATGATTTTGAAAAATGATCCACCTCGCACGTCCACCCTTATTCACGCTTTATCGAACCGATTCAACTGTGGGACAAATTGTAGTGGTTTGGTTTTAAAATGAATTGCCATATTTATTTATAGTTAGATAAATTTGGGTATTGCCAATATGCCTCTCTGGCAATTAGTGTTAATGCTAACATAAATTCTTGGAATATTATTATGCAAAACTACACACAAGCCGGCCTTGTTTTTAAAATGTTGTATACTTGAAATAAGAACATTCATTATTTCATTAGCATCATATGGTAAAGGAGAATAAATCGAATGCATAATCATAGCACTCGAGAAATCTAATTGTCAGAAAATTTGATTCCATCCTTTAAAAAGTTGGTGAAAATAGTTCTTCATTGGTGTATAACCTTAGCTCTTTGAATTGTGTTTTAATATTTTCAAAGTTTCTTTAGAATCTGGTTGTCTTTTTTGGCCGCAAAAAAATCTTGATTCTACAACAACTGATAAATATAAAATATCTGCTTTTTTAGAAACTGGTCGGAGGAGACAGCTTTTAAAAAATAAGTCAGTTTGACTTAGTCGTTTAAATTTTTTGGTTAACATCGAAATTGCTTATTATATAGAAGTCAATCTCTGCTATAGAGAAAATTCTTATACAGCTAGTGATCGAGAGACTGCAGTTTATTTACCAACAGTATGACCGTCTTTTGAAGAATTTTTCGCCACCAAATTAAGGATGAAGAAGTTTCAATTGAACGAATGCTCGTGATGTTGAGCAATTTTGGGATTAAACCTCATGTCCTTCGAATTAAGTCTCTTATCATGCGTTACGCCCAGATATTTGGCGTCGTATATCTCCGCAAGTACTGTTCTTCCGCGGGTAGTCGAACCAAGGCTCGCTTAAAGCCTTCTTGTAGACGGGTTTACCTTCTCTGCGGCTTGCACTGATACCCACTTTGTTGCACAAGCTGACAATGACGCTAAGTGCCAAATTCATTACGTCAGAGGCAGTACTGCCGAATTTTCCCGTGACGATAAGTGCATGGTAGTCTGGGAAGCCAATTGCTTCGTAATGGTTAGGATAATAAGGAATTCCGTATTTTCTAAACTTAAATAGTAACGATACAATAAACATAAGCTTTAGAAATATCTCGAAACGAGAGCCATCTACCGTGCAACATTTCTTACAGTGTTCAATATCTCAATGTTAAAAAAGGGCATGTAATATGCGCAGAAAAATTATTCACCTATCAATTTAGACGTTTAGGATAATAAAGTACAAGTTCTGAGCGCCCGGGTATGCCTCCACATTTGCCGAGAAATTTTGGGCAACGGAGTTACCTTCCTCTTTAAGTTCAATACCAAATGTTATTTTAACTTTACCGAAGTCAGAAATGATCCAGAGCGTCTGCGTATTTTTATGAGTGCTTAAAGTTTTAAAATTTTGGGCGAGCGTGTGAATAGTTGAACGAAAATATTATGTATAAAATGATTTGAAATTTAATTATCAGACTTCTATAGTAGAGTTGAATGAGACTTTTTTTGTAGCACGTTTTAACCCTCTATCTCCAAACTAAATGGTCATTTTGGACCCTTTCCCAAAACAGGCATAGTGAAGGTTCATTGAAAAGGGTAGTTAGAGAGTTAAATTGTACGACAGAAATTTTATGATGACACTTTTACAGGGGTCACCAAAGACAAAACAGTAGTAAGGGTTAAGATGTGTGCCAAAAAGGGATGATCGATTTGTAAAGAATGCAATGTTTTGACTTACTATTTTATATAGGTTGTAATGAAAATAATTTTATGTTTTAATCTATAATATGCTATATATTAAGTGCCTGTTTAAAAAAAAACTATATAACAATTTTTCTTACATATTAAATTCCATATTTCTTTGGAAAGGTATTCAAAAGTGAGTTTCGGAAAAAATATAAAATCTTAGTTTCACTCTATAGATGACGCTTTGATTTGCATATTTGAAATAAATTGTATTCTACGCTTATTTATTTGTTTATATAAAATATCGTAATTAATAACTAAAACGATAAATATTACATTTATACTATTTTATATAATACTTCATATTATTTAGTGTCAGTTCATTTAGAATATGAAGGCATTTTTAGCGAGTTCATCTGCGATGTATAGAAAAGTTTTCTTTCTAGCATAATTACCTTTAAATCTCAATTACCTTAACTTCCCGCTAACTTTGGCATTTACATAATACTTGTTGCTCGATGATAAGCCGTCACGCGTCATATTGGTGTACCACAAATTGGGGGATCTGTAGTTTTATGCCAACTTCGAACAGCATATGATTTTGGTGAGAGTATTTTTCATGACACAATACACCTGCAGGATTTTCATTGATCGCTGGATTTTATTTCGTATAATTACCTCAATTGCACCACTGTCTCTGCACAACTCCAAGTAAGTGATCACTCATTTTTGAAACGACCAAAAAGCAAAAACAGCTAAAAGGTAGACATATCTCCTTGCTGAGCAGTGAAACAAAAAATAAAAGTAAAGATCAAAAGAAGAAGGTAGGAGTTGAAATGTAGCGCTTTGACATGTAAATAAAAATGCAGATGTTGATGCGGAGATATGAGGAATGTCGCATTCCCGTGACCGTAAACACACATCCGATTGGCAAATATAACACATCATTCATAATTCTCAAACAGCAAGGTCCATAAGCTTGATTTTTTTTTTTTTTTTTGGTTTTTCATTAAATTGAGACTACTTGTTCATCAACCAAATACCGATTTCATACATACATACATATTGTTACATATAAATATTTGCATTTATATGCAAGCATCGCTTTGTGTTGCAAGATATGCAATTGTAACCATTTTAAATAGAAGAAGAAATATAACAACAACAACAAGTCCTTAAAATTGAGTTGTTTGTAATTGAAATACCCACTAGTGTGAATGTGTAGATGTGCAGGTACTATTGGAACTTGTTCGAGTGTCAGTGCAGTGTTGGACATTTTTCGTCGATAAACTAACAATTGCGTCCGATGCTGGAAGTGAGAAGATCTTCCGTCATGCCTTGCTGGCGATTATTATTAATGATGACGATTTGTTGATGTTTATATAAGGTTTTGAAGATGGATATTGGTATATACATAGGTATGGGTGTATGTGCCGAAATAAGTATGTATGTATGAGTGCAGCACAAACTTAAAGAAGTTGAAAACTGTGGCGGTGTAAGGGAAAGAAACGACACTAAGCGATGGAAAGCAAATCAGTATTCGCGGATGCGGCTAAATCAATACTCGTTCGACATGCTATAAAACGAAATGATTTTTGAATAGGAAAAATAGGTATTCAACGGGTTAAACAATAAATTAAGTGAATTTTGGTTAACTCGTAAATTAAATATTTATGTACAATACATATAAACTCTCCCAAATGAATCACTCACATATAAATAGAACTGCGTATATATAGTGGTTAACATAATTATACAGCAGGAACTATTTGTTACTAAATTTCGAAGTAATTGCTGTAAAACTCCTTTAGCGGCAGTGATTATTTACTTCTGGAACGTTTGGCACTATTTACGGACTAGATATTTCGAGACCATTTCATGACCAATCAGTAATAAACTACAACTACTACTACTACAACTTCTACTACTACTACCACTACTAACAATTACTACTCATATTTGTTCTAATGCCGCAAATAGTTAATACTACTATTTTTACTAATTACCGTAGTAGAGTTTATTAATTTACTAAGGCCGCTACTAATTACTACTACTATTTTTACTAACTTCTACTAAGGTTTTTACTAATGCTACTACTTATTACTAGTACCATTTTTTACTAATTTCTACCGCTATTTTTATGAATATTCACTACTATTTTTAATAATGCTGCTACTAATTACTACTACTCTTTTTATTAGTTTATGCTACTGTTTTCCCTAATGTTATTAGTAAATAGCACTAAAAATAGTAGTACTAATGCTACTAATGCTACTGCCAAATACTACTTCGATTTTTAAGAATTTCTACCATATTTTACTAATTTCTACTACTAATTTTACTAATGCTGCACCTAAAAACTAATACTAGTTTTACTAGTTTCTACTACTATTTTTATTAATTTTTACTACTGTTTTTTACTAATTTCTTTTACTATTTTTAATAAATTCTACTACAATTTTTACTAGTAATACTACTAATTACTACTACTATTTTTTACTAAATCCACCTAATATTCTTACTACTATTTTAACCAATGCTAAAACTAAAAAAAAAATAAAAAGGATGTCTCTTAAAGCTCTGCCCCATATTTAACACTATATCTTTTTGTGGAATCGGCACATAAATTTTACTTCTGACTCGGGCACCTGGGTGCACGCGTGTTTTTTGTTTTTGTATAAAAGTATGGTTCATTCTACAGCATAAATTGTATTAATTCGAACATAAATACGTATAGAAATTTTTAATTAATTCTAACAAATAAAAATCGATATTGCACATTTTTTAATCAGAATTTTTGGAAAATGTTTGAGTATGCAGTTTTATAGCCTATTCAGTTTTGGTAAGATAAAGTCCAAGTCGCAAATTGCTAAAAGTTTCCATTGATTTTTGATCATTTTTTTTGCTGACAGTGTTGGCTATTTTCTTTCATACAAGGTGGCGCTAAAGTAATCCTCCTATCAGAAAATGCTAAAAATTTTGCGATTGGCCCCTAATGTCAGTTCTGTTTTGACATTTGTGTAGTAAACACATGCGAAATACACGTTAATAAACAATGTTACGCTACACTGCTCCAGAACGCGGAATATTGCTGACTATTTATTTGACCAATAATCGGTCGGTGACTTTGGCACAACGTGAATTTCGTCGCAGATTTCCTGGCCGTCCAACGCCTACTGGTGAAACACTGCGACGTTTAGCCGCTCGCCTCGAAGAGACTGGCACAACACGAGATGCTGCCAGGCGTGGCAGACCCCGGAGTAGCCGTTCTGCAGAGAATATTGCTGCTGTAGCCGAGGATGTCATGGAAGCGCCGTCGACATCGACCAGACGACGTGCCACGCAAATGGGTATCAGTCGACGGTCTTTACAGCGAATTTTGGTACAAGATTTGAAGATGTTTCCGTACAAAGTCCAGACGGTGCATCAGCTGTTAGCTGCTGACCGCCAACCGCGTCTAACATACGCTCAAGCCATCCTTAATCACCACCAAGAGGAAGATGATTTTTCATCAAAAATAATCAAGAGTGATGAGGCCCATTTCCATCTTAGCGGGTACGTAAATAAGCAAAATTTACGCTTCTGGGGCACTGAAAATCCGCGTGTAACCCACGAAGAGCCATTACACCCGCTCAAAGTCACTGAATGGTGTGCTGTTTTCGCTGGAGGAGTCATCGGACCTCTTTTCTTCGAAGACGTCGCGGGCCAAACGGTTACTGTGAATGGTGAGCGCTACAGAGCAATGATCAATGAGTTCTTTTTGCCGCAACTTGATGAATTAGGATTGGAAAACATGTGGTTCCAACAGGACGGTGCAACGGCACACTGCACGTGCCACAACCGATATGCTGAAGGATGCATTTCCCGGGCACCTAATCTCCCGTTTTGGCGATTTGCACTGGCCAGCAAGATCGCCTGATTTGACCGCTCCAGACTTCTTTTTGTGGGGCTTTTTGAAGTCGCGGGTTTATGTCAACAAGCCTCAGACTCCTGCAGCTCTTAAAGAGAATATCCGTCAAGAATGTGAGGACCTATCGCCGGAAGTTTTTGCCAAAGTGATGGAAAATGCCATAAAAAGGGCTCAAATGACAATCAACTGTGGCGGCGGCCATTTACATGACATCATATTCTCGACTTGATGTAAAAAAAATTAAAAGAGCAAATAAAAATAATCCACAAGAAGAATCAAAGTTTTTCATTTTTTTTTAAATTACAGCCAAAAAACATCGGAAGTTTAATTATGCAAAATCATGGGAATTTCGAGCCGATTTCAACTCACAAATCATTATATTACAAATTTTCTAACAAGTATGATAAAAAAACTAGAAGGTTTGATGAGAATTTAGTCAATTTGATTAGAATTTAAACCAAGTTTAATGCTTTGATTTTTAAGCATTTTATTAACTATGAACTGTATTTTTACAAAAAAAATTTAATTAGTAGTAATTTATGTGCCAAACTTGCTAATAAATCCCTATTGTATAAGCACTTAATTATATTTACTCCCCAAGAAACAAGCTTACGTAAGTCATAAAAACACTTAATAAATATACTCATATTCATTTGTATGTACGTATGTATGTCTGTATGTGGCTTGATGGAAGAGGTTGAATTTGCTGATCGAAGTAACAATTTCATTTGTTGGCATTCTCGGCCAGGTGAAGCGGCATACACACGATCGCCGGCCAGTTAGTCAGTCAGCCAAGCTGGCAATTCGCTTGGTTAAACAGCAGATGATATCAAGCGCATGTCCTGTCCGACACGCTTGCAACGCATGCAACGCGTCACGCGATATGAGGTAGAGGTAGCAGAGGGACATACAGACATAGATATTGCTATTTAGCTTCTGCGCTTTATGATTCTTATACCTTTCATAAATTGTTAATTACAATCACCATTCCTCGTAAGGCGGCTGTATTACAATTGGTTTTATTTTTTTTATTAATATAAAAGGCGTTACCTCGCCTGAGTAAGGAAAGAAGAGCAAACACCTTTTTAAACGTAGAGCCAATGCAATGCAGTAGCTCCATTTATGTGTTTCCGGATTAGGGGGCTCGGCTAAAGTAAATGTTCGGTCGGAAAATGTAGCACAAAAACAATACTCAAATATACCAATCTGTTTTTATGCCTTTTCTGCAATATAGCAACCCTTATACAAAGTTGCATGCTATCTTTTTTCGGTTTAACTCTTTAAAAGCTACTACTTATATTGAAACGATTTTCCGTCATCCCTTGTCAAGTTTGGTTTGTCTCCAACTTTTTACCCTATCGGAAGAACGGACAATGTAAAAGAAACTACTACTTAAGTTATTTTGCGATTTTATTAAATAAATTTAATGTTGCTCGTGAATACGAACTTTTTGGTCACATTTAATTCTTTCCTTCAAGTTTTCTATTTTTTATATTCAATTTCATTTCGAATAGAGGATTTTGCGTTTAGAAGTTGAAATAAAATATAGCCTGCTCGACAAGTTTCTAATTTGAACACAGAGATAAAATATGAATGCAAATTTTAAGAATTAAGTTCACAGAAAACGTCAAATATGTTTAAGAATCTTTCACTGTTCTATCTTAATAGCAAATATGCCGGTGACCACAGGAATGTGTCGAGAACTTGCAAACATTTTCGAATATTCACGTGATACAGCGAGCATTAGCTATGTATGTACATACGTTAAAATTTCATACGCTGTAGTTTTAATTTTTTTAGTTGCGTTGATTTGTTGTTTGAGCATTTTGTTATGAAAATAAAAGAAATTTATTATCGAACTTTAAGGCTATTAATATCGAAGTATTATTTATAATAACCGAACGTGCTCTTTTTGTAATAGCCTAAAGCAAGCGAAATAGATATAGACATGTACATTAAGCCAAAGAACGTAGATAACAAAGAAGTTGCATCACTCCCAACGTTCCTCTAACAGAAAGTCCTGTCCGATTTCATCATACCAGATCCAAAGAACGTAGATGACAAAGTAGTTTTATCAGTTGCAAATTATCCTGTGGTATGAGATGTTAGCTCGATTCACCACACACAAACCAATTGGATCCAATCATATTCTCATATCTATCAGTGAATGTCAAATTTGTTCTGGTATGGTGAAAGTATGCAATTTGTTAGTAATCTACGTCCTTTGATCAGAACTAATTTGACTTTTGCTGAGTGATACTAGAAACTGAATAGATCCATTGGTTTCTGGCGTGGTGAAATTGAACTAAAATTCTTGCCACAGGAAACGAACGCGATGCAACTTCTTTGTAATCTACGCTATTTGATTAAGCAGTAGGACGTTATATGAAGGGGAAAAAAGTTTAGCGTATGCCAGATTTATTTTAACATTTCCTTATGTCGATAAAAAATTTTGAATGCCCACATTTTTTTTAGGCAACCGCTAAAAAATAGCTAAATCAGCGAACTATTGGAAACTTCGCGCGTTCCCAAATTTGGATAAGTTTTTTTAATTAACTCTAATGGGTATAAAGCTAATTTGCCATTTTCGGGCACATTTGTAATGCCATTATACTTTAAATAAATTAAGTATTGCATTAGATCCCGATTATTTTGTAGCTTATTGCTCAACAGACTTTTCGGCTCAAAAATAATTTTTTTTTTACATCTGTCATCGCTTCTATAGTAAAACCACACATTTTCAAGAAAATTAATTTTTGATATTAAACTCGCTCAACTATTCGATTTTTTCTTCAAACTGAGGTACAACCAACCCAAGTGTGCCAGCTTTTTTCGATGATCGAATTTAATGAAAATGAAAAGTTATATTAAAAAACTTAAACACATTCTAATGTGTAAGTAATAAAAACATTATATGTAACTTGTTTGTTTGTGAATAAAGCCTAATAGGCCGTTTTCATTTCGGCACTCAATTTAAATTTCAAATTGTCACTGTTTACACTCCCATCTTAATTCTAATCGTAATTTCGTTGACACTTGTTTTGCTGCGATTGGACCTTGCTCCTTAAGTTCTGGTCAATAATTATGCAGGGATAAGTCCCTTCGAGCCTGTGGAAACGGTATGTAATACTTTTTTAGCAAAATCCTAATAATTTTTTGTTTTACATTTACTGTACTAAAAAAAAAAAAAAACTAGGGATAAATTAATTAAGCCATGTCCGTCGATCCGTCGTCAATAAATCGGGGAACTCCAGTAAATATGCAGGTTTCTAAACGAAGCTTGATACGCACATAACCCTTGATCCAAAGTAGATTGCTATGTTTTGTGAAATAAAATATTGATAATAATAAAAAAATATATTGAATGAGTGATTATTAGACATTCTGTATACTTTATTGGAAAGTAAAAAGTACTGGAACGGTTTCATCACATCATCTTCTATAGTACATGTCATAAATATAGCACCACCATACAAATGTAGCCAAGTTTTGACTATTTATTACTCTTTTTTTAATTATAATTGATTTTTACAAAAATCTAGTTCATTCAACAACAAAATCTGTTCAAATTCAATTTACAAACTTTGTTTTCAGTAAAAATTTGGGTATGCATTTTTATAGCCTATTAAATTTTACTATAATAAAGTGCAAGTTTCAAGTGGCTACAAACTATCGTTGATTTTTTATAATTTTTTTCTAAAAATTACCACTCTTTCTCTTCGCAATCGACTGGGTTTCGAAAATGTTCATGCCTTAGAATTTTTCATTTGTTGATAGTGGCCAAGAAATTGCATTGAATTTGATAAAGTGAAAAAATTAGCAAACATTTTTGATTCTGGTCGAAAAATCGTCTTAAATATAAATCGGTTCTATAGACGTCAAGTTAGAAATTTTCAAAATTTTTGAAAACACGAAAACTCAGTTTTTTTTTTAAATAAATAAAAAAATTTTGGGAGTAAGAAGTTTTTCAAACACCGTTTTGTGATGCCCTCGACCCGACCAACGACCTGCATTATGTCACTTGAAAAGTGTATTTTTTTTTTTTTTTGTAGCACAGGGTAATCTAATTTTTTTATACAAAATTCCTATTTGAAAGAGGGACTATCAATGTTTCCTCACTTCTGTATTCTTTTCGGTTAACTTTTGCAATTTCGTGGTTTCCACGAATCTGGAAATTTCAATAGCATTTCAATAAAAAAAGGAGAAATATCGGTGCATTCCATTTACTTTCCACTTTGATACAATATACATATACTATATGGATAAAGTTTATTTAGCTCTTAATCTGAAGGGTATTATTTGCCTCATACGTTAGTATTTTACAGGGTAATATACATACATACATATATTTTTTTAAGTTTTTTTCCCACTGCCTGCTGGTGTTGCAATCCGTTGACTGTCGCCGGACTGTTGTCGGTCGGCCGTACTCATTGTCGCTGTTGCGAGCAATGATCAATGATCAATAATATTGAAGTTGATGATGGTGCGATTGTGTTGTTTATTCACAAATTGATTCACAAACATCCAGCATGTCCGTCTGTCTATACGATATGGATATGTAAGTATTGTTGGTTTGCACCATTTTCATCTTTTTTTTCACTTCAAAACATGGAAACATATTACCTTCATACATATTTACACTGTATATGTAGAGTTGCTGCATTTATCGACTAGGTAGGTACGTAAAATTGAAATCGAAAATTACTTGGCACAGCGGACACGATCGTCAAGCGTCGAGACTACCTTTGTTTTCATCTATCTTGCCTTTTCGATGTATTTATGTATGTATGTATGTATGTAAATATGTATGCTTAAATGCAATACACACAAATGCACTTTGCCTTTGGCCAACCAGCCAGTTGTGCAGTCCACAGGAAATCTTCACATAATCTAGGCTTATAATTCAATTAAAATAAAATAAATACCGACCTCCACTGCTGCTATTGCCTTTTTTTGCTTGCCATTGTTGAGAATGCTGGTTTCGCTTGCTGTATTCTTGTTGAGTACATTAGAATTCATTCGCATGACTTGCAATTTAAGAGCTACTTTTGTTTAATGCTGCCACTTTTGTTGGGTTGGTAAAGAAGACACAAAGTCTGCGATATTTAAAGGTTACATTGCCGAGATTGTTTGTACTTGTTGCTGGAGCTTTTGTTGTAAAATGATGATGACTCAATGAAAAAAAAGGGGAAAAGAGTAACAATAAAATTTGTTTAATGTTTGTATGTATGGCCATATTTCTGACCGGAAATGAGCTTAGTTTTGTTTAAAATACCAGTATGTACAATACGAGCCTATTTAGGCCAATTCGTTTACAAATGTCGCAGCATAATTGATAAATATGATTGATAATAGTAATAAAATAAATAAATTCATTGAAGTGAAAATCATTGTGGGAAATATTTGCTTTTATTTGGCGCTATAACTGGCTAGATTGTGCTGGACAACTCTACCATATCATATCAGGTCTTTCGTTTCTCCTGCTAATTGACACCAATTGGAAATACTAAATGGAGTCAATTTCTATTTCACTTGGTCTCTCCAACGCTTGAGAGGCCGTCCTTTTTTTCGTTGTATACTTTTATTGCTAGTACGTTTTCATGCATTCACACTAGAACATAGCCAGCGCAGTCTCGGAATGCTAATTTGGTAAAGTAAGTCCACAGTCATCATCGCACAAATTTTGACCAAAAAATAAATGAATTCAGGCCTTTTCCGTTTCCGCTTTGAATGCAATAATAATTTAAGCTAAAACCGAGAAGCTCTTTTAGTTGTAAATCAAATTTTAAGTGTTGGGAAAGTAAAGAAAATATAGAAAAACCACAAATTTAAAATTTAGTTTACTTTTGCGGCAGGGGATATTGACTTGCTGTAGTGTAAATGTTTCTCCTATCAGCTCTTCTCCTGAGGGGTTAAATGAGGTTAGATTAGGATCAAGAACAAATCGCTAACTTATTATTTATAATCTGAAAATCTTCGCGTGCTTATAATGAAGCTACAAATCTGGTCAATCCCCACTCCTAGTAAGTTCGCCGGAGAGTGAGTAAGATGTGAGCACAGATACTTGAGTCTTACTCTCGCAAAAGTAGGCCAACTGAACAAAAAGTGCTGAGATGATTCCACCTTTTTATCCTCTAAGCAGATGCACTGCATGAATTCCGATTGGACAGCGCACTGTCAAAACGCCTATAATTGATGAGAGATGTGGATTGGAGAACCGTGAAAGCTTCTGTGACCTTTTTCGGCGTACTTCAGGTCAAAACAACCTCGCGACCCTACACGTTCTAATAGCTGCCAAGGGTTTACATACCAAGCCGATCGCAAGCCCATCTCTTCAGAAGCGGCCGACTAGTGACGAAAGGAACTCCTAAAATCTCCTTGCTTCAATTGTGCTTTTCAAGTGCACCCTGTCTGACTAACTTATCTGCTTCACAGTTCTATCGAATTTCGCTGTGTCGAGGTACTCAAATTATTTTGATAAAGAAATACTCCGAAAATCTCGAAAGAGAAGTCAGCCAGTCCGTCACTACTTTTGATTGCATCTCTTAGTTCAATAAGCTCTTCTTAATTGCCGCTTGGCTATCAGAGTAGTTATTTACTTATCTTACAGAGGTCGCGCCTGTAAGTAGCCAATTGTCCGCCTCCTTGATGGCTCCTAGAGTCACCTGAAACCTGCTGCAATGATTTGGTAGCTTAAATTTTCATTTCACACAGAGTTCTTGGCAGTAAACTTGATTCAACATCCCACAATGAAAGAAATGCCGGGCCTAGGAGGTATGAAAGGAGCGCAATAATCCGTTATGGCCCCATCCAGGCCGAAAACTTGCAAAATCATCGAATGACACAATTCGAGTTAAATTTATATCCAACTTTCCGCAGACTCACAGCGGCTGCCAGGCTTGTTCCCAGAGGATCTATGGCATTATATATAATATGACAGTTAGTGCTGGCGTTGGCGTGGTCCGTAGAGCTCCACCGATTCTAATAAGGACCGATCTTACCACCTGCGCATATATGCAATTAAAAGCTCTAGACGAGGGGCTTCAACGCTTACCGATGGCCCCCATTCAATAGATTAAGGCGACTAGTGCCTTCTTCAATACTCAATTCAAAGGAAATTTTGCTACCCTGTATAAAACAAAGATACTTAAACCCTATCAGAAAGCACTTGATGATCACCACCCGCCGAAGGAAAGAGAATCCAGAAATCTTGTAATCCTGGAAAATAGAATCAGCTCGGTTTTTCAACTACTTTACAATCAGTTCACAGTTCCGAGACCAACGGTTAACGCAATTAGATGGATGACACCAATAAAGTCTGTTTGACCCAAAGCCTGTTAAGGCTCGGAACAATAGCACTGGATAACACATAGTTAAAGGCTCTATCGATATCGAGGAAGGCGCCCAGCTTAAAGTCCTAACATATGCAAGAGATTTCTATATGAATTTCACGAGAGTGTGCAGGGCAGATGCCACAGTAGACATGATGTGATAGCGATGACTTCTCTCGCGGAATCCCATTTCTAATATTCAGGTTAATCGGCTTTTTAAGACTTTCTAAGATAAACGATGAAGGAATGTTAGGCCTGCGATTCTTAGATGTAGTATGCGAGCTTTTATCTGTCTTTGGTATAAGCACTAGCCTAACCTGTGTGAGAAGGCCGTGTGTTGATGCGGATATACCAGGCGACGCTATTCAAAAATATCCGAATGGGCTGCTCATATTCCAATTACTTGCCTCGTCCTTCATGTACCCCAAGGGATCGGAATTGCTCGAGAGAATTCATCTCAATCTGGAGACCTTATGACATCCCTCCAAGTTCTCGCAGAATCTCTCCATGAGTCTCGCTTGGCATTTCTGTTATCAGTTTTATAAATTCTGAGTCCTATTTCACACAGATCTATTCTAAAAAGGGTTTGTGTTCTAATTGCGTACAACTCCATCCATTGAAATTGGCGAACGAAGAGAAAGGTTAAGAAAAAGGAATCGTATTCCATAATCGCCAAAGGCGCATATGTATATTTGATGACGCAACAAAAATTGACTGCACTTAGTTTTGACGCCTTTGCCGTGTACCCCAGACCGTAAACCACCTGGCGATCGTTTGTTTCGCTCTCCGCAAAACCACTTGACCAAAATGTTTGCAGATAAATTGCAAAGCGATGCATTTCACTCCGAAGATGTAAGATATTAATTACATCCCACTTTTCATTCCAGAAAAGATTACAAGTTGCTTTCGACGAGGAAATTTTATTTAGATCACCCGGTATTGTAGCCGATGCATGGAAGTTCTAGCGAAGCGTAAGTTTCCCACTTTGAAATAAAATATAAAAACGCATTGTTTTTTTTTTTAAATATTTCATTTAAAAATTGTTTTAATATTTTTTCGATATTTCGTTTTTTTAGTTTTTATAATTTGTGTTAACTATTTAGATTTTAGATTCGTTACAATTTGTTTAATTTCATTTAAATTTTAATGCTGGCAAGTATATATACGCTATTTACAATTTAAAGTTTTCAATATGTCTTATATTTACATATAATTTACTTTAATGCAGTATAACTGAGATATTTATATATAATTTAGAGCATTTTTTTTTATTTGTTTACAAATTTAAAAAACAAGAAATAAACAATAACAATTTTTAATATTATAATTATTATACATAAATATCTAGATATGTATGCCACATTAAATATCTGTATATTACAATAGCTTATAAATCTACATATGTACATACCTATGTACATATGTTTCTAGCAAGGCGATAAGAAGAGTGTGGGATAAATACAAACATACATATGCACATGCACACATACATACAAAATACGCTTGGTAGTGTGCGGAGGCTACGAACAAGTTACAGACACAAACACATACAAGTTCACAAAACAAAAAAAAAAAGCAAACAGAAAACACAAAAGAGAAATTATTATAAACCTTAATTTATGAGCAATAAAATAATTAACTATAATTAATCATAAATCAAATATCATATCTAGGTATGTATATACAATTCATAAATGTTTGAGGGTATGTGATGTTTGTTTTCTTTTGTTTTTGTTTTTAATTTTTATGCATAATTTTTCAGGTGCTAGTAGAAGTTTATTTACAGTGTAATACCTAAATATATTAGTTTACATCTAATTCTGTATCTTTGTTGATTTGTTTGTTTTGCTAAACTTAACAAATAAAATTGATTTAAAGTAAATTCTAATAAAATATTTAAGAAATTATTAAGGAATGTTAAATTTTGTTAATTTAACTGATCTAAGTTTTTTACATGGCAATGGAACCACTGTGCCGGCGGCTACACTTTCAGCGTAGACACACCAGCTGGGTGCAATTGATGAACTGGTTGGGTTTAAAGGTTTTTTGGAAATATTTTTATTATTATGAATATAAAGAATTTTTGCTAAGTCTAAAGTTAGAATTGATTCCGGTTGAATTTTTATTTTTTTTCGTGAATTGTGAAACAAAACAACAAGTTACTCCACTTAAGCCCCATTTACATTTAGACCAACGAAACCTGGTATTTAAAACCCATACAAGTAGCTAGTTTTACAAATCAACATATTTTCCGAGTAAAGTGGATTGTTTTCCGTAAATTCTGTTTAACTTGTAAAAAATGTTGTGCCAGTTTCAGTGTTTAAAAAAGAGAATCCACAAAAAGTTATTTTCCAAATCAAATAGAATGAAATACAACATTTATTTAGCGCTTAATACTGGCATTTTCCACAAAAAAAAAACATTCATTAATTTGAAAATTAGTTTTTAGACACGCGTAAGTTTAGCAGAATTTAATCTCTTTTCTATGTATATCAAAAAAAAAAAAACCCATGCGGCTAGAGTCCGAAAGCCCCATCAGACCTTGGCGTGTATAGAAAAGTGAAATGCTGCCTTTGCGCGCGACGTTTGGAGATAAAGTTTAAATTTTTTGCTGATTACATAAATATGTATGCACCTACTAAATTTGTTTAGTTTTTTTTTTTTTTTTAATTTTGACTAGGTTAGGACGTTTTTGATTTTTTTGTTTGTTGCTAATTTCTTCATTACTGGGTGTTAGTGTTTACATTTTGTGTTTTCTTTTTCTACATATGTAGACACAAATGACACTGGATCCTGAATTTCCATATGCTTGTTTAAAGTGTGTATGTGTGTGTGTGTGTGTGTTTGTGCTTCCGATGCCACCAATGTAAGGATGTACGCAGAGAGAGTTCGCTCCGCTTTAATGGTGGTTCAAATGCTCCAGTCACACTTCACTTTGCATACAATGCACACTGGAGTCCTGTGACAGTTCATCCATGGAGGGTTCTAAAATGAGATAAGTACGAAAATAGTGCTAAATTAGACAAATTTTATAAATACGTTTTAGGTTTAAGTTTCTTAAAAAATTAATTAATCGGTAAATATGGAAAGTTTTGTTTTGCAAATGAATGTTTCCTTTTAATTAATGAAGCCAAATCAAACTAGAAATATGAAAATCAATATATTTCTTTCCCCACCCTATCGGTTGTTGGGAAGATAACCGCTAGCAAATTAGTTTAAGTTTCTTATGCCAGTATTCTGTCATTAAATTTGACACTTTCATTTAGATAAATTTTTTGTGACTTGAGACGATTTCGGCATTCAGTAAGCAACAGTCACAAAAAATTTCACCAAATAATGTGGTGAAAAGGAGAGAGTCGAGAGAAAAGCAGAAAGAGAGTAGAGTACAAACAATCAGCTGATCGTATGTTTAGCTAGAAATGCACCATTAACTTCATTGAAAATGTGTTTATCGATAGCACACAATATACTTTTTCAATTCTTTGTCAACAGCATTAATACTCTTTGAAAATTAAACAATAAATTATGGTTATCGTAAACTTAACATTATTACTCCATTTTATGTGAGCCGATTATTTGAAATATGTTTTAAAATTAAAACTATCAAAAATCGACAAACGCAGGTCGCAACCGATCAAAATGCCTTTACTAACTTTATTTTGAGACTAGAAGCAGAGACGACTTACTGAATACCGAATAGTCTCAAAATCAATCTCACCACCGAAAAGACTAGAGCTTGCTTACCGAATACCGGTATTAGCCAGACAGTTTAGTACTATGTATCTATATAGTTTGATGTTTCAAACGAAGAGAAAGTAGACTCGCAATTTTATTTTTTGTTAAATATCCCAAAATGGGTGACGGCATAATTTTGTGTCGCGGTATGTCTAATTAACGTCAATCGTTGATCAATAATAATTAGTATATTTTGGCCATAAATGATAATTTTTCCATATGTACTTTTATCGCAATTCGACATATTTGTTAAGTGTCAATTCAAACAGTGAGGTAATATTTAAAGACTACTGATAGTGCAGAAAAACCATCCATACTTCTTGAAAACGACAGCTTCAATTGGCTATCGATTACACTGCGGAATAAAATTTTGCGGTCGGAGATTTTTAAGTCGATTTAGGGTAATTTGGGGGCGCTGATTACGAAAATAATATCAGTTTTGCCGAATTAGCTCTAGTTTTTCAGATAAAGACTTTTAAATATTTCACGAAAAAACCTAATTAAAAATACCAATACGGATTTAAATTATACTTTTATTGCGCGCCTGTATAAAAATAATACAAAAATAAAAAAATATATTATTTTCATTAATTAATTTTAAAAAAATTACAAAAAACTTTTTCTGTAAGACCTCCTATGATGTCGTTGCTCAGGACAATCCCGTATTAAGTTCCAGCAGTAGCCTGCCATCATGTCCTTCCATTATTTTTATGTCCTGGTGGAACCGTTCACCTTGTTCCTCACTGTAATCGCCTAGGTTGTCCGGGAATTTGTCCAAATGACTATGTAAATAATGTAATTTAATGTCCATTTTAGCTCCTAGTTTGCGAAAATTGAGAAGCATATCAGCAACTTGTTTTGTATAGTCTGGTGATTTATGATTTCCCAAAAAAATTTTGACTACATTAACAAAGCTTAGCCAGGCTTCAGATTCAATTTGTGACATATGGTTTAAGAATTCAATATCTTTAAGAAGGGTACGAATTTGAGGACCATCGAAGACTCCTGCTTTAATCTTTCCATACTAAGGATTGGAAATTTTTTGCACACATATTCGAAACAGTCACCTGTCTTATCAACTGTTTCATTAGTCCAAGCTTGATGTGAAGAGGTGGAAGAATGATTTTTTCTCGGCTTATCAGTTGGTCATTAACTACATTTGCTGTTCCTAGCTCCATATTTTCTCTCACCGGCCAGTCCTTTCTAATCCATAAACATATAAAACAGGGGTATTTAATATACCCACTTTGTCGATAACGTGCAGCGGTTTTCAGGTATTTAGGCGAAGTCGTCGAATTAATGTTTAGTTGTATTAACTCACCCGACTTAACCGGCTGCCCTTGCTCTCTTGCAAGGGAAATAAAATATTTAAACCAACGAACTACTTGTTTTAATAATTTATATAACAAAACTTATTGAGGAATAATTAAATTTATACAACTGGAACTGGGTCGTATAATTTTGTTTTTATTAATTTCTTAAGTTTCGTTTATCTCAAGAACTAGAGCCAATCCAAAAAAAGTAAAAACACAGTTCGTAAGCCTGCTACTAATGTTAATAAAAACAATTAACAAAATCATGACCGCAGGTTTTTTTTTTAATTTTTGTTACGCAGTGTTATTTTTCTCTCTACTACTATGCATTAATATGCATTTATTTATTTTGATTTCAAATAAATAATTTGGAATTAAAATGCTTGAGAGATCTGAATTTTATTTTTCTAGTTCTAGGTTCCAATAAAAAAGATTTTTGCTTTTGAAGTTTCCATGATGTGATTGTCAGATCTGATCATAAGATTTTACCACAAGTTTAATGATGAATTCTAGTTCCATTGATAATTAGCTATTATGCATTAGAAAAATATATGCGCATACATATACAATGCATGCTATACAGAAAACAATTTTGATATTTAATCATGCCCCAAGTTTGGTTCAAAGAGGAAATATTTTCGTCTCTAGAGTGGTTGTGACATGACCTCATGATCTCATGATATGCTATCATCTTGTGATCTCATCGTATGTGTGTTTCAGTCAGTGATCAGTCAAATTGTCTTTTTTTTATTAAACACATAGCTAAATACTAATTAAAAAAATAAGAACTCAGATCGACTTCCGCTTGCATCAAATCAATAACTATCAAGCAAAACGTTTTTTTTTGTGAGTAAGATTAAGTAATTAAACATTTTGTTATTAACTCACCATGTGTTGGATATAATCCCTTTGAGTTGCCATTCATGTGCATAGGATTCTGGGCGTTGTTCTGAAATGAATACGTTAACTGCAGGTTAATATGGCGGGCAAATGAGCTTCCTTCGGGTTCACGCACTGTAAATAAGGTAAAAAAAAATATTTGCATTTAAAGTCGAAAAATAAAATAATTTCGAAAAGAAGCGAATTTTAAACTTGCGGGCGAAAAACGTTAGCATGCAACAGTTACAGAGAGGAAACTTTCGTCTAATTATATAAAAATAATTAATAGCAATTATATAAAAATATATTAACAATAAGACGTACCATCAACTCTTACTTATTCCTTCGACAAGATTCAATCATGCATTAACTAAATATATTTAAGACATTTTTTTGTAGAGTGGAGTAGCGGAAAGAAGAATGATGGAATACAAGATTGCGCCTTCCGCGGGCCGCTAGTTCTCTCTTTGTCGATTAGATAGCGCAGACCATTCGCTGACGAAATAAAAGAATTTTACGCAAACAATGATAAGAAAATTTTTCAATAATTCTGCCGTTTGTGCACTTCTTCTGCGCTTCTTCCTCTTTTTTTTTTAGAATTTTTTATTTGCTCTCTATATTCTCTAGCTTGTATTACGTCATTATCAGTTGCTCTCAGCGTGGAATGCGCAATCTTGTTTTCTATAATTCCTGTAGCGGAAAAATAAGACTGGTATGAGTCAATTTATGAAACTTCACAACAGTTTAAGAAAAATTTGTTTGAAGTTTTTTTTTTAGTGCAACAAGAGTCACACCACAAATTGGAGAAGAACTTCGGTCAACCATCAAGCTATGTACATGTTGCGATCGCCAAAATACTATTATTATCAACTAGTATTGTATACTTGGGGCTAACACTCATAAACTCAAAAGACCAACCCCCAAGTATTTTCTAAGATTTGTAACCCAAGAATATTCTTCCAGTATGGCTGACAAGTCGCTTAAATTATCCTCACGATCATTTTTATATCGGAACGTTGAAAGCTTCCAACCGTCTTTCAGTTTCTCCAGCTGATTGTGCGCGATCCCATAGTGAGGAAAGAAATTAGAAATGCAACCGTTCTTGCTACCACGTCTAATAATTTCCCGTTGCGCCTTAACAAGATCGCATCATTTGTGGTATGTTAGTTAGGTAAGTCGCTGTCATCACACGATTCCACTTTAATGTTTATAGTATTCTTTAAACTAAATACATATAAAAGCCGTCAAAGGTGCTGCGTCAAAAAAATGCAGCAATGTCGGATTTTCACATTTACCAATTTATTCAATAACCAATAACCGTGGCGCCATGCCGTTATAAGCGGATACGAAAAAAGCTAATATGAATTTCCAATCCCCACCGAAAGTAAGTTGAATGCTGATAATGAGCAGCTACCCAGTAGGAAAGGCGTGCAGAGAGAGAGACAACAAGTTGTTGATACATGGATGGTGATTTTTAGAATAATAATATTGATTGTTTTGCAATATTTTTAAATTTTAACTTTTTAGCAATTCATCCTTGTATGGAAAAATGTGCATAATACAAAAATTGTCAATAATCAAACGATTTTGTTTTTAGCCATTCCAGACTTCCAAATTGAGCTACCCAGAGGTTTTTTAAAAATTCAAATTTTGATAAAAAATTGCTGAATTTTTATCAATTTTGCTTTGAGCTATAATTTAAAAAAAAAATGTAAATCAAACCGAAAATTCAGCTCCTAACAGCGCCATCAGTTAGTTTGGTTCTGGAAGAGAGGAGCATTCGGATACAACTCCATCCTAAACGCACTATCTGTGCTGTCTTCACAGACAGATCAAAGATGAAATGCTAGGTTAGCGAATAATTTTCGTTAAGGTATATAACCTAAAGTTATTTTTTCGTCCACCGGACCATGCACGCGTTTTTCAGCCCGCGACGCTTGAAATTAAAGAGGCAGTAAATATTAAATCCAGCCGATAGAACTGAAGTGCATCTCTTCTCAGATAGTCAAGCGCCAATTCAATACGAGATTTACGGAAATTACACAGCGGATGAACTGGTGAAGTGAGGCTCTGCGATGAGTTTTCGCGGGATCATGAGCAGAATTGCCGAAATTGATAGTTCGAAAGCGAAGCAAAGGTGGAACTGGATAGACTGGAAAACAACTAAACCGAATGAGCTCAAAATCAAAATCATAAGATGAGAGCTCACAAGGATAAGATTTAATGGTGTCTATTGTGCATAGGGTGAAAAAATTCCGATAGGTAGTGCTGGAGTCGAGATCTTTCTAAACATCATATTTACAATCCGATTTGATTCGAATTCAAAACTCCGATAAGCCACATATGTATATATAAATATTTTATTGGAAAATTATACCGATAGGTGGCGCTGTAGCTGAGATATTTCTAAATCACTTATTTACGGTTAATTCATAACAAGCCTATAAATTTATATATTGTATATGAAAATTTAACCGATAGGAGGCGCTGGGCCAGCTAGTTTTTAATCAAAGCACGAAGATTTCTGTGTTTTTAATTTAAAATATTTCAATACTTAATATGCCTTGCACAAAAACTAAAGAGTTGCATATGTTATACATATATCTAATAATTTAAATTAATAACTAAAACCAAGTGGAAACTTCCGGATAATATTGTGATAGGAGCGTGATGTATACAGTGCGATGGCAATTGACTCTTTCTAAGACCACTCATTCAGTAAACCGCAACTAGCTTACAATGAAGGAAATAAACGGAAGCGAAACTGGTTAATATGTGTAGCTAAATTCTTAGAGGGTGCGGCGTGAATGAAATTCGTTTGTTCGAATATACACATGCACATACTATGTTCCTGTCTATAGACGTGAGTATTTGCAGATTTCGAATTAGGCAGGAAAAAGGAAAAAATTATGTAATAATCTATTCATACTATACAATACAAGAAATATCCGGGAATACACATATACCTAAATATAAATATAGCACACTCACGTGTATGCAAGGAATAAATGCACTTATTATCATTAAGCCGACTGTTAGCTATTTTATGTTAAGTGCTTTGCAAAAACTCATGCGCACAACACTTCGAAACAAACCAACTAGAGAAGGGCGCGGATGAAATATTTTCGGCCCAGCCCGATAATGGGGGCAAAAACACACACCTTCGAAAACAAGCGCTAAGATGCACACAAAATAAATATCTGAGGGATGACTAACGAAGCTACATCTTTTATGATTTTTTTTTATTTAAGTATTTGTAAATTATAAAAGACTTTTCAAAGTACACGTCTGTTGACATTTTACAAAACAATTAATCTCGAGTAATCACTTTTTCCCGTTAGTTAAATAACGCTGTATGTAGTTTAGTAGGCCGTCTTCAGAAACATCAATTTTTTCTGTGAAATATCAGTATTTGTTGGTCTGAAAACATAAATCTTAAAGTGAAATGAGTCGTTTTACCCCATTTCCACAGATAGGTATTTATCCTCTTTTATAAGGAATACTAAACTACATAAGCATAAATTAAAAAAAGAAAAGTAGATGGCTTCTGTATTATCTAAAAACTAGAAACTTTTATAATAAGCTTGCTTAAGTCAGAAAGATTCAAGAGTATAGCTCGAGAGATTATCCAAAACTAATTGTAATCGGTTGCGAGTAAACAAATCATAAGGGTATCCCTGCAAGAAGCCTAACCTAAAACTATCTGTTATACTACCGGTAAAATTAACACAAGCTATTGGCCAGTTTGTCGGTTAGTTTTGTATGGGCGTCGCGTATGACACGACCACTTCTCTTCAAACAGTACGAAGTGGCTTTTTATCATAGTTTGCAGGAATGTGTGTATGTACAATCGATAACTTATTTCGATAATGTAAGGCACGGTATTTCGTCTTCATTGGAATCTAATTTTAATCGTTCGAATTCGAGTACGAACAGTCGAAGGGATAACACGAAAAGGGAGAAGTTCGAACCGCCGTCAAGACAAACAGAAGACGAATCTCGTGGATGGCGTAGAGAAAATGTAAAAACAGAAGTTAATTGGTCTTTGTTTGCTGTACAAAAAGTGTCCATCAGAGATTTAGTTAAGACTGCAAGCTTCTCTTACAGCAGCATTCAGAGGGTTCTCAACAAAGAATTTCGCATTAACATTGCATCGCGCACAGTGGGTGGATGACGGCAAATTTTTTTTGAAATATTAACATTCTAAAAACGCAATCTCTAACAAAATATCTAGATTTTTTAAATCTTAGCGGATTAGCGGAAACTAAAAAGTTAGTGATAGAGGGTGCTGTCAGAATCGATGTAGTTATAATTTCGACAATATTTATGGCAAGACTTTAAAAAAGTTTTAAGAAAAAACATTTAAGAAACTAGTTAAGGCTTCGCTTGTCTCCGGTTCGAAATTCATATCATAATATTTGTATACATCAACAAATGCAAATATAAAAATTGGGGCCCTAAACTTTTCGGTTTCGAAGATATTTAACAACTAAGCTGAATTAGTAACTTACACAAACACTTTTGAGTAAATATCACTCATACGCTAATGAAACGCCAAAAAATACTGCAAGGAACTGCAGTTCTAAAAAAAGTACAGATTGCAATAACTGCCACCCTATTGAGCGTCGAACTCGATTTCAGAATTTGACACCTGGCGACACTCCTCCTCTCCTTTCTCTGGCTAAATGAGCAGATGTAAAAGAAACGTAATCCTTAGCTTGCGAACGCAACAACCATACATTATTTGTTTATTCCAAAATTCAAGACGCGAAATGGCTGAAAAATGTGTTTGAAAATAACTGAAAATAAACTCGTGTTGGTTTTACGAAAAAAATGTCTACATTAAATTTAAAAATGCTTGCTGTGTTTTATCAGGGCCCAGATGGTAATTTATTGAGGCCTTCCCAAGAGAAGCCATTCTAGAAGGTCTAACCAAGATGTGCTGATAAAAATATTTGCCAGCATGCCCTACAAACGCCCATCTGGAGGCTCTTCTATGGACTGCGAAAGTAGAAGGCCTTCAGTTTGTGCCAACTCATAAAAAAAGAAAGAAAAAGGGTACGTAGAAAGAAAGCCCTCTCAACTATCAATAATCTCTTTATGGATGATATTTAACTCCTGAAATTATCTACTAGCGGTTTTTTTTGTGGTTTTTCGTGGGTGTTTATTTTGAAATTTTAAGTGTAGACATTTTCCGATCAATGCAAAAGTTTGGCCCATGCTCACCTTTAAACCATACCAGGCATATACAGAGTACATACATACAATATGCTGTTATGCAGCAACTACATATAGCTACAACTACAACTACAACTACAACAACTACTTACTTTTATTCTTACCAGCATGAATGTGTTTTTTCTGTCGCGCTCGCGAGTTCTGAAACCAAACTTGCGTTACACGCTTACTAAGACCGGTCACAGACGCAATCCGCTCCAAATCCTGCCCATCCGGATTACTGTCGATCTGAAAGTTGGCCTGCAACACCTGCAGTTGTTCCTCGGTGAAGGTGGTACGCACCCGTTTCGTTTTACTTTTGTGATAACCATCACCATCACAGCCGTCTGATGGGCGTGTGGTGTAAGATATTGGTAGTTGTGGATGTGAGTGGGGATGTGAATGTGTTGGTTTGGTTGGTAGAGCGTAGCGCCAGTGTATTACCATCAAGATAATAGATAGAGTTATCAGCGGCAGCAGCAGCAGCAGCGGCGGCGGAAATATCATCGTTGTCATGGTAGAATGCCGAAAATTGTGGTGACCGAGTGTGGTATAACGGTAAAAGAAATAAGCAATAAAATATAATTATTATTAGTGTCATTTATTATTTGATTGCTAGCATTTGCGAATGGTGAATTAAAATAAACTAAAATTTTTGTTCCTTCTTTCATAACATATCTACTTCGCTAAGCTTTTATTGAAATTTTATTAGCTGCGGAATTCCACGAAAATAGTTTTAGCTATTACACATACATATACTTAAATCTAAATAGAACGGATGGCGCCATGTAGTGTGCGCAGGGAATATTTGTTAATAGAAACCTAGCGCATAGCCAAGTGGGTTTTGGATTTCAAATTGCACCAATGTTTGGATTTTGTGGTTTTTTGTGCTATTTTAGAGCGCGACTGATTGATGTACATACATAAATAGCGAAGTTCAATAATGCAATAATAATAATAATAATAATAATATTTCAGCGCTTACATCATGAGGCTTGTTTCTTTGCCGAACTTCTCCAACAACTTGTGGTATGCTTCTTGATTATGTAACACAAATTGAGACACCGACAGTATTACTCGGAGATTTTCCATTTCCTGCCGAGGGGCAACCGCTATTAGAAAACAACTGATTCTATTAATTTTAAAATTGCTTGCCCTGGCTGTGATTCGAGACACACCGAATAGAGTGCGCATACGCTACACATCCGCCTACGAGAGCCACCACTTTTTGAAATGTAAAAAACAAAAATATTACAGAAACGATGCACTTCCTATGACTTATGGGCATCCCATTGCGACTGGTGCCACATTTCACTCCAGAATTTTCCCAACTATGAAATATAAGTATGTCTTATGAACTTATGCAATACATTTTTTAATATAGGTAAAAGATTTTTGTAATAAAATTACCAAGCTATTCCAAAATTTTTTGTAACTAAACATTATTTAAATGAACGAGACTGGTGGGACACTGAAAAATTCCTACATTTTATAACTTAATTTTCAAGGCAGATTTATCTGGTTTGTAAAATATATACTCTGTGTTCATTAAATTGATTTTAACTTTATAGAAATATTAACAGTTTTGATTGAGTAGTTTGTCAAATATTTTTTTGACTGGTGGCGCAAGTAAAAAATGTGTGAATTTATTTGGTTTTTGAGTTTTGTTATACATTTTACAATGCAGAGTTAAAGCAAACCCAGCAACAAAAAAAAAATTCTAATAAAAGAAATGAACAAATTAATAACAAATTCTCAAAAATTACTACTTTTTCTTATATTTTTTTTATAGATTAATAAAATACAGTCATTTAGCTATAGAGAATGGGATTAATTAATTATAATATACAAAAGGAACCATATAAAATTTATTACATTTTTTTTTTTAGCTATAAACAATAACAAGACAAACACAAATTTAAAAAAATCGTTTTCATACAAAAACCATACACATAGAAATAGGTCACTGCAAGGGACGACTCACTCATCGAAGGGTTAATGGAATTTTAGAATTCATTTCAATTATTAATTTGAATTAATAGGACTGTTCCCTCGAAATAATAATTAAATTACTCCCTGAATTACTCCTTTTATTATCAAAGGTACAATATGAATAACAATTAAACCTGTGTACAGTCATGTGCAAAAAAATTAATCATGCAAAAAAATTCAACAAACAAATTACGATAAGAATCTCCGTATTTTGGAGGAACTTTAGACTTGCACTATTTTATTGGAACATTAGATTCTATAAGAGGATATAAAACTCTGTATTTCGATTTTTTTTATTTGCTAAGAGTATACTGAATAATGAGTTTGTGACTGCTTTAATTTATTTTTGGAATTTTTTTTTGTTCTTTTTCTTTGCTGGCACATTTTCTTGCATATAAAGTAGTTCGATTTTTTTATAATCAAAAGTCAAGAGGATATTTTTAACAACCTTAAACTTTCACTATATTTTATCTGAATTTAATGGGTTTCAAAACTGAAATCTTAAAATTTTTTGAATATCTACAATAGAAGTTGGATTTTGTTGTAAATTTCTTTATATTTTTCTACAACATTTTAAAAGCGTATTTATATAGTGTTTGTGATATTATGACCTAGACTTTTATAAATACATAATATTAAAAAACAAAAACAAAAAACGAAGAACAGAGGAAACTGGCTAAAACGTCGTACCACCGTATCGTATTGTTCCACGTGACTGTGAATTTTCCCTAGAAGCAATTTGAAATATCAATCAATCAATCAATAACTCGCGATATAACCGTCTGGGCGATTTTTGCTGATTATCACAAAGCACGCCTGTCGTTCCTTTGTGCCACGTCTTACGATAGAGAGTCACCCTGTCTGAAACCTTGCTTGGTATCAAGCGAAGCTGCTGGTCATTTTACATAGCCATATTAGTTTTGCAAGGATACAAATTGAGACAACGCCAGAGATGGTGTGTGGGGATCTTCTTCTTACGGACCTTTTCCAATACATAGCTAGATGCTAGATTAACAGTAGCGATTGATCAAATCGAAATGCAAACAGGATCACTCTGAAATTTCTGATTCATATCCGTTGTTTTTAAATGATTTGTTAAATTAAATGATTTTAATCATTTATAGAATCCAGTATTCGGCAGTGAGATCCAACTTGGCATTAAGGTCTTGGAAAACGGTCAGATCTTATCACAAATATAGTAAATTGACAATGTAGTTCGTCATAAAATGGAGTAGACTTTAACTACGCACGAATGTAGGTACTTTTTTACTGTTTGAAGGAATAAAAATGACTGACAAACTACCAAACTGTGGGACACTAAAATTATAGATGAATCCGGAACCACATGAGTAAAAGTATTGATGTAGCCTGCCAAAAATGTACCAATGTGCGGCCTACAAAAGGAGGTCAAGGCTGGATTGAGTTGGAACAAAATTGTCCCACAGTATTACAGCTATTGCAGGTTTATGGTGCTTTTATCCAATTAAATTGCATCCTACAGAAACGAAAGCTTTTTAACATCAAAAACGTGTTTCCAAATACATCGGGATTTACACATTTAACACAGAACATAATTGCACACCTACAGTTATCCAAAAGTATCTAAGTCACCCTAGGGCACTGAATAATTCAGAATTTCTTAAAGCGTTAAGCCCAAAATGAATACCCATGTGCATTAAACTCACAATCAAAATGACACCGAAACAAGTGTCATAAAGCTAACACTTTTAGATTCTTGTAAACCTCAATGTGGGCCTATTACAAACTGTTATCTATTCATAAAATTCTGTTACGCATGTGACAGAGGATATTAAGCTGGAGTATTAAGATGGTTTGTATTCACTTGCATATAAGTAGTTATGTATTAATTTTGTTCAGTTGAAAAGTGCACAAAATGACTAAAGCCATGCAAATGTGACATAAACTGCAAGCCCTACATATAATAATTTATTTACATTAGGGTGTATCACTCCCCATACAAAAAAAATTATATTTTAAGACATCGCCCAAAAATAATAAGATATACGTGAGTTAGAACGATTTGAAATTACCTCCAAAAATTTAGTTTTTTATAAATGCAAACAGTTTTTAAAAAGTATTATTTCAAAAATTCACTTCTGATTTTAAAACAGTTTAAGTTTAGATGATCAGCAGAAAAATATTTTTTTAAAATGTCAATGTTGTCACAATAATGAAATTTATAGTCCTGCTTATGACCTTTGGAAGATTGGTTTAATCGGTTGTTGGTCTTTGGGTAGAATTCTTCCCAAAATTTAACATTGAAATAAAATATACTCAGTAAAAGACATTTCAATCTAGCTGAAACTCAATGACTTTATAACGAAACTTTTTTTGATCATTGAAATCGATTATTTTTGAAATCGTTTACTTTTGAGTGCTACGTAATAAACAAGACGATTTGTAAGAAGAATTTTGCGTATTTCCAAAGTCATCCTCGTCCTCCTCACTACTTTCAAAACTAGAAGACCAATTTTTTTCTCCGATTGATTTACAGCCACTACAACGTTCCAAAGTGCAAGTCCGACATAAACAAAAAAAAAAAAACAATGCGAAGGTTGTTAGAAGGAGGCGAAAAGAAAAAAGTGGTTATATGTTGCTTTTGTAAAAAAGCAACCTGCAAAGGTATCCATTCCCGTGCAGAGTAGGAAAATAAAAAATCTGGTTTCGCTATAAATAAAATACAAGCGATTCACTGTTTTAAATTTCATTCGTAAAAAGAAAAACATCTCAAAATGGGTGGAAATCTACCACAAAGGTCGGAAACGCCACAACATAGATTTTAAGGTTAAGAAAAACTTAACTTACCTGGCCAAAACTTGACCGATTTAAACTTAGAAATTATCATTGGAAATTCTCACCCTTATAATAGCAAATAAACGAATTCAAGTCCCATTTGCTTTTTTTTTTTGCAAATCTTACTCTGACGATTCTGTTGAATAAATTTTTTAATAATTGTATGCAGACCTCTTACGCTTATCTCGTTTTATCATCTCAAATGGTTTTTGTTTTGTTTAATATTTTCAAACTATTTTAATTTATAAACAACTCCATTTTTTTAAGGCATTTAAAAATCGGACTAGTAGTGCGATTCACCGACTTATTTTAAATCATCAATTATCGAAAACTAAACGACAACAAATTTCATGTTTTTAGCTTAATCTAGAGAAGAAAAAATTCGTATTCCAACTAAAATAAAAGATAAATGTAATATTCGGTGATTTGCTGTCTTGAAATTAAAAAAAGGAACATTAAATAATGTCGTTTGATTATTTTGAATATGATTTATCACGAGGTGACGAAGAAATAAGTGCTCCAATAGTAGATCGACATTTACTCCGGGAGATGGAAAATGAAAGGGACCTTGTTGGCACCTTTTGTGGGGGGCATATTGGTACCGTCGATTGTACTTCACTTTCTATAGATTTTGACGCTATGTGTGCATCATGAGGGGACCCCCATATTCATCATTCAATTATTGTGCAAATGGTAAACGCAAACTTTTATCAAGGATTCAAGTTTAAAATCCAAAATATAGTTTATTTTTAATATAAATGATCCGAATTAAAAAATATTAAATATAAAATCTAAATACCCTGGAGCATTACACGATTAATAATGGAAATTTTGCTGCAATGGAGCATTGCAATATATAAAAACAATTATAAATATTTGTAGTTTGAAATAAACCAGTATCTTATTTCACTAAAATCAAATGAAATCAAAAAGCGTTTAAATTTATATTCGGCAGCACGCATACATTATTTTATTTTGGCATTTAGTATGCCGTGTCTTAAATGTCGTTAAGAATAAGTTAGCGGAAGTCGTAAAATATAATGATTTTTAAAATTCAGGTGAAAAATCGCAACTGTTTTCGGTGAGGCACTCTAATATACATACATACATACATAGATATAAGATGTCCTTTTGGTCGCCACGTTTGTGTTGCTGTTGTTTTTGGCTTGGCAAAAAACCATGCAATCGCATGCAATTTAGAGCTTAAAAGTGAAAAGTGCGCAAACGTCAAATAAGAGTACGTCGAGTCAAAAGGGAGAAAAGCAAGCAAATGAGCAAAGTTGACTGGCATTAATGTTGGAGGCCGAGTAAGTGGCGGCGCTGCTGCCCTTGCGACAACAGTAAATGCCATGGCTCGATGATGGGTTGAGGTTTCATGGTAAGCAATTTGTATGTACATTTGGCAGTTCAGCGCTTTTAGTATGTAGGTCCGGTACTCGTAGATATGTAAAATTGCAAAGATTTGTCGCAGTTAGTTTGTTTGTGACGTAATATTTGGCATGTGTTGTTTCGACAAGAGTTTTGCAGTCAACGAAAGAGTCAAAAAACCAACAAGCGAGTACTAAAGCATAGCTAAAATACATATTGTACATACTTTACATACACACATACATATATACTCCATGTAGCAAGACAAACACATTTGCACTTTAATGCACGTGGCGAAAATGTTACAATGTTTCCATGCCATAGTCACTGCCTGCCAACCGCCAACCACCTCATCCACCTCATTCAACTTCTGCTCAAACATTTTTGGAGTCTCCTGCAAAGTTTCAACTCGTATCCGTCGTCCGGTGGCAGTTCCCACTCAAGCCATTCACACCAAATTCGTCACGGCTACCGTTTGCGATTTTCGAATTGTTTCATTTAGTTCCTGTTTGTGAGCGTGTGTGTGTGTGTGTGTGAGCTAAAATACGTGCGTTTCTATATCGTGTCTGCACTTTTGTCATTGCAACACTAAGTCGACCTCAATAATAATTGCATGAATTGCTGTCTACATTGGCAAGTTGTCCTCTATGTTTTACTAACTCTGGTTCTAAGCCTTAAAGTGACTGGCAATTGAATGACAGCTATGCCGATTATACTTTGAAATTGTTCTAAGGCGGATTTTCTTTTTTTCTTTCTTTTTTTTTTGTGGTAAGTGCAATCGTTTGTCTGGCATATTCGATAGTGTGGTTCTTAACTTTTTAATTTTTTTTGTTTTAATTAAAAGATTCACTAATTCACTAATAAATATTATTAATGTATATTTTTAAGAACAGATTTAAATTTTAAATTTAGTCAAATTAAGCAAGAAGAGAAAAAATAATGTGTTTGAAAAAGGTATAGGTGCAATTTTGCAAATATGAGTTACTTTCTTTACCTTAAAGCGATGCCACATAAATAGCGTTGGCTTTGCCTGACATTTGTAACATTGCCGGAAAAGCGAAACGCGCAAAAGGGATGCCACAATAAACGCTTTGAAAACATTAATTTATTTATTGTGGAAAGTTAAAAATCTATAATGCTGAGCATTTATTTTGGTTAGTCTTTAAATTTATATTGTTATTTCATAGAAAATTTAAGTGTACCGTCTGTTTCTAAGCGAATGTGAGTAATAAAAGAAATATGAAAATCATTGCTACCTGGTACAAGCTAAGTGTTGAGAAAAGGACTGAAGCGACCACGAATGGCAATTCGGCCTATAGCATCTGTAGAATTTCCCAATATTCAATCTTAACTCAATCAATAAGAATCACGGAATTATTGGAGTTACTCAAAGACGAAGCTCTGGCTTCTAATGCGAATATATTTACTACTAAACCTGATTCAGAGCTCTCCATAACAACTTCAGCAGGGTCAGGAGAGATGAGCAGGTAAGCCAGACTGTGCCTTGTAGGAAATGTTGGCTTCTTCGAAGGATAAGGCTGATTTAAGGCAGAAAAGGATAGTAGATAGCTGTGTTAAGGGCTGCCAAAAGTCTCAACTGCTTCCGCTTTTTTTATTATTTGATACTCTTAGTTTCGGTTTAGCTATACTCAACCAATTTAAAGATTTAAGTGCGAATAGGAATTAAAAAATTAAATATTTAAATCTCAGCAAGTGGAAAGCGATGGAAAAATCACAAGACTGTTGCAAGAGTGTTATAAGGATGGTTTTAATTATTCAATTCGGATGGTTTTAATTTTAATTTATTTATATGAATTTCAGAACTAGAAAGTTAAGGGGAGGTTGGAATTTTGTGTTGTACAGCAGTCAAATACAGAAGCAGTAGTGTTGTTTTTTAATCAGGTACAAAAAAATATGGTTATTTAAAAAACTCAATAGAATTTGCTATATGAAACATAGTCAGTTTATACCCAACCTTATAAATCAAACTTTCGAGCATGATAAAACTGTTTAAAAATATTTAATAAATTTTTATCAATACTTCGTATTTTTAGCTGAAAATTTTAATTAAATTTTATTGTATACAATAAAAAAAAATTCTGTTGTTTTTTGTTGCTTGTGTTATATTCTTTATTACTATTATTCTTTTTTATACCAAAAATAAAATTTGGAGTATGCCTTAGGTGGAAAATAGTCTGGAAAAACAATTTAAAAAAAATCAATACCAATTTTTAGCTATTCCAAATTTCCTCTTTGCTGTACCAAAATGTTTAAATTCACATATGTCCATATGTATGTAGTTACATGCCCATCGAATTTTTTCAAATTAGTATTTAAATAGTTCAAATTTGATTGCAAAATTTGAGGAAGTATTCTATACTCTAGAGTTATTATTTGTTTCACTACTTTACATATGAATATTGTTTTACCCAAGACTTTTTACAAAAAATTTCACAAAAATAAGTCTTCAAACCGCATTTTAATAAGACGGTATTTAAATATGTTTTTCCGAAGTGTGACGGACCAGGAACGTAGTAAGGCTTTTTTCCTCAGAAATATTGCATAACTGCTATGAATCTTACAGCACATCAAAAAATACAACAACAGCCATAACGGTTGTTTTATAGTCAAAAGAAATTGCTTTAATTTCATCTTTTTGGTGAATAAATTGAAAGAATAAAATTGACCTAAACAATTTTGATAACTACAAATGGCATAAATTCAAATAGTTTCCCATATCTTCTATGCGTTGTAGTATTTACTCTTGTTATTTATTCAGAAACTTATTTCATATGAAAAATTGTAGTAAAACTTAACTGAAGAATTTGTTCGATTTTTTAACGAATTTCCAATGACACGTCTAAATCTCGGAACCGACTTTCTTTTGTCGTAAGTTTTGTAGTAATAAAGCGTTTATGCATTTTCTTAGATAATTACTTTTAGAATTTCAGCACTGACCAATTCGTTTAAATTTTTTTTAATAATATGCCGAAAGATTTTCGAATTTGTTCAGCAAGGTCTAAAGTTTGCTACACCTTAGTTTAGTGGACTAAAGCATTTCGCAATGCTCATGGAATTCCACACTCTAACTATATTACTTAATCGGTAGAAGCGAATGTTTAAGAGACATAAAATACTCTAAATCGAAAAACTTCTAAGGCATTCCAATGTACATAATATAATATTATTAGTCAACGTACCGTCACTTGATGTGGTGCCACCCTCCACCGTTTCCAGGTAATGCGCCTTACACAACACCCGATCCTCGATCAGAGCAAATTGTTCGCCGGTGGATAATTGTCGTCCGCATTGATCGCACGCGAAACACGCCAAATGAAAGACGAGATCACGTGCGCGTCGCACCCAATCCGAGGCGGATATGCCACGACAGCATTTTGAGCATTTTGCGCCGAAGTGTCTAAAAATAAAAAGACGAATAGAAGAGGAGATTTAAAAAAGAGATTTGAAAAAAATAGACGTGACAAGGTAAAACAGACTTGGTATATGAAAAAGAAAAAAACAACTCTTAAAAAAAAAGAAGAGTTTAAGTGGTGCCTACATTAAGGCGTTAAGCCCGAGATTAAATTCAATGTACGCCAATAAGTGTGTTTGGCTTAAAAGTTTAAGTGTTTAGTTGACGCCTTAAGCAGCAAAGTGATGCTCAAGTGAAAATGCGAATGGCTATGAATATTTTTTGTATATGCATATGTATGTATGTATGTGTGCGGGTATATTTACAATGTTGTGTATGCGCTTATTTGAAAAGCGACAAATCATGTCACAGCATTCAAATCAGGGCGACGGACGCGCAAAGTGTGCACACTTGTCGCCGGAAGTTGTATGAGTGAACGAGTTGTGGTGTGCGAGTGTACGTATGAGTGTGTATTGACTTTTGAGCTTACAAACACACACACCCACAAGCACATACATATATCCATACATACGCTGCTTTATTGATTTATACCTTCAGCATTGTGTTTGCTTCTGCCTTTGTACGCCTCGTCACACTTGACACTTTTTGAAATGAGTCTGCACTTTATATCTGTAGTCGTAACGCGCCTAACCCGATCGCATTGGGATCGAATGCCTCAGCTGGTAGGTAGTAAGTAAATTGTATGCTTAAAAGTAAACGTATATTCACTCACATTGGCGACATATGCACCGACGACGAATCTGATGTGTATCTTAGAGATATAAACCAAAAGCAAAAAAAAAAGTTAAAAAAAAAATAACAACATTTATATCACTCTGTTATTCTTAGTTGGTCGCTTATTTAGTGTGGCTGGCACGTTTATGTTTCCGCAACAACAATAACAACAACAACAGTAACAGTAACAGCGATGACGACAATATCGGCAATAAGTAATAACAACAACGACGACAACAACAGCCAACTTAAAATTCTCAGCTTGAAAAATAAATATTTTTACAACAGCATCAGTCATTTTCATTACATCTCTCTTTGATGCAACAACAACGGCAACTGTGCGAAGGCTTTGCGCGTTGGTTTGGCCCCAGCAGTCACCGATGTTCTGCTCTACAGCTCCGCGGAACAGATAGACATTAGGGTGTGTGAATTGAACAAAAAGCGTTCAGCAAACGGCGCCAGGTATTGGAAAATTGTAAACTTAAGAAACTAAGGCCCACTTGGGAGAAAGCAGGTTATCTACTTATCATAGAGTTTACCGGTTACATTCGTAAATTAATCAGGGTTTAATTTTTAAGTTAGTGATATTCTGTTATAAATAAAAAAAAATTAATTTGTGAAAATTTGTGAAAATTTTTTTTTTTTAAATAAACGAACAAATTTGAAATGATTCGCATTCGTTGTTGTACTAGAAGCTCCAAAAATTATTTTGATTTGAAGTTTCAATAACTTTATAAAATTTAATGAAAATGTCAAAAAAGGAAATATAGGCAGCCCGGGTTACTGGATTTATTTGATGCAAGACAATGTCTGGGTTATGAATTACAAATTTAATTCTAAATTTCCCGCAAGTGGACCTAAAAATCACCGCTTTTGATTAAACTTTTGGCAACCTTTTAAAACAATTACACTCAATTACAACCCAGAATTTTTTTTTTAGTATTTTCTGAAAGTATGTATACCTTAATAAAACACTCGATGGATTTGCGAAAGTTCGCTGGAATTTTCGAAGGTTATAGCCTACGAAATTTAAAGGATTTTCCAAATAGTGGAAAATATAGTTACATAGATATTTTTGTAAGTGAAATGAACCGTTTGGCAATATGCAGTAAAATTTCACGGGAAATATTTTCGTGGAACAATTTAACCCTTTAGCTCCTATCTAAAAGTGCCATTTTGATCCTTACTTCATGGAACCTCGCAAATAAAGAAACAAATTTGAAAAGTCTCTAGAATTTTGTTTACAATCAACAAAGTATTCTAAATTTATGAAAGAAATTATAAAAGGAAATGGTAGTCAGAAGAGGCAATGTCTAGACTATACATAAAGGATGGAGTAAGACTTCCCGTCTGATATCTTTCAACTACCGGTTTTACCGCTTTATTCAGTATGGCTCGCCATTCTTTTGCCACCACACGCGTCACTTGCGAACTATGGAATTTGTCTTTAAAGTCGATTTGTCTGATTTTCCAGGTCTCACATATAACTTTTTGCATTTAGGGGAATCTTAATTGATCAATTTTTTTTATAAGTAATCAAAATATGACATTCCGCAGACTTTTTTTCGGATGAAAACAAAAAAGCCAAGCTACTTGCGATTGGGAGTTTGTAGGCACTAAAATTGACATAGATGGTTGGAACTCCAAAAAAAAAAATATATATATTTTGTTTAAACTATGAAAGAATAACACATTCTGAGCTCAATAAGAATTCAATATCAAGATAGCTGTGAATTATAATAAAAACATTTCACAATTTCCTGAAATTTCATCAAAATATTTGTATGCTCAAAAAGTTAATCGTTCTTTAAAAGCTCTCACACAGGAAGTCTAAATTTATAATTTTGCACTTTTTTTTTAAATTTCTATAAAAACAAATTTTATAAAAAAACTCGATTCTAAAATTATTTTCAAAACAGCTCAGTTCAATATTAATTCAACGTTAAGCAATACTTCATTGGAAGTTACAAAATAATTTATACTTTATGATTCACTTGGCTAAAGAGGCAACTCTTTTCGGTAAAGCATCTTAATGCTTATAAGCAAGAATGTTAGTATGCAGATGTACATATGTATACGATTGCCTTGACTCTCATTTGCAGCCAACTGGTCCACTGGGACACTGCAGTCTCGACAGAGCCAATAACAGAGCCACAGCAGAGTTTGGAGACACCTTCCGCAACAGAATTGTACCAACTCATGGCACTCAATTGAATAGAAAATTCAATGTGACAGCAGATAGATAGTGTGTGAAAAAATATGAAAAATAAAATTAAGTAAACACACTTAGAAAAAATACGAGTAATATAAATACATATAAAGAAAAAGATAAATAAACAACAGCAAGCAGATAAATCAGGTGAAGGCAAATCGAAGCGAAAATCTACTTTACGAATATATTTCCACTACTGTATACATAAATGTACATATAAGTAAATATGTGCGTGTATTTGTATTCTGTACGCTCTATATACTTGTCCATTTTACAGTTTCGTATTTACTTACAGATGTACACACACACACACATATACACATTGTTCGATATTACATTTATTGTCTACTTCTGTACTATTTTATTTATTCGCGTTTTTTTGTTGTTTATTTTAAAGCTTAAATTGTTGAATCAAATGCGTGAGGCTGCAATGAATTCAAAAAGTTTAGAAAATATTTTCCTATCACACTACAATTTTGTGTGCTAGGAGTGTGGGAAATTTTTTATGCGACACCTGAGTATATTACTTACGTTTTGTCATCGCATACATAAATACAAATGCATATAGACAACAATTATGAACAATGTATTCGTTTTGTTGCAGACGATCTATCTACATATCTAGATATACATCAATTTGTCAAGGCAGTAAGTAATGGAAGTGTAAATATTGGTATAAAAAATTGGTTGCCTACATATGTCGTATGTATGTATGTATGCATGTAAAAGTATGTATACATTTTTTTTTATTTAACAACTTTTCTAAAACAATGACTGGCAATCATCTTTTTAAAATTCTTTGAGCGAATGGTCAAATCACACAGGAATTCGACTGCTATATCTCCGATTATGGAATGCTTTTAACTATTTTAATTTTAGTTTAAGCATCGAAAAAGTTTTTATTAAATTCGCTTATCGCTCTTTAAAATTTACTGATCCTTTGCCTGCTTACGAATCTCGCTGCCTGCTCGTGAACTTAATGACTTTAAATAGGTGAAGTGCCTTTCTCGCCTGCACATTCGTTGAAAATATCTTAATCGGGTCAATAGACTATATTGACCTCTTGGAAAGGTTAACTTTCAATATCTTTTTCGCAATTTAAGCCAGTTCTCTATGTTTTGTATTGGGTGATCTACTACTAATTATGCTAAAAATGCTCCTCTGACGCGAACTATTTCGTAAATGAATCTTAGAATTGGTCTTGATCCATCTCTTCCAAGATGCACAGTGCGTAGTTTATTATATAATTACTTTAAATGGTATTAAGCACTTTTGTTTCAAAAGATAGCTCGACTTTTCTTTACGGTCTACAAAATTTTTGATGTCCCGGCTCAAGTTGTTCTCAAAAATATGGGAAAAATGGTTAATATCTATGTTTTAGCAAAATGTAAGGTTAAAACATGTACAATAAAATTACACGGGAAATGTTTTCGTAGAATATTAAGTACCATATTTACCCTTATTTCAAAAAATAAATTTAGAAAGTCGCAAGAGAGCTAAAATGTTCTATGTTATTTGCAAAAAAAATTTCACTAGGGGTATACTCAGACAAAATCTGTGTTCGAGCATTAATAAGAGTGAAGAAAAGTACATATAAATGTTAAATAACTGGAAATATTTGCTTTTATTTTCTGTGGTCTTTTATGTACTTGTTTCCAAATTTTTTTGTAGTGATTTGTTGGAGTAAGAAAAAAACGACAAAGTTACAACAAGATTCCATAATAAAATTCTGAAAATGAAACAAACATTTCCTTTCACAAGTGACCATAGTATTTTACAGAACAGTTAAAATAGATGCGGCGTGAATTCGATGCCTAGCCAAATTTATCGCGTAGTTAATTTGTTTTATTGTTTGTGAAGCTTTCTAAAAAATAGATTATTTTCGACCAAAACTTCCTCTTTATCCAACATTAGTTATAGAAGATTTTCGATTTCCCCAGACTAAGTAAACAACGCACAAAAAATTAGTAAATTCTAACAGACGGAAAAAAACGCTTTGGTGTGAGTAAATATGTGTGCAAATCCTACTTTAATTACACCACTCGACAGTCTCCAGACTTTTGAATCTACACAAAGAAGGACTGGCAGTTACTACTCCTCTTTCAGTTCAGAAATTTTTTATTAAAGTTCAGAAAATTGCAATTGTTCAGAATTTCCACTTTAAATTTAAAAATTTACAATTTAAATTCAAAATTTCCAATTAAAGTTCAGAAAGTTACAATTCAATTTAAAAATTTCAGTTTTAAATTCAGAAAGCCCAATACAATTCAAGTTTAGAATTTCCATTTCCGATTCAGAATTTTCCCTTCAAATTCAGAAAATTACAATTAAAACTTATAACTTCTATTTCAAATTCAGAAAGTTGCAATTCTAATTCTGAATTCCCATTTTAAATTCAGAAATTTTCATTTCAAATTCAGAAAGTGTCAATCAGGTTAGAAAGCCCGGCAGCGGAGGTGAGCGTGGTCAAAGCTGTGCTCTCAGGGCTTTTTCACAGAATCCAAAGGTTTCCTCGCATACTGTGCTACAAATGCATTGTCATGGACGATTTAACCTACTGCATCCAAATATATTGCTGGTCAAGATTTTTATGCCACTGTAAGTTGCTCCTGAAAGCTGTAAGTTGAAAATGAAGCCCAAGTTCCCAAAAAAATACTTGGTTCCGTTCCTGTGGCAGCAGGGACGTTGAGCACCCAAGTTTATCGAGTTGAATGCCTCAAAAAGCGTCTTCTGGCATTTATTAACAGTACAATAGACCACTGTTCTAGCCGGATCTGACAAGCTGACTATATGCCAAGGACTCGTTGAAGTGGTACAATGCAAATGACATAGATTTTGTAACTCGTGACTGCAATCCACCAAATAGTCCTATTGAGAAATGTTGGTCAATCGTGAAAGGAATATTGAAGAAGACAGGTGATCTGGTAAAAGATATTTGAGAATTTACAACAAAAAGGCTATGGGCATTGCGTAAAGTCGACGGTGCACTCGTGCAAAAGATGATGGCGCGTAGGTGACGAAAAGTTCGATCACTTGTTTATGGAGCAAATAGCAACTAAAATTTTAACATTTAAAGTATGTTCAAACCCCAAAGTATTAAAGGGTGTTTGTTTTTTTTTTGGACGTGTGGTTTTCAATGAGCAATAGTTTTTCACACTTACTCTGTTTGCCTGCTACTACTTGATTTATACTCAGCTTATTTTGTCTTTTAATAATGAATAAACGTACTGCGCAACAACTTTTTCAAATCGTGTAAATTTATTACCAAAATAATGGTTCGGTTCGCGCGACGCATCGCGCGCTGCGCCCAATAATCGGTCGATATTTTTAGGAAGCCATTGATCCATATTTCATCAAGACCGAGACGATTGATGCCATGGAAGTGAATATTCGGCGGCTGTTGTTAAAGCTAAATTCTTGGCCATAACATTGAATTATTTAATTTATTTATTTATTACGAACTGGGGCCTATAATAATAAATTATAAACCTAGTTAAGGAAGCTATGGCTGCTAAGGCCTTCAGCTGTTTCTTATAATATAATTATTACTTATTCGGATATAATTTAAAAATAGCGTGTATTATTATATATTTTATCGATGGCAATTTTAACCTATATGCTCAAGTTAGATGAGGTTTCCATGAGTATTGAAATAACGACAATCAGTTAAGATGTGTTTTATGGAAATTGGAGCATAGTTGCAGTATTTACATATAGTCGGGGTGTTGTGATCCATGAGGTGGAGATTAGTTAGCTTTGAGTGCCTCAAACGAACTCGTGTAAATTGAACCCAAACCATTCTAGATAGCGAAAGGTCCGTATTCAGTGTTAGGAAGTAGTTTAAGGATAGTTTTTGTGTGTTATGTTCTTTGTACCAAGAGGAACATTTACGCCAGGTCTCGGATTCATATTGGTTTAGAAATTTATTTATGAGAAATTTAACTATGTCGTTAATATTTAGGTTAGCTGTTGTTTAATACTGCATTTTTGGTAGCATATTTTGCTGAGTTGTCGGCAAACTCATTACCTTTTATAAATGCATGACCCGGGGACCATAATGGGAGGATTTTTGGATATTTTTCAGTTAGAATTTTCCGGGTCATACTAGGATAACAATCATTGTTGTCAATATTGGAAATAGCATCAAGAGATGAGAGTGAATAAGAGCAAACAGCAAATTTGCCTTTCTTGTTTTTGATTAGTTCAAACGCAGACATTATGGCTATTAGTTGTGCCGAAAATACTGTGCTATACGGGGCTAAGTTGGATACGATTAAGTTTTCAGTCTCTGTAGTAACACTGAATCCGGTCATGTTGTTTAGTTGGGAGCCATCTGAGTAGAGAAAAGTGTAAATTTTGTGTTCATTCTTTATCTGGGCGAAGACTTGTTGGTACTTTATGATAGGTCTTTCCGACTTCTTAAATTTTCGTAGCTCAGTATTAACTATTGATTTTATGGTCATCCATTGAATTATATGCGGTTTTTTCTTCTTGAAAACCACATGTCTAAAAAAAGTACCCTTTATAATTAAAACAAATTTAATTTCAAAGCCTTCAAGTTTTCTTCTAGTAGTCACTTCTAAATGTTGCAGTTTTGGTGGGTTCACCCTTGATATACCTTCTGACTGAACTCTTTCAATTTTTATATGCTTTAAAAATTTTTCTCAATAAAACTGTGAACATTTACGTACATATCGCTAAATAATATTTAATTCACACACACACACACACAGGCCTATCCAAATAAACACATCAATTATCACTTACTTGCCATAGTCCGCTTTGCAATAGACTTGCCGTTCGCGGATGAAACACGATTGCTGTCGGTCGAGCGGGCACTGGCAGATGCAACAACGCAAACAGGTGGCATGCCATGTACAGCCGCCAACCTCTAGAAAAAACCGATCCGAGATTGGCTCCCCACACGCCGCGCATGAACGCAGCTCAGTCTGAAAAGAGAAGATATAAAAAAAAATGTAACATTTAATTTAGCTGCGAGCTCTGTGAAAAGTCTTGCACAAAAGAATTCAAATTCTATGCGAATTTTATGTTAAACAACAGTGTAAGAAATAGTATAATAATTTTTGGTTTTATTAAATGCAGAGTAAAATAATTAAAGATAAATAATACAGAATACATTCATTTGCAGACATATAGAACAAACGGAGAGTCATTGCATATTTATTAGAATTTTGGTGGGGCTCTTTTAACACCGAAGGTGGTGAGCATGGTGGTTTTTTGGCGTAATGGCGTTGACTAGTAAATTAGTTGTTGTTTTTGCGTGCGCTCCCATATGGAAAAGTTTCGTTCGCCGCTGGCGCTTTAAAGCGTTATAAATATTTATGAGCCGTAGAAATGTTGCACAAACTTGGCTGATAAATTAAATCGAAATAAAAAAAATGCTAATAATGCTCGGAAGAAGCGTATAAAATTAGTAGAGATATGGCGTTAACAAAAAAGTTTAAATTATTCTATATGGCTAGAGAATTCGCAAATTCTTATTTTCAAAATTATGAATTTTTCTTTATTTCTATTTCCATTTAAGGTTCAAAACGATTTTTAAATATAATAAATTTGCAAATTATTATTTTTTCTTCACTTATGTATATCGGTGAGTCATCGATAATTTTTGAGAAGGTAGACTGAGAAATCGGTACGGCATTTTTGTTTTGTATTCTTTGACATTTATTCATGGAAATACTTATGGCTTCGCTATGCATACTTATGCAAAACTTACACTTGACTTGACTTGTATAGAAACTTAGAAACGATTTCTCTCCCTTAAAGATTAAGAACAAAAAAGTAAATTTTGTATCGCAGATATAGACGAATTTTATTAAGAATGGGTGAAAATTATATGGCAGCATAATTCTCTCATAGCTCTTTTTGCACTTTAACTTGACTTAGAAATCAAAATTCAACAGACTACCCAGTAAAGTTATGTTCGATTACGTGTTGGCTAAGTTCATTAAAAAGAATCGTTATGTGGCACTTCTGAAGTCAAGTCATGTTAAGCTAAGAATTCATAACTGAGGCATTAGTCTGACAATGCATTGGCTGGCGAAATTATCGGTCCATATTTTTTGAAAAATGAGCGCCGCTCGCGCCGTCAAAAGGGACCAGTTCCTGCCAGTCCGTTAAAGTCCGTGACCTCGACAATGTTTAGTTCCCTTGATGCGGTGTTACTTTCAACACGTCACGTAAAGCAATCACCTTATTGCGAGAACAATTTCACTCTTTGCCACGGTAATTTGGACAAATGGATCCTTTGATATCATTTCTCTCTAGTTTTTCAATTGTGGCTACGTAAAATCCCAAGCCCAAATGGATAGGCTCACAATGATTGAAAAACCGGAAGGAAATATTACTCATATCAATCGACAAATACCACTCAAAATACTCGAAGGCGTCATCGAAAATTTAGAAATTCAGAATGAAACATTTGAAGGAAATAATAAATGAACTGTTGTTATTTTATATGATAATAATGAATGCCGACCTCTATTTGAAAAAAACGTTTCTATAATTTTTGATTTTACTTCGCCCAGCCAGGATTCGAACCTGGGCACCGAATGGGGAGCGTGCGCAACTGTAAAGTAGGCTACGACGTTAATTTTAACTAACAAAACCTTCAGACTAATTTTAAAATATAAAAAAAACGCAGAAAAGCTAGCAAAACATTCTTAAACTTATCTCTTTGAATATCTTCAGCTTTCCTTTTAAAAGTCTTATGCAAGATTTTTGAATTAATTTTTAAAACAAAGCTTTTTCATTGAGTAGTTTTCGAATTGAATGACACCCTCTATTTTGTATATAATGCCTAATATACGATTGGAAATTACACTCTCCTAGAAATATCTAATGGACAACGCTTTACCAAAAGCTTGCGTCTGGGAAAATGTCAACAATCTACTTTTTAATCTAAAAATTCAAACGGAACCACCTTCTTTCTTGTATCATGGTACCTAGAGAAAATTAATTTTTTTAAAGATATTATTCAGACTCAATTTTTTCGATCAAAATTTGATGCATTCGAAAATAAATTCACGCGAGAATCTTTTAACTTTACTGCAGGAAAAAATAAAATATTTACGAAACCAATGAGGGCATTTGAAGCGTATGCTTAAAAGATGAATAGCAGAATATTGGAAGTAGCAATAAAAAAACACGCAATATTAAATCCAAAATGCTAGCACTAACAAACAAACCAACGATAAGGGGACATTCACCAACGCTAACTGCTGACTGTAGTGGCTATTGTGGTGGACGCCTCGACAATTGACAGCTAACTACAATGAGAGATACATAGGTGGCGAGGATGGCGCAGGCAAGATATATTCATCGCTACATGCTTACTATGTGCAAATGCCAAATCTTGATATGAGTTTGGTATACTGAGCTGGTATGCAACTTGATGTCCTCCATGTTTGCGAGTGTTCGCTCATATTTTTATTTAATGTATATTTTATTTTTATTGCTGCATTTGCGTGTATTTTATAACACGAACATTTTAGTTTAGAGAGCAAGGCAAAAGCTTGAATGTCTACAATCACAAACACAGAAGTTATATTTGCAGGTATAGTGAGTGAAAAAAGTTTATGGTTTTACTTATACAATGTCTTTTAAGTTTGTGGCTTCTTTTGTCATTATATTATATTAAGCTCACATAGCGTATTTATTTATCACAGAATTGCAAAACCGTCTGTCAGATTTATAGGCATCATCAGCGCATAGCTATTACTCACTCACTCACTGCAATTCAAATATGCTAGAAACTGGAAACCGTCATCAAGGTGTTGAAAAACTGTGTTAACAGGATGCGGATTTGAATGAAATCGGGTTTTTTAAATAATTGAAATCTTTAGCATTTCGAATAAACAAGTAATAGTTGTGTTCCAGCAGCGTAGGGTTTACAAATTTTATATGATTTTTCTCTTTCTTAATCATTGCCGTGTGTACTATTAAACCTGTAAGTCTTGTTGCTCTACAGCAGAGAGCGAAAATATCATCTATAATGTCCAATAAATCAGAACAAAATTGAGCGAATTTCTCTATGATTTTTTTTTTCAATAAGAAGCCCTCCTTATTATGACTGTGTATGTATTTTCAATAAAGTCCAGTAGATAATCTGTAAAACTAAGATGAAAACTATTCAATGCAATTAAGTAGGTGACCCATGTAATTAACATGAGAACTTTTTCAATAAAATCTAGTAAAATATCCTGCAAGATTAAGATGAAAACCTTTACAAAATAATTTAAAAAAAACCTTAGTTTTCATTAAAATCTGCTCTTAATTTTAATAACCCGATGATCTTATCAATTTGGTATTGTGGCAACCAAATTTTTTTATAGAGTATTTTCTGAAAATGAATATAACACTGATTTTATTTAATTTTACAAGTTTTACTTATAATTGAAATAAATTTAAATACATATTAAACATATTCTGATAAATATTATTCTTATTAATATTTTTAGCTTTAAAGCCTTTATTGCACAACTAACATCTTTAACATAAATACACAAGAAAAGAGCGTCACTATCGAGTAAATGTATTATTTTTATAAACAATTGTAGCTTTATTGAAAAACTTCAGGAACAATAAATAAGTAAATCAAAAATTTTCATTTTATGTAAAAATACAAAAATCCAAAGAACAATATTTGTATTATTAAACAAAAAACAAAATAGTGTAGATTATTCATAAAGTAAATAAACCTTACCGTCACTGTTCACAAAATTTGAATTAAAAAGTCTCTTTTAAAAATAAAAACTTAACCTTATTAATAAATTAAATAAGATTCTACTAAAAAAGAGAGAATCTCCTTATTAATTTCCTTTATATGATTTTTATCATAAAAACGAGGAGATTTCTTCTTAAAATTCCATATTTTCGGACAAAATTCCATAAAAATTAATAAATAAGAAGTTATCACTTTGTTTTCAGTCGTTCTACTTTTGATTAGATTTGAGAAGAAATGCAAACTAATAATAAGAGGACTATCTAGCGAAAATTTATACGATTTTGTCGCCTCTCTCTCTCTCCTTGGCCATCAAGCCAAGACGTCAATCTCTTGAATTTTATGTGAACTTTTTAGCTTTGCGTGGAGCACAACTAATATAACGACAATAAATGAGAACCTCTGCCATAGTAAGCCACTATTTTGAAGAAAAACTTCTTTTGCGGCAGCGGTTTTTTACATCGCGTAACGAAAGTCACGTCGGAATCACTTTACTAATTTCTGCCACTATATTTACTCATTTCTACCACTATTTTTATTAATGCTACTACTAATTTCTACCACTATATTTACTAATTTCTATCACTACTTTTATTTATGCTACTACTAATTTCTACCACTATTTTTACTAATTTTTTCTACTATTTTTACTAATTTCGACCACTATTTTTTAATAATTTCTACCACTATTTTTATTTATGGTACTACTAATTTCTACCACTATTTTTACTAACTTCTACCACTATTTTTCTTTATGCTACTACTAATTTCTAGCACTATTCTTCTACAATTTTACTAATTTCTACCACTATTTTTACTACTTTCAACCACTATTTTCACTAATTTCTGTTACTATATTTCCTAATTTCTGCCACTATTTTTACTACTTTTTACCACTATTTTTTACAAATTTCTATCATTATTTTAATTACTTTATACCACTATATTCACTAATGGTACTAATAATTCCTACCACAATTTTTACTAATGCTACTACGAGTACTACTTACTACGTCTACTTTTATTAATTTCTACTACTATTTACAGAGAAGTTGTACTTCTGGCTCGCGCACTTATTTAGGTGCAGGCAAGTTTTTTCTTTACACACTGTATGTCTACAACATTTTAAGGCTCATGGCTCACTGCCAGCCCCTCATTGTCGCTGTCACGTTTGCGGCTCTCACTGTCCGCAGCCACTGGTGCTGTTGGCTTACTTCCTTCCGTCCTTGCCGCTCTATCCCTTCATCATTATCCTGTGTGACATTAAAGCGCCAGCAAGGCTGTGTGAGTTGGAATTTTATTGCCTTTGTTGTTTTTTTTGTTTATTCGTTCTATCAGTTTATTTTTACCTTGTTTTTGAAGGGGTCGCCTCAAAAGGTTTCGGTTTTGATGTAATAAATAATTTTGACATGTTTTGTGGGCATAGGCAGCATGACTTTCGCATTGCCAGCGACATTGTTTGCATCGCCATTCGTTAGAAATGTCCTCTGCATATGTATGTATGAACGTACGATTGTATGGGTATGTAAGTATGTATGTATGTATATATATATATCTGTGAGTATATTTGGTTATCTTTCCTTTGTTTATTTTTATGGCAGCCATGCGCATGCGCTCTGATGGCGTCTAACAACAAGGCGTTATGGTGTGTGTTGTTGGTAGGACTAATTGAAAAACCATTTTGTGCATGACAATTCGTAAATTGTTGGAGTTTTTGTTGGCGTAGTGTTGTAATTTCCGTGTTGTTTTTTTTTTTGCTATGTTATCCTGCGTGTAAACACGAGCGATTTGCTGTGGTCGCTGGTTGCGGCGAATTTGAACCCTCCGTTTTTGACGTGCATATCCCTAAACGTACATAGGTATCTATGTATGTATGTAGATGTGCATGTATGTTCATGCTTGTAGAAGCCATTCGGTGCATTGTGATGCTAAATAGGTTTTGTATAGTGTGAAGTACCCTCACCGTATTGCCGCTGTCAAAAGTGATTTGTACAACAGCAAAAAAAAAACAAAAACAAAAAAAAAGCAAATATGTATGAAATGAAATTGTCTGCTTCGCTTCCGCCCTGCTCTTAAATCCTAAAGTCAAAATCCAGTATAAAAAAACAACAACAACGTTTCGTCACAGATATTTTAACAGTTGTTTTCACTTCACTTCAAAAACGCCCAACGATTCAGCTGCAGCTTTAAAATTCACCTAAGTATTGCTTGACTTTAACGCCCATTTCACAGCCACAATTCCCCCCACTGCTATCTCCTTTAATCCAGTAACTATGAGATTCGTTGCGCTACGGTGCCATTTCATACATATTTATCACATTTTTTTTATTATCATTATTTTTTATTTTGCTTTTCTCAAACCACAATGCGGAATTTATTAAATAAGTTGTCGCTGTTGTTGTCTCGTTGCTATTTTACAAAAAAATAAAAAACGAAGTGAATTTTTGATCTTTGCCGCTTACCATTGTTTACCTTAGCAGTTATTCACGTTCGATGGTAAATATGTAGCAAAATATTTGTCGTTGTACCAACAAAAAACGTTTACTAAGCGCCTAACATTGCTACATACCATACATATATATACATATATATACATAGGTGTGCATTTTGGATTAGCTTAGCACAGCAGAGCTTCCCTCTCTCAACTTGGCATCACATTAAACTGGTTCTAGTTACTTTCTAGTCACTGTCGCTGTCTAAGCCACTTTGAAGTATCGCTCTGCCTCTGAAGCAGCCTGTGCGTATAATTACATTCATACATAGATATTTATTTACAAATGTACATTAGATGCAACCAAAAAACGAAACATTTAAAATAAATGCAATATGATCCGATTTTAACTAAAGTTGATAACAAAATAAGCAAATATTCCAAAATCATATTCTTACAATAGGCCCGTTTTATTGTACCCTAGTTGCAAAAGAACGCTCCAACTCGTATAAAATTTTTTTACATGCAAAATCAACCCTGTTCGTATCTTTCATGAAACAAGAGATTTGTTTAGTGCTATGTAAGAATGGAAAATAGGTGTGTTGGCAAATTTTTAGTTGATGGGGTTATTTATTTAAAAATAATATGTAAATAAAAATGAATTGGGTCTTAAACTCAAATTTCCTATGTATTTTCTTCCGGCTCATTCACAATAGCGCTGTTTTCACTTCCCAACTCTACATCTCAGGTCGGATATCTATCATAACGATTTGGCTCAGCTCGTATATTTTTTTGAGTTAGTGTTGTTGCCTTACATGCTATTTCTTGTTCTACCTAGTGTTCTTTTGCAACTAGGTTACAAAGAAACGGGCCCAATATAAGTTAAATTTAACCTTTGAAGCCTTCTTTTACCCCCATTCAGTTCACTTTACAAATCAACAAAATATTTGTAATTTATCATAGATTTTATCAAGCAAAAGGCTTGTAGTTATTCTTTACAAACCTTGATGAAACTACTCTAAAAATAAAGTGGAAATTTTGTTTTGTAAATTCTTTCATAAATAAATTCTTGATTTCTATATTGAAACCCATATTTTGTAAGTTATACAAAATCAAAAAAGTCAAGAGAATATTTTAATTATATCAAACGTCGGGCGGGTGAAACTTCATTAATATTTGGAGTCTTCACGGCGAAGTCGATAACGTTGCAGCTTGGTATTGCACGCGCAAAATGACTATTTTATCGAATAAAATTTCACCGAGCTGGCAGCTCTGATAAAGTTGTAAGGAATATACGAATCAAGGTCGTTAACGCATCAGCTGATTTACAATGGAAATCATTCTAAATTCTTACACTTAAATCAATAATTCTTAAATACAATATTTATATCGTCGGTCCTACGAAATTAAATTGAACAAGCCAAAATTTGCCCGATTTAGAGTTACAATTAGGTTTCCTCATTATTGTGATTCCGTTGAAAGAATTTTTAAACGGTTTTAAAGATACCTTTTAAGCTTAAACTGTTGTATAATATGAGGTGTTTTTTAATTAATTTTTCTTTTTATTTATAAAAAGAACTCCATTTTGGAGGCGTTTCCAGCTCACGAAAATCTTAACATTTTTCCAAATACTTTGGCGGAAATCTTAATATATAATAAGGGAATTCTTTAAGATTTGCACGATTGCATTAAATGCAAAAATCCTGTACCAAAATATGCGAGAATACCCCATTGCAGAGTCGCCAACCTCACCTCACTGCGTATTCGATTGCTGCTTTTTTCTTTTTTGCGGGTGATTTTTATATAAAAGCGTTAAATGAAGCTTTAATAATTAATAAAATAATGTGAAGATTTTTAAAACTTGGCACAGGGTTGCAATTACGTTGCATTGTAAGAAAATAGAAATGGCTTTGCATCTGTTGCGTATATTTGTTAGCGTGTGTTTTGTTCCTGTGCCATTTAGCAGATTGGAAAACTTTGCGCCTGTGCAATTCGTGCACCATGCTAGGGGTTTGCAGGACTTCGAGAATCTCCCTAATAACTTTCGTAGTTGTGGTGGGGAAAAGGCAAATTTTTTTTGTCAAGCACTCTAATGAACAGAAATAGATTCGCAATTTAGACATTCATATGAGTAAATGTACTTTTCTGTTTGCTTGTACTCTTATTTAAATATTTATTTAAAATTTTTTATATGATATAAAGCGTTCTTTTGTATTGCCAATAGTGTCAACTACATGTAAAGGCATATTATATATATTTGCAGCAGATACATATTTACATATATACAACGACCCATTCAACTTGCATTTAATGTATTTAACTAATATTTGATACGCCCTTCGGGAATTTACCTATTAAACGAAAATTTTATCACAAGTGTGGTAGACTTAGCAATTGAAGTAGGGGCTGGTTAAAACTCGTTGATGTTGCCGTTAAAGCGCATTGCTTATATTCCTTAGATATGATCGGGATATTCATAAAACCCATTTTCAAGAAGTGTAAACAAAATACTTCGCTGTCAAAGTGTGTTCAGTGAAAGCTGTGATCATAAACCGAATGATCATAACAGTAGTAATGGAATCTACATATAGTGAACTCATTCACTACCGCTACATCTTAGCGAATATTTTGTTTAGTATCACTTAAGTTGTTACTGATAATGGCATCCAGTTTAAGCCATTTTTATGCGATTATCTATTTCCGAAGGAGTGTACGGAGATTTTCGGATGCTTTAGTTTAAGTCCCTAACGACGCGCATAATCACGAAAAAGTTGCCGTTTAAACTAAGTTTCAACTCGTCACACCATTTTTCAGTCCGCTTTAAATTGAGTTTAAACTTAAGTTAAACCGCTAATTTGGCTCTCGTGAGGCCGCCCGTAATTGTATTTTCCACATACATAGCTACTATCGGCAATTCACACATACACGAAAGCGACGTAACGCAGCGCAGTCATTCTCTGCTTGAATTCACTGAAACGTACGATTCGACAGCGGCAAGGCTTCTTCGTAACCTATACAAGCATAAAATATTTTTGTTTGCGTGCGGTTTTGCCTGGCACTGATCTAGATATGGAAATCAACAGTGTTGCCCTACAAAATACCCAAATTTTAGCCGGCCTTAAACTCTCACTAAAAAACAGCTCGGTGATTTAAACTAAGCTTAAATTTAAACTGAAAGTTTAAGAAAGTTTAAGCTTACGTTGAAAAACTGGACCTTAGACTACCTTACTAAAGAAGTATACAAAGTCTCTTGACTGCTGATTTTGGGCATTTAAAAGTATGTGGAAAATAATAATAATAAATGTACTTATCAATTACTTCTTCTCGGTTAGTATCACTAGCATTTCTGGCCTAAAAGAAAAATATGACAAATTTTTTCGTATTTGTTTTTTTTTACTCTGTAAGTCAAAAACAACTCAATAAACTATTGGTGCTCTTGGCGTATCGGGAATATCTTTTAAAATGTTTTACACGCGATTCCGTCCGCACGAGGCTAGTATGAAGAACAAATTGCCTTTCGTAGCTGGTATTTCTTTTCATATAAAGATTTTTAAAGTTAAGTTAGGTATACCAAACTATTTTTCACATTGTTCTGCATAATTTATTTAGTTTTAGTAAGGTGGTAACTCTTTTATAAACTGCTCTCAAATTAATTTGATCAGTTTGATACGTTTTTAATTTGTTACGTAAAAACCGTTCAGTTCTCTTTCAAAATATGATCTATGTTAATCTATACTAATAACCAATTCTTCGATCACACATCAAAGTGAGAGTTAAGCCCACTGGGAGTTTAAGTTACAAGTTGAAGTGTAAAATTAAATTTTATGGGCACTTGGATGAAGATCTTAAATTGAGTTATCACTTGTTTTCTGTCAAGCCTAAAATATCAATAATCCGTTGAATTATTTTATCGTCTAGTTAAGCAAAGCAGAAATTTAGCAAGTCATCTTGATAGCGGATGAATTAAAATATTAAATTTTTCTGTGTAAGATCAGAATTTATTGGTCTGAAAATAAAAAATCTCCAAAGCCAAATAATTTTGTTTACAATACCTGGAAAAAGGCGCAAGAAAAGTAAAAAGACATGAAAAATAAATAAAATCGGTTGTAAATTTTGAATGACAGTAAAATTTTGTTCAATGTGGTTAAATAGAAACGTCTCTTGAAAGTTGAAAAATAGTGGTATCAATTCTAGCCTGTTCCCAATTTCTGCCTGGAAAAATTACACAATGTCAATAAAACTGGGTTACATTAAATTCAAATTTAACAAAGTATGACGCAAATGTGCTCGAAATAACAGGATGAAAAGTTAATGTCAACTTTGGTTGACAAGAGGTAACGAAAAATCGTGCCAATATACATCAATATATCTATCTTCTATTGATCTATTTGCTATAATAAAACTGTACAAAAGTCATATCTGTACATTGAAAATTTCTATAAAATAATGACCGAAGGCAATTGAAGGGAATGTAATACAATACATTTGGACTATTTTTAGCATTTTTGTGTTTCTATTTATCCGAAACTACTAAACAGATTTGATTTCTATGGGATGACTAGACAGTAACCTCGGGCATACTATAAGGTATATTTTATCAAAATACTAAATGAGAAAAACAAAAATGTTTATTAGAAATAATTTAGATTTATTCGCTTTTGAATAAAACTTTGCTTTTTCAACGTCAATAACATAAGCCGGTATTTATTTTTCGTTGTTGGATTTTTTTCAAGCGTATTTTCTTTAAATTATGGGAACGACGATTCGGGTAAATTTGGGTATCAATTCTCCATTTATAAAAAAATTTTTGCAAGTATTTTTTCTATATATGTATGTTTAAACATGTACTAAATATTAGCAATAAAATTAATTTTTTTCCAAATTTTTTCAATTAGATTTTTTTTTTTAAATTTAAATCACTAAAGTCAAAATGAAATATAAACCCTGAAAGTCGAAAACAAAGTTAATTTTCTTGTATAAATAAAACTTTATTGAAGTGCAAGATGTGCAATGCATATCTGCAATACAAAATACAACAGTGCTAAGCATAAATATTTTTATTATCCTCTTAAACAAGTATTTATATGTATTGTATATGTTGCCTCATAGTCATATACTGTCGGCTTAATGTTTTATAGCTCAAATAAATTTTATGCATCGGCCTTGGCCTTCTCACACTAACGAATATATATATATATGTATATACAGGTTGCAAAAGTAAGCAGGCAAAAAATTACCAATGAAAATTTAAAAAAATGAAAAAAAAACTCACAAAGCGAAACCAAATACACCCATGCAGTGCGAAACGTTTATAAAAATATCTGTGAATATAAAAATCTTGCAGCTTGTATTCTTACTTAGTTTTTTTTTTTGCTCCTATTCACATAAGATGTGTGTTCAAGCTTGTATCTACTTCCTCACACCTCAATAAAATCGAATTTGTTTAGGCCCAACTAATAATAATAAAACAAAAACTTATCGAAGGTGTGCTATAGAATTGACAAGTCATAGAAGATTTTCTTCACACAACAACAATAAACAATAAAAATATACCAGCAACCATTGAATATGTATATTAACAACAAAAAAACTATACGATAAACAGAAACAATAAAAAAAAAATTCCTGATAATGCAATAAACGCATAAAACACAAATATTTACATATTAGAATTATATAAATCTACACTTTTATTGTCTAATAAAGATTGAAATAACACAATAAAATGAATGTATAAAAAAACAATGAGAGAATGAAAACAAAAAAGAAAAAAAATGTGAATCATAAAATAAATAGTAGAGGCAAAAACTGCTGTATGGCATACTTAAAATAATTATGATAGTAAAGCGGCTGCAGGTGCGACTAGATTGAGCGGCAGCGTCTTCTTCTAGCAACTGTAGTTCAGATTTTTTTTTTTTTGTTTTGACTATATAATTACAGAAGCCTTCTGTTGTATGCCGGCTATCTCTTTGTTCGTGAGAACTCTGTCAAAAGGTGCATATTTTATAACATTTTCCACAGGTGCCACTAGGATAAAATGAACGATGGCTTTTAAAAACATTATTGGGTATTTCGGTCTTTCCATACAACCTTTGATATAGGCAATAGGCGCGTTACCAAAGTAAGTTTCGGCGGCTCAATTCCCCTTTATAACCTATATATACATATTGTATAAATAATAAATATACATAAATAGAAAGTTATAATTATACATCAATGAAAAATCAATGGAAAAGTTGTCCAATCAAAATAAAGAGGAAAAGATAAGATTACGCAAGACACAACATGCAATAAATTTATGTAAACAAATAAATAAATTAACAACATGCAAAATTAAAACTATTCATTTATAGAAAATGATATAACAAAAATGAGGCAATTTCAGAAAAATATATAATAATATTATCAATAATTGAGTAAATATCTTAAAAGCATATGAATTTAGTATAACGAAAAAGATTTAAACTTTTAGAACATAGATATAAATGCATTAGAAAACTTTCTTGACCTTTACATGGCTTTGAGTGAATAAAACTGAAATTGAGAGATTTAATTCCTCACAAACTGCTTCGAGAAGAAGAACAATAATAAATAATGTATTACTTTAGTTAAGGGTTGAATAGAACTAAAATAAATAAAAATAAATTTAAATTAGTAAAGACGTTTCTTCTTAATAATTAAAAGTATCTTCTTGGTTATTTCCACATTTTTTCTCTGGCATTTTACTTCATAGGTTTTGTTTTTGTTTGTAAGCAAGAACATTTTTTTCTTAATTTTAGTACAGTCCGCTTCTTAAATGTAAAAAAAAATTCCCCAATTATTTACTATTTTGTGATATAGAAAATTTTTATCCAGTCTTAAGTAAAAAAACTCTTCTCCATGCTCTTTGACATTAATTTTTGACAAGACTTCCTTTTTAACTTAACAATAGCAAAAAATAGTATAGAGTAAAAAAAGATATTGTCGAATTGTTTTTATTGGCTTTCGAATTAAACCCAAAAAGCATTATTGTCTTCTCTCTACAAAATCGATAATTTAATGCTTTGCTTAAGTAATCTCTTATTGTTCGTTTATTGGGTTTTTATTAGTACTATTTATTTGCTTATATAGATAGCTTGAGATATGATTCTTCAAAACTCTCTCATCGCTCGATTAAGGGGAACGCATGGTTTTTAACGAAAGCTCCCTAATTGTTCGTTCGGTGGCGAAGCTCTCTTTCCATTCATACCCTTCACCCATAAACAAATCAGACTCATAAAATTGTTATTTTTTCGATAATAAAGTAATAAAACACGGAATTAAATTTTTGATTCAAATTTAAATGGATTTTACTAAATTTTGTTTGATGCTTTTAAATTTTTCAAAGAAAATTAAAAATAAGCGGACATGTTCTGCAATAACAAGCACTCGAGAATTTTCACTTCAATTGTATTGATGTAATGTATCTAAATTCCAAGTATCTATATTTGGGTTCAGATTTCTATTTCCGACTGAATCGATACTTACATAGTACTTATGCAAGATCTTATAGAAAGTGAAAGTCAATCAGCATGAAGTCTTTGCCGCAGAGTCGATCTGTTTTAAAAGTTATAATAGTTAATAATGTTGGTTATTGCCTACAATCATATTTTATATTATTGATGGTTTTTCGGGTACTTATTTAATGCCGATGCAACTAACGAAATTCAGATAAATATTGAGGTTTTAAGACAAAAATCTGAAGCACATTATTTGAACCTCTGGATAATCAAATACTACATTAAGTACAGAATGCATTACGTCTCTTCTACGGCCCTGTGTCAAATGCATGTCCAATAGTTCAACGCCTTGCTCGTATTTTTGTTGTGAGATTGTAAATATTACCGTCTACACTTCAAGTCTTATGGTGCCCACAGTCACCGACGTGTACGTATGCCGTGTCTGTTTGACGGGAGATACACAAAATTGAGCACAACTTGTGCCCGTACGTATGTTTTGTAAACAAACTTTGCGTACATAAAACTGTGTTTGCTTGCATCAACACAATGTTGCCATTCATTTGTTTGCATACATACTTTTACACACATCCGCGTTGTCAATTACAATTTTTCATTGTATAATAAACCAAAGCCAAAAACCACCAAATGAAAATAGTTCATTTATCTATAATTAACATTATTAAACATCGATTTTAAATTAATTTAATAAAAATTTAAATTTTTATAAGGTTATTTTGTTAATGATTTTAAATAGTTCTGCTTGGCAACACTGTGCGGTGAGAGAGCACTCAGCTGACACGGCTTCACGGCAAAAATCTAAATTTCTCAGGTTACACACGTACAGGTCGCGCGTAACCGTCACACGTACACGTTGATGAGTTTTCATTTACATGGCGCTCTCATAAGTTTGATCGTGTCAGCTGACACGTAACGTACGTTTGCGTCGGTGACTGTGGGCACCATTAGAATCAATCTGTTAAATACGTTGGAGAGAATACACATGATTGCGAGTATACATACATACATGTTTTTTATAAACAAAATCTGTTGTGACGTAGAAATTCTGTTCAAATTTGCAAGAGAGGGTTAGCGATACCACAATCTGAGCCACCTTCTGTATTCTTTTCACCATACTAGATAGTTAAAGACTTAATCGAGGACTTGATAATCCCCAACAAAGGCAAGTATTGAAGGAGAGACATCCATCATGTTCATCAGCTGGGTTATCAAGAGAATTGCCCAAGATTCGAATTGAAATTTGTTATTCTGAACAAGTTTAATTTCTTCGCAAACTAAAGGTGTCGTCAAACATCGAAAAGAAAGTGGTGGAAAATTTCGGAAAGTAATTGCAGAAAAACCGCACCGTTTTTTATGCTCAAAAAGTGATTTGCGAAAAAACATTATTTTGCGATTGCTGTTAAATAAATATTTATAAACGCCAAATTAAATGCTGAAATGAAATTTTATGTACAAAAAAGGAGCAAATCAATTGGCTTAAAAGAACCTTCTCAAACGATTTGTAGGGTGTTTATTCAAATTAATGAATATCATTGACAGCAAAATGATTGAAAAAGTATTATACTTGTCGCTTATTGAACTTTAAGAATGTATTAATTTTTAACCCTTCAAATATTCTTTAAGATCGGACGAGTTTTGCTTAACCAAATAACATGTATAGTGAGTCAAGGTATAAAATAATTTGTTGTAATTTACTGAGAATTGGTTTGCAAAAAATTGATGTTTAGCGAAATGGCTTAGTAAAGACTGGCTCTAAAAGCATAACAATAGACTTCAAAAACTCTTTTTTTCGGTGCTGTGCTTCGGTTTTTGCCATAAAGGCTTAACGGTGGAGATTTTTTCTTAAAATAATTCCGTAACAATAAAGTTAATAATTGCAAGAAAAAATTGGGATAGCTGTGAGCTGCGGAATTTCATAAGAATAAGTCTTAACCTTAATTTGCTAATAGGCCTAAAAAAAAGAATATGCTTAGTATCAAATAATCAATGTAGGCCTTAGCAAAAAATTTAACTTTTACTGTTATATTGCGTTCGTTTTAATGCAATATTAATTTAATTTTCTACAGATTTCTTATGATATCGCATTCTTGTCGTTCTATTATAACGCCGATTTTGAAATTTTCTTCATTCAAAAATTGGGAAGTGGCTATCACAAATGTACCAATGACAAGTAAAAATTTCTATGACAAATAAAATCAAATTAGTGACGCTGCTTTGTTACGCGCTCTCTCGCGTTTATCGAGCCTACCAACTTTATTTGAGCCTTACTTATACGTAGTGTGCCGCTAATTTGTCGCAGTTTCATAAGCTCGATAGCATAAACAAACTAAAGTAGTAACAAGAGAGGGGAAGTTTTTTGATACATACATATGAACTACTTTTTAAATAAAAGTTTGATTATATTTTTGGTAGGCTCACAAAATCGCATACCCATTTAGAATCGACGGCATATCATATATACCATCAACTGGGCATTTCATTGCGCAAATTGAGTGATCATCATCAATAATGATAAAACGATTCGTCGTCATCAATATTGAGCGCTGTCATGCTGTTCAAATGCGAGATGACAGTGGCAGTAGCATCAAATTGGTTGCGACAATTAAACAAAAAAAAAACAAAAAAAATTATTTTCTGTGAGTATTCACGTAACGTGTGAGATCGATGGTGCCCAGTCGAGGCAGCGATCATTTTATTCTTCAGAATGTGATTGTTAGTCTGATATAGTACTGGTTGTCTTATTATAAAGTTACAGACATACCTACATTTGATTGCATTTCTTCGAAAACATAGTATGTATGCAAAAATTGTATGCGTGTGTGTGTGCCACTAAAATCACATAACCAGATTTTTGATTTGACAATCACAGATTGTGATCGCGAATGTAACAATGGATGCTATGCGCTATTTCGTATTTTTAGATTGCCATAAATACTACACGAGTAGCTGTTGACAAAGCGTGAGAAATAAGTTTGGCCTATAAAGCAAACTTTTTGCAGGGTTTTTTTTTGGAGAAGGTGAAAGTAGAAGTATGCAGAAAGTAAGCAGTAAATGAAAAAGTTAATTAGCGCAAAAAGGTAAAAAAAATTATTTTCGGTGTGACTTAAGATTCATATACATATATATGTAGATACTGAGTGTGTTGAGTTGGTGCTGAGTATGAAATTGGGTATCTTCAACTTACTTAAGTACTAAAACTCAGCACTGGCTACTCATGGGCATAGCCAGATTGGGACTGACGGAAAATTTTAATTTTTTTATTGGCTACTTTAATATAATTTTAAAAGAAAATAAACTATGCATTTTTAAAATGTACTAGGAAATATAGGGTAGCGAGGAGGAGGTCACGGTAGTTTCTACAGTTATCCAAGCCGCAGCTCTCATTGATTGTGTGGGTCCTGGCAGGGCACCGTCTAATGGGAATTCATGCGATCAGCACCAACATCTACTGCGGCAACTGATTGTAGGATAAGGAGGTGGAATCATATCAGCACTTTTTACTGTCCTACCTTCGCGAGACTGAGACTGAAGAAGAGATTAGCCAGCTCCGTAACTTCAATAATTGCCGTTCTGGTTTTACTGTCATAATGGATTCCAAAGAGTCTATGTGAGCTCCTAGGAGCAGCCACTTTAACCTAACATAACCTAGTTTATATTTATTGAATACTCGTAAAACGACATGAGCATAGTTTGAAGTGAATGACATAGGAAATATGTTTGCTTATGATTTAGACTTATCACAACGCTTGCAGCAATAATTTGTCTTGTTTTTGTGTTATCAATAAAAAAAATTATCAACTAACGCTACTTTGCTTTTTCATATTTTCAATCTGCGTTTGGACGAATAAATGTAATGAAGCTGGTTACATCCTGAAATGTCAATCATATTGGGATGACAGCAAGGCTCTTCTAAAATAATTGGCCAATCGCACCAAAGTCAGGTTGTGGTGGGTTCCGGGACAAGGACTGGCGGTATCGCAAGACTTGTTGCTCAACGACGTCTGCGCGGTCCAGTGCCCTTCTGTGAGGAATTCAAGATTTACACTGCAGAAGTAATAAGAAAATGGGAAGAGCAATCCACTGGTGTATGGCAAAGAATAAATAGTAATCTAGGATATTCATATAAATCTTAATCGGGAGACTCTGACTGCAAATTAAGATACCATCTTTGTAAGATGGGACGTCCTGCAGAGTCACAGCAAGGGTGTGGCGAGTGTAGTGTTGCTGGAAATTTTCAAGACATTTTTTCAAATACTTATATTTTTCCTAAATTTTTTTAAGCTTATGCTCAAAATAACTTACGAAATATGTTATTAATATTCATCTGAAATTTCTTGAGAAACCAGCGAAATAAGAGTTGACAAGTCCCAGCATATATTCGTAAATATCTAGAGTTGTCGATGCTATAAACTTTTGTGCCTCGTAAATTATGTCGATCCTTATTACAATAAGTCTATAGTTTTCAACGGAGTGATCCTTTCGTAAATAATACATAGGTACACATTTATACTTCGCTAAATTTTTCTAATTTTGTAACTCCAGCAAACTACATTAGAAAAATTTACCGCTGTTCACAGTCAGTGGCTTCGAATTCCCAGTTCAATTTCTTGTTGAAGTGAGACTATGGAACTCTTTCTGGTTTCATGAAAGGAACCACAACAGTTTTCGTTAAACTATATTTTAGTTTTCATTCTTTTGGCCAAGGTGAAATTCAAACATTACAAAAACGTATGTATAGGTAAACAAAATTTACTTTTGTAGCAGATGCTGAACACCGTCTGTAAAAAGAAAATTATCAAAAGTCAACCAGAATTTTTAGTAACTTTCAACTTGCACTTTAGTAAAATTAAGATGGGCTACAAAATTGCATACTTAATTTTTCGAAAAATTCTGATTGGAAAGTTTGAAAATTGTATATATGTATATTTCTTTGTTTTTTTTTTGAATTCGATGAGTTTTTTGGGAATTTCGTATAAAGTTTGACACTTTTATTTATATAGTTTATGTTACAAAACTAGTTATAGTTTTATAAAATATAATTGAAAATAAATTAATAAACAAAAGTGACCAACTATATTTCCACGAAAATTGTGGACCTCCACAGGAATTATAAAATTAATTGTGCTGTAAGACTTTTGCCAAAATATTCTAAAAACTATTTGGATTTACGAGAGCTGCACCGATTTCAAAATAACTCTAAAAACGGCGTATTTATAAAAAAATAGTTTTTAAAAATATTTTTACAAAAACAAAAAATCACGTCAGATGATAGAACAGTTTAAACTTAAAGTGCTTGCACAAAAATTTCAATGGGGCGAGAGAGGGGTTTATTTGGAAAGAAATAAATCGAATGAGAAAATACCTTTTACAATGATGCCTCTTAATCGGTTTTGTTTTGGCTGATCCAATCTTCAAAAAAAGGTCAAACACAGCATCAAAAATTTCATTACGCCTCATACTATTTTATGATCTGACATGATTTGATTGAAAATCGGCGAAGCCCACCTAAAACTTAATGTTATTGAGAAATATTTTATATGTTGTCTTAAAATATAATGAATTTTATAATTTCGATGGAAAAATGGGCCAATTTTTTTTTTGTGTGAAGTAATGAACACTAACGTACACTTTCTTCAAAACAAAAAACAAAAAACTATGCCACCCTATTGTGTTTTGCAAATATTTCATTAAAAAAAAAAAATTCCAATTGGTTCAGCAGTTTGAGCATCAAAGCGTGACGAAAATTATCCATATAATCAATTTTATATAATAGTATAGATATATCGATAACGCGAACACTCTCAAAACGTGAACAATTCTGTTTGACTACTCTAAAACGTGAACAATGCGAGAAAGCGCTGTATAACAAGAACAATAAACATTTCAATGTTGGCGTGCAGTTTGTAGTGAGTTCAAATAGTTATGCACATGGGGAAATTCGCTAATAGAGTTTTATACGTTTTAAATGTGTAAATATGCATTAACTTTATATTTGTTTGACAATCGAAAATGTGAACACTTTTTAATCAGTTCAGGTTATCGAAATTCCTATCCTTAATTTTTAGTGAAATCAATGACGTGACGTGTATTTTTAAGAGCACGGATAAGTCGAAAGTCACAGGCTATGCTTTTGTGTTTAAACATCAATATTTTATTTATTGCAAATTGAAAAAAAAAAATTATTACTTAAAATAAATTCAAAGCGCTTCAATATTTTATCAATTAAACATTGTATGTACATTAGTATGCACATATGTACATACATAGTTGGGTAACAATTCACTAGCGAGCGCCATCAATGCAAATCGCAACAACTACAACAAGACGAACAACAGCTGCTGCATTGCGATTGGCCGAAAGCAACAGTACGTTAGCTGGTTGGCTGTTGGTTAGTGCGTTGCCAGCGACTATGGCGCCCAAATGTGTTGCTCAAATATTTGCTTTGTTGAATTATCAAAATATTTTAGCTTACTCTACACAAAAAAAAAAAACAAAATGAAAAAAAACACAATTAATGCGTTGATGCTGGTGCATTGATGCAAATGGAAAAAGTAAATAAAAATCAAGTGAGAATAAAAAGAACATGCAGTTATTTCAATTAGAGTGGGTAGGTAAAGACGACTATTCAATCTTAAAAAAAATCCAAACTGTTCAATGGAAGTAATTGAAATTAATTGAATGATTTTTCATATTCACACGAAGTGGATGAGCTAATGTACGAAATAAAAAACAAAAAACAATATTAATTATTTAAGCACAAAAAATTAAATGGTGCGGATAAATCCCCAGCTAAGTTAATTAAAAGCAAATAAATATGAATGAAGGCACACAAAGTTAATTGAAAGCTAAACTAATTTAAAATATTACAAGCAAACATTTCACAAAAATTCTTCAAGTGTATGTATATCCAAGGTGAATCCATAGAAGGTGATGTGATAAAATGATGCGAGTAAAATGCCAATATCTGAATTCGCCCAGTATTGCTCATGCACATATTTTGTTTGTGTAAACAAAACAGCACAGGCGAATTGGGAAAGAAGAAGAAGCAATCAACTGCGACAAGTAACACCGCCAAAGCGAATTCATCTAAGGTGATAGCATCCTATGAGCTGAATGCATGTTCTTCTTACCAAATTCGCTGTGTTGTTTTACTTGCACAAACAAAATACATGAGCTGTACTGGGCGAATTCAGTTTTTGACATTTCACACGCGAAATTACACAAACAACATACACAGCGGACTCGCCTTGCTTATCTTGCTATCACCTTCTGTGGATCCGACTTGCAACACCGCTTTATATGAATTCGCCTTGGTAAATGGTATTATTGAAAAGTTGGTTACAAAATTACCAGTCATGTATAGATAGGGTGACCATCTACTTCCATGTAGAATATGCGACACTGTATTTGACAATTTGGTTTTACATCTGTGCTTGTCGTTCGCTTAATTGGTGTTGGCAAAAGTTGAAATATACCTTTATACAATATAATAATTCAAAAATATTGGGGATGGATTTTTTGGAAAATTTGATTTTAAGTTTTTCTTTGGAAAAAAATTCTTATAAAGTTGAACTTCTGCTGCTCGAAACAACATAGTTCTATGAAAATGTTTGACCTATGGAGATTTTGAGTTATAGAATACAATTTTTTTCCAAGAAAGAAGATGCATCTTAAATAACGAGTAGATATATTTATTAATTCAAAATCAAGTTCATTCTACAGGCAAACGTTAATGTTGCAATAAATTAAAATAGTCTACGTTTAGTGACTGAACCCCGACTTTAGTTTTAGAGTTTTCAGTAAAAAAAAGGCTGTATTTTGTATGATATTGTTTAAAATTGTAGAAAGCGTATTCTCTGGAATATTTAAATTTTTCTGATTCGCCTTACTTTTTCTACAATATGAGAGTTCCACAACATTATTCGAATTACGGAAGCTTTGCCTAAATCCTTAGTCGGGTTATGGAGAAATTCGAGTTAAAGGCGTTCAAGTTTTGAAACTAAAAATGAGTATATTGATCCCTAAACACTATTGCCACTTAATTTTGTTCGAGTTATAGGAAGTCGAGTTACAGAAATTCGAGTTGTGGAAGTTTGACTGTATTATTAAAAACTACCAGATTGCGGTGATTTTATTGTGTTATCCTTTTTCGTTTTGGCAGAAACATTTTCTTTCTTTCAGGCAGCAATGCCTATTAAAACATTTTTAAATTGTTTTAATTTGTAAAATAAAAACCATCGTCCATAAATCGTGTGGCATCTTTTTCAAACATTATATGATTAGCGATTTATTGTGTTTTTATATTACCATCATGTGATAAAGAATTGTAGTGGCTACGACTAGTCGACTAGTCGATTAGCACCATATATTCGACTAACCTTTCAATTTCGACTAACCGCTCACCGTCGAGTAGTCTGAAAATGGACTAACCGAAATTATTCGAATAGTTACAGCTAATCACAATAATTTCATACAAATCTTCATTATAGTGGAAAATGAGTTTTGTCAATAAGCACAAACATTCACACGCATATGAAAAACAATAAATTACTGAAAGGAAATTACTAGTCCAACAATCGAAACTTAACGGTTAGTGAACTATGTAGTGGTTTCTATTCGGTAAGTCGAAAAAATCGAACGGAAACGGTTCGTCGCTTATGCGAAATCGATTACTTTTTAAACAACTTTTGCTAATCGATTAACCGATTAACCGATTAGTCGACTAGTCGATTAAAAAAATTTTGAAGGAACTTTTAATCAATCGGGAGAAAATATCCCGATTTGAAGAAAATATTACGACATCAAAATAAAGAAAATTTGTCTTCGGCCCTTCTTTTTAGTGTACCTGATAGGAAGTGACCATCTGCCTTGGCTAAAAAATCATATTAAATAAATTTTCTTCTATCAGTCTAGACATTGTGTCCTAATCTTATGAACCTAAAATGCTGAATATAAATGTTGGATAGAGACGATTTTGAAAGTGCTAAGTAACCGATTAAAAAAATATCTTTTTTGATACATTTTTAAATTAAATTAAATGAAAGATGTATTCCGTCAGAATTATAATAAAATAGAAGTAGATCGGCGATCTTTGTGATATGAAAAATGATTGGCTATGCAGAAAAACTTGAATCCGCACGCACCTCATACCACAAGTTAGAGAGAAAGTTTAGTGAAAACTCTTTTCAGGGTTGCATGTATGTACCTAATTAACTACTGCTTTTTGAGTATTCATAAATGGAACCGAGAAATAAGAGCTCAGTGTGAATTTCCTAGTTTGCAATAACAATCATCTAGCGTCATATAATATTTTGCATTTGCTAAAATGTTCATTATTTATCTTATTAATTTTTATTTGTTCATGAATTCGTATTTCTATGTTACAATTATTTCAGCCTTTAACATGCGACCCTGCGGCTCATTTTGACCACGGACAATAACGGTTATAACGGTTAGTTAGAATGACAAGAGAAGAAAAGGAAAGCTTGCTGATGTTATAATTTCAATTATCGTTCAATTAAATAACCAATGGCATTTTTTAACGTTCTTTAAATAAGTTTCATTTCTTTCAAAAACTCGGCCCCTGATACTAGATAAAAATAGCCAACGTTTTTATTTTTTTTCTTCAACAAACTATTACGTAAATAAGTATGAAATAATTTAAGAAAAATTATAACAGCAATTTAGTAAATCTATGCAAATGCCAGAGTTAGGCTATTGAAATAAAAATGTAAACAAGTTTTTTATTTTCCATTTTATTGTTTTTTGTTTTAATATAATTTGTTTGCTTCTGATGGGCAAAAGAAAGGAGCAAGTAAACATTGTTGAACCGGGCAACAGCATTGCTGCCAAAGGAGAATAGTTACAAAGCGTATAGGAACTGCTTAATTACCGATTAATGTCAAAGTGTGCAACATGTTTTCGCAAAATTTATCTGCGATATTAATTTTTATCGCTAACGACGTAGCAGCAGCCTGGTGGCGATCGAGATACGAGTGCAAAGGGAAACTACCAACTGGGCACGAAGAATAAGTGCTATCAAAAGTTGTATACTACTACTACTATTTGCATATTTTTACGGCCCAGTCAAGGCATAGTTGACAGCTTTAGGGAAATGAATTTCTCACATACGGATACCGGAGTGCAGAGTGTTGGCCTAGGCAAATATTATGATGGCATTCTGTCGGATGAAATGGGCTATCATCGATATTACAAAAATCAAAAAAAAAAAAAAAAAAAAAAAAAGCAAAAAACAAAAAGCCAAGCAAGAAAATAAAAGGTGGTTAAAGCGAAAAGAATAAACGGTGTAAGCGTGGTGGTAGTGTGCGACTGACTCTGCTGTTGCCAACTGTCGACGAATGGCACATAAAAATATTTTACAGTTTTTTGCGCCAAACAGGCGACACAAAGTACTACTACATACATATGTATGTACAATACATAGGAGTGTAACTGCATTTGACAACGGACATTGAGCTGATGTTGCAATTTCGACGAACCGTTGGCAACTACTTTTCTCTGAGACTTTCAACAAGTGATTCCTAAAATCATTTTGTAAGCGAATTTATGTTACGATCAGTGAAAAAAAAATTAAGAAAAAAAAACCAACTACCGAAACAATTGTCGTTGTACGCTGCAAAATATCGACGCGCTTGTGCACACGCAATCGCTAACTTACTCGGCGCGTTTTACGATCGATGGCTACTAGTACCGACCGACCACAACCACATTGACTACTTGACATTTTTAACACTAATTCAATTTTATACAGCATTAAAATGGCGTTGAAATGCAAAACTTGTTTGGCGAAAAAATGAAATGCACGCAAACATTTGTTGCACCAAATCAGTCACAAAAGCCGCAAAAAAAAAACAAAATCATAAAAAAGTGGCGAGAACAAAGTACGTGAAAGAAATAAAATTAAAAAAAAAAAACATATAGGGCAAAAACAAAAAAATAAGAAATTAATAAGACTGTCGATTATTTTTGACGCTTTCTGTCTCGGCACAACTCGCTTGACCCGCTCAACACCACTCTCGTCGGCGATTGCTCCCCATAAGAATCGGCATTAAATTAAAATGTAAATTATTTTTGTTTCAGCAACGCGCGTTAAGATAAATTTTACGACTATTGCACTCGCTCCCGGTCACCTCTCGACGAAAAATCACATTAAGTTCACACACATTACGCTTGTCTGTGGGTATGTGTGTGCGTTTGTAGCTACATTAAGGTGGGGTGCGATATATAATCAAAAACATGAAACAAAACAGTATAAATTCGTCCGAAATTGTTTGGTTGTATCCAGCTACTGTTCTTCATCTACTGAAAATGAGTAGGAAAAACTAGTTTTTTATGAAAAACAAAACAACTTTACAAATTGTCTCTTTCACTAAATACCCACCGATTACACAGCACTTTTATTCCAGGGAGCTGTGGCAAAGAATTTTTTAAATTTGATAGTTTAAATTTGGCAAATTTTGTTTTCAAATGTAAAAAACCAGATCTAAATACTTTTCGCTTCTTTATTTACTAAAATATGTCAGATTTAAAAAAAAAATTACAGATATCTTCGACTTAAATAAATTTTTTTAAATTATATAACTTATCTATTACTTAATAATAAGTAGTGATTGAAATTGCTAAATGCGTAACTTTGTGTAAACTTCGTTTCAATTTTTCATTCATTACTCTTTGTTTTGAAAAGGTACTTTTATTATATTTATATTTTTCTAGGTTGGCTTAAATAGTTAGCGATCATGCGTACCAAATTTATGTTAAATCGCATCATATCAGCACATCATCTGATAAAATCATATGATCGCATCGTGAAATGTAGCCTTTGACATTTATTGTTTCGATTTTTATCAGACAAAAATATATAAAATTATTTATAGTATTAATTGCACTTAAAAATAAATACTTAGCTACAAAAATAGCGACACTAAAATTTTCACATTGGCATGAGAAACTGACAATTTAAGTAATTTGATTTAGGAAAAAGTTAGGCAAGAAGATCTGCTCCCACTAAGGGCACAAATTTGGCCACTTTCCAACTCACCTACAGTTACAAAAGCAAGCGCAAACTATCCAACAGTTCATATGATAACAAAAAAACCTCGTTTAACAAACTGGTAAATTCGTATAACAAACTGATGAGATCACATGATGATATCTTATGACGACATCATATGATGAGATCATATGATGAGATCTAACGATCATATTAAGCCAAACAAATCTTATTATTAGAGCCAATCTAGAAAAAGGAATATAACCATTGTTTTCAGTAAACTGCGCGCTTGGAAAAACACTGGTTTATTTGTTGGTGAAACACTTTAATGTATGTACATATGTGTATTGAGATGCATCACTCCCCAAACAAAACAAAAATGTGTACTGTTTTTCCAGCGGAAATATAAAATTTTATATATTTAATAATAAAAAATAGTTTCGAGAAATATTAAGATTTACTTGACAAGCCGATTTGGAAGCAGTATCAAAAATCTCATTAATATGATTCCATTCATCTGTAAAACCATTATTTTTTAGAAGTATTTCTAAATCTGTTCAGCTCGCGTAAATCTTAAAACTCTGCAGAAATATTTTAGTGGAAATCTTAAAACAAATGCTGGAGAAAAAGCGCAGTTTTCTTTTTTTTTTTTGTGAGACACCATAATGTACATACGTACAAAATATGTATGTATTCAAATAAGTATGCCGCCGCGTTCATTCAGCTTAGCTAAATCGCAGTGGTATCTCAACGATTGCCGCTCGTATCTTTTGTAATTTATAACAGTGTCAGCAAGTAAACGCTGAAAGTGTCAAAAGCAGCTACAAAAACAAAAAATATAAAAAATTAACAATATCCACAGCAGCAGCAGCAGCGACAGCAACAATGCAAACTCTGTTTGAGTGGACCATCATTGCACATCGGCATTAAAACGACCAAACATAAACCGTAAACGGAACAGAAACCAAAAAAAAAAAAAGCAGAAACAGAAGGTAGGAGCTTGGGCATTTTAATGGACACATTGGTCGACTGTGTTGACATGTTATGGCCCCCACAAAGAATGTGCTGATCCACAAGCGTTGACTAGCTTTTACTCTTGCTATGTATTGCTATTGTTTTGTACTTTTCACTTTTTCACATCATTCTGGCTCGAAAGGATAGCAGTTAAAAAAACGCAAGTATTTATGTGCCTTCTCTAGATATTTGTATGGAAACGCGTTGCATTATTGCTCACTTTAGTGATACAGTGTAACTACCAGTCGATAAGCACAATTCATGCATATTCAAGCCGTTGATCTGATCACAGCAACTTCCCATTCAGTCGATCGATCGTTCCATCCATCGCAGCGAAACGATCGTATGCTTTGCCATCCAAGCGCCTGCGCCTGCGCCGTCGCTCTCTTATTCACCGACGTAGAATACCGCGTTGTCTTTTCAGTCATCACCTATAACTTATCCACTTTTTATTGCTACTTATTTTTGTTTTTTGATATTTATTCAACAAGTGATACTTTCAACTCATTCTTGGCTTCGAAATTAACATATTCTCTGTTGTTCTTCGTTTATTTTCCCACCAAGCTTACACTAAGTGCCAGCTGCTTGGCATTCGTCTCAAAATAGGTGAAGATGGTGTCATTGTTTTCGTTGCTGCTGTTGCTTTTATTGCGGCTGATCGATTTAGTAGCCATGTTTCAGTTGATCGCAGCCACTTTTCATTATACTCGTCGTACGCAGCTTCAAAATTTATTTTGTTGCTTCATTGCATTACGTTGGCACTGCGCGCCTGCACTCTCCGTCCGTCCGTTCGGCGAGCAACGTTCACCTTCGCGCAAACAGGTGGCAACTCACATTTGCATAAACAACTTTTCAATATTTAATTTCATATAGATTATTGATTTTCTGACGTATTTTTACTATGTGCATCTGCATGCCAGTTTTTCGGATATTCTTCTAAGGTTTTCCGTCTACACCTTCTAGCCCTTCTCTCTTGTGCTTCTTTGACGATGGTTGTTTCTATCGTTAATTTATAGCAGCGGCAACATCACTGAAGCCGATAAGCCAAAGAGTCAAATCGAAAAATATTTTTTTACAGGTGCGGCAAAAAGTAATGGCACAACTATTTTTTTTTATTATTCTCAGTGATTTTTACGCTACAAATTTTTCATACATTTTTTTCAAAGAATTGGTTACGTATGTCACATAAGTCAAGATTTCAGAAAACTCTTAAAAATTCCGAATTCATTAAAAAAGAATTCATTTAAATTGCAAAATATTGATAAGAATTTTTTTTTCTTTTAGTAGAATAAAGTACAAGTTTTAAGTGGCTAAAAACTCCCGTTGATTTTTTAATGTTTTTTTTTAATAACGCGTGAAAATTTTGTACTGCAGTAACCGGATAACGGGCAAAAAATGAATTTTATGACTAATTATTTTTATCGCTGGCAGATAAAAAAAATATTATGTAGCAGAGTTTGTCATTTGGTTGTGCTTTTCCATCGGAATTATTATAAAAAAAATATCGATAATGTTTTAAATTTTTTTTCGTTTTCCACATAAAAAAATTTTGTTCATGCCTTGCATTAAAAAAAAAATTGTGGAAAATCAACACGAATTTTAATTGCTTAAAACTTGCGCTTCTTTATGCAACAATTCATTCGGCTACAAAATTCTATAGCCGCAATTTTTTTAGAGGTACAGATTAAAAAGTTGCAACTTGTTTTTAAGTCTTGATTTTTTGGGAATTTCATTCAAAATTTCAAAATTTGGACTAATATGATTTTTGTTGTGGATTGATCAATATTTTGATAGAACATTAATGAAAAAGTTTCAGCATAGAAAAAAAATAGCAAAAATTCTACCCGAACTGTTAGCTACTTAAATCTTGGGATTTCTTATATTAAAATTTAATGGGCAATAAAATTCTATAGTCGCAATTTTTCTCGAAGTACATATTAAAAAGTTGTAACTTGTTTTTAATTACTGATTTTTTTGTGAATTTTGCTCAAAGTTTGAAATTTGGACTTATATGGTTTTTATGGTAGAATGATCAATATTTTGATAAAAAAAATAATGAAAACATTTTACCATAAAAACTATTGTAAATACGTAATATGAAAAAAAATTACTGTGCGGATACTTTTTTTCTGCACTGTATGCACATATGTAAATAAATTTTTTTTTTCAAAAATCAACGCTATTAATGGGCTATAAAATTCTATAGCCGCAACTTTTCTCGATTTGTTTATTGATTTTTTGAAAATTTGTTCCACTTTCGAAATTTGGACTTATATGGTTTTAGTTGTAGAATGATCAATATTTTGATAAAAAAAACATTTAAAAAAATTTTAGCAAGGAAATTATTGTGAATACGTAATATAAAAAAAGTTACTGTGCCATAACTTTTTTTCTGCACTGTATGTACATATGTAGTAGTCGTTCAAGCATATAAGTATTAAAAACCACACAGTAGAAATTTGTGCAGCATTTGCGAACTACTGTTAAACTACCTTTTTGAAAAATATCTACACAATTATTTTTTTAAGTAAATGTTTTTCGTTTGCTTTGGTTTTAAAATTTTTATTTTTTATTTTTTATCTCTGACACGATAAATGTGCGTGAATATGTATAAATTAATACATAAATAGTTGACTATACTTATAATTTACATAACATATGAATGCATGTGTATAAGTTATGTGTGTTCGTTCGGCTATTTTGAATAATGCAATAAATAAAATATTTTTCGGTGGATATATTGGCCTGTCGCTAACAAGTTGCCTGTCATTTGTCATTTGTTTTAGCTACTTTCGGCTACTAGCGGGCGTGATCTTTCTAAAGGAATGTTAAGCATACATATTTACATACATACGTTCAATATTTAATAATAAAAAAAAGTTTTGAATCTAAGCGAATGGTATTTAGGCAATTTTTTTATTTAAATACAAGGAACACAACTGCTTTTTGTATTTTGTTGGTAGATAGATATATTTATTATTAATATATTTGAAGAAATGGCTTATAGCACAAAACTCCATGGGGGGCTATTGCCTTAGATTCAATCGGCATAAAGACAATTAATATATTAATAACAAAAAAAAAATGTGGGCCAAAAAACACAGGTTTGAAGCTAAGCTCATTTCTCTTCTGGCTGTTAAGGTGTAATTTGCTAACTGCTCCCAAAAATCCACGCAATAAATGCACCCACTATTTTCATACTTATCCAAAAAAAAAATGCATACAATTTGTCTCAATTCACAAATTAATTTTAGAATTGAAGGGAAGTTTCATAGCAAAGAAACTCATGCAGCTACTTATTTAAAGTACCATACTCTGGATGTGAAGTTACTAAAGTCAGAATTGATGTCATAAATGATTATGGTAATATTGGCACTTCAGACCCTCTATTATCAGCTGACAGGGGCAAATAAGCGAAATAATTGACAAAAGCAGTGGTTTTTCCTAGTTGGTTAGCGAAATAGAGTGAATTTTGTTTTGCTAAAAAATCGTGATATTTGTATTGAAATATTAAACATGACGTGCGTTTTCGATTATTACTATATTTTTTCAAATATTTGATTTGCAGAATGGTTTCATTAAGAAAGAGGACAGATAAAACGCTCCGTTTCATTTCAATCTTTTTCAATATTATTTAGTCAGTTACTACTAGGCTACATTGTGCCCGTTTCTTTGCAACCGACTTGCAAAAGAACACTAGGTAGGATAACAAATTGCATGCGAAGCAACAACACTAACTCGAAAAAATATGCGAGTTGAGCGAACTCGGATAAATGATATCCGATCTGAGATGTAGTGTTGGGAAATGAAAAAAACTGCGGTATGGTGAATGTGCCGGAAGAAAATACATGAGAAATTTTAGTTTAAGGCCTAATTCGTGCATTATTTGCATAGTACTAAACAAATCGCAACTTACATGAAGGAGGCTAACAGGGTTGCTTATGCAACTCAAGGAAATTTTATTCGAGTTAGAGCGTTCTTTTGCAACTCGGTTACATTAAAACGGGCCCATTATTTATTTAAAGAACGTAATTCGAGAGGTGGTGTTGTGTTTTATGTTTAGTGAGTTTAATTGCAAAGCCACTTGTTGTTGTAAAAATAGTGAGATTACTAAATGATTACTACATCGTGCCTAAAATTTAACTGCCAAACTATGTTCGTTTGTGATAAATTTTTTTTGTTTTATTAAAAATTAAAAAAAAAAACCAATAACCTAAAAGAAAAACACCACAGCCAGTTTACCAGAAATGAAAAACCTGAAAGCTTGCAGTATTCGTGAAGAAAACTTTCCGAGCCTTGATAAATTAGATTCGAAGAAGAGGTTGGGGCAAAATTTGGTTTATTTTCCTCTGTCTGATGATTTTCAACATGAAAGCGAACTATTAGCCCACTCATATTTAGCTGTAGAAAATTTCGGGAGTATGCTATTTTTTTAATGGATTTATGAAGTTAAGCAACCACATTATTACGGGTCCTAATCCCTATAGGTACTAAAGTTCCGCAATTGGATGTGTCATAACCATAACCATTGCAATTAGCTATCCGGATAAAATGTATTGACACTCTAACACCACAGTAATAACTATAACCGTAGGTATCAATTGAATTTTGACTCTTCGCCATAACCTAAGCGAAAAGTTATTTTGATATTTGTAATAAAATATCTGCAAATTAAAAATGAACGAGAAAATTTCTTTGTCTAAGGGCCATTTTCTCAGGACTATCACTGCTTCCAACATAGTTCGTTTCATTTTCGTGAAATCTACGAAGATATGTAAATTCTCAGAATGTATTCATTCGTAGGTATTCGGACTCAGTGCCACCATTTTCGTAAAATATTCGCAAATCAAGCAATAGGGCTGGTTCTTTCTAACACGGCAATAATTGAAACCGCCCGTTAGCTTCGAATGACATTTTCGCTTTCCTCTGCTATGCGAGATGATAATTCATTAACTTCAACTACAAATTTTTTTCAAACTGAATCAAAGTAAACAAACTAAACAAACTGCCAACCGCAATGAATATCAGCTACTTACATACATATTATTGAAAAAAAAAACAAAAAAAACAAATACCGTTTAACAATCGCAATTTACGTCACAATACTTGGTGTGCTACTAGTCCGATATTTTTATCACTTGCTTTGACCTGCGCCAATATACACATATTTATCATTTAGTTAAGTGAAATTTATTTCCCATCGAGCGCTAAAGATTCAATCCATTGATGCGTTCATTTCTATGCGCATAAATTTAAATTGCAAATTCAAAACACACACATACACATACATATTTATTTTTAGTCTGAAAAAAAATAACACATAAAAAATTTAAGCAAATAATGCACATACGAAGATCAGTCGAAAAAAAACGAAACATATACTTAAAATTTCTTCTTTTTTTTTTTGGTTTTCAAAAACAAAAATTTCACATAAATTTCACCAAAGTGTCTGTGCTTGCTTACTTACATACATAAATAAAAGCTACAACAAATCTGTGGCGATTAAATTTTGGCAATAAAATTGACTACTGCATTTAAATTCAAGAAACCAAGGTGATTGGCTCGTGTTGAGCGCACTTTTTTTTTTAACGAGCGAGTTTACTTTTTGTTTGAATTATTTTAAATTTTAAAGTGGTTTTTATTTGTTAAAAAAATGAAGTAAAAAAGAAAAAATAAAGCCAACAACAGAATTTGTAAGTCATTTTTTATTTGCAATAATTGTATTGAGCGGCAGTATTTATCGTTTTATCGGCATAAAAGTACAATACACGCTCTGCATGTTTTTGTTTATTAGTTTTTATCAATAAATTCGCGGACATATTTGTATAGATTCTCTATAGACTTATTTATTATTATTATAACTTAACATTGAACAGCTGCTTAGCTTTTGTTTGGAATTTTTTTTTATTAATACTATATCGAATGTTTCCTATCCAAAAGTATATATCTATATTTTTGCATATATATATTTTTTTTTAAATAACTGTTATCTCGAATTCGCAAATTGAAAATGTGACTTGAAATGTTCTGAAATTAAACGAAATATTGATTTTAAAGTAGGGAGAAATTCAATTCTGGTGATCAATTTGAGCAAATCTCTATTCGGTTACAGACCCTCATCCTCAGTGAATGGGACCAATAGAACCAACTCTCACAACCGAGGTCAATAACCTTGGAGTTATTGTATTCTAGAAAGAAATCTCGAAGACCGCTCCAGGATGATTATTACTGCCCCGTATAGCTGTACGAGGGCAATTTGAAAAATCCGTGCAAAATTTATCTGGCGTCTGCAATAAAAAAAAAATTGGTGTTACCGTATTAAAGTACGAACCTTCAAACCATTAAGCACGAAGTTTCAAAAAGATCTGTCAATTAGTTTTGTTTTTTTGGCAGCCGTTCGAAGCGAACAACTTTTGAGATTTGTGAAAACGAAAAAAATTGAATTTCGTGGTATCATCAAATAGGTACTATTTTCTGTACGCAAGGAAACGCCTGCAAAAAAAAAAAGCGAAGCTTGATAAGCACTTCCCTTGATATCCGCCAGATGGGTGCCGCGTTTGCTCACAACGAACCAAAATGCACCGGCTCACACTTCAATAAAAGCAAAGGCAAAACTGAATGATTTACGCTACGAATTGCTTCCTCATCCTCCTTATTCTCCAAATTTGGCTATCTGTGACTATTATCTGTTTCCGAACTTGAAGAAATGGCTGAGGCCTATTGTCGAGACTTTGATGCAGCCTACTTTTTGGAAGACATCAAAAAGTTGGAGCATCGTTGGACTAAGTATATCGAGCTAAAAGGAGAGATAAAATGAAATTTTCTGAAAGAATTTTGTTTTCACTATTTTTGCACGGTGTTTTCGAATTACCCTCGTTTAAAACAGAATAAAACCATTCATAGTACTCTAAATTTATACAGTTGTAATAGAATATATTTTCTTATATGTGGCTGGCAAGACTTTGTCCGGTGTCAAGATGTATCCTCCTCACCCTCCAATTTATTTTAAATCTTACACCTCAGCTGTCGCTTACCGGATTACTGTGCCGTATACGCTAGAACGGCTTGTCACTAGGTACTTTGACAGCCAAGCCGTAATTAAATCTTAAATCCAACTCGCTCCACGTCAATAAGTTTGAGAAAATTGATGCCTTTTTCTAAGAAAAACTCTTTAAAAAAATATAACTTCTTAATTTTAAAAAGAGCGAAATAAGATGTTTCAATTCAAAAACTGTCGAATTAAACAAAAAAAAATTGAAATTTACAAAATATTCTTATATAATTATAAGAAAGTCTGTGAAATTTTGATGTCTTGTCTGTAACTGAGATTTTTTGATTTTTCTGCGATCGAAAGTTTTGACTATACGTATGAATATTAATTATTATTATTATGTATTTGGGAGCATTTTGGAATGATAACCAGGCAGAGTAGAGAGATGAGCCCATTTTTTCAAATATAGAAGACTTGACATTCGAGAAACTAGCACTTTTGAGGGAACACATTTGAACTTTTATAGTTGGCAATCCTATACTGCGATTATTCCATATTGAACTTGAATAGCTCGATAAGGGGGTGTCATCCAACAAAATTGAAGATGAACTTTTAACTCAAAATCATACTTTCTTTCTATCCGCATAAAATATAGTGCGCAGCTTTGGGATATGATACCGTTTAATTTAACGATAAAGACAAATATTGCCAACTTTAAACGTGACAGATGAGAGAAGTTGGATGAGGGTTGCAAACCCGATTGAATTAGTTTGTATGAAACACGTACATAAATAATATCAAGTCTGATAATTTCTACGTCTCACAAAATGCCGTATTGTCATAAATTCATAACACTTCAAAAATTCAGAGTTTTTTCTATTTGAAACCCTTTTCCTCTGCAATCCAATAATAACAACAAAAATTAATTTTAAGCTTTTCGAAATTGTATAATATTAAGAACTTGCCTCACGTTATGACACCATTAAAACCCTCTAGTTGTATTAGGATAAAAATATGTCACACACAGTTTTATACCGCTATGATATGTTAAAACTAAACTAAAGAATTTTAGTTATATCATTTAAACTGTTAAAACGAATTAAAAATTCCACACAGATGGGACTAAGAACCCATTACCCCCCATCCTTCTACATCTTACGTTTGAAAATCTCATATTAAATTTTTCAACAATAGGTATTCTATCTCAATTCAATAGCAACAAATAGTTCGTGTTTGTATGTATATATTTATTTAGAGGGCGATCGTGTCGGTCACCTTTGATTAGATTAAAACATTCAAATGGGCTGAGAACATTTGCTATTCAATCAGATCAACTAGTTATAATGCGATGTAATCTTTATTGTAGTCAACCAAAGATACGGCTTCAGTTTAATAAAGGAGATTCTTTTGCTCTGAACATATCTATGCATGTATATATGTAGAGAATTAAGAAAGAGAAATGCAAAGCAACACAACAAACAGTAATTTTTTTTCTTCCATTTTTTTTTTTAAATCAAAGTGCGGCGTCTTTTAACACCGTCTTCTAAAGCAGATAAAGTCCAAGAGAACATAGGCGACGAAAAATGACGCCACACCGCATTGACTATTGAAAAATTATTAATCTTGATTTATTGGCTCACATTAACAATAGCAGTTGAAGTTTATTTATTAGTTAGCTGTGGTAGAAGGCACAAACAAACAAAAATATCCGAGACTGAGACAAATTGAGAATATCACAAAAAAAAATTTAATTTTCATAAGTAAGTTTTCGATAAAGTCTAAACTAAGTATTTTGGAAACTTAAAAGGCAGCGTGTCAAACTCGCGGTGCATTTGTAGATTTTTTAAAGTACCAGAGCAAGTGGGGTAGACTGACTAAATGGGCATACCCAAAAAGTTTTTTTTTTGAGTAGTTCGGTCTTAAAATCATGGAATACTTGATTTAATGTTTTGTGCTTTTATGTTGTGGAAAAAACGATACTAGAGCTTTTATAATTTTTACAATAAATTATATATAAAAGTGGTATTTTTTTTTTGAAATTCTGAGTTCACCAAAAAAAAATTAAAAAATATTCCACATTATTTTTAATTTCAGGAATCATGAGTGTCGAAAATGAAATGCGACACATTAATTGTAGCGCCCATTAACTAATATATCGCCACATTTATGGTTATTTGCGCTCATCATTGAAATGAAATGTTGGAATTCACCACGATAGAGGATCATTAGTTCATCAGTTGTGTATGTTATGTAAGTATGTATCTATAATTTTTTAAATTTCACGATCATTACGTAGCTGTTTTCTATTAGCGCCACCCTTTTTTTTGCCTTTTGAAAACCATTACTAATTGAAACATAAATTAATTTCGTATGACGACAGTTATGTAGATTGTCAATGAAAGTTATGGCATGTTCCTAATAAAATGTCACACATATTAAATTGTGAACATTTTTAATTCTAAAAGTTAACTTACTTATTTACTTTTTATCACCTTCATAAATTTTCAATTTCTTTGAATTAATGAAGCCAAGTATGATTCTGCTCTAAAACTCATCATCAATTCAAAAAAGCATTGATGTCCAGGGTAGCCTAACTGCAAAGAAAATTCTTCTGAGTTCTATGATCTCCTAACATTAGAATAGAGAGAAAAATTGCACTACGGTTATTAATGTGCTTTAAATGTCTGTAAAATTACTTTGGTTATGAATGCCTCAAATCTCCAAGTGAAATATATGACATGATATTGATATCACATCGCATGAAATCACCCAACGTCATATGACATAATCTCGCCTTCAAATAACAGCAAATAGTAGGAAACCACAAACAATCATAACCTATCATAATTATTAAATAAATAATATATTAATTGATTAAATCAAACTGCATAACAAAAAATTAAAACTTCACATCATAGCACATTATATTCTACCATATCATATCATCGCACAACCTAAAACATCACATCAAATTACATCACTTACAACCCATTGCATCACATCATGCCATATTTTGATCATATCACGTGACATCATACAATAACCTATTGCCAAAAATGAATAAAATTAAACTTTCGTACAAAAAGTTAAGATTCATTCGTATCATCTTAATAAAAGTATACATCATATCACACATCCATCCATCATATGTATATCATATCATTTCACATCTCGTGGAACCTTAACAAAAATCGCAAATATGGTAAGCATACGAGCCATGGTGTGCATACCTTTTGAAACTTTACCACACTACGATCTAGTATCAAAATTATACTCGTATTAAACATCACAGCGAAGTCCTATGGCAATCAGATGTAGTATCGCATTATATAAAATAAGTAACTTAAGAAAATAACACCCACGTGAAATAAAAACCAAACAAAAAAATTTTGTTTAGGTATTTTAGGTATTTTGAAATTTATGAAATACTTGTTTACATCAATATTTGAAGTTCGCTGCAAGCCAAAAACCTGAGCACGTGTACAATTATTTTATAGTAGGTATCCGCTTACAACTCTGGTGGGCATTCGGCGTCTTGGTACTATCCTGATCTTATATTCTATTGCTAGGAAATATATACTAGAGAATGAATTTCATAGTTCTTTCTTAGTTTAGTTATTTTAATTGATATTTAAAACTTGTTTGAATATTTACGCGCCTTGGCCATAAATCTATCAAAATCTGCGATCATACTGTCACTCATGCCATCTAGATTGTTTTAAAATCGTTCGTTAGTGAGTGTGTGCATGCACTATGGTGAAAGTTCAGCTATCTCTTTAATATTTTCATATTTAAAATGGCTCTCCATGCGCCTCTCCTCGCTTAAACCTAACCTTTCTCCATTAACACCACTGCACCCAACCTAAAATTTGTAACCGAACCTACATTGTTTCTTTTTAATTCTGTTTTCCCACATGGTGAAAAGTGCCTATATTCGTATTACGATCTGAGAAAAATGGCATAAACTCCTTTCGATACAGCCGGATTCTAGAAAATATATATTTTAATTCAAGTGCTAGTTATAACTTCCGATTTATGTATTTATTTATTTAATCCATATGGTCTAGAAACATAGCAGTTCTTACAGTCTTTTTGAGACTATTTAAACTTATATAACTAATACAAATTGAATTATTTTATTCTTGAAAACACAAAGAATGTACAAAAGTCAGAGAGAATATCTACCTCCTATTCTCTAAAGACTTTAATTTCATTAGAAGCAAAGAGACTTGTACGAAGGGACCCGATTAGAAAATTTTGAATTGTGAATTTTAGCAAAAGTGACTTGAAAGCATTTATTGATATTTAAAGAGATATCATAACGGAACTACGGCACCAACGAAGGAGCGCATTAATAACCGATTCAAGCCTAAGAATATCGTCTGCGCTTCTTCTCGCACAGAACATTGTCAAGTCATCGGTATACAACCATCATTGCCACCATTATTATTATTATTTTCTCACAAAATCTATTTTATACTTTTTTTTAACTACTGAATTGATTTTGGTAATATTTAAATGGGAAGACTGTGCATATGTTGTAAACTAAGCGTAAGCCTTTCAAATGGGTTCAAAACGAATAAGTTATGCCCGAACATATATAAAACATATATAAAAAATATACAAGATGAAATGAGAACCAACTACTCCTCTTTTTTAAATCGGTTAAAAATAAAGGACATTAGCGCGAGCAGAACAATATTGTATGTGTGTATTTTGATATTGCTTGTGATGTAATATTTTTAAATATATAACTAAATCAACAAAAAAATTTGCCGTCACAATTATTTTCCGTTCTTAAATAGCACTAAACAAATCGCAATTTTCATGAAAGATGCGAAGAGGGTTACACTTACAACTAAAGGAAATTTTATCCGAGTTGGAGTTTACTTTTGCAAATCGGGTACAAAGAAACGGGCCTAATGTCAAACTCAATGATGTTTGCCTTTGAAAGTGCATGGAACTGAGAATTTGGATCTAAAGCCATTTGGCTAATACATAGAGCATTAAATTCTTAAAAATATAGCTTATCAATAACTAATTTAGTTATAATCTTAAAACCAGTAAAATTACGCTAGCATGATCCCTATAAATTTTCCAGCTCAATAGATATGTTGATACATCTACAGTCGTGTGCATGTGTTTGTGTATAAAAGTGAATAACTACATTGTCAGTCGCCTAATGATTTGTGACATTCGTTGGCATAAACAGATTTGCACGCACTCGACTAAATCGCTTTGTCTGATAAGGGGCATAAGCATCATTTTTCGGTTACGTGTGTTTTGTTTCTGCGTTGAAAAGTCCCTTTTCCAAAAGTATTTTTTTTTGTGCATTCTTGCAGTGCGGGGAATGACTTTCTCGCATCGCATACATCATTTGTATCCCATCTAAGTATCCTTAAAGGCTATTTTGCGGATTTTCATGCTTCACTACGCACACCACACCAATAAAGTATATGTATATGTAAGTAAACAGATGTGTAAAAAAAAGAAAAAATATATCGAGTTGTATGTGTGCCTTTTATCTATGAATTTGTTGCACGCATATAAAAGCCACTTCAAATGTCCTTTGTTTGCAATATGCAGCGTAGTGAGTGAGAGTGTGAATTGTGCCTTGATATTTACAAGGGTTTGCGGTGGGTTTGATTTCGGTTACTATTGCTTATTGCTATTGTTGTTGTCACTGTTGTTTGCCGCATGAGTTTTGCCGTTTCATACCTTACACCCCTCTACGGCACGCAACACGATGTGCAGTTGTTGTTTTTCTTTTTTTTTTTTGGTTTCATTAGATTTTTGTGGAAATTTCACAATTACCTGCTAAAAATCATGCTGACTTTGAAGATGCGCCCCAGTGCGCCGAAAAGCAAACGACGAACCGATTTGCCGATCGGCCGACCAGCCAGCCGTTCACTGCTTCAACGATCCACACACATATTGCATGTGTTTTTTTTTTCTATATGAGTGTCATTTCTTGTTTTTGTTGTGCGTACACTTCATACACACACACACGCACGCACGCACGCACGCACACATACATGAATAAATTTTCAATATTTGTTTCGTATATTTATTTTAGCTGCCGTACAGCTCACAAATTGAAGGCGCATGCGCAACCAACCATCCTAACTGACCGATCACACGTCATAGTCACATTGACAGCCACTGGAAACAAAGGTGTGATTTTTCTTTCCGCTTATCGATATTGCCAATTGACTTGAGACACGATGTTTGTTTGTTCTTAGTGTTTGTTTTTTCTCTTCATTTTTTTTTGTGCTGATTTGCTTTGCAGGATATCATCTTATTGTATGTATGTATGTGTTTGTGTTGTGTGCTACTTCTACTCGTATACTTTGTATTCCTCCTTTGTCTGTCTGCCAGCTCGAATTTGAAAATGCAAAAAAAAAACAAAAGATTTGTAGTATCTGTTGAAAATTAGAAAATCTGCCTTTAGTGTACGTGCTGCGAAAAAGGCGTTTGTTGGTTGACGAACGGCTGCTATTCAATGCTTGCAATGCTTGACCATTTGCCTTCCTCATTTTTGAGTGACTTGCTGCATTTCGAGTACCATTGCTGGCTTGCCTCAATTACGAAATAAGTTTGTTGTTCTTTGTTTCAAAATCGGATTATTAACCGTTTTTGCTGTGGTCTCTAACTATTTGGGAAATGAAATGACATCTGGACAAGCTGTTATGCGAATGATCGTGCAAATGGGTGTGCACATGTGTGTGTGTGTGTGTATGTTAATGTCATTGGATTCGTATGACCGCTACGATGGCACGCGCAGCATATTGCTATTGTTGTGTTTCCACCAAAAAGGCGTTTGTTTTGTTCGCAATAATGGGAAGATGATGTTTTTGTAGAAAGCCAACTATTCTTTGAACGTAACAAAGCCAAAACAATAGCTGTAAGGAACATATTTTGCATCTGTTAAGAGGTTTACAAAATGAAATTCGAAGAACAATTGGCGCCAGCACAACCGTTGTGGGAGAACTGTAAGCCATTACGTGGCTGAACAGAAGTGAAAATTATTAATCACATATGCCACATCCGCAGGCCTAAATAGAAGGTTTTAAAACAAATATATTACATAATTTAATTTTATCAGAAACATTAAAGATTCTAGTTATCGCTTGTTTCTTTTTTATTTTATATTTGTTTTTTTTTTTACGACGAGGTAGCATCGAAAACTAAACTATCCAAAAATCGTCTGTGTGGGACTTGAATGCGAACTGAACCTCCTACCATTCAGACCGGGACTACCGTCACCATATTTCGTCGGGCAGTGGGGCACGAACAGCGATGGGTCGCTTCGAAAAAATTTAACTATGCGGTTTTGTAGACCATTCAATTTTACGATAATAAAGTACAAACTTCAACTGGCTGAAAATTCTTTGATCATTTTTATTTCTGAAGGGGTTGTGTCTTTTCTTTCATATAAAGCATTAACAAATTTGACTTTTCTATGGAAAAAAAACGCGAAAAGTTACTAAAACTCAATAAGAATGTTCAGTCACTTGAGACTTACAACCTAAAATTGAATGGGCTATTAATATTAATTAAGAAATTTTGATGATTTTTTTTCTTTTAATTTTGATGAGTTTTTATAAATTATATAGAAAGTTTTAAACTTAGACTTACATGGTTCCTCCTATAGTATTAATTATAAATATGGAAACCCAAAACTTGCCAATACAGAAAACATCAATTACAATTACTCGTTTAACATTCATCATAAAAAAATTAAAAGGATGCGTTAATTAGTTTTCTGATTTTTCGAAAATGTACTCACATACTGGTGTTTTTAAATTTCAGAGATTCCGTAGATATGTATAAATGATAATCGCATTTCGCGTTTTTTTGTACAACATTTCTTCCTAAATTCGTTAAGGCGATATAGTTTTTTACCTTCAATTGATCTCTTTAAGATTTCTTGAACCCTCAAAAACAAATAATGAAAAAAATCATAACACAGATACGCATTCCTTTTTTTAGTTTATGTGTTTGGATTTTTATAAATTGCATGTAGTATTTTGGGAGAGAAGAGAAAACAAATTTTTAAAGAATATATTTGTAGAACCTTTCAACCCTTCAACTTCTGTTTTTAAACCGGGCGTTTTTGATACTTTTTAAATGCAGGCTAACAAATTCACACTATAAGAAATAATAATGAATTAAATTGCTCCTTAAATTGTATTTCCTATGATTTGCTTAAGATTGATACTTTACACATTTATTGAAATTTTTCAAAAATAACATGATCACAAATATGAAAACTTAACCAAACCAAAGTTTCAACTTTATGGTTTAACGCTTTGGGAGTGTGACGTACTCATTTAGCGTCTTCGTTCCGTAATGGAATTTCTCACTCATCACCTTCAATTTTTCGCGCAATGTAATTTGGTTGTGTACAATTTTTATTTCCAAATCCGCACACGTAGTAAACCAATGCCTCTATTACGTGAAAAATTTCCTGGATATGCAGTTTCTCGAAATGGAGCGTTCAATCGCTAACCGTTATCGTGCGAGTTAACATCATAAGCCTTTGCTCTTTCAGACCACATTAAGGACAAAGTTTAACCAAATACTCTGACAACGATTCAAATTTTCAAAAACAGAATCACAATTGTTATTCTCGAAATAGAGTCACAATTTAGCGAAAGCCTGATGAATACGTTCGTCAGAAAAAAACATTCTGTATAAAAGCGGAGACGCCCATTTGGCATGCATCCTTTTTCATTCCTGACCTCAAAGTTCGTAGTTTTGTATTAAAGAAAAAAGTTTCCCTTCCACAAAATAACCGCACTCTTTGTAATTTGAAAATTGAACCTCTCGATAATTTGGTTGAACCATTAAATAAAATTAAAATATAAATATATATAAAAAAAAACATATAACATTTAACAAGAAAAAACAAAATGAAAGCGATCTTTATGAGATCACAATCCACATCACAAATCGATTCCCCACGTTGCAGTAACGCCCAATTTAAAAAAAAATATTAAACATTTATTTATTATAATGACCGCAATGTCGCCATATTAACATTAATAATAACATGTTTATGCGTAAAATATGCATTTATCAAAAAAAAAAGCAAAAAAAAAACCAACAACGAAAAAATAAACTCACTGATCAAAAGCTGTTACGGTCGTTCACGATGATTTCACTTCGTATCTTCGTATATGGAAATGTCAACGCCTCCAAAAATGCGCTTCTACTATAACTACGCTTTGCTTTTTCATAAACCATAACAAATCGATAAAATGGTAGTCTGACTTTAACTTACCGTGTGTATTTAAATATTTATATCCATATGCATATGTATATGTGTGTTTGTATGTATGGCCATAGCATTAAATTTGTTAAGTTCCAAACACCAATTTGTGTTGCATATTTAGTGTGTGCGTTACAAATTTGAAAACAACATTTCTTCCTAAATAACAACATGTCAAATAAATTTCGCCTTTGGTGAGCTGAGCAGCAGAGCAGTCATCGTCAGCCCACTCCAAGATGGTTAACTACTCGTAGCCCCAACGACAAATGGGGATGAGGAGGAAGGCACTGCACTAATGTGGTTGTGGGCATATGGATAAATTTTAAAACATATGTTCCTACTTATGTTTGTATGTATGTATGTAGATGTCGCTGTCACGCCGAATGTATGTATGTGCGTATGCGTGGAGGTATTTCACTATGTGCTAGTTGTTGTAGTAGATGGTTAGGAGTAGTACAAGCTAGGTGCGCTCCTGTGAGCAACAGTTTGTTGGCATGGCGGCTTGTTTGGCTATTGCATAGAAACTTTTCTTCTTGGAATTTTTTGTTGGTAATATAGCATGTTGTTATTATTGTTGTTTTTCTGGTCATATTATATAAGGAAAGGCAAAATGGCACCAAAAACAAAATATTTAGAAATAAATAAATTAAATCGAAAGTGTGCCACTTTGTGACAAAATTGTTTTACGCGTTGCTATAAAATTTAAATACATTTGAAGTGCCACTATAAATTAGGTACATAGATGTATGTATGTACATACAATATATATTTTACATGTATGTATGTATGTTAGGGTGGTTCAATTAAAAATGTTCAAATCGCGATTCTGGTATTCTGGTAGATCGTACCGAATATTTTTGCCCAAGGAACCATAACTCTAAAATGAATTTCGAGTCGGCGGAATTTTTTTTGGTTGTTATTTTCAAAAATACTAAAAAGTCGATCTATTTAATGCATTTCAATTGCAAAAAATAATATTGAAAATATGTATGTAAAATTGGGCAATCTATTTTTCACATCAATTTTTATTTTTGACTGCCACCAAGGGACGATTTTGTACTTTTTTGTGGTTTTTCATCTTTTTTACGGGAAGTTGAAGATATTATTGCACAAATAGACAAATCTTTGACCTTCTTATACTTCATAATACCTCAATACCTCAGCTACATACACTAAATAGATCGAATTTTTAGTATTTTTGAAAATAACTGCCAAGAAAAATTCCGCTGGGTTTCAAATTCATTTTAGAGGTATGGTTCGTTGGGCAAAAATACTTTATACAATCCAGTATCGCGATGATGCTTTGAACTTTTTTTCAGCGCCACACAATTCGACTCACCATACTGTATGTACATCTATTAGGGTGTCTCACCAAAAAAAAATTTTTTCATCGGGATTACAAATTTTTTTATTTTTTAAGAATTCCGCCAAAATATTTCAAAGAAAATATAAAGATTTATGTGAGCTGAACCGATTTAAAATAGGTTAAAGAGTCATTTTTTTATAAATAAAAAAAATTTTTAAATATTTTTCCATAAAAGGCACCTGAGATGAAAACACGGTGTAAGTTTAAAAAGTTTTCATACAAATATTTAAATATTGGTGAAACGGGATAGAATACTTAATAAAATTTGGCAATGCTACCTTATAAGTCCCAAACGGTAAAATTTTGGCTGAATTATTCAAGTTTTTCTTAAATAAATTTTCAAAAAAACAAACACAAGTAAAGAAGTGCTGCCTACGGCCTTGCCTTAAAACGCTATTTACTTTTCTCACACAAAATAAAATACACTAAAATACAATAAAATAAAGTAAAGTAACTATGATAAAATAAATTGCATTTTATTTCTAGAAAAACTAAAAGATTAAGATACATATGGAAATGTAGAGATATTAAGAGCGTAGAACTAATAAATATCTAGTTATGGTCACTATAGGAGGTTTCCTATATTTTTGCACTTATACTGTCTGCTATAGAAGCCCGATCCTGGTGATTTTCATTGGATAATTTGCTTTAATTATAAGTGAAAGGAGTGTAAAATTTCATGTCCTTAGCTGCTTTAGTGTAGGAGTTATAACGTTAAACCTCATGTTTGAATAATCATTTGATGCAAACTATAAGTTATAGAAATCCGATCTTAATAATTTTCATGACACACTTTTCATAGATAATACGGGAAAGGACTGCCAAATTTCACACTCTTAGCTGCTTTGGTGTAAGAATTATAATGTAAAACCTCATATTTCTACAATCAGTTGTATAGTAGCTTTATAATGTCCGCTTTTTAAGCTTAAGGTGTTTTATAATCTGATGTGATTTTTGTGAAACAATTTATTAAAAATCAATTTTTGTTTTAAATGCAGCATTAATCAGACCATCGGCACCTCATATTTTTGCGAAATATTTATGTTGGTGTCTTAAAAAAAATGATGAATTTTATAATAATATTTATATTTATATTTTTCTATGGAGAGTGATGCACCCTAATATACATATGTATGTATGTATGTATGCACCTGCCTCCGTCTGTAAGCCATATGACGCCACGATTAATAAAATATTTATGAATTTATTAATGAATATTCAAGAGCAAACACAGCAAGATGCCAAAAAGCCGAGTGACTATTTTAACGACAACTAAGATAACATGTTCAACTTTGCATTTTCTAACAAAACGCAATGAAGTAATAACTGACATTTTTGTATTTTTTTTTGTAAGCACAATGCACTTTCCAAGCGTAGCATTCTAATGCAAGTAAGTGTAACGTAGTTCTTTAAATTTTCAATTTCATTACAATGTAAAATCCAACTACAATCATAGCAATATCTATAAGTACTGTACATCCTCAGCAACTCTGCGTGACACCTACATGCTCGTACACACACACTCACACACACACACATACATACATACATATGCAGTTTCACACATTCGCCCGTGGCAAACATACACTGCTTCATTTAGCGCTCGCAGCACATGCGCTTTGTAATCGTGGCAATAAGGTTGGATGAGTTCAATAATTGGTTAAAACAACGTTGCCACAATGCCCGATCACGGCAGTGCTGATGGCTACAGACATTCTAAATGAGTGGTGTCCAGCTGTGTTATAGTTGACTTTAAAGTTGGCGCATGCAATGAATTATAGAATATATAGTTTCCGTATTTCAAATGCTGAAATGCTATGCCAGTCTTTATGATAACTTTTTTTTTTAAGTGTACTTTGTGTTTGCGTATATAAAATAAATGTCTCAATAATTTTGCAAGTCTGAACATACCTACATACCTATTATTTAAACATTTATGTTTAAACATTGAAATAAAAAAAATTAACTTAATCCACCAGGTGTAGCCAATCGGGGGTGTGCCGTAAACTCACACTATGGCATTATATGAAGGCACTGCACTTTATTATGGGCGCGAAAAGTTTTGTGAGATGCCAAGAAGAATTTTTGAAGTAAAACTTCTCTACATCACCTCACGCAAGTCACGTAAGAATCACGTCCGGCAAGTCGCATCACGAAGTCACGACATGACGTTTGCATGAAAAAAAAATCATACATACTGAGATAGCGGCATATCAAGATTTATGTAGGTATGTAAATTCTTCAGTACATACATATATACATACATACGCAGTTTGGGACCATTTCTTCACTAGTTCATGATCATTTGAGGGCAAGCTCTGAACAGTTCCGGCACTATTTTGGACTAGATAAGTATTTCGGGACCATTTCAAGACCTTTCAGTAGTTCGGGACTGGTTTACCTCTACAACTGCAACTACTACCATTTGTACTACTACTACTTTTACTGATTACTACTACTGCCAGTTACTACCACTGCAAGTCCTAATTACTAGTACTACCACTACTCCGACAACTTCTGCAACTACTGCTAACTGCCACTACTAAAATTACCTCTATCATTACTTCTACTACTACTAACTACTACTAAAACTATTAATTACCACTACTATCACTGCGACTACCACTGCTAATATTTTTACTAAGGCTACGACTAGTTACTTATACGTTTTTTGATAATTTCTACTACTATTTCTACTAATTTTTATTAATATTTTTACTGATGTAGTACTATTTACTACTACTATTTTATATAATTTACTTGTGCTAGTATTAATTACTTAATTCTACTACTATTTTTACTAGGGCTACTACTAATTACTCCCACTAATTTTACTATTTTCTAATACTATTTTTATTTAAGCTACTACAAATTACTACTATTTTTATACCTTTCATGAGAATGAAATGGTATATTAAGTTTGGTCCGATGTTTGTAAGTGCCAGAAGGAGAAGAGATAGACCCATCAAAAAGTATACCTAAATGATCAGAACGATGAGCTGAGTCGATTTAGCCATGTCCGTCTGTCTGTCCGTCTGTCCGTCTGTCCGTCTGTCCGTCTGTCCGTCTGTTTGAACGCAAACTAGTCCCTCAATTTTAGAGCTATTTTGATGAAATTTGGTGAGCAGGTGTCGTTGTACAAATGATTAAACATTTGTCGGAATCGGCCAGATCGGGTGACTATAACATATAATACAACCGATTATTCAGATATTGAATTTTGCGCCATAACTCCTCCATTTAAGCAGCTAAAGGCTTGAAATTTTGCAGAAATATCAGCCATTATTAGCTACGTATTAGTATTGAAAATCATGAAGATCGGAGAAATATAACATATAGCTCCCATACAACCGATTGTTCAGATATTGCATTTTGCACCATAACTCCTCCATTTAAACAGCTAATGGCTTGAAATTTTGCAGAGATATCAGCCATTATTAGCTACGTATCAGTATTGAAAATCATGAAGATCGGAGAAATATAACATATAGCTCCCATACAACCGATTGTTCAGATATTGCATTTTGCACCATAACTCCTCCATTTAAACAGCTAAAGGCTTGAAATTTTGCACAAACATCAACCATTATTAGCTATATATTAGTATTCATCAAGATCGGAGTTCACAGTGTAAATCGGCAAGATAAATTCAGGACAAATATTTATTGCGAAAAGTAATAAGCTCAGCGCAATATCACATGAATCATAGCGTTAAACGTTTGGGAACTATTTACGGATCTGATAACTGTTTTCAAAGACCGACATATGTAGGTCTTACATATTAATACTTAATTATTTGTATTTTTTAAATGTTGAATATCAAGCGTCGATACGATATTAAAAATATTCAAAAACCATTCCCTTCTTAAAACATAGTCCTTTTTAATTACATAAGGAAAAGCATTAAATAATTTATAACAATGCCTTTACTAGAATTATTTTTATTGATTTGAAGGAAATTTTCGCTTTTAACTATAGGCAATACGAAATTGTAGTACAATAACACGTTTTTTACTATTCTTCCATTCATGAAAGGTATGAAGCCTTCGGCATAGCCGAAGACAGCGCTGTTTTTACTTGTTTTTATTAATTTCTACATCTATTTTGACTTATTTCTACTATTATTTTTACCAATGCTACTACTAATACTATTTTTATTGTAATAATTTATACTACTATTTTCACTCATGTTAAAGTTAAAAAAGTAAAAAAATGTGTCTTATGAAACTACCTTTTAAGCTATATCTCTTTGGTGACGCTCTATTTCTCGCTCGCGCACTAAGGCGCACGCGAGTTTCTTTTATTATTAGTTTATTAAATGGTGCAATAAATATTAGAAGCCCAGTATTTTGTTTCAGAAAGGGCCCATAGTTTCAAAGGTGATATAGTATGCATATATACCTACTTTTATCAGCAAATACCCACTTTGTAGTTTGGTTCGGTGGAAAAGGATGTGGAGTGTCTTCAGATTAAAAAATAATTACATTAAAAAGTGCTAGAAAATATTAAATAAGTTATTATTTAAAACCACGAGTAAAGAAGAGTTTAAATTCTGGTGAAACCGAACTTTAAATCCCCGTCGCATGTTTTTACGTTATAAAAAGTACTTGTTGTATGCAATAAAACAGTTGAAAACTTTAACGACTTTTATTTAATTAAAAACAAAGAAAAACTTAGTATGATTTTTACGATTTCTCTACCTAATTAAATTATTTGTATAGTTTTAGTGTTTGTTATGTTGGTCACTCATCGAAGGCCAGAGTGCCCTTGCAATTTGCGATTCTAACGACACTTTGGTTTATCAATACCTTACATGTACATACATATGTAGAGCGATGCCAGGTGAATCCCTAATATCTAACTGTCAGAGGGTCATACCTTGACGAGCAAGTTTATCAGCTTCGCAGTTACCCCGTATGTCACAGTGACCGGTAACCCACACAATGTTTGTTGGGAATATCTCAGCCATCTCGTTAAGAGATCGCTTGGTGCCAGCGACGTTTTCCTTAGGTATTTAATAGTCGCCTGTCTGTCGGTGAAAATATACACTGTACCAAAGATGCTGCCTTGAATATTGCCATAAGTTTCATTTGAAAAACACTACAGTAATTAAATAAACGGAAGCTGAAAGTTATGTTCAGCTGCTCCGAAAATACCCCTCCACCATTTCTCCCGTCAAGCTTGGACCCATCCGTGTAAACCTTGGTTGAATAATAAATCGACACATCACCACTTGTATTCTACCTTTACTTCGGGCGTCTGACACCAGATTTTCGAAATATGAAGCTAACGTGCAACACTCTAGCAGTTCGAAGATTCGTGGAGCATCTTCGTCCGTAAATCACAATGTTGTATGTGGAAGATATGAATATTGTGACTCTGAAATATGCTTCACTACTTAGATACCGTTTTCGAATTTTCACGACCTTTTAGCTCTTGAAGCCCGCAGTTTGGTAATCCTGAAAAAATCAAACGAACTTTGCGCGATTCGGCAAAAAATTACTACTTCCTTCGTGCGCTTGTTAGCAAAACGAAAAAAGTCAAAGTCAAAATTCCACTTGAATTAAGTTTTAATTTAATTAAGTAAGACTTTCGTCTTTAAATTGCCATCACATAATCCCATCATATGATCATATGTTGAATATAATCATGATCAGGTCAGTAGCTGTTTGGCGTAATTATTGCAGAAAAAACAATTATAGACGTCAAAAATCAAAAAACATTGAGCTGTATTCTCGTTTTCGCAAAAACTTTTATGGTGTGATTAAATGATGTCATTAGATGATGTGATGAAATGATGCGATCTTATGTTCCTAGCAAATTATTAACAACTTTTTTATTTGAGCCAACATTGGAAAATTAATGGGTCCGTCATTTTCAGCAAACGATAGCTAGTGATTTTTTTAGCTAGAATTTAACGAGAAGCTTTTGGTAATATCATATAATCATACCATAAGTTTAGTCCAAAAGTTTGTCTTAACTCAAAGCAGTGATAATATAGAAGGGAATACCATGCCTCGAAAGTGTTTGGAAAGCGCCGAGAGCACAGTAGGTACTTCCAAAGTTTTATGGATCATTGAATGTCTCGCGTTTTTGTAAGTGACATGTCAATATGCCTTTTATTTTCGATGAGAAAAGATATGCATAGAAATCTAAACTCATTGCATTTTTCGTAGTTATTATTAATACGATTTTCAATCTCTACAATGTTTCATTTTTTTTTTGTAACTCTGAATCAGTGAGATTAATTGAAAGTCGCTTTATTCGCTCACTTTAATTGGTAGAAATGACTTGCGCGCCCTCACAGAGAGTTAAAAAAAAACTATTGAAATACTACAGCAAAAAATATACAAATACAACACTCTTAGCACAATATAATCATAAAGCAACAACATGAAAACGATATCGAAAATTTGTTTATGAAAATTATCTACCCGCTGAGCGAACATACTCGCGCAGACAAAGCGAGTAGTGTGCGTCCAAACGCGACGGGATGTGCAACAAAACACGCGCCGGCGCAGATGCACACAAAATCGACTCTGTAGGAAAGAAATGAGTTGGTGAGATGAGTTTCGAAAGTGACTTCAACTTAAGGTTCTTCTACGAATAACAATTAGTCCAAAAGTATTTCAGTTTTCGTTAGTTACAAAGAAAGTTAGGTTCTTAAATACTTCCTTTTATACTACCTTTTCTTTTTACTATATAATTTTGATGGTCGAAATATTCAGAACTTTATGAACGTTCTAAATTGCACGGTAAATAACAGTAGGAAGTAGATCTAATATATTTAGTCAACCAAAATTCCCTACAGGACAACATCTATTAAGTTTTTTTTTTATTTTAGCAAGGGCAAGGCGATGAAATACATGAAATATTTATTAGGCTTACAAAAAGGAGCAACTCCAACCGCTGAAAGAAGATTATGATGATGATTGGACAGCTTCAATATGCCGACTGTGGTGAAATCGAGTGAAATGTAGTGTTGCACAGATACGTTGTTGACGCCCGTTCGATTTAATTGTTGACTTGGTAGTTACCAACCACTTGCAGTGGAAGACAACGCCAAAAGTCAAACAGCGACAGTGACGACAGATACCGCTACAACAACAACAACAGACAGCTGACGACGTAAAAATGGAATCGAAACAAAAACCAAGTGTTTACAAAAGTTTAAAGTCAGGGTGGGGGTGATTGCGGAGGTGTAGATGCCCAGCAAACCTATAGCTTAATTATTGATTATAGTTTGCTTAGTGAAGTAGCACCCGCTAAAGCAAAGTGCTTGAGATAATTTAAAAAACATTCGAGAATAATGGCGTTCTCAGCCAAAATAAGGCATAGCATTCGGCTAGGAAAAATGCTAGTTCTCTAAAAAATGCTAATGTAGTTTCTAAGCTGAATTTAAAGATCGTTCTCGAATCGATAATCACACTAGTTGTTATGTAAAAATCAAAATGTCTCGATTCTTATAAATTTTGTTTGGTGCATATGAACGCAAGTGTTCCGGTATATAATTGCCAAAAAGGTTTCTGTTTTTCTAATGTTTCGGTTGGGGTTCTTGATGAAATGGGTAATTAGAGAACGACCGAACTTCGGGTCGGTTTCAGGTTCGGCCAAATTAAGCCACTAAAGTGCGGTTCGGTTTCAATTGTACATTTATCGTAGTCACAACTAAGCAATTTCGAATTTATAGAAACTAATGCACCTTTTTTAATAACCATAATAAAATTGTAGAATGTTTAAAAAATCTTTGATTATATATGTATTTTGGTTCGGTTTCGTTCAAAACTGGCCAAAGTTCGATGTGGTTTAAAAAGCAATAAAAAAAATTGCCGTTATCTTTACATAGCTTAATGTTTTGTTGTTAATTCCATTTGCGCCCCAATGAAGACGCAGAAATTCAAACGGAAGTTTCCCATTAGCTGCCGAGGGGCGACCTAAGAAGAAACAAGTTATAGGATTTAGTTTAAATTTTCAAGCATCATGGCGGGGTTGCTCTCACACCCTGTGCTCTGTGGGGAAATAGGTGATGCGGTGGCCATCGTTCACCTTTGCTTGAAGATATTGTCAAATATATCTACATATCTACTGGACGGAAAATACCCCAAATTTTAAAACTCGCATGAGACAATATCAGTCGTTGTGCTACTTATTAATTGCCCTTGCATATCTACGCGACCAAAGCTCAGATTACCGTATATCTGATGTATAGTAGTGTGTATCAATTTTGGGTATTAGATCAAAAGCAGTTAGTTTTAATTTTTTTAGTCTTCGCAGGGTGATCTGAATTTTTACTTCGGCTTCGGTTTTAATAGTTTCGACTTGGAGGTTTAGAAAATCTGATGTGAAAATTATCTTCCTACATTTAAGGACCACCCTTGTGTACATATACATATGTATATATAATATAGATAAGTTTCAATCATTTTTAAAGCTGTTCGAAAACAAATTAAATTAAAATTTTTATTTGTAAAAATTTTTTTTTGTTTTTAACTGGAATCCCTTTACGGAAGATTCATCTCAACACCCTAAGTAAATTACTTCGACATTTAACATGTCTTACGGCAAACTGTTACCCTTACACACAAAAAAATACACATCAAAATTTAGTTTTTAGTTATCCGCACCTTTGGTTAAAAAATAATTATTTATTTTCACAGTGTCAGAATTTTCGTTATGCTCTGTGAATAACGCAAAAAGCACCATAAAAGGAAAATATGTTGTTGGCTATTATTGGACTGAACGGGTAGTTACGTATTAATGTTTGGTTTTCATGAGGTCAAATGTTCGACGAGAAAATATGACACGAAATGCCAACATGCTGACATTTTATAATTAGCATTGGCGTAAATTCGAATTAAGTCAAAATTTTATCTGCATGCATTCAACTGACAACATTTGACGTCAAATTTGTCCTAATGGAAACCAAGCCTAAGGTATTTTGTATGCTTTTATGGAAACAACTGTCAGAGATAGCTCCGCAAATATTTTCTCTCAAGTATTCGTTTATGCGATGTGAAGATTAGGTTGAGCTGACAGCGGGCAGTGGTATCACTTGGATCCAAACTTTGACCTCTAAAACCCGTTGAACCAGGTTGTCGAGTCGACGATTTCTGCAGCTGGCTATTTAAAAACCCCCCACCAAGGGATTTATGTCACCTTCGACAAAGTGTGTTACAATTAAATATTAGATATCTAATAGTTTCTGGCTTTCTCTCATCATAGCAGCTTCTGCGAAAGTCATTGCGGGAAACCGCTTTTCGTAATCGTAGTCCTTTAGGTATATCTCCTACTATGTCATACTTAGCGAGATACGTTCTTAGGATTTTCTTATGTACCATTTAGGCCACATAAGTTGGGATGTATTACAAGTCCCGCTGCGTTTACACTGCATATTCGCTGCTTTATGGAAGAACTCCCTAATGATGAGCTTACGGAATGACACGCCGGTGAAAGAGGTACGGAAGCATCCCTCCCAGTGAGTTCATCTACTTTTCCGTTACCTGGTATGTTACAGTGTCCCTGTACCCACACCAAGTGACCAAGTCAAGGCCTTTTAAGGCAGCTTTACTATCTGAGTAGATATAAAGTTTGTTTGTCGTAATCACAGCAGTTTCTAAGCTTTGTCACACTTGTCATATTGCCTCTAGTTCAACTTGAAAGACACTACATCCAAAAGGGCGAATGACGTTTTCGTATTCATCAGTATAGAACCGTTTGGAGTTGTTAGATCTGGGAACTCCATCAGCTCATGACTCTCTGCTTGGTGTTACGATATTCTTTGGTGAAAATTAGCCTTGGCACATAGTAGTCCGTTACGCGGTTTACTTTCTAGCTTTTAAGTTGTTGCAGCCATAGATCGGCGTTAGCAGTTTTCCCATTATGCCTATGGATAGTATATTTAGCGTCACATTCATTGCCTCAGTGGACGTTGTTCGCAAATACATATGAGACCCGTTACCTACACATTCTGTAATATGACGATGGCTGATTTATTTTCTGGCATGGACCACCATACCAAAACTTCGTAGAGAAGTATATGATTGACCACGACCGTGTACAGTCAGTGTACCAACTTAAGGGAAATGCTTCACTGCTAACATACCGTCTTGCAGCTGTATAAGACAATAGTAGCTTTCCGAACTCTTTCCTGCGCATTTTGTTTCCAGTTCATGCTTTTGTCTAAGATTATTCCACGATACTTCGCTAATACACTAAATTTGTGTATCGTATTTGCTTTCGTTGGTGTTTTTAGTAGTGGGATGTTGTATCTTATTGTGAAGAGTACCAAATCCGTTTTTGTAAGGTTTACCCTACTAAGTTCAGTTAAATTATTGGTTTTTTTTCATTCAAAATTTAATTATATGGCTTAAAGAAAAAATATCCGATATGGTGTTTAGATTGACACAACTTTGTGCTAATGTCGAAATATCGTACGCCCTAATTCATTCAAAAAATCTAACCGATCCCTTCGCATGCCACGCTTTTCAAATTCATCCGCCCAAAATGCCCCTCCAGCCATCTTACCACTTACTTTTGCCGCAATTAAAAGCGTAAAATATTCAACAGATAATATGCATCTAACAAATGATTCAATGAGTATTAAAAAATCAAATAAAAAAAAAAATATATACAAAAAAAAAAGAATTATCAAAAATTTCGTGCGTTTAATCGATTTTCTTGTTCGATGATATTTTCGCTTAAATACATCGACATCCCGCAGCGCCACTTCTGTTGTTTTCCATTTTCGGTTTTGTACATTGTCGATTTTGTACGCTCGGCTTGAAGCGTTTTTAACTTTTGCTTTTTTAACCGCTGAGTTTTTGTTGTTTTTTTTTTGGTACCCCCTCTCTTAAATGACGGTGTTGCTTTTTATATCGAAGCTATGGCGTACGATGTTGTCTTGTGAGTGGTGGTGTTGTTGTTGTTGTTGATGTTGCTGTTATTCTTGTCGTCGTAGCTGCCACCCACAATAAAACAACGTTTCTATTTGTTTTGCCTAAATGCATGGCATTACTTTGTGTAGTTATCGCTGAGATAAAACATTAAACACAAAGCGGGTATTTAAGAGATTTACGAGTTCGCATGGGAGTTGGAAGTGGAGTTACTACATATATTTGTTGTTAGATGGATTGGAGCGCGGGCGCAGTGTGTATCGGACTAGTTGTGCGCACGGTTGGTATCTATTGTTAGTAAGCTTTTCAAATATTTCATTACCATAGCAAATTAAGCGAGGTGCTGACGGCTATTTGTGTGCTATAAAAGGGTTGCCCAAAACTATAAATGAACGTTTAATTTAGGAATGTATGCAGTATAAGTGACTATATAATATGTACATACTATATGCATTCTGTGTAAATGAAAATTTGAACTTCATACGTGAATTTAGCAAGTGTTGAATGATTTAATAGAGTCGAGGAAATATTTAAATAAATAGGTAGACGAGAGAAATTACAAAAACGGTCAAATTTGAAGTCTTGTTGAGCAAAGACCTATGCACCTACATATATGCACCTAATTTTTTATACGCTGAGAAATGCAATCTGGATAAAAATTTACATATATTCGAGCACTCTGGAATTTCAATTTTTTTGTTCAAATCAATAGACGATAACTAACTACTGAACATATTTCTATCATAAAAAATCTTTTCGTAAAAATCATTTGCAATTCGAAAATGATCTAATATTGTAGTTGTATTAATTTTTAGTACATTAATTTTTGGTTCACACATGGAAGGAGAAGCTTGTCTAAGTATTCGAGTAAAGTGAAGTGCGCGTTGAATTCTGTATATATAATGGGATCAAAATTTCTTTCATAAATCATGCACCAACCTAAAACCCGTAGACTACAGTCATTTCTTTTTTCATATGCTCTAAAAATTATTTGCAACTACTACAATTTGGTATTTTAAATTTTTCATCACATCTTCTCTTCATGCGATGGTATAATTTGCTTTATATGATCACATGAATCATTTTTGTTGGCAACTAAAGGGTCGCTCAACAAGAGTCTTAATTTTAAAATTAAAACAAACATACAGCGAATAAGCGGCACTGTGCGTGGTATTAGGTATTCAGTTATTGTACCACATGGAATGTTAAGCCTTAAACCAAGAACTCTACGCAAGAAGCGATGGAATTTATGAGTACTTTTAGATAATCCCAATTTTCACATCACTAGCATCGCCGATATGGTCCAATTTATTGCCTAAATCTCTATAGCTAGTAAAAAAAATACACGATGATAACCAAAAGCAGTACTAAATTTCCTCCATAGTTAATTTTCACTTTTTAATACGTTGTGGAATTGCATACGAGTGTATACTTGTCAAATGTTATGCCCCTGACACTTGATATATTTCAAAAATAGCGCCAAATTTAAAATTACACCTATTATTTTGTTATTTTTGATCGAAATCTAATCAAAAAGGATCAAACATTTTTAAATCATATCATGTGATTATGACATCAAACAAGCGTTGGAACATGTCATGAGATCATGTGATGCCATCATATGATATGATTTAAGGTTCATATCAATTCTTTAAAGGAAAGTCTTTCTTAATTAAACCATCTTAGAATAATGAATGACATAATCATTCTCAAAATATATTTAGTAGGCATGAATATCGACTGTTTCATTTCTAAATTAGATTCATCTTCAAATCAAATCAACCGACCAATTGAAGTAAATTCCATAAGCGAAAATGTTCGCTATTTGAATAAAACTTCAAAATTGAATACCACTAACGTCTTTAGAACATATTGAGTATCGGATTATTGCAGAAAAACGCTACATTCTCCAACGCAGTGCAAGTAAATTCGGTGTTGATGTAAGATATATCAAAATTTTTGAATTGCGAAAAAAAATAGTGAATTATTAACTATATAACATTTAAAAGGCGGTATCACAATGGACTCCTCTTCTATGTCTAAGTGAGTTTCTATTGCGGGAACTACCACGTTAACCTAACCAAACTATATAAAACCAAAAATATTCCTACTGTTTTTGTTTTGTAAAATGCTAAATCTGAGATAAAATGAAATTATAGAATAGATTACGGGATTTTTGGTATATATATGGCAAAATTCTGCGTATAAAAAGCATACACATTTAAGATTTTAATTTTTAATATCAAAGTCTGGAACATTCATTCGACAACTGCAAAATTCCGTTGGTTCTCTTGAAAAAGTATCCTCAATCAAGACTTTAAAGAAAATGAAGTTTTGCTTCTACGTCAGATTAGTATACAAAACAATACGGCTTTGGATGTTAAAACAGCAGTAATCGAAAAAAGCGATGGGACTGCCAATAAAAGGCATTTTCACATTTTGTAATTGCTACAGGTTCTATGGTTGACTTCAAGATTTTAATTTTGGAAATCATCTAAGACTTATTGTAGCATGAGAAAAAAAATTATTTCGAAAATAATAACTTTTGAATCCATTAACGAAGAAATCAAATCAAGCATTTGCGTTTAATATTTTAATTCATGGTGGCTTAAAAACTACTGTGCACAGAAAACAATCCCCCAATACCATTTATCTATCCCTTTTCTAATGTGACATTTTGTCTTGAATGTTTGCGTCCATTTTAAAAGAAAACTTGATATTTTTTATGTAGAACCTAACTTGCCCCTAATTAGCACGGCTTCGTTAGGGCCCGATCTACTGTCCCTAATCTTTCGGTCTTCATCGAGAGTTTTTTTCCTGCCCTCCAAAAAGAAGCTTAAGTTGACACAATTCAGATATTTCGATATTTTTTTGCTCTTCTGCTTCATTAATGACATTGGGGAACGTCCTCATCCTACTTTCACTAGAGAGGAAAAAGCTCTAAACACACGCTGTCATATTTCGGGCTCTCTTCTTAACCACGTCACAGGAATTAATGACTTAGCAGTCAATGTTGACTTGAGCATTCGCTTCACACCTCGTTATTCGCTGTAATAGTTTATCTTTCATTTATCGCATTGAACGTTCAACAGATTTGTTATCAGGTCGCTAAATTTTAGAGAACCTAAATACACCCTATTTGAATCTCGTTGTCAGTTATGAAGCTCAAAACTTTACACAACAAAAACACGTTTTTCACCTGCAATTTCCTTTTAGGAGAATTCAGACCATTTTCAAAACGACTACTGCAAGTCATCCTCATAGAGTGACAGTTTGGTGCGATTTTTGAATTTTGAGTTTTGGATGATTGATTTTAAGCCCATTTTTGAAACAATTGGAAATACTACTGGAACCGCCATTTCGGTCGACGATGAACGCTTCAGAGGGGTGATAAATGATTTTTTGTGGATGCAAATTGAAGCTCGTCATGTTACACAGCTCATTTCCCAATTGATTTTTTTCGGTAGTCGTGTTAGTGGTCGCCTCGGCGGTAGCAAATAGCAACCACGGAGCTGCGAGACTTTTTTGTGGGGTGTCGGGAAGGACCGATGGAAGCCATTTGTGAGATATAGCTAGAAATCATCACCAAAGTCTTGGAAAATAATTGATTATTATTATTATTATTATTTTGGATGTTTAAAAATAATCTACTATATCGACCACTCTTTATTGTTTATAACAACTGTCACTATTTTTTTTAAGCAGTTCAGCTTCTAAAGCACCAAAAGTAATATACAACTTTTTGATCAGAAAGATATGAAATGTTAAGAGGAGGCAAAAACTGTATTGGAAACCAGGGTTGCACTTTCAAAGTAGAGAAATTAAGTGGAATTAGGAGTTGCATATTTGAACAGTTGCATAACGGTTTTGAGTTTGAATATTTGGAAATATAATAATGTTTTACCATCGAAATATATTTTAAGCAAACAACTTCAATTGATTAATTTCTTCGTGTTTTTTTATTTTGACAGAATATATACTGAAATAAAAATATATAAATAAAACTACGTGGACAGATGTTAATCATTGAATGCATACTGTTGCAGAACTGCTACATACCCTTAAATTGAATGTTGTAATAAGAATATTATGCCAATGCATGATATTGATATTAAATCACTAACTTCAAATCAATTTTTTTTAATGTTTTGCAGCTCATTTTGGATTATTTACAATTTTTGATTTAAAATATCACAGTTTTACTAGCTAACTACTTTGTTTTATGTAGATTTGGTATTTACTTAAAGTTTTGCATACTTAAATGGTTTTGCAGATATGTGGTAATAGAAAAATTTTTTGAAGTTGTATAATTTTAGCTTCCATATATGTACATTTCTTCCAAACCGAAAGAAAATTATGCATTTATGGCTTAACACCGAGATTCAAGTGATGCCAGCAAAAATACTTTCACTTTATTCAGGCATCTTTGCCAAGCAATTCCATTGCTTACCAAGGGACGACTACTTTTCGAAAAAATCTTTTTCTCTTATTTTTTGTGGCACATGACGACAGCGAACTTTTTTTAATTTTTACATTCCGTCGGTATGTCACATCGAAACACGCTTGCCGACGGATTTTAAAAATGTGTTGGCTCAGTTTTCCTATTGCGTGCCCTGAAATTTATTACCAAATGTGTGCATTTAGTTACTCTAGGAACATTTCTGCATCGAAAAAGAAATTTTGTAATAAATGCCACCTGCATTTTTCTTTTTGCGGTTAGGGCTCGATATGAAAGACTTATTCAGTGTTGCCGCTAAGTAGCTATTGGAATTCGCGTTACGGACTTAGAACTTGGGAACAACCGTATAAGATATTCCTCATAAACTTTGGCCGGATATAAATCCGGGTCGTTTCGATATCGTTGAACTGACTGTCGAGGGAACGCAGTTACATATGTCTCCCTACCCCTTCACTAGTAGTGTGTACTAGTGTTCAGCACTCTTCTACCATTTGGTCGTGATTTGACTCTTTTTGCTTACCTTCATTTTAAGTGCCTCCACAATTTTGGCGGTTTTTAATCCCAGCTTGATAAAGAAATACAAATCCCTACCCACAACTTCGCCGCTGAGTATCTGCGAATATGTACGGGTTATAGGTATTGGCGTAAGTCCAGCGCGTTGCGGATTAAAAACTCACAGCGCATGCACTTTAGTTATTTATTATAAGTAGCTTGTTCAAGATGTTTTAAGTTCACTTCACTAGCGCATTTTGGTTAGAACTTTAATTTAATTTTGAAATCTTTAATTTTTGTATTGTATATGTGTGTATGTATTTGCATTTTTTGTACAACAATTGTATATTTTCCAAAACCATTTCCTAGCTCATTTCACAGCATTTATGTATACACCGAGCAGAGGTGCTATTTTTTTTTTGTATTGTATGTAGTATTATTACAATTACTATTTGGAATAACAATAATTTTTTATTTATTTTTACTACCGAAGAAATGCACGAAAGTATGAAAATCGTGGAGGCTAACTTATGTATGTGCATCACTTTTTATGTACAAACAGCTGTTAGTTTCTCTTTTGTATGTAGTCGCATGTGATGCCCAAATTACCTCACATATTTATGTGCAATACAATCATGAAAGAGCACAAACAAAAATTTCAGGACGTGTCTACCATTTCTAAATTTTACACACTACAGCTCAAAATACCCGCACGCGTACACCTCCACATTTAATTTATTTATCAACATGGCCGGAGCTGATAAGCCACAGATCAACATTTGCCGTCGGTTAGCAGGTGAAATATGTGAATTTTTTGTTCCAAAGTGAGCATGCAAACGAACTGATGGCAAAAAAAAACAAAGAAAAAGAAATTCAGTCGTTCAATATATGCGTAACGCGCAATGACGTACGTACGCAGCGAAAAGCGTGTACTTTCAATAAGCACTAGACGAAAATCAATCGATGAAGTCGTCAATATAATATCAACGACAACAAAACGCCTCAGCACGTCATTACACCGCAAGACCGCACGATAAACTGATGTGATGCCGCCGTCATAGCCGTAATGAGTGGCGTAGAGCTGCCGCCGTCAGCCACCGTCAGCTCGGCTGATCAAGTTTCAAGACGAGTTCTTGAGTGTAGCGCCGCCAAAGCAACGCAGCGAAGCAATCGCCAAGGTAGGCTTGCAGTAGCTGGCCAACAAGCCAGTTCACCGAGTCAGCCAGTCAGCCAGTCAGCCAGCCTGTTGTATACACCAATCTCATCTCCACACACACACACACACACACACACATGCACTTGAATAGAGAGCGCGCAAGAGTGGTTTACTATGGTTGAATGCTAAGCCAATTTTGCCAACAATAAAAGGGAGCAAAACAAAAAAAGGAAAAACAATAAAGAAAAAAGTAAACTGACTGTAAGGCATACCAACAGAGCTTCCACCATAGCAGCCACAAAAACCACCACCATCATAGCGCCCACTGTTACAGCTACATGCATACATACATCGAAACTTTAGTGGCTCGCTCATTTGGTTATTAGTGTGTATGCGTGTTTGTGTGTATGTATCACTACTAACTTTTATTTTGCACTCATTTCTTCTATAAACAGTTAGCCTGTACGTCCAATTTGTTTTACTTGAGAGTTGTGTGCTGTTGCTCTAGACGCACCCTGTATTGCAGTGCCAGCCGGTTTTGGGGTATGATGATTGGTTGCCATGGCGTCCAAGGTTGGTAACGCCCCGCTCTAAGTATGCTGCTACTACCAGCACGCCTTTGTGTGTGTGTAAATTTTTAACTGAGTTGAGCACTCGCGCTCAGTTTTTTTTTGCTTTGTTTTTGAGTATTAACGCGTGTGCGCATGTCAGTGCGCTTTCCATATCATGCTGTGCGTTTGTGTGTCTGCAGGAGCGTAACATATTTCCCCCATTTTGAGTTTGAATTGGAGGTTGAGTGGAAACTCAATGAGCGCCTATGGGTGTGTGTGTGTATTTGCAGAGGCTGCTGTCGCTACGCGCGTGCCAAAAACCACTCCGAACCATAATAATAAAACAAACAAAAAAATAAAAAATAATCAGCTGCAGGTGGTGCTCAGCAACTCAGCCACTCTCATATATGTAGATGTACTTGTGTGGGTGTGGTGTTCAAAACCGCCCTTTTGCCGACTAGCTGCCATCTGCGCGAAGAGTCACGCTGGCTAGCTCCACACTCCACACTCCCATATTGATTTAGCTCAGCTAGTGAGCGCGCGACATGTTTGGCGCGTGCGGAAGCGAGTTAGCAGCATTTGCAAAGTGTTGTTAGATAAGAGCGTAAAATATGCACTCGTTGCCTTATCTGCGTTTGTTTAGTGAGGCGAAACAAATTCGCAAAGCAATGGAGTCTGAACGGCGCAGATACATTTGTGGCACACATGAGAGTAGCGTAAACTCAGCGATGGCGCGCTTCTGGTACAGACCAGCTCAGATGCTGCTGTAACTGCTCAGGTGACGGTCGGTCGGTGGTCGTTTGCGCGTTGTCTATTACTCGCATAACTAACGTTAGATTCAGCAGTAATTTTTTATTTCACTTATTATTTATTTTTTTTTTGCTTAAGAAAGTTTCTTTTGTCTAAACTCTGAGCTGTCTAATCTTTTAACTGTTGGAATTTTACGCGTAGCATGTATGGAAGTGTGAACGTCTGTGTGTGTGCGAGTGTTTAGCGCCGCCCAGTCAACTGCTACCCACTTCTGCTTCACAGGAAGCTACTGCGAGCAATCAACTGCATATATACACATGTATATATTTTTTTTTGAACATTACAACAAGTCGCGTATTGTGTATCTTATTCAATGTCTAACCGTGGACTTTCTTAAAGTGCTCGTAAACTTTTTTACGATTTACTCTGTATTTATTCTGCTCACATCAACTCATACCATATTTCTTTTTTTTATAACACTTTGTCAGAGTGAGTTAGCTGGCGTTATTTCTTTGTTTATCGCTCACATTCAATGGCATTGACGTGAAAGGGTTAAAAAATATCGCTTTAAGTTATCGCAATGATAAGTCCGCATACACATTTATGTAACTACCTATACAAACACATGCAATACACATTCATACTCGTACAATGTCAGCGCTTTTGGCACCACTCACACTGTGTTCTTATCGAGTGGCATTTTCGTTGCACTTTACTGACATTTTACGCGACTTTCAGTGACGATTGGCGTAACTTTTTATTGATCCTATGTGGGTGTGTGTTTTGTAAATGTTGTTATTTTGCCTAAAGTGCCTAAGGTGCCATTTGCTTCCACTTCAAATGACTGCGTTCCTTTAAAAATCATCGAGTTGCATAAGTGTTATTTTGCGGATTAGCCAGAGGTATTTTTGAGTGGGAATTTGTATGTGTTTGTGCGTTGGTTTGTATGTGTGTGAAGGCCTACGAATATCCTTGAAATTTAGAACCATTTTATAAGGCACGTATAGAGCACTTGACAAACTTAGAATGCTTATGTACATATATAGATACATAGATATGTACATATGTACTTATATGTACATTAAGGAGTATCACGTAAACAAGTTTAGTGTTTTAATTTTTTTAGGCAGCCGCTAAAAACAGCGTTTTCGCTTTTTTTGCTATAACTTTGTTAAGCCATGTCCAATTTTTTAAACCTTTACGTCGCCGAAAAGGCCCCGCTCTGGACTATATTTGACCTTTAAAAGGATTTAACCGTTTTTGTTTCTACCTTCACTAATTTTGAAATTACTATCCTGAGTTTTTTATTTTTATACTACAAATCTAGAGTTCTGGGAAAACTATGGTGACTTTGCTAATCAAATGTTAGAATTTATTAAAAAAAAAAATTGTAATGTTTTTAATATTTGTGTGGAGGCTTATCATTTCTTTTATAGAATTTATTTTTAGTTAGCAGTTGCTATACAGAGTTAAAAAGTTCACATACAATTAAAGAGATCGACGCCTTAGAAAGCTTGATCGCAAAGGATAGCGAGAGGGGACAAAATCAAAGAAATTTTCGCTAGAAAATCTTCTTAATGTTGGTCTAAATTTCTTCTCAAATTTATTGAAAAGGAAATCGGCTGCAGATAAGGAAATAACTTCTTGTTTATTAATTTCTAAGGAATTTTATTCAAAAGTGTGCAGCAGTAAGAAAAATCTCCTCGTTTTTATGTTAAAAATCATATAAAGGAAATTAATAAGGAGATTCCTCTATTTTTACTAGAATCTTATTGAATTTATTAATAAGAAAAACTTTTTATTTTTAAAAGAGCCCTTTTTAATTCAAATTTTGCTTTTAACGTCTTAACATTGAAATGTACTTTGTGAATAATCTACTCTATATTGTTTTTAGTTTAATATTGTTCGTTGGATTTTTGATTTACATACCTATTTACAGTTTCAGAAGTTTTCAATGAATAAATTTTTCTCTCGTTGTCTTTCTTGTGTACTTATATTAAAGATGCTAGTTGCACAATAAATATCTTGAAGTTATAATATATATTATAATCAAACGCTTCAGAATTATAAGAGTTATAAATATTAAAAAATAAGAATTATAAGATTACAATTTATAAGCATATGAATTATAAAAGTTATAAGCAATATGTAAAACCTGTTATAAATTTAAATGGAATGGATCAGCACACCAAACATTACAAAATTCTAACAATAATAAACTAAATAAATTTTGTGTTACCCAACAACAATTAACCACACATTCACTTAATAGCGGCAGACCGTCATACTTGAATTGTGTTGGTAGGATATATGTATGTATGTATGTATAAGGAAAAGTGGTAAAAAGCAACAGCAGCTGAAAAGCCGACTGTGGTCCATTGGCTACGCACTTGCCCTGCAAGTCGTAGGATGTGGGTTCAAATGCCGGTGGAGTCATGAAAGAAATCTGATGAGGAGATGTGGTGATCTCCGAAATAGCTATCGTTTCTACCACTCCTGACTGTTGTTGTCTTTTTTCCAATATACTTTTCCTTATACTGGTCTTGAGCTCAAAAACTAATATTGTCGTTTAATAAAATCAGGCAAAAAAAAAATAATATATGAATATTTAATTACTTATATATTGTTATAATTATGAGTGTTTAATAATTGTAATTATAAGTGAAACATGTAAAATTAAATAAAAACAGCATAAAGTCAGTGTGATATTTATTTACAAAAAATAATCTAAAAAAAAAAATTTATTTGACTACAATATCAAATTGATAAGGTCATCAGGTTAGTAGAATTAAGAGTAGATTCTAATGAAAGCCAAGATTTCCTTTTTAATTTTATTGAAGAAGTTTACATCTTAGTTTTACTGGCTATCTACTGGTTTATTTTTAACATGTTCCCTAAACTCTACGGCTTCTACGTTTCCATCTTAGTTTTACAAATTACGTTTTATTTAAAAGTCATAATAAAAAGGGTTTTTTATTGGAAAAAAGTCATTGAAAAGTCCGCTAACCTTTGTTCCGATTTATAGAGAATTCAAGGTGGTATTTTCGCTCTGTGTAAGTGATGGGGTTTGCTGGACTTTGAAAATATTATAACTTTTTTGTTTGTGAATCAAGCCTATTACTATCTTATGTATGAATTAAGATGTGTATATACATATATACCATGTATATATGTAATCAGTGGGGTACACAAAGTTTAGGTTAATTTCATTAAAAAATAATAATTTCTTAAAGTGCATCGTCAATGTACGTAATTATATATTTATGCAGATATGTGTGCATATGTGACCACGTCTGAGAAAAGAGTGTTTTCAACTCAAATCATCTTTTCGAGAAAATGAGGTTTCAAGTTTTGCATTAAAGTAGCAGAGATCGGTTTAAACTTTTAAGTTTAAAAATCCCCAGCTAACAATATTCATTTTAAATTTCCAACTTTTCATTTTGTTTTAGGTTTTATGTGATTCTGTGGATTGTTGTAAGGAAAAAAATAATTGGATAATTGGAGAAGTCCAACAACATTTTTATTTTTTCGCTAAAGCCAGTGGATATCTTGCCTTTCAACATCGCAAAGATTAGATGGCAAATATGGTACTTTTAATTTATGAATTCACGGCGTTAAACTGAATCAAGGGTATCAAATTTAAATCAGCTGCTTGGTTAACACCACCATACATTTTTTTTTTGTTTTTTTGAATAGTGTAATTGCTCCGTATGATTTTTTACACTGAAAAAGTCAAAAAATTAAACTTTTAAATTTGACTTAAACGAATTCTAGACATCCTAAATATTTGATATTAGCTCGATATATTTAATGAGCGATATATTTGGAAATTTCTCATTATGCCCCAATTTTGCTGATAATAAATACACTAACTGCAAATGCCATCGAGGATCAGAATTATGATGTTTAATTTCATAAACACGATTCAAATCGACTGGCAAACGCGCATACCGGAAATATCCGATAAAAAGTGGGGGATGTTAAGAAAACTCATATTGCGTACAGTCCATTAGGATCATTAGTCTCTGAATACACCACATATCAAAGTTCAGCTTGAGTTAATCAAAGAGTTTGTGGATTAAGTTCGTACTTATTCAGAAGTAGTAATAAAATGTCATACAAAATCTGGTTTAAGAGGATTAGTGTTGCCTGACGAAAAAAGCACGAGAAATATTATCCGTAAATAACAAGATATGTACTAATTTAAGTAACTAAGCGAGGATTTATTTGTTACAATTATTTTGTTAGCTCTGCTCTCTATCCATTATCTATTATCAAATATTGCCCGATACTTAAATGTAATGAAGATAACATATTTGAGCAATTTTTCGGTGGAACAAAAATCCTTCAAAATGTACTTAGTATTTTAAAAGAATCTGCAATTTAATTTAAAGTATTTTGACAGAGCAGTGGTCAATATTTTTGATTCTTCATTAAATTAGTTTAAGAGAACTATTCAAAAATATTTTTTGCTTACACCAAAAATATATCTTACTAATAGTCAAAGAAAGCTCTGCAGTTTATTAGACCCAACTATATTTATTTACTAGTATTTTGAATAACTTGATTAAGCAAAAATGTTAGATGACTAGAGATTTTTAATTTATTTTGTTTTTTGTTTTTGTTTTTTGTTTTTTTTTAAGCAGTCATAAAGATGTTAATGAAACGGCATCGTGCGACCGGAAATCGAAATTTATTGTATGACAGCGCAACCAAAAGCAGCTGAACAGCAGTAGCCAAACCAATTGACTATTGACTTTGTTTTTTGTTTTTTTTTTTTCAAAGAAAAGTTATGTAAATGACCATCAAATTGAATAATATTCAACATGTTTAGTGACATTTTAAATTTATGCCAGAAACTTCTATTTATTTAAAACGCATTTGCATTTACAACAATTTGAAACATCGGCCGACAAAGAAGAAATGAAAATATACACACATACACACTCGTACATTCAAATTACGTACATACTCATACAAAGCGTTAAAGGAAAAACAAGAAGCTGCAGCGAATGAGCCATTATATGAAGAGAGGCAGATTAGAAACTTAAAAAATCAAATATGTACGTAAAAATTAAAAATAAAAGGCAATGTCAACGCCGAAGACCTACAGCATAGAATGACATACTACATATTCACATAAATATGCTGGGATCTATATAAATGTCTTTTTACTACTATTTTACTATAAAAATAATTGTATGTAAATATTCTATATAGCAAATATTGCTATCCGACCATGTAATAAGTAATACTTACTTTATTGATGCGCAGTTGAGAAGCTTCAAAAGCTTACTTTAATAAAAAACGATATTCTTTATTTTCAATGATCCAACCACAAATACCTTGCTCGGTGATATTGGTCATATCGGCGTTGAAAACGTTAACTGTTCTCACCTAAGCCGTTATACATAGGATATCTAGTGAAGTGTTCGTATCTAGGGTCGCGGACGCCCGGGACTAAGAGGAAATTTCCTTTCTGCGAAATCGTTACGCCCATTTCTTCACAATGTTTTTTAGCTTTCAATATGCCCGTATCGCAAAGACTAACTCTCCACTCTTTTATGTGGTCTGACAATGTCTCAATAAATTTTCCCGTTTCTGTCGAAAGATGGGAAGATCTTCGTCCATAAGAGGAGCAGAACCAAGATATTAAATTTTTTAATAGCACTGATGACAAGTGCTGCATCATGTCTCGTGTCCACGGTTTCAGAAGAAATATCTTGTTCCAAACAGTGAGATTTAGTTAAATTTTAAAATAAATTTTATTAACTAAAACATTAAATAATAAAAAACTTAGTGTAAAACATAGAATTTGGTAAATATTTAATTATGTAGGAAAATAATTTCCTTCTTTTCTTTTGGAGTGGAAAGTTACTACGACAGTGTTATTTTTTAAAACTATAATTTTAAGCCTAAAAACTCATTTAGATTCAACGTTAATTATTTTTGCTCAAAAAAAGTTATTACAATAATTTTACTAAAATTTAAAATCTTTTAATTTTCCCAATTTTCCTTAGTCTGTAATTGATTGTTGTAATTGATTGTTGCCTCAAAAATGGGGCAAGCTACCCATTAGGATTTGGTTGGAATTTTCTCTAGAACACTTTCCAAGAATAAAAAATCGGTTATTTGGCCGAAAACGTTCAGATTCTGCAGACAGTATGAACAAGCTTATTATTTGTTTAACCAAAAAGGTGCAAAATATCAGCTATATGTATATATTTAAAGAAACGAATAGTTAAATAGCCACCAATTTTGTGGGCACAGCTTTTTCACTGATTTTTCTCTACAAATATAATTTCAATAACCAGTCGCTTTAATAATGAAAGTGGATATTATATTTCACATTATTTTGATTAAACAATTCCTCATAAACTGCCAAAACCCCAAGCAAGCTATTTAGAAGCTTTGCCAAGTTCTTCATATTTCAACCCTCATTCCAATTTGTGTAGGCTCGGCTCCGGTTATGCAAAATTTTACTATATCTCTAATCTAAACAAACCCTAAGTGGTTTCTACAAACTCGTTTTAACTCGATAAAGTAACATATTTAATTCACTTTCCAAAATCAACATTCCTATTAAGAGTAATTTTGGACTTTGTCTAGGACGACAAAAGAGCGGCTCTGCCTTTATGCTGCCGATTTCGATTGATACTATGAAAATGTCGATTATGATACCGACAACCATAAAGATATTTTGTACAAGTTGTACAAGTTTTTCTAAGGCGAGTTCATATAACGTCAAGTTGATCAAGCAGCTGATTGAATTCGCTAGGTGAACGTTATGTGAAAATCAAGGCGAATCCAAATAAGGTGGTGGCAATAGCAACAGCGAATTCATTCCCAAAACTTACATATAAGGTGAATTCATATCAGGTGATGTTATAAGTACAAAAACAAAAATTTACATCAACATATTATACGCACAGTTACAGTATGATTCACAACAAAGACATCATTTTGACTTAACGTTCACCAGGCGAATTTAATCAGCTGCTTGATCAACTTCACCTTATATGAATTCGCCTTGCTTACATGCATTTTTTTTTTTTTTTTAATTTTAAAACTGTTTAGAAATTTTTTGAGTACGCACCTTTATAGCTAATTTAATTTTAAAACCTAACGCTGATTTTTTTATAATTTTTCGAATTTTCATGCAACGCATGTATTTCCTAAAAATCCCCGTTGATTTGTAATAATTTTGTATAGCGATAATATTCTGCATTTTCTACCACATAAAATTGTGTAGGCGATATAAGAAAAAAATTTCCAATAGCAAAATTAAAAAAACTATAAAAAATCAACGAGAGTCTCCAGCCACTTCAAAATGGAACTTTTGTATACTAAACTTAAATAGGATGTAAAACTGCATTCCCAAAAAATGTCTAAACATCTTTCTAAAAAATGTAAAAATTTTAATGAAAGCTTGTTGATTTTTTTTTTTAAATTGTGTATAAAGTTTAAAACATTAAATTACAAATTATACAAAATTATCGATGAAAACTTGCTGATATTGTAAAAAGCTCACCGGTCGAAGGGTTTTGCTCGCCAGTATAAGCAATTTGCTACAAGGAAATCGAATTTTTTTTGTTTAAAAATATTAATATTAATAATCCCCACTCAAAGGCAGGACACATTTAAATGAATGCTATAAATCTGTCTTGGTCAAAATTATGTGTGTTTCGTAACTCTTGCTGTCACTGTGCGTAAAATTTGTTAGTGTAAATTTTTGCTTTTGTATTTATAACACCACTTGATATGAATCTGCCCTGAGTTTTTCACATTTTGAAATTTTCAATGCGTGTTTATGCGAAAATTACTTATTGCCAATTTCTACCAGGCATTCGAAATTTCATCTAGGTAATTTCCCCAGTATATCCCCTTGCATATTTCACTTCACAGCAACTAAAATTCTATCAAATCGACTTTTCAAAACGAAAGAGATACGATTTTATTTTTGAAGAGGGGTAAAGTTGCAAACAAACTTATATACATAGTGCATAGCCATATATAATTACATATAAAACACGTATTAAAAAATCGAAATAGAGTAATTTAATTGAATACTTAGGCAATGAAAGAAGATGAACAAAAAACGAACTGAATAACATTTGGATGCCATAATTTAGGGAAAAGTGTCACTATGTCACAATTAAGGAGCTTCAATGCTGTCTTCAAAATGCCACACATTCAGACACATGCGTGCGTTTTAGAAATTTATAGTCAAAGTAGGCGTAAACCCGCATTGTCTGCGCTCGCTTTGCACCGACAAGTGAACGGACAGTTTTGTCCAACTGGCTGACGGTTTGTGCGGGCCACTTGTTGCTGCCACTGACTGTTGACTGTTGACTACTGGCCGACCGGCCGGTCGACTGACTGGCGCACCTGATGATACCGCATCTTACTACTATCCTAAACAATTAGGGAGTGAACGAACAGTCGGCTAACACAAAGCAGCGTCAACCGTTGCCCGATCTGGTGTGGATGCGTCTGTGTCTGTTTTTTGTTTTTTTTTTGTTTTTGCTTTTGTTCGGAATTGAATTGAAGGGTTTAAGGCGCTCAAGGTATTTTTGGTTAACTCGCTTTATATAAATATTACATATGTAGGTTTATTCCGTCTTTACACGCTTTCTTATCGTAAATACCTACTCGTGTTAGGTCGCTGCGGTTTCTCCGTGTGCCAGATCCTCGTATGTTGGTTGAAAGGTCAGCAATTTCAACGAATTGTAAGGTAAAATATCTAAATATCCGTACAGTATCTGTATATGTGTATGAATAGTATATTCATGTGTGTAATTTTGACATCACAGCGTGTGTAGCAATTTTTCTTTTATATCGTCGTTTGCCTATAGTTTATGTGCCATCTATTATTCTCTTTTCACTTTTAACATTTATGTTCTCGAGATATATCTATTGGATTGTATACTTCTTTGTTTGTACTTCTCTATTACATTCATCTAATCTTACTTATAGGCATAGAACGGGCAAATAAATTAAGTCATCATTTTCTGGCCAACGGCGCTTCCTTGAACAATTGCGGTAATATTTAATGGCAGGCCCGTGCGCAGGATTTGTTCCTAGTGGCTGTTTTTTATCTTATTTTATAAGAAGTTCTTCAGATAAAACCATTATTCTGTGGATGCGAATGAAGATATATTTTCATAATACATAAATAAGAATAAGTTAAAGTTACAAAACTTCGAAAGAACTATTGATTTAGCAAAGAAAAAAGTCTTCCAATACTGCGTTAGTTTTCATCAACTTTTACATCTCGATGAAGGTTAAGTGCAGCCCCGTCGATGTCGTTACTGGTAGAGCAGCCATTATAAGTAAGATTTCACAAACATTATGGAAATCATTTTCCCGGCAGACATCAAGTGCTTTAATAGAATTGTGGACATTTTTATCCAAAACTCATCTTCGTTTTACTTCGTCGACAATTACGACAGTACAATCGTCATGCAAATTTGAAGATTATTTTTCAAATAATTGCTTGCAGGCTCTTTCATCTAAAGTTGCAGTTTACGATGGAAAAAGTAATACGAAATTCGAGAGTATTTTACGGTGCTTTAAAAACAGTCTTCAAGATGAGTTACAAATATGGCGAATAGATATGGTATGTAAGTAGATAGTACTCTTCAATGTCCCTACTCTCCACATTGCACCGATAAATTTGGCGAGAATTTTTTCTGAGTTTCTTCATTTCGATATCGTATTCTTAACAAATCTGGCCAACTTTTTGGGGAATCTTGCTGAAATATTCCGTTTCATACTCACTCCTGACTACTAATTTTTTCTTTGCTGCATCTGCCAACTTTATAGCTCATCGATATCTTGATTTTCAGTTTGCAGAACTCGATTCAATGATAAAGCCAGAGAATGAATCGAATTGGAGACTTGCAACGGAACCCGAAAATCTAAGGTTTTTTTCGCTGTTAGAAGCTGAAACGCTGCAGCAGTTGTATCTTAATCTATCAAGGTGTTCGATATGTTTTCAAAGACGCCCAACACACTACGCCTTAATGTCTGAATTTACTGAAATATTTTAATATCGATGTGAAACGAGAACGTTTATACAAAAACATTTTTGAATATGTGTGGCACCTTTTAAAGATCGTTAAATTAGTTTAGTTGGTAAGGTAACTAAAATTCTACTATACTGGTGTCAAATGAAAAATGTTGAAGAAACATTTACTCGAGAAACATATTTGGAGATGGTTACCAACTGTTTAAAAAATTTAAATTCAACTACATTTAAAACATAAATGAAGCATTACCATAATGGTTTGAACTTAAAGAGGTTTTGGCAAAACGAATAGCAATCACCTCTCAATAAATGCGATATTATTTTTGAAGAACTATGTCCTTAAAATCTACGTTATTTCCCATATTGGCTATTTGCATGATGAAAGAAATACAGAAGGTGGTGCAAATTATGATACCGCTAACCCTTGACTATTGAAAATTTTGACAGAAGCAACGACGTAACAACAGGTTTTGTTTATTGTTGTTTGTATGTATTCTTTTAATCCTCTGTATTCTTTCTGGCATGTATAACAACTTGTTTCCTCTCAGTTCTCTTCAACGTCACAGCTAAATTACTCTCTCGAATTTCCGATCAAACAGCGCAATCTTGTATTCTATCATTCTTGGGTCTTATTATAGTACAGGGTTGATAAATTAACTTTTCGAAATTGTGCCAAAAGTCAAAAAAAAAAATCCACAAAATTTAAAATAAAAGCTTTCAATTTTTTTTTTTAATTTTCAATGAAACATTTTTCAGATATATTTGTAAATTGGCTTTTGAATACGTAAATATTTCAAATAGTAGGGATTGAAAATTAAAAAAAAAAAAAATAGAAGTATAATTTTTCAGAGAAAAAGATGTTCCAACTAAAATTTCTAGGAAAATTTCCGGAGGTATTTGGAAGTTCGATTCAGCCAGTGTCCCAGTTATTATACTCGTAAGATATTGTACATACATATATACTTATGTGAAATATAGAGGGTTTGCTTCTATTATATCTAGAGACTCATTACATTCGAAAGATGTAATTAGACAAGGAGAAATAAAAAAAAAACTGTCCACCTCCAAATATCCAAATTCAACATGAAAATAAAGTTCTCGAACAGAAGTTGTTTAACTTTGTTCACGAAAATACTAAGATTAATAAGCCCAAATAAATATTCGATTTCAAATATTCTCCCTTTTTCTGATATTCGTATTGCTTTCTTCAACTTCGAAATTCGAACAGAGAACTTATATATATTAGATATTATGCAAGTAAATACACGTTCTCTGGATCGAATCTGAAAGAAGGGTGGAGGAAAAGGATCTGCAAATTTGTAGATATGAGAAAATTGAGACAATTTCCTGGAAGTATCGAAGTGAAATCCTTTTGTTTTTATTAATTGGATTTTTTATGTTTTTTTTTATCAATTTGCGGACTCAGTTTTTTAGTTTATGGATTTTTTTTAAAGGAAAACTAAATGCCAACTGCGTTACATTCTATGCAAATTGTACCAAAAGGTGATGTGGTGGTAAATCATTTTTCGGCTTCAAATTATAACAAAAAATCACAATTATGAAAACTTTATCATCAGTGTCATATTTAATATGGCAATGGTCATCAATTACGTATAACGCATCTTTTCAGTTTATGGAATATAGTCTTAACATTTTCGAAAGCGGATGAAACGAATGCTAAGGCGAATTTGTTGGCCGAATTGAGAAATAGAAAACCAACAAACATACAGTGGCCAACAAAAGCGGTAGCGGCAGTCGGTTCAACGAAATCGGAATGACCTGGATCTAGAGCTGACCAAGTACTGTCCTGTACCCAGCAAATCAATGTTCCAAACTTAATAAACAATTTATGAAAACTTAATAAATTTGTATTAAAACTTTAAATTCGTTTAGAAAAGTTCGAGTATGCAGTTTTATAGCTTATTTAATTGTAGTAGAGAAAATTTCGAAGGGCAAAATTAAAAAAAAAAATATAAAAAATCAACGGTAGTTCCTAGTCACTTCAAACTAAATAGGCTATAAAAGTGCATACCCAAAAAATTTTTGCGTTTTAAAAATTGAAAAATTTGCAAGAAATTTTGTTGAGTTTGAAACATCAATATACATGGTCTTCGTTATAGTATGAACTTTTTTTTATATAGTGTTGTATAAAATAAAGGGAACGAAATAAAATGAATGAAAATCCGTGTATTATAAAATGTCAACATTTGACTGGTTTTGCTCGCTAGTGTAAACAATTTGTTATTTTCAAAATGGAAAGTCTTTTTGTAAAGAAGTATTAATTTTGGCAATCCCTGCGCAAATGCCAAGGGAAATTTAAATGAAAAAAATCAAGTCAGCTGTGCTTTTGACATCACCATCTATAAATTCGCCTTGTACAGAAAGTCGATGTAACAGCGGTCAAGGCGAATTCATATAAGGTGATAGCAATAGTCAGCTGTGTTGTTCTTTTTTCTTTCGCCGTGTGGATATTTTGTTTCTGCTTTCAGAGCTATAGCTGTCAAAGCTATAAAATCATAAATAAAGTACAAGCAACTTTGACTTATTATCCTACAAAAAATGCAAAAACAAAATACATGGGTTTCTTTATGCTTCACCTTGTAAGAATTCGAGTTCGCAGTGCCCAATAAGAATGAACACTGATTTTTGTACACATTTTTTCCTGATGACTGTTGCCATTGAATTCATCAAAGTAAAAATGAGTATTTATGCCATACATATAGTAAATATACTCATAAAATATTTTGGTTTATACTTTGAACTATTCGAAAAGTAAATATCACAAAAAATTATACTTTTTAACATTGTTAAACATTTTTATAACCATAAAATATGAGCTATAATTATTCATTGTTGATTTGATGAGGCATCAGAAGTGCTTACATACATACATACACACACATACATACATAACTGCATAAACACATGCTTATATACACACATACACACATGTGAACATATTCTAGAGAACCATTTGCAACTGGATTCCGATCATCTCACATTTTTGACGTATAACACCGACTAATTGCCCGACAGTTAGCCACTCGGTCTCTGTCTTATTGCACTGGCTACCGAGCAAGAGTTTCAAAAAAAAAACAAACAAAACAATGAGTAGTTATGTATGCGGCATTGTTTTCCTTACCTTTTATTGCACCTTCCGCCAGCCTTGTTGAGCGCCGCGCATGTGACCGCAATAAAGATGTTTAGCCAAGTTGACGTTTTGATGGCTCAATTCCCATAAATAATCTGCACTCAAACATTTCTTTTAATGGTTCTTATTTTTTGTTGTTTTTTGTTTTGTTTGCGGGGAATACTATATTTTGTAGGTTTCCTCGTGGCACTGCATAATAATTCAATATTTCAGCTTAGCGCCCCCCCTGAGTTGCTTCTAAGGTGTAGTAAATATGTATGTGGTTGCTTTTGTGTTTAATACCTATTTGTTTTTGTGTGTGTGTTTTTTTTTTTATTATTGTATTCGTATTCGTAATATGTATGCTTGAGGCAACATAGCTCACTTGAAGTGCCCTTTTGGGGGCAACTCGTGTTTGTATTTCCCATCATAAGCTCTACATATCACGCACGCTAAGTCAGGCATTAAACATATTTTTTGTTTCAATATTGACTTGTGGAATTTTTTATATGGCCCTCAGCTTTCAACTTACCACGCACCTTGATTACACCATACCCTAAAGCTAGTTAGCATTACAGAAGCTGAAGGGGGATGGCCCTTTAGTTGGCTTTCGGTTGAAATGCAGCTCATTGGTTTCCGCAACAATATTTATTGTTATTTTTGTAGTTAATAAAACGCCCCAAATGAAAATTTCGAAACATATAACTAAGTTGACTAGACAAAATGCTGAGTAAATAAAATTGAAAAAAAAATTATACACTTACCTATGTATGTATGTAAATATCTATGTACATACATACAAATATGAAAAAAAGCAGCACATGTTGCATGCTCGAAAGTCAGCTTAAAATTGCAATAACACAATGCTTACATACATTGTTGCCTAATACAATTTCATTGGATCGTAAATCATTCGCCTCAATGCATACATACTACATAGATATGTGCATATGTAGATACAAATGTATAACCTCAATTTGCCTCTGTTTGTTTCACTTAATCGCTTGGCACTGCTATTGGTTTACCAATTTTTTTTTGTAATATTTTTTAGCCTGGTTTCCACGCATGATCTGCCATCTGTTGGCTCATTATATACAAAATTAATATGTGCAATTATTTACTCTAACCACAAGACATACATTACAGTTGCATACATTTTCCTATGAGCTATTTGCACGCTTGTTATCTTTTATTTCACGTGCCTAATTGGATGCCATAATTCGTCAGTCTAGCTCCTCAATTATTGTTTGTTTCATATATATTTATTGAACAGGAGCAGAGGCACGCTTGTATGCGCACATAAATAAATATTGTTTTTGGATACTTATTTAGTAAATAAGAAAACGGATTATTTACTTATTGTTGCCCTTGAAAAGTAACTGATTCAAAAAAGGATTCAAAAGGTAGCATTTCCGGCTCTCGGAGCCAGTGGCGTTGATATAGCGTGGTCAGTAGTTCGATTCATTTTAAACGATCCGTCAATCGCAATTTTCGTCGACAATATTTTCGTTTGCCGTAACGATTTTGCGATCCACTAACTTATTCTTAGCGACACTTAACAGCAGTCTCCTTGTATTTATTCAAAGTACTAAAGAGTGGCACCTGGGTCAAACTAAATGCCAAAATGGGCGAAAACCAAAAACAGGAATGAAAAAAAATTAATGAGTGCTGCCGAATAAAAATTTGAGCGCGTTTTTATTATATTTTATTTCAAATTACAAATATTTATAACTGTTTTTATATATTGCAATATTCCATTGTAGCAGAATTGTGGACTCCCCTCTGAGTGATTTGATAGAAGAATCATCAACTCGGCTGTAAGGAATATCCTGAATCGTTGATAAAAGTTTGCTTACCATTTGCACAGTAACTGAATGGTAAATATGGGGGTTGACATAAGCCTCTTCAAGATTCTTTGGCGCCAAAATTGATACTGGAGTACAACCGACGATTCCAATGTACCTCCCACAAAAGATGACGACACTGAAGCAAACATTTCTTTAGCAGCTTGACGCTCCACTTGGGGCATAGGAAACCTGTCAAGCTGAGAAATTAGTAAACGTCGATCCAATTATTCCAAATATTCATATGACATTATTAAATGTTCCGTTTCTAATTTCAAGAAAACAAATCACCGAATTTTAAATTTATCTTTTATTTAAGTTGAAATCACGAATTTTTCCTTTCTAGATTAAGTTAACAACATCAAATTTGTTGTCGTTTAGTTTTCTATAATCGGTTAGCTAACGACAACAGCTGATCCGGCGACAGTGAGTATCGTTAAAAAATGGATGCTGAATAACAAAATCGTAATATTCGTTATGATGAGTTAACAATGTGATTATCGTAAAAAAAAATATTGAACGGCACTACGATGGGCTGATTTAATCAGTACATGTGTTAATTTTATTTTATTGTACCGATTTTTAAGAACCCGAAATCAGTATGCAAAATCGACTGATTTTCTGAGTTCGAACTTATTTTCTCATTTAAGAAATATTTACGAATTATATGAATTGGTGAAATGAGTATTTAGCTAAGGATAGGCTGTTATAAAAAATGGGGTTTGACAACTCAATTTGCAAATTTATGACTCTTGGATATTATGAAGTAGCAGGGCCGCAGAAAAGTGTACGTCGTGTGTGGAGCACTCCCCACACCAAATCACACCGTGTGTGGAATTCCACACGGGAAAGTCATGAAGTGCGCTGAGTGTATTTAGAATCCAAAGAATCATATAATAAACAAATTTTAATAATTTTATGTAATGTTTTTTGAAATGCTTAAACCCTTGAATATTTAAACTACAACATTCTATTTTGAACTGTGTAATTATGTCAGCGGGAGAATAACGTAAATTTTCATAGCAAGAGAACGACGTGTGATCTTCAAATACCGCGATCAAAATTCGTTTGCGATGAAACATGATGAAAAAAAGTTCTTACGCTGGCTAAGATATATAAGTTCGAAAAATACAAGAACAAAATTGGGGGCCCTGTGATGCAGCTACATTTTGATTTTTTGTTGTTCGACCACCTGTAACTTTACTTTCGGTATTATACCTTTCAATTTAAATTTTAATAAGAATGTTGTATTTTATAATCACACAAACTAAATATGTCTTATATTTTGATTTGGTAACTGTATGTGTTTCACTAATTACTGCTCAAGAACCTTATTCTCGCGCGGACTCCGTTTCGCAAGGCTATCGAGCTTCTCGATACTCGATCGCAAATGCATACGCTGTATTCGTCTCGATAAATACTGGCCATTTCTAGCAAGAACGGCGACATCCGAGTTTGTACTGGGAGCTCGGTTTCTCGATTATTGAAATACTAGAAAATATGCGAGTAGAAATCGAAAGCTCTACTTTATTTCAGCTACGATATAGAGTAGTTTCGATTAAGAATGATCTTCGATTCAGATTCTCCTGATTGCAATTATAATGATGTTTCTTCTTTGCCCTCTGAAAGTCAATATTTGGTTAGCAAAATTTTGCAATGATCTCGTACCTGAAAAGATCAGCTGATCTCCAGTACAGAACGAGACATCATAGTTCATACCCTCTTTCCAATTCCGGAAGTTAAGAGAAGTAGATTTTTTTTAGTGCATTCTAGTTACTAAATAATTTTATTATTATTATTTTTTTAAATTACTCTCGAGATAGTTTATATATTTTTTACTAAAGTAAGCTATTATAAATATTTCGCAAAACTAGCTATGTATTTGAAATATCATTTCTACTAGGCTAAGATGCCATACGAGAGCATAATTTATTTAGAATCGCTGTAGCGCCCTCTTGCGGAACGATTTTTGGTAAAAGAACTTCCCATCGCTACTGCAGTATAAGTCTCTAATTTCATAAAAATCGCAATATTACTACAGATTTCATGAATAATTCGACTCCAACGCCACCTATCGGGCACATTTGTAAACTTGTTTTTCATCATGCAAGTAAAATATACACTTTTAATTCGATAAAAATCGGTTCCTAGACTAGAATTTTCTAATAGCCTATAATAGGACCAGATACGCAAGAAATGGTCTCCTAAATTTGGCTGAAGCCCTTTCAGTAATTTAGGAGGTAAGTCCTATCATTTTATATACATATGTAATATGAATATGTTGATGTATTTATGTATGTAAAGGGTCATGCAATAGGGACGCTACAAAAATATACCGATAGTGACAGCAAACGACGCCATATTTTTCCCGCTCATTTGACATTTCTCTTCAGTAAGGTTTGCCATTTCATTCTGGAAAGATACGATACGATCCAACAACGAGTCGAAATTATTAAAATTTACTACCGAAATTCGGAGTCGAATGGCCTCAACTTTAAGAGCGCTACGTCCAATTTATGGCCGTCATCATTTTTGGCTAAATGGCTTCGTCAATAAGCAAAATATGCGTTATTGGACAGACAGCAATCCACACGTACTCCATGAGTCAGCATTACATCCCGAAAAAATTGCGCTTTGGTGCGGTTTATGGGTCGGCGGCGTCATTGGGCCGTACGTCTTCCGTGATGATCAAGACCGGCACGTTTCTGTGAATGGGAATCGCTACCGCTCAATGATAACCGAATATTTTTGTCCCAAATTGGATGATATGGACTTGGACAATATGTGGTTCCAACAGGACGGCGCCACAAGCCACACAGCGAATGCCACAATCCATTTATTGAAAACCAAGTTTGGTGAACGTGTTATCTCACGAAACGGCCCAGTCAATTGGCCGCCTCGGTCGTGCGATTTGACGCCGTTAGACTATTTCCTGTGGGGCTACGTCAAGTCTATGCCAACAAGCCAGCGACGATTGATGAACTTCGTACGAATAACGAACGTGAAATTGCAGCAGTATCGGCCGAATTTATGCTTGAAAACCGTCGAAAATTGGGTTCAGCGTCAGGACTTCTGCAAGCGTGCCCGTGGTGCCCATGCAAAAGAAATCGAGTTCCATACATAATGGCATCGAATGTACTTTGACAGGAATAAAGAATTTAATTCATATCCCAAACCGTTTTTTGTTTTATTAAAAAAAAAACTTTTTTAGCGTTCCTATTGCAAGACCCGATATATGCACAGTGGCGCACAAAGGCAATTATTTTGCGGGTTTTGCTCTAATTTAATTTAAAAAAATTAAACTAATTTGAATATAGTATTACAGTTTTAAGATTTTCGTAGGAATTTAAACCCTAAATTGATAAGTGATTATAGCGGACCTGCTATAAGTGGCTTTACAAATATATCCCTGGAGAAAATGGAATTAAACTGCAAAAATTTCCGTGACATTATTTTTCAGAATTTCCGGCATGAATTAACAAAACAAGAATGTGTTGATGAACTAAACATTATATGGCGTACAAGCGCCATTCATTAGTACCGTAAAAAACTGCACTCAAGAAAAATTATCAGCGTTGAAGAAAAATAGCTATCAAAAGAAAGAAAATGGAAATGAAATGGCGATTAAAAAATATGTTATCTATTTGGAAGAAACCTTTACTCAATTGAGGAAAAAATTATATTAGAATAAGGAAGATTTTTCTTAATTTCTATTGCTTTTTCCGTGTGATTTATTCCTAGTCCCATTTCGCTCACTGACGAATTTCGCGAAGGTCGTCTAAAATCAGTTGTTGTACCAGCAAGACCGTCCTGTCACATACCGTGAGATTGAGGCATCCTTGGTATGACTACATTAGTAAAATTTTGCATGATAAAAGAGTTGTGTTCGCGTGAGTTCCACAAATTTCAAAAAAAACTGCCAACAATTTTATTTTGATAAAACTTAAATATGTTGTTTTTTGGTTTATTTAATGAGAGACGTATTTTTTATTTTGCAAAAATTCGTGATTTTTCATTTGCATAACAATAAACAAAAAATACACTCTTGTTCAACCATTTCTTTTTTCAAAAAGTTTTACCAAAGTTCGGATAGTTCCAAAAAAAAAAAAAACAAAAATCCTGCGAGACACAAGAAAAATTGATTTTGACAGCAAACACGATAACTTCGAAGAATGGAGGAAACAAATTTGTTTCAACCAAAACATCCCCTATAGCCCCACCCCGCAGATCCACCACACTAAATGTTCATTTTACCATTGTTAGGCCAAAAATATAAATAGCAATCCACACATCCAATTTAAATGCCTACTCGTATAGCCCTTTTTGGAAAACCCTTAATATCTCGGTCATAAGTTCTGGACGCGAACCAACCTTACATATTTGCGTCATTTTCTTAGCTAAATAAAATTTATATTTGTAATATATTTACTACTTTCGCATTTGTCAAACAGTACTAATTAAACACATTTTAGAATTCACTTAATTAATATGTATATATATTTCTATCTCTCTAGTGTATATAAATTAAAATAAATAGATACAATATATTTAATATATTATTAAGATATTTTTTTTTAGTTTTAATTTCCGCAGCTGCTTTCGTACATATATCAGAAATAATATTTATTGTTTGCAGAAGTTTTTTTTTTATTACGACGAATAGCTCTAGCTGTCTTTCTTATATTAAAAATTGCTGGTTGTATTTATTTAGTGTTCTTTTTTTTTGTAAGATGATTTACTTAATAGTTCACATTAGTGTTTTGATATTATAATTAAAATGTTTTTTTTTTTATTATCAATATTGCAATTATGTAATTGTGTGTGTATTTACTCTTAAGTTCTTTTTGTTAATTTGTTTGCATATTTCTCATAGCTTTTTGGTACTAATTTGTATTTAATATTTGTTATTGTTTTTTGTTTTTTTTTTTTAATTTTCATTTACGTTTACTTCACTCTTACATTAGTTTTATGTATAGGTATAACATTAGTGCAAATTGTTGTTTCCTGCGGCAACAATTCTGCTCTACGCCATAAACTATTCTCACTTAATTACTTATTCAATATCTACATACATGGGTTTTTTAAGTTTTATTTTATATGGTTAATTAGTTGATAATGATGAAAACTCAACAAAAACTAATAGATAATTAACGAGAAAAACAAACGATAGAAAAGTGCTAACAGTGTGGATTTTTCAAAAATATAAGTACATAAATTTTATGTATGTATGTATGGATGTATGAATGTAGAAAATAGTAACTTGTCGCGCTGTGACGAAATTTTAGTATATAAGTTCATATGTGTGGGTATATACATATATATCATCGATGTGGCTCATTAAGTTTTTCTGATCCAACTGCAGCCATTTTATGCCAACTTATGGCAGGCAATTCTTTTTTTTTTTTCCTTCTATAGTATGTACATTGGTATATACACATACATACATATATTTATACACACATACATATATTGAAAGGCCCTCTGGTGTTTTGAAGGCATTTGATCTATATATACTTGGATTTACATATAGACATATTGCTATCGTTGTCAATCCTTACTGCAAATGTTTTTTGCCTTACTCAAAACTCAATATGTTTTGCATATTTTTCATTATTGATTTTCATTCAGTTTTTGGCTTCAATAGTTCACTAATATTTGTGAGCAAATTTTATAAAGATAATTGCAGCTCCTTTTTCCTACGTACAAATCTAGTTAATGTGGCAAATTTTTTCATAAGAATCGTCAATCGTTCGAAGAGAAGAAGTTGCAGCAATGAAAGCCAGTGAAGAGTGAAGAATTTTTAACTTTTGTTAGAATTATGGTAAGTTTATATAATTTATTAACTTTAATACTCGTATTACTATTTCATAAATTTTTTATATGCATGGTTAAAATCAAATTTTTCGAATATAACTGCAGCTGTTCGATATTTTTTCTCTTGCCGCTATTAACTAATTCTTAATACATTTTCTTTAGTTTGCCGATTATATCCATCCGTTTCCGTTTGATTTCCCATTTTTCATATAAATACATATGTAATTTTAATATCTAGAAATGTATGTATTTAAAAATAAATAGTACATACATAAACTTGGCTTGTAGATAAGTGTATTTGTAAATTATTGTATTATATACATTTACACATTTACACATTTGAATATTATCTATAATGTACACACTAAACACTACATACTATATATATTGGAGTATTTGTATGATCATTGTATATATATATATATTAGCATTTTAGAAGAGGCTGCATTTGGTGTATTACTAGCGCGAAAAAATGATTGAAGAAACAATAGGTTTTAATAAATATATTTTTTTAAGAAAATAGTTATAGTTATCATTGTGCTTCTAATCCATATAAGTATTTTTAAGTTAAATTTTTTTAAAGCATTCGATTTCAATATGGAAATAAACTCTACCCTCTAGGGGCAGTTAATCGAGCTCTTACTTCAAATCGACAATCCGACTATTCGCCTAGTCGACTAGCAACTTTTTTCACACTTGAAAATCGAATACCAATTATTCGACTAACCGTTCACTTTCAACTAATCCTGTATTTTGAAAATCGACTAACCGAAATTATTCGAATAATTACAGCTACTCATAATGAATTCATAAAAACTTCATTGCAGTGGAAAACTAGGATTTTCAATAAACATAAACATTCACACACATACAAATAAAAAACAATAACTTATTGAAAAAAAACCAACTAATCGAAAAATCTAAAATTAACGGTTAGTCGACTAATTATTTCTGGCCAGTTAGTCGAAAATATCGTATGGAAACGATTAGTCGACTATTTTTTTTAAACACTTTTAGATAATCTATTAGCGGATTAGTCGATTAACAAGAGCTGATGGAAATGCGCTATAAGCAAAGCAAAAATTATTTACTAGTTTTTATTCTAAAACTAAGATCGTATGCAATTGACGAAAAAGGAAGCCACATATAATGATTGCTATTTCAATAATATAAAAAGTTCATTTTTTGTTAATTATGAAAATGATATAATTAGTTATAACAGCCAACCTACTCCGATAACCAGCCCGTAATTTTTTGATGGTACATATATCTATCTAGTAATAAAACATTAGACGGATATGAAAAAGTAGTTCGAAAAAAAAATACTGGAGAAATAGGTTCGTACAAAAATGTAAACCATTAGCTCCCAGTTAAAAGTACCATTATGCCCCAATTCGATTTAAAGAATTATACTTCGGAAAATTTTACTACAGATAAAAAGTAGTTTTATAAAAAATTTGATTTTTTGTGCATGCAGTTTTGTAGCCCATTCAATGTTGGAATGAAGAGACTCAAATTTTCCTTTGATATTTTATTATGTTCGTTTTTGTTAGCTCACACACTTTGACTTACGTTTGCTCACGCTCACGGCAAAATATTTGTAAATTACGCACCTTCTCGATTGCTAAGTTTCTTCTCAATACTTTTAACGCACACTCACAGTGCCTTCGATTTTCATCACGCACATTCACGATCGTATTTCCAAGGATCACTATTTTGTGAATTCCGACCAACTCTTCTTTATAGCCGAACACAAATATGGCTCAGGACAAGAATACGCCGATCCTACCTTTTTAACACTTTACTCATAGTCAAATTCTGGTAACTTTTTGGGTTCAGGAATTTTATTTTTGATCCAGCCTTGAAAGTATTCAAGACGGTGCCCGCTGGTTGTGGCAGAGGAAGGCCACCTCTACGTTGGAAAGACTAGATGGAGAACAATTTCGCTTTACTTGGGGTCTCCAGCTGGCGCCGTTAGCTAGCGGCGAAGCGCGCGTAAAGATAAAAAAATGTAAAGATAAAAAAATTCATAACTCCCGAAGTTTTCATTTCTACATCGCATATTTTTCACAGGTTATATAGTAATCATATATAGTAATCATATTAAAATAAAAAAAGTAAAAAAAAAATAGTCCCAAATTTGGAAAAAGTTTAATTGTTTAGAAAAAAAACACTAATTTGTTATAAAAAAAAGAGTCACATAATGTCTACTTAGCTGTGTTGCGAAGATAGGGGAATAGCGCAAATTTTCAGTACAGGAAGAATTTTTTATGACCAAAACTTTTTTTACTGTGGAATACTGAAAAATCGTCTTTTTTCAAGATTTCAAAAATTCGAAAATTCATATCTCGAAAATTTTAGTATCATATGAAAATAAAAAAATACGGGTCGATTATTTTTCAATATAGAACGCGAAAAAAAATATGTTTTTCCAAAAAAATTTTTGAGTGTAAATTTTGCACGGAATGACCCATATGCATTTATTTAACGAAAATTACTAAATACTTAGTCGAGAAATCGAATATGAACGGTCAGTTAGGAAAAGTCGAAAGCAAAGTCAATTAAGTGAAGTCTACTTGATATTTTTTTAAACAACTTTTGCTAATCGATTAACCTATTAGTTGATTAACAAGCGCTTTAGCTTCTATCATGATGCAGTTTAGTTATTACACAAGTCTCCAAAATAAACTTTTTAGAAAAAACACCCTTAGTCTTTTGAGTTTTTTTTTTGTTTTGAGTTGCTGCTTCCGTTTTCAGTTATCGTTTTGCCAGATTGGGTCTTGTCTGCGAATTTAGCGGACTTTTGTTTTGCTGAAATTCGAAAGCTCCTTGTTTTCCCATACCGTATAAAAACTTTTTTCATACAAACATAAGAGATTAATTTTAGTTATGTTTGTTAAAACTTACTGTAAGACTGAGCGAAACAAATATGTGGTGTTGTTGAAAATACCCAAATAGTATAAAATCATTTCGCTCTAAAATGCAAGCTTTTCATATTACCTTCATCAAATGATACGGCATTTTAAGGCGCCTTTTATTTTCAACACATAATTTTTCGTCATCAAAACCCTCAACCATATTTCTTTTTACGCACGGACGCCATCTATCATCTACCATCTATTACACCGTGCTACAAAACTGAACTATTTGTTCAAACATGGGAAATCGATGTACACACCAAAACAGAGGTAAAATATGATATATTTTCGTTTTAGGGTTTTCCCGGAACGTCTAAATTTTTCTTAGAGGACTTTAAAGCTTTAATAAGGATAGTAGTTTAAAAACAAGTCGTGTAAATCTAAAATTACACACTCTATTAAAATATGGGCATCAGATGAAAGAGGACAGTGCGCTTTTTTAAGTTATCTTGTAGAAAAATTCCTCAAAAATGCCTTTTATAGTTTTAATCCTTGAGTATCCTTGATATTGGGTTCGTCAAACGTTCAGTGCAACTATTTATAATGCGGCATTTATGAACGAACGTATGATTTCTGGAGTTAATTTTGGAATACTATTTCGTCCAACACTCTTTACGTCCTTATAATAGCGTCTACGAATCGTCGAATCGCTATGCTCAAATCCGACGTAGCTGTCAATTATCGGAAATTTTGTACGAAGAGCACTTGGTGTCGGAGGTGAACGAGTTTTACAAAAACAATAATAAAAAACGTATATTAAACGCAAGAAAAACTAAAAAAATTATGTAACTTAAATTGGTCATAGAAAAAATGTGTATTAACGCATATTTACAAGTTTTTTTTTCACTTAGCTCAAGTCTTTAACCCATACCATTTAAAACGGTTTTGAATCCATCTTTGAGAAGGCGAAAATTTTACACAAATCATTAACATATAAGTGAAACTAATTAACCAACTAACATTTGATCAATGAATATGAAAGGATTAGAAGCATTACGTAACATTATCTTAACATTATTAAGTTTTCATACAAATTTTCAATAAACATGGATTTAAATATCATTCCTCTTTTAAAATAATATTTGTTTATTTAAATCTGGCAAAAACCTCATTTATTGAACTGACTTGGCCAAAGGCTGAACTAATTCGTCCTAAGGTTGTTGTTGTTGTAACCGCATAAATCATTACCCATAAAATTTTGCGGAGCGCTACTGAAGTGGCAGTCCTTGCCCGGATATAAATCCTGGTCGTTCCGGTACCGTAGAACCGACTGTCGCCCAAAGGTCTAAATCGTTGCTGGATAGCTGGCGGAAAATTTATCTTTAACGACTCCCCACAAATGATAGGTCACAGAATCAAAACGCACATTGGGTAACTTTCGACAGATTTTCGATGGTAGAATTGTGAAATTCGAAATTACCTTACAAATCTACAAAAATGCATAAGACACGACTTCTGGATAGTAGCCGTCATGTGAAATCCACCATATTGGCTCGGCACTCTCAATTTCCGCATTCTTTCTTCACAATCGTATTCTCCGACGTCAAAAAAGTTGCTGCTATCGTTCATAATTAAAATGTGTATCCAAGAAAAATATTACTGATAGTTCAATGAATTAAAAAAGAAAGTGGTGTATGGTAAAAATGCTGATAAAATTTTTTTTTTTTCAAAATCGGGCTTAGAGTATCTTTTCAAAATACCTTCTGATTACTAAAAATGTTAAATTCTGTAAAAAAAAAATAGATTCTTCCAGCCCTTTTTGGATAATTTCGTCTTCATTTTCCCACTGTGCAGCGTGGTGGCCAATAGGGATGACAAATCCCAAAACTTCCGGGATTACTCAGTTTGATCCCGGAGTTGGTAACAATATTTTTTTTTACGTCAGATGCAAATAGTAAAATTTCAAGACAAAAATGGCTCCTTTTTATTAAAGAAATTTATTTTTATTATTTTTAATGGTACAGTACGGGGGTTCCCTCAAATATGTTGCTGGACTTAAGGAGTTGGATGTAATTTTTGACACGAAACTCAGTTTATCCACGCATATTATTTATATTGTTTTGAAAAAAAAAAAACGCTATTTTGGCTTTATCCGGCGTAATAGTTTCGCGTTTATCGACCCGTATACAATGAAGTTGTTGTTGTTGTTGTTGTAACATCTTACAACATTTCCCACAAACGTTCGGGGAATGTTCCTGCATCGACAATTCTGAGCCGGATATAAACCCGGGTCGTTCCGATACGTTTTGTTGAATTTCCCTATTTCCTATTTCGAGTAAAAGTGAATATGAAAATGAATCTAAAATCGACTGAATTTAGCTTTGATCAAGGCGAATTTATAGAAGGTGATGGCATAAGAGCAGCTGATTCGATTTTTTTTGATTCACCTAAATGTATTTTGTTTTTGCTTTTGAGTATGAGCTTTCAAAATCCGTAAAAGAAAAAAACAAAATGTATTTAAATTTTGACAACTCTTACGCAGAATCAAAAACAAAATACATAGGTATTTTGTAGTTGTATTTATAACACCACCTTGTGTGGATTTGCCTTGGTTTTGATGTTGTGAAATTCGAATTTTTCGAGCTCGATTTTGATTCACCCTAGAAATGAACAACACGGCTGACGGTTGGCAATTTATCCAAAATAAGTAATTAATTTTTTTGGAAAAATAGAAAAATGTGGGCGTTAACAACCTATGCGGCTATTTTTATAGAAAATGTTAGACCTTCAGAAGCTTCAGGATCATTCAGACCAATTCTCACCCTTTAGATGTGCCTGAGTTAGTGTAAGTATTTAGATATGTTCATTGGTGATCCCAATTGGTGGAAATATTTTCATAAACAAGTTTTATAGATTTATGTCTTGCAGCTGGGTCAACAAAACTGCATTTATTATTATTGGACGTTGTGGTTCCCAATTCGAAAAAAAAATATCCATTCCGGGGCACTACTACAATTGGCGGTCACGCTGAGATTTTTGGCGGAAAGTGGCTTTCAAAAATCTGTAGGGAAGGATCGCAATGGGACGTATCAAAAATTATTAAAAGTATGCCAAATATTTTGGAGAAATTTATTTGCACACACTGGATCAACGTAGTTATGACGGAAGACGTGAAGATTAAATCCGAAAGGCACTTTTAATAAAAATTTGGTATAATAAAGTGCAAATCTCAAGTGACTAAAAATTTGCGTTGATTTTTGATAATTTTTTTTTTTTTTTTTTTTTTTGCTGACGGCGTTGGACATTTACTTCATAAATTAAAGGAGGGCGAATTGCTTCCTGCTTCCCGTATTCTTGTGTTTCCTCTTTAAAAAATTGTAAAAACTACAATTACTTTTAATTTTAAACTACTTACATTTTATTTTTACTCCAAATTCGCGAATTCAAACTGAGGTGAATGCTAACCGAATTTTTTCTTGTGAATTCGTTTGAATTGAACTGGCAAATTCACTTGAAATTGATTTTCGAAAAAAAATGTGGAAAAGAAACGTGGAAAGTGAAATGCAGAATACCAAATGTCGGATTGAAAGTGAATTTGCTTGATATTCACTCGGCAGTGAATTACAGAACCTGCCCGTATACAGGGTGTTTGTTATATGGTGAGCTATACTTTTATAAAAAATTAAATTAAATTAAAACTAAATAAACAAAAGTCAAATAGCTCATGAAATTTTTACAAAAGGTCATTTCTGCATAACTAGCTAAAGCTTTTCTTTCAGCGAACGCGAGATATGTACTAAGCTAACAAATGCGCATTCAAGTGTTTTTTTTGTTTTCCAATATTAATTGTTTATTTAAATAAATTTCATATCAATAAACATAAATAATAATAATAATAATAATAATAATAATAACATATTCTCTAATATTGGACTTTCATAGTTTTTTCGTTTTTGTATTGTATATATATGCGCATGCATATACCGTTATGTATATACAATACATATGTACATATATATATTTTTATATATATACATGTATAGTAAATTATTATATATGTATATAAATATGATTATAATTAATATAAATAAAGTATATGGCTTATACATATAGTAAACTATACGAGTATGTATGTATCTGTATGCACGCGTATTTATATGCGAACCAGTAATTTTCACCAGTTTGGCTATTGTAGAAATTTTCATTTACGATTTTTATTTTACAATCACCGAATGTGGTTTACTGATTTTATTAGAATTTATGTAAAATTTTGTCAGCGGGTCAAGAAGAAGTTAAGTTAGGTGATAAAATGGTCCAAAAAATAATATTTGTGCCAAAGAAATTTTAAGTTATTGTAAATTAAATACATTTTTTTTTTTGCAAACACAAACAGCTTTATATTGGGCGTTATGCTCATTGATGTCGGGCATTACCAGTGCAGCGGGCAGTTACTCTAAATAGTCTATCACTGTGTTTTCGAAACTATGAAACTTTTTAGAATTTGAATATTAATACTTTTGTTTTTGTTAATTTAATGCACATAACTTTCAAAGTTTTTTTTTTCACCGATCACGCCAGATGTGTAAAATTCTTAATAATAATTTTTAGTTAGAAAACATACTATAAGCTACTAATTTTTTTTTTTTTTTGTTTTTAAATAGAATTTATTGTTCTCAACGCGCTTACTGTACAATTTATTAAAGCTTTCGTATAACTTGCAAACCGCTGCACAGGCAACACACACACCTATGGCTTTTCCGTTTGTTAGAGATTGCTCATACGGCCAGTTGCACCTGCTGTATGTAGTTGCACCTAACTGAGTAGGAGATTTTAGAGATTTGAGAGATTTTCTTCTATTTTGTTTTATTTTATTTTTTGTTTGTTTGTTTTGCTTCAGTGTGCAGGTCTTTTTCGAATGCTGTGTGTGTGTGTTTGTGTCGTATAGAAAACTATGTAGTAGAATTTTTCGTAAGTGTATAGTATTCGTCAGCCGATATAGATACATATATTTGTATGTATGTATGTATGTGCTATGATTTTGTTTTTTTTTAATTTTTATTATTACTTAAGTTTTTCGTTTTAAGTTTAATTTAGTACGTCTTTCTTCCTTCTTCATTATTCGCTAGGTATTTACTTTCTCTGCTTTTTTTTTTTTTGTAAGTCTACCTTTAGGATTATTTTTTTTTATATTTTCATTATCGTTATTATTATTATTATGTATAGTAAAATTGTTTACATACTATAAAATTATTATTACTTTAGCCTGTAATTATATTTGTTATATAATATTTTGTTTAAAAAGACACTGACTGTTTGACTGACTATTACAGTTGCATAGGCACTGATTTTAATTTGGTAGCTTTTTTCGAATTTCACCTACATTGCAGGATGTCTGAATTTAACATTTCGTAGAATTCTACATGCTTCAAGAAAAAATCAAATATTTAAAGTGAAATTCTTTTTGAGTTCATGAAAATCTATAGATCAATTGCGGTGCATTAATTTAACGTCCAGCGTTTGTTTTTGACCCACACCGCTGAAGCAATTTTACACCACTATGATTTTACTCTAATATTTTGTTCAATCTCATAAGACATGCGAAATTCTGTAAGCCTAAAATTTTCAAATTGAACAGCTGATTGAACGGAAAATCTCATTTCGGTTGTTAGTTAATTTTTCAGTAACGCTTTGCATTGCGTATACATCATAAATTACAAATAATTAGCTAAAATTTTGTTTCTTGATGAAAAAAAAAATCCAAATACACTTGTATGCGATTCAGATAAGGTTAATCTATAACAATCAAATATGTAAATATTATGTTGAGAATTGTAATACGAAAATGAAAAGGATAGACAAGTAATAAGGATGACGATGACGAGAATGAATTTGACAAATATTGACTAAAATTTCGATAAATATTGGCAAGCATTTCTATAACCATTTTGATACATATCAAAATCCAAAACGCCAGATCTATCGATTACTGTTAGGTTAGCGATATCGACAACCATGATTATAACGATATCTATAACGATAATTCCGAACATGATTGTGCTAATGGTAACTGTGATGATAACGATTAAGATATCGCTAACTATATTGGATTCTAACACGAAAGCTGTGCAAATTTTTAAAATGACAAATTCTCTTGTGAAATGCACGTTCATTTAATTTTTTTTTTATTTCCTAGGATGACCGCAACGTGGTGTAACTTAGTTCATTAACAGGCGTTTGAAAGAGATCATCAACTTTCGAAGATTACCTCTGTTGCCGTTGTTATTTTCCCCACTAACAGTACTTGTAAAGCCAGGCAACTAAAAATTTCATTACGAAAAATCTATATTTTCTTAGTAACACCAGCAATGCAAAGTTTTAGCGAAAAAACTCTATTGACAACCAAAAATTAATTTTCATGCCAGTCAGTAGTGTAACTTTAAAATAAGCTTTGCTCAAGGCGCATTGTTTAATGTGTCTTAGCTTCGCTGTTTATGCTTCTCCAAAAATTGCTAACTAAACTAAGCAGGCGCTCTGAAGACCAGCAGTAGCTGCTGTTTTTCATACTCTCCGAACTGGTAAATTTCATATTGCTCACTTCGAACTACAAGTGTTGCATATATTTAGGCGAAATATTTATATTGAAATAGCAATTTTTGGAGAAGAAAATCATACGAAGTTAATTTCAGAAGCTCACAATTTATGCGATCCAATTGTTAAATTTCGTTTTTTTTTACACTCTACCGTTGCTACATTTGATTCTTTGAGATTTCTTTTGGCCAATATGCAACTCAAGTCAGTCTCTTTATATATGTGCCATTTTTAATTTTCTATGGATTCGTGTTGTTTACCTTGTATTCGTTATTTATTTACGTGTATTAATGTTTACATGTTTTTTGCATCTTTCAGCAATGGCACGACATATTTCAGTATATGATGAGCTCCATTTCGAATTCTTTACCTTTATGCTTGTGGAAGATTCTTAGTTTGTATGATGCAATGTTTTCCAATTGGCTATTGATGTTGGGTTTTTTGGTTTTGTTTTCTGTCTATGATATATGTATGGTTGTCGATTTGTTTTACGTAGCAGATGTTCGTATTATGCCAAAATTGTCAATGTTCTTGATTTTTACATTTTTGTTTTATTCTTTTGTCTTTTTTTTTTTGTTTTTGTAAAATGGCCCGGAAAATATTTTTCAAAATTTCGCTGCTACATCATTTTTGTTGCAGATTTTTAGCTTTCTTTATATGTATATGTAGTATGTAAGGTATTTGCCACGAATTTTCGTCATCTGATTATTTCTGTTTTTTGTTTTGTTTTTTTTTTTACTTCTGCCTTCCACGATTGTTTCTATTGTTCTTTATGTCTTTGTTTTTGTTTTGTTTTTTTCTTTAAATTTTTTTCACTAATATGTTCTGTTACATGTTGTTTAAATTATTGTTTATCTACGCATATGTTTTACTAGGTTAGGTTATGTTTTAACTTAAACTTAGTTTTAGGTTTTGGTATAGCGTCATCGTTTGCATATTCCTCCTGTTCAGTTGCCAACAATGTTAGCACTGATTTTCCTTTCTTTTTTTTTGTTTATGGTTGCTGCTGTTGCTGCATGTTCAGCTCCGCTTAACGTGGCCGCGTGCCCTTATAGTTGGGATTCGGATGACGTCCTTGCGTGTGACGTGGTGCGGCTGAAAGTATGTTTTTTTTTTTTTTTGTTTTTTGTTTTTGGTTTTGTTTTTTTTTTTACCTGGTATCATCATGTTCACGGTTGGATACATCCCAGCGACAGGCGCCATTGCAGGTCGTAGCTCCGTTGAGGGTGAACGGCGACTATTCGGTAGAGCTACTGAGGGCTAAAAGTAAAACGAAAAAAATTTATTAGTATGAGTTTTCGGTTGAGCGAGAAATTGTCAACGCAAAACGCAGTACAAGGAGAGAGCGAGCAAAGCGTTTTGCTTGTATTGGCGAATATACAAAACAAAAACAAAAACAAAAAAAAAATTACAGCACTACTTATCGCTTTTCCTGGATTCTATTCGATCATATCCAGGGGCCGCAAATAACGATTATTGTCAAAATTTCAACTCAAAAAATTAGGCGAAAAAAGAAATGTTACATCTATGAGGACTTCCTCACGCGATATGGTTTTTTTTACAATTTCAGTTTAATTTAAAAAAAAAATTTTTTGATAAAAGTTTGCTAAAAATCTTATAAAAGATTTTCCGAATCGAGTCGATTTCAAATTTTTCGAATTTCGGAACATGCCTGTTAATTCTAATGGGGGTTCTCCCGCAAATAAAACTTAATTTGTGGGGGTTTTTTCAGATAATAAAACTTAATTTGTAGGGGGTTATGGTCGTTGTGGTCTCTGATCAGATCAGATCGGTGCAATTTTTTTTATTTTTATTTGCCTCTTTTATTTGGATCATATCTGATATAAGTATATTTTCATATTTTTTTTCGGTTAGAGTTGATCGACTTTCCAATTTTCTCCATAAAAAATAGACTATTCTGGGATTTACATTTTTTCGATCTTATATTATCGCTATTTTCCTACGTAGCATCTTAAAAGGGAAAGTACATTTAGATGCCGAAAAAAGGGTATTTTTAGCAGTTGATTTGTAGGGAAATAAAGACAGCTCTTTTCGAATAAGCATAATATTTATTTCGAGTGAGGTCTGAGGTGAGGTGAGATTTGAGGTTTTTTACAAAAGTGAAAATTGAAAATTAACACATTTTGACGTCGTAAATTGCGTAAGCGATTCTGACCGCAAATTTCATTTGAAATCAACAAACCAAACACTTACTTACTCAAGACAGTTTTTTTTTTATTGTATATAACCTTAAATATTGACGATATTCGAAAATTAACCCTCTAACTCCCAAAAAATATTACGATTTTGGAAACAAATTTCGTTGCACTTGCAGTGAAAAAGGGTCTAAAAATGACTTGTTTTTGAAATCTTTAGTCTATCGGTTCATTAGTTTTGTTATCACTGTTGTTACACAATTATGAAAAACATGATTTCGAGAAAACCACGTTAAAAGTTTGCGTACGAGAGCTTGGTGGGCTCGGCGTCATTCGCTTTCTAGAAGCATCTCTTCTACAATTTCTGCTGTTCAAACTTTGGCACGATATTCTAAGGCGATATACATACCTATCGAGTAATACAATAAAAAAAATCGATTTTTGAAAATGTCTAAAGGCACTTCTCACCTTAACTCATAATGAACAAAATAAATTTAAGAAATACACAGGGTTCTACCACAACTGCACAATTAATTTCTTAGGAGTGGAAAGAGAGTATAATTTGAGTTGAGGGTTTATCATAAACTTTGCACCAGCGGGTTATCCAGAAATACTGAAGATAAAATTTAACCTTAAAAATATTTTCTTGTTCCATCCTCCAAAGGAAAATTTTGGGATACCATACCAATAAAATAAGCATAAAGTTTGAGAATGCTAAGAGGTTTTATCCTAAACTGGTTTTATCATGACTATAACTATCAAATATGTTTAAAAAAAAAAATGAAATTCCAGAAAAAGTTATAATCTCAAATGGAAAATAAAACATGATACAAAAAGTATAGGCGCTAATAATTATGTACTGAATTTAAAAAAAAATGGGACGAGATTATTGAGTTTAGTGTTGGGCGTCATCGATATCATGTTCAATATATGTATATCGAGACTGGCTTCGTTATCGATGCCAATTGATAATTTGATTGCTATCGTATTATTAATTTATTTTCAATTCAATACCTTGATAAAGTGGCATGAAAACAATAACGATGCAAATCCAGTGGCAAGAAAAAAAAAACAAACAGATCCCAACTGCTTCTTTTGTACGAATTAAATCTATGTTATTAAACAAATGATCAAAAATAAGTAATTAAAATACATTCAACGTGTTATTTCCGGAACATGTTTTTTATTGTATTTTTTCTTGTTTGAATGTTGAAAACTGCTTGTAAAAGTTAGTATTTCGAAAACATTAATTACCCTTGGGGCATTTTGGTTAACTTTTTCGAGACTCTACTGTGATGCATACCTGACAAACAAAGTATAAAATTTTGATTTTTAACGTTTATGTAATCGCATGAACTATAAATCAATGAAAACAATTGAAACATGGAAAATGTTGTCAATGTTGCAAAAAGCAACACTGGGCTACTGCATGTTGCAATTTCAGCATTTGGTATTAGCGTTAAATGCAGGTTGTTTACTATAACAATAAGGCAGGCTCTGAATTTCGTAAAACCTGAAATCGGTAATAAATAATTGTCAAAGCTTGTAATCTCAAATCTCAAAATTTAATATTAAAACTATTAAATGCACAGTGGATATGTTTCTTTCAAAGGTTTCATATAAAATATCCAGGATTTTAAACAGAAATTCTAACAATTAGCAAGTCGCTTATTTTTTTAGAGCCTACATGAAAAGCAGCATAATAAAAGCTGGGGATTAAGCTGTTTTTTTTCTGTTGTCAAATTTACTTACGTGTGCGAAATACGTCTGACCGTACTTGATGTAGACACCTGATGCACCCGGTTGGTAAGCGCTCAAAAGCGGCTGATGATGCGCCACCGACGCTGCTACGGCCGCAGCTGCTGCATTCGCCACTTCCGCTGCTGCTGCGCCGCCTAGTACCGCCGCCGTGGTCGCCTGCTGTGTACCCGCGATTCCAGCTGCTGCACCACCAGCAGCTGCAACCATACCACCGTGTTGCAGTTGAGGTGGAATGTGTGAACCACGAGCTGGCGCTATATACAACGGTGTGCCAGTTGCTGTAGCGACTGCTTGATGATCACCACCGATCATACTACCGCTAGCTATGCCGATGCCAGTGTTCACATAGCCACCAGTGGCTGTGGTGGCATAGCAATTGGGTGTGTTCGCTCCTCCACCGCCACCACTGGAACCGATTATACTGTTCGGTGACGTATTACTACTATTGTCATTACTGGAGTTGCCCGTACTTGGCGAGTTGCGTTGCGAAGCGCTGCGCCGAAATTCATAAGCAAAACTACCGCTACCTTTTTGCCGGAAAGTAGCTGCTCCTGCATTCAGGCGAATTGGCGGTTTCGCATCCGACGGCGAGTTGTTGTGATGTACGTGGTAACCGCTGTTGTTATTGCTGTTAACAGCCGACACTGTCGGACCGCTACCATAACTGGGTGGACCACTGAGAAGTGGCGTTTGTGGTTTATCGCCACCACCACGTTTATTCATACCATGCGGACGTGAACCTTGATAGCCGCCGCTGTTGCTGCCGCCGCTATTGGGTGAGGCGCGTGTGTCGTTGTTGCCGCCGCCCAGTAGTGGCGGTTTGCCATTCGAGGCGCCATTGTAGGACGTGGAGTTTTGTCGACTCAACGAGTTACTTGGATACGCTGGCGGTTTTTTGCTCCCACCCGCATTTGAATTGTGGCGTTTATCGTGTTGTACATAGGAGCTGCCATGTGGGCTACTCATAAGTATTGTGCCACCATCAAATCCACCGCTCACAGTGTAATATTGTGGTGTAGAGCTGCCGCTGTAACCTCCACTATTGCTGCCACCATTCGAATGCATGATGGGCGGCGTGGAGAAGAGTGGTGGATTACGCTGTACTGTTTGAATAGGTACGGAGTGTGGGGTGCTGGGCGCCGATTGAGAAGCGCTACCACCGCCGCTATATGCAGGTGTCACATTATTCGAACTGCTTGCGCCGGTTGGTGTTTGATGCGAAATTGTTGTGAGCGTGCTGGGATCGACGATTGGTATGGCAGCTGGTCCAGGCGTATGCACGGCGCTAACGTGTGTGGGATGTGGGGCAGCTGTCATGGGCGGGTGATGAGCATAGAATGGGGTGATCACAGCATTTGTTTGTTGTGGATGAGCCGCAGTGCCAGCTAATCCGGTTGCCGCAGCTATTTGTGTTGCTCCCGTTGGTGGAGCGCCAGGTGTATGCACCGATGGCGGACCAGCAGCAATGCCAGCGGCTGTACCTGCAGCAGCGGCGGCAGCAGCAGCAGCAGCAGTGGCAGGCGTATATGGGAAAATATTTGCATGCAGAAGCGCCGCATGTTGAGGCAACGTATACATGGCTGTAGCTGGAGCTGCACCGCTGCCAACACTGAGATCTGTTGATGTATTCACTCCTGCTGCAGCAGCGGCGGCAGCTGCTGCACTACCCGGTGCTGGCGCCAGTGTGAGTGTGGGTACTGCGTGTCCCAATTGATATGTGGTGGTTGCACTGCCGTTGCTTGGGATGGCTGTCGTAACCAGTTGATGGCCGCTATTCTGATGGCTAGCATAATGCGAGGAAGTCGGCCGCTTTACACGCCCCGTTCCAAAGTACGTCGTACCGCTATGCGTTTGATAGCTATTTGTGGCTGTAGATGCGCTAACACCGTGATGGCCACTCGTGTGGATGCCACAAGGATTACCACTGGTGCTACCCAATGTACCTATGGTGTTGTTCGACGACGGTCCAGCCGTCGGCGTAGCTGCAACAAGGCCATTCGCAATATTTATACCGCTATTGATGTGTGGTCCGGCCACAGGTTGGGCGGTTGCTGTTGTAGGTGGTTGCGGCTGTGGCGGTGCTGGTAAAAGCGAAGTTGCTGCAACGGCATTCGTGAGCGCCTGCTGTGGCACGTAGTAGGTCATCGGTTGACCCCAGTAACCTACGGGAAAAATATATAAAAGCAATAAGCAAGAAATAAATTTATGTTTGAACTATTAGATACATTTTTTAAAACTTTAAGAAGAGTATCGGCTAGGAATGATTTTATTATAGAATGACCTTCATAGAATAAAATCTTAAAAGTTTTTCAATTATTAGGTACTTTTTTATGGTCTAAATTTTATACGACTGCTTTGAAAATTTTATTAACACTTCAGGTGATACTCTGAGAAGCGTGAAATAACTCGATGTTTGGCCAAACTTCTTCGGCGTGCGTCTTCATGTTACACCACTAATTGAGGGACCTACATTTTTTTTTACCGGCTCCGAACGGTATAACATTTTCGTGAGAAGTTTTTTCATGAAAAACTACACTCGGATGATTATCTTTGCCTGCCGAAGGGCGGTCGTAATTATAAAAACAAAATTTCTTTAATTTTTGATTTTACTTGCTCCGATCGAGACTCGAACTCGGAATACTACTACACACGCCTACACGCTAAACACTCGGCTATGACGGTCACGTTATAGTTGAGGCATCAGTTCCATTTATCTCAAAGATCTGCATTGGTTGCAATTTATCAAAACTGCAAGAAACTTCAACTGCTAGTTGAAGCTGGACTTGATATATGAACCGTATTAAAAGCGCTGACATCGTGCAAATTTAGAATTCCATGGTTTATATGGGCCACTGAAACTTTACTTATTCTCTTCCAAATTAAAAATATTCAAACATCGCATCGTTACCACTTACCATTGTAGGCATACGGATATCCGATTGGATAGGTGGTCATCGGTATCTGTTGCAATTGTCCATTTGCCGGTGCTGCTGCAGCAACTGTCGCCGCACCTGCTGCAAATTGGTCGCTTGAATAAATCAATTGACTAGGAGCATAGATGGGTGTACCATTGGCGGTGGCAAATTGTGCTGTTGGGTATGCGGCTGCAACTGGTACCATTGTAGCTGTACTTCCTGTAGCTGTAGCTCCCGGATATATTGCCTGCGCTCCAGCTGGTATCAGACCGGTGGCATCGGTGCGGGGTTGATTTGGATCGAAGATTGGCATATAAAAGCTCTGGACTTCGCCCTCCTGCAAAACAGACAACGAATTGAATTGACATTTCAACTGTTTCTGCGGGGCGTGGCTTACAACTGGCGGTGGATAGGCGTAAACCATGCCCTGTGGAATGGCGTAAACACTACCATCAGGCTGTGGGTGAAAAAAACAACAAAAATAACAAAAAGTAACATTAAATATACGTTTAATAAATAACGGATTTTGACAATAGCTAACACACCCCTTGCTGATATGTCGTGGTGCAGTACGGCGAGCCGCTAGGTGTTGCGGTGGTATGAAACACCGTTGAACCATCTGGTGCCTGATAGCTTTGCGTATATGTCCACGTAGTGGGTTTAGGTTCTTCGGAAGCGCGATTCTTCGGTTGCGTCGACTCGCTGGTACTGAACGGTGTTGAGCGCGCTGAGTGTGGTGTCTCACGTTGCAGCGGTACGTTGACACTATTTGTGGGCGTTTGACTTGGTGGTGGTGGTGGTGGTGGTTGTTGGGGTTGTGATTGTGGTTGCGATAGTGGTGGCTGCGTTGCTAGTGGTTGTACAATTGAACCATCTACAGATGCTAAATTCTATGGTATGGTAATAGATAGTAAAACAATTACTACATATAAGATATTTTAATAACATAACCTCAAACTTTACCTCACGCTTTGACACCTCTTCCTTCTCGGCTGGTATATTCGGGCTAGTTGCTTGATTTTTAAATTTTTGCACCTCGATGCGATCATAACTTTTGGTGGAAGTCGTGGTGGTAATACTCAGACAACCGGTGGCAGATGTGTTATCGCATTCATCACCATCCAATTGAGTTGATGCTTCTGCAATGGTTTTTTGATGTTGAGAAATTTATATATTTAATGCCATACAACTTGCAAGAGTTCGTATTTACCTTCAGTTCCACTGATAGCCGCCATTTCTAAGCCAATTCCATCGCAATTAACATCGCTGCACATAGCCATCGTTTGGGTAAAGGATTCCGATACAGATTCTGCTAGAGGAATAGTGACAGTACTTTCATTGCATGCAATGTTTTTACAATGGATTTGTTGTTGTGGCGTTGGTGTTGCTGCCGGTGATCCAACTGGTGATGGTGATGACATTTGGTGTGTACTTTTATTCTTCTTTGTATTGATATCCTGCGTTTGCTGTTGCATTGATGGCTGTGATTGTTGTTGTGCGTAATTGGCGGTATTGTTGCCTTGATTTGGATGGTATGTAACCTGTTGGTTAGGTGGCAGATTTGACGGATCAAAGTGATAAATTGAACTGCAAAACAAAAAAAAAAAGAAGAAATTTTAATGAATGATTTATAAATGATTTGATGTGATTGTTAAAATTTGTTTTAAATTATTTTTACTGTGTTAACAACTAGTACGTAACAGAAAGCAATAAAATACTACAAACGCATTTCTAAGAGAGAGAGAGAGAGAGAGTGAGAGAGCAAAAATTGTTTTACATTTGAAGAGCACAAAGTTGTTTTGCATATATTGTATTTGGATTGTGTTTTAAGCAGCGTTTAGTACATTTAATTCTTTTTCTGCAAATTACAAATTCAAGTTATGGATTAAATTGAACAGCTTATTCTAGATGCAATTGCAAATATTTTACAATTTTTATATATACATATATATATATTTGACAAATACAAACAGAAAGTGTAGTGTTTGCTGAAAATAACAAAAAAAAAAAAAACGTGATACACAGTTATGACTTAAAATTAAAATTTTTTTTATAGGGCACCCCAATAAAGTTGCACACCAGCGAAAAACAAGCACCTGAAATTATAGCCGTTAACCCGTACATTTTTATTTGAGCTTCTTATGCCTAAAACCTTAATATTATACAAAATATGGTTTTGTAATAAAAAAAATTTTATAGTGGCATCTGCATGAAATCACATTTTTTCTAATGTTAGTCATATGCAGAACCTTTTCGGACACATACCATAGCAGTACAGTAGCTATTCATGTTACTATGACCGATAAAAAATATTTGAAATTATCTTTTTTTTCACAACGACAGAAAAAGAAATAGGCGGTTCACACCAACGAGATAATCGGGCTATTTGGTTATACGATTTACAATTTTTACAATAACGAATCGAAACACTACTTAAAGAAAAGTTATTAATTTTTTACAGTTCAATTTGTTGTTGAAAATAGTACATACAATTAAGACCTCAGAACCAAATAAACCTCTTTGGCGTGAGTGAACAGCCTAAAAGTTTATCTATTTTTCCCCAATAATCATAATGTGAACTTTTTTCATTATTAATTTTTTTTTTAGTTAACTTATAATTTTTCATAGGTGGCCACCCTAATCAAATATAACCAGTTAATTAAACTTATCTAAAATACTACATATAATGTGTTCGCTCACAAAAATAGTTAGTTTTTGTTTTTTATTTTAAGTTTTGAACACTTTGAAGACAGCAAGCAATACATATGTACGTTCTTTTCAATTATTTTTTTTAGAACTTAGCACGACTTCACGGCTGCAGGACTGCAATTGTCGAGGTCGACAAATTAAGACTATTTCTAATTTGGGCGGCAATAATGAGCTCTCAAAGCTTTACAAATTATTTATAAATTATCTAACTCGAAACGAGCGTTCGTCTCGTGCAAACTGTCGATTGTTCCATTATTTGTATTCCCTAATACGAATTTGGTACCCTAGCGATAGCTAGTCGACAACAACTAATTGTTGCGTATAAAAACATAACAAATGTGAATTTCCTAACACGAAAACGACTTAAAATGACGAAGAGAACTCCCCAAATTAAATGAAAAAGCTGTAGTTGTCCTGTAAGCCACAAAAATTAATAGATCTAGCACAAAGGCCAAGAAATACTGGTAAAAAACATTCATATTATTAAAATTAATTATTAAATATAATTTACAGTGTTGAAAAAACTACCAGTGCTCAGTTTTAAGTAGTAAACGAGTTGGAGAAAAATCCAGATTTAGCAAAAGATGATCCAATGTTTTTAGTGAGTCTGGTTGACCTGCAATGGAATGAATTAACCAAAAAAAAAAACATAATAATAATAAATACACACGCGCCCCCCCACAAAGAAGTGCTTCTGAATGGAAACTGCCGCTCCTATTTCATAGATAGTAGATTGTGTTAAGAATTGAGCATCCATTAAATTTTCCTAAGACATTTATACAATCTCGCAATATCCGCCTTTGAATACGCAATTACTCTTCATTCAAACGTTCACTTGCAATAACACTATTGCTTCAATTTTTCTAAATTTGTTTCTTTTTTTTCCACTTTTACAATCGAGGTAGAAACTTCCGAATTCGTTGGGACACGAATCTTACGTCTGGCTTTTCGCGCGAGATAGATAATCAGGCTGTTAATAAATCTAACGTTATTTTATCAAAACAAAAAAAGTTTACAGTCGTTAAATCGTGAAGTTAATTAAGATATACACCGGCATACATAGTACGTTGATGCCGTTGAAAAAATTTTTTTTTTATTTATTTTGATAAAATATACCATTTTTCAGGTTACTGTCTAGTCATCTCTTTAGTAGTTTCGGAAACTCGTCAATTCAAACAGGCAAACATACAGACAGACATACTTACGTTCTAAAAAGAAAGTGGTTTGAATGAATTCTATTATATTTCCTGCATTCTTCAAAAAAAAAAAAAAAAAAAAATTGTTAATGTAAAGAAACAACATTTCTACAGTTTTATTATAGTATAGATATATAGATAATTGATCGTAAACTTCTAAGTAGTGCTTTAGCAATAAAAAAAAGTATCAAAGTGTTGGTGTGACCAAATGTCAAGGGTATGTTCTTTAGGGCAAGTTTACCAGTGTAATGCCAATTTTGCTCAACCAAACTTAGTTTAAGAATTTCACCACAGTTCCACTTGTACAGAAAAACTAGCTCTAAATATGTATTAAATAATATATTTTTGAAATTATGTGTAACAACAGTTTGAAAACTATTGCGAATTTGCTTCATTATGCTTGCGTTACCATCTAAAGGATCCGATTTAGTGGAACTTGCTTTTTCTTTTATGTGAGCACACAATCGTTTATTTTTTTTTTTTAACATTTTATTTTATAAAATATGACTTAACACAGGCTTTACCTTTAAAACAATAGCTTACTTATCGGGTTCCGCTCCTTATGAGAGCAGGAAAAGGGCACTTAAAATAATATTAAAGATTTTTGTACTTAGGTAAGTTGTTTAGTTGCTCGTTCGATAAATATGTTGGCATTTGAGCTCTTTATTTTAACCTAAGCACATTTGTACACAATTAATTATTCTAATAATTTTATTCGTCGATAAATACTTGTTTTATTCAACCCGGCCTTAAGCTTAATAACTAATGCAGAGTATCCATTGAAGAGAAAACAGATCATTTTCATGAAGAGGTGAAGAAATTTAAATTGAACTAAAACTATGAGTTTATATAATTTCAAACTGCAAATCTGTATTATTTTTATTATAGGAAAATGTTCTGCTATTACTCTCTGAATATTATTTCAGGTTTGTGCCCGCTTCCTTAGAATTCCCACCACATTTCCTAGCAATGGGAGCTGTATGTCGGTAATAGTTCCCATAATGATGTCTTACGAGGTGTCTAAAGTTTCCGAGTTGTTCGCAGAAACTAATGACTTCACGTAACCACAGGGAATAGAATCAAATCAAGCGTTTGCTAAATATTTCCTTCCATACGACGATAAGCCAAAAGCGGTAGCTCCTCGGCAAGCAATGGCAAACCTCCGAGTGTATTTCTGTCATTAAAAATTGTCTCACAAAAATCACATGCCGTTCGGAGTTGGCGTAAAACTATAGGCTTCTCAATTTGTGGTACAACATCAAGGCGCACACCACAAATTGTGGGAGAAGTTCGGCCAGACATCGAGCTATGTGATGCAAGCGCTAAATAATTATTATATTATTGTTGTTATTACTAAATCGATCGAGTGCCATTCCATTCAATTGAGGCGCGAAATCATCCGCACTTATGAGTCTATTATGCTTGCCGTTGAGGCTTACATTTTAATTTTTCATTGCCAAGCACTGTGTGACATGACGCGCCATCTTGCTGAAACCAAATATCGTTTAAGTTCTTGGCTTCCGGCAACAAAAAATCGTTTGGTATGCCTCTGTAGTGCTTGCCGTTCACCGAAATGGCGTTACCAGCAGAATTTTCAAAGCAAAATGGACTATTGATTCCACCGATCCAAAATCCGCACCAATCAATCATTCTCTGAGGATGCATCAATTTTCAGATGCGACTGTATTGCTTCTTAACATAGCCGCCGAGGTGAAAATGCGCTTCGTCAGAAAAGATGATTGTTCGAGCTGATCTAAGGACAAAAACAGAGAAGCGACAATGAAGAGGGTTGGTTGTGCTTCTTCAGTTACTGAGACAATTGAACTATGTACGTGTGAGCCAAAAATTATTTTGCAAATTTTTCAATTGCAATTTCAACTTCGGAAAAAAGCATATCTCGAAAATAATTTGCTGAACTCTATCTAACTGTGCACATTGTACTTCAATTTATAACGGTAAACTGCGAAAACTCAATAAATGTGATATTATAAAAACTTAAATTGAGAAAAATTTGGAAAAAGTTACTTCATCAAATTCTATCGAACTAACTGCACATTACTATATGATTCTTTTTAGTTTCGATCGGCTCTAATTTTTTAACAACTTTGACTTCGATGTGCTAAGAGTGGTATTTTGAAATTTTTGGAGTTGCTAAATTTTGTTTGAGTTGTGTACTCATTCAAGCTTAGAATATATGTACAGCTGGGCGCAATGAAATTGTAGCGGAAGGTATTAATAACCTTTGGCAATGTATTTAATTTTTAACAAAAATGTAATTCATACTACAACAAACAACAAACACATCAAATTTTCTAATTTTGCAGAAAATTTAGCGAAATTCCACAAACTTTCAAATTTTTCGCCCAAATATCAAATTTTTCTAATACAGTGTTTTCTCAGCCTATTTAATTTAAGCACAATAAAGTTTATGCCCTCCAAGTGACTCAAAAGTTACGATAATTTTTAAAAATATTTTTCTTCTTTCCGGTTATACGAATTTTCGAGCTGCATTTATATGATTTTTGTTTTAGGCGTTTACTAATTTTTTAGTAAAAATTAAATAAACACAAATACATTGTCAAAATTTATGAATGAGTTGCGCTACAATTGCCATACTCACGGCTGTATATCCCAGAAAAAAATATATTTTTTTTAGTTACATCTCTAAATTCAAACTCTATTTGAATTACCAGCCTGACATTGTTTTGTGCAAAAGTGTAATCGCTCACATCAATTTTTACTTCGGGCACTTGAGTAAATACTGTATTGTAAGTACACACATATAAATATTTACAAAAATACATACATACATTTAATATACATATGTATATAAAAAAAAAACTTAATATATAGAAAAATTTAATATATATTGAAAATTGTTAAATTAGTAAGAATTCATAATAAAATAATTATTATGCTTTAGGCGCCCTGCTTGCACAGTTAGGGTGATGCTAATGCTATTGGTGTTGGCTAAAATTAGTTTTTATTATTGGCAGATAATTTACAAAAACATTTATTCTTACATATAAAGTATATGTATATAGCTAAAATATTATGCAAATTAAACTCGGACAGCATAAATTTGGCGAAAGTTTACAAAGTTTGCAAAATGTTTAAATGCACAGCGTGGTTTTTTTTTTGTGTTATGAGAAGCTTGAAAAGCGTGAAATAAACATAGAACAACTCACAATGACTAAAAAAAAAAAAGTTAACATTGACAAATACATATTTACACGGTGAGTGCTAAAATAAATATGCTATAATTATCTAATCTCCATGAGTTTCTCTAATACATACAAATATCAGATATATGGGTAGGTAGTAGAGTACTCAAACCTTTCTCAGTGTACCAGTCGTTCTAGTTTTTTTATTTTGTTTTCGAAAAATCAATTAATAGCAGTTGTGCTGTATAGTTTTTTTTTTTAACCACTAACTTCAATAAAATATTTGAATGAGAAACCCCCCCTCCGCATATTCTTGGCAGACTGTTAGATAATTCGCTAAATAAACTTCCCTTTTCTAAGGCAATTGGTAATGGATTTTTTGATAAAAAATTTTAACATTTTTTCTAAAGCATATGATTCGAGATTTGTTAACTTCTCCTTAGCTGGAAAATTGTATGCAATCAATGGACCAATTTGCTTTACTTTTATTATGACGAAAGCGTCGCCTATAAGAACTTTCAACCACACTTTTTTAAAGGGCAAACATTTCATTTGAATATTTTCTAAAGAATAATGCCAGATACTAAAATCTTTGCTAAAGAGGATAACGTGTTTTAGTTAAACCTCGCCCTTTTTCATAAGAATATTTAGTCATCATAGCGATTTTATCATTTAAGTTGAGCAAATAAATGCTTGACTTTTATCTCAGTTTACGTAGGCAAACATCTTCTGCATTTCACTTTCGCTCGATAGTTTCACTTTACGTAGCTAATAGAGATAAAGAGAGAGAGAGAGATTCAACATCAATTTAACTCCGAAGCGAAATGCAAAACATGCTTGGTATTTCCTTAAACCTCATAACTTCTTTAGTGTTTTAACTATTGCGTAGCATAATTTCTAGTATTAATATTTTTCGTTTTATTATAAAAATTAATATTTCAAAGCTCTTCAGAAAAAATGGCGTTTATTTAAAAGCTATATAAAAAATACAATTAGATGGACGTGCACAAAGTAGAAAACATTTTGCAAAACTTATGTATTCAATGCAAATAAAGTCGCATAATCATAGTCGAAATCTTCATATGTACATTAAATTCTATTCTTGCGCAAAAATCTCATAAACATTTGTTATCCATAAGCCTTGATTTATAAATATCTTTTAAATATTGTATTATACTTTTAAAATTATATGCAAATATCGGGTTGCCGAATGTTATTAAAAAAATTCAAGAGTACAAACCCACCAAAAATTTTAAAACTATCCGGAAATTGATTTGCATTTTTTTCATTTAATTCAGTTTTATATGTGCCATTTGGTGAGTGTGAACTTTTTCAATCGACTTCCAACGTTTTCATGAGTGTGAGCCTGTTAATATCTTTGCCAGCGTTGCAAATGGGAAACAAAGTTTTTTGGATTCATTGATTTTTATAAAATTGAACAACCCAAGCGCCACCAAGCTGGTAAATTTTTAAAGTCATGGATATTCTGAATCTCATTCGAGTCGAACTATCATAAGCTTTTAGTTTAGGTAATAAATGTAGATTGTAAATATCAGTCGAATTAGTCTTTGAGTTCTTGAAAAGCTTGAAGAAGATTCCCTCCATTCGACCAAAATTTTATTCAGCGATTATACTAATTTCTCTCTAAATGGCTATGCCCGAAGAAGTCCAAGAGCTACCATTACATCCAAATGAAACAACGGTTTGACATTGCGTCATGGTAAAGTTCCATTCGTTTAGAATGGGCGCCATGTAAGCCACAGTTACGGCAAAGATGTTAAAGAAATTTTCTTCAAACAATATAAGAAAATAATGGATATTTTATATGATAATAGAGATTATTCAATAAAATTACTTTTTTACTAAAAAAAAAACATACCTCTGAACTAATTTAGCGAGGGAAATTAAAAATAATAAAATAATTTGGATTCTAAGTTGATTACTGTGGGCATTTGTTGTCAAGGTCATATAAAAATTAAAAAACACCACCAATCACTTATGAGAAAGTCGGCGTGATGTTTTGCGTTTTACGATCTGCCAAAAAAAATTTGCAAAATTTATTTTTATTTCTGAGACGCTCATAAACTGAGTTTTACTATCGATCATAAAATCATAAAATATAATTGAAATAATACACTGGGCACTAGTGCGATCGGGCATATAAATAATTATTACCTTTGATGAAAAAAAAATAAAACTCAAAATATTATAATTTTCGATAAAAGGTAAAAGTGATAAAACATAATTATTTGCAATCAAAAAATAACAATTTACAAAATAATCAATATTTCAGAGCGAAAAAACAACACTCGAACACTGAGCAAAAAAAATAATGCTCAGAAATTTATTTTTACTATTTATTGCAAATCTAAAAATATTAATTAAATGTCAATGTCTCATAAACTTAAAATAAATGTTAAATTGACGGTATTTAACTTGTGAGCTTTGGCTTTAAATGTTGACCAATCTCTCCAAATATTTTTTTTATTCTTTTGGTGTTTTTTCCTACAACTGGGCACAACTTCAGTAGTAAATTATTAAAAAAGTGGGCACCAATTGAACATTTAAACAATCTATCTTCAATTAATTATTAAAATATACTTTTACTCTGGACTCGTGACTATGATTATGCGCCAATAGCATTTTTAATCTGTCATAGCAAGTGTTTTTTTTTTTTTTTTGTATTAATGAACATAATTTTCGCATTTAACAATTGTGTTGTTTTGTAAATTACCCGTCTTGGTTAACAAATGGTTGCAATGTTTGCGGATTGATTAGCACGCTGCCCTTTGGCACACTCGTTATGTCTGTGACGGCCCACACTAGTCCACGACCGGGCAGTGTTGAGCCGTCGTCCTCCATCGGTGTTGGCGTTTGTGTCAAATCATCGCAATGCGCTGACATGACGCTGGCACCGCACAATATCGCAGGTTGTAAGTGAAGCGAGGCTGGAGATGTTAGCAGATGATAAACCGCCAATCCTTCGTCCGTTAATATCAACGCATCCGTCGACTGATCCTCACAACAATAGCCATTCGGTGATGGTGTTACCGATTCGGAATGTACCGATTGTGTTTGAGTTTTATAACTGCGATTGTGGTTGTGAAAGTTGTTGTTATAGTTGTAAAAATTATAACGTACACAACAATAACAGCAATAATAATAATAGTAAACAAAACAGTTCGAATTTTAATGGTTTAATTAGCTAAAGTCATATTTTTTCTATCGTACATAGTAATACCACTTTTTTTTTTTGGCTCCAATTCAAGAGAGCAACTATTTATAAAGTTACTTTACAATATCTATTAATTATCTTCAAACATTGCACTTACCCACTGCTGGAGGGCGACAAGCGCCATGGTGTATTTGTGCTGCCAGCTGAATCCTGTTTAGAAAATGAACGCGTCCCACCACCACCACCGCCACCACCAGAACCGCCATTTTTATTCGAATTAGCCGAGTCACCGCGCATCATATGTGGCCCACCGCTTTGCGAGGATCCACCACCATAATTATTAAAGTTGTGCGATTTTGGCACAGCTCCGCCACCCGAACGGCCATCACGTGAATCATTCGACTGCAAGAGAATTGGAGAGGTTTAGAAATACAATTCACTTAGGAGTTATATAATGAATGTGCTAATTATTTTACATTTTGAATTTTCATCATTTTCCCATTCGCACGTGGACGATTTTGTTGATGTTGTTGATGTTGTTGATGCTGCTGTTGCTGCTCCACCGATTGCGTCCAACTAACATTCATATAACCATCGTCCATGCCATCGCCACCATCATTCTGACTACGATTGAAAATGCGACTACGCGCACGTTCGTAATCTTCTTCGCGCTCTTCGAAACTCTTTGCCTTGCGATCGAGCATACTACCACGATCCGGACACAGGTAACTGCTTTGACGTGCCTCATCGAAACTGTGCGTATCGCGCTTTAATATCGATTTGCGTGTATCATCGCGATAATCGCGAACCAACGATTTGAAGCGTATCTGGAAATGAGAGCAGATAATGGCGGAGTATGTGGATGAAAAACGAAACGAAAGCGGGACTATTTTTCTAAATAAATCATAAGACTTTACATATTTTATGACTTCCAACAGAATGTTTTGGGTTCAAATTTGATTAGATACTCCTATCTAAAAATTGTGCTTGTTATGAAGAAAATAAAGTACTCACGGGCATTAGAAGTATAATTTCAGATTAATACTGTATACGTATAGTTAAGTACAAAAATAAATATGGAGTTATTTTTTGACAACAGTCACGTTTGTCATGAACATTTTTGTATATAGTTTATTTATAAACCAAAGTTTCAAATATTATACAAAATTATGAAAACCGATAAAATTTTCAAAAAAAAAAGTACTGTAATTTTAAGAGATTGTTAGGGTGCGCAGTTTTGTAGGCCACTCAATTTCACTGCAATAAAGTGCAAGTTTTTAGTAGTTAAAAATTACCATTGATTTTTGACAATTTTTGTCTCGACAGTCGTGTGCGCCATGTGGAGTTATTTTATTTTCTTTTTAGTTTTTTAAATTATCAAAAAAAAATGACATTTTTGCCTACTTGAACTTTATTATACTCAAATTATGTGGGCTACAAAATTGCATAGCTGAAAAATGTTTAAAAACTCTAATTAAAAGGTTTGAAAACTCTGCAAATTTTGTTTGGCTTTTCGTGAATTTTGTTTAAGATTGAAGCTTTGAGTTATATGATTTATGTTATAGAATGAACTCCAGTTTGTAAAAAAAATTAAAAAAAAAAACTAAATTCATAAAAAACATGGTAAATATTTTAAAACAAAACCATTGCTTAGGTACTAGGCTAGGAATTCCATCCGGATCTTTCAACTATCCGGATAATCCGAATATTCGAATATCCGGACATATCAACAAAAAATGATTGATTGATATTTGGATATGCGGATATTATCACACCGTCCGGATATCCGGATATTAATACAATAACAAATATAAATATGGGTAAAATAAGGAACGCAAAAAGGTTTCGGTATTAATCTACAACTCGCTGTCGCAAACATCATTACCCAGTTCCCTTATTACATTTGTTAGCTAAGGGCCTAACCACTTATTGAGAGTCGTAGAATAGCACACATCGAAAAATTATATACTAAAAGTGTTCATCAATTCGTAAATTTTTTTTCCGGATATCCGAATGTACGTATATTGACCGGATCTTCGCAAATCCGGATATCCGGATATTTTCACCAACGAATATTAACCGGATATCCTTACTATCCAGATATTATCCGCGTAAACGGATATCCGGATATCCCAATATGCGGATAGTCCCGGCTTTGATAGGTTCTGTATTTGTGAGTTAGTGTAGATCATTTTAGTAATTTTAATTTTTTAAGCCAGTCATTCAAATTCGTTTTAAGGTTGTCGGGAACGAAATCGATATCATTATATCGACCACTTTGCGCGAAATTATCGTATATGCCATTTTTTCGAAATTGAATTTTTGATGCAATCTTGTTCTACATTCAAAGAGACGTCACCTGACAAAATATTGTAGGCGAATTCCACTTCGTTGCTTCAAAAATTGATTGAATACTTTATCGTATGTTACACTCCATTTTTTCTTGTGAGCGATTTTATCGTATCTGCCAATAAAGAATATTTTGCATATTGTAGTTGTTACAATATTTACTACATATTTCTTTCTATGTTAGAATTAGAAGGTAAAGGGAATTGCTCGCTTTATTTTGTTTTTTGCCTCTATTCGTTTTACCGTTAATTTTAAAGAAAAAACCATATTAAGGTTTCTCAAGTAATGTTAGTGCCATACAGCGATAGTGAGAGTGATGACTCATGCGAAATTTCCACAGCCCTGTATAAGTATTTAATAATCGTAGACCAAAGAAAGACAGTTAAAGACATAGCCCTATATTGCGACAGTTGCACTGGTCAAAACCGCAACAAGGCAGTATTAGCTATGCTGACACATTTTTTAAATTTTTCAGACTTCATTGAAAGAATTAAAATAACATCTTTACTTCCCGGTCATACAATGATGCCAGTTGATTCTGTGCATAGCACAATTGCATCAATGTATCATTTTCAGAGTTTGAAAACTGGAAGTCCTTTGCAAATCTGTTACTATCAACCAAAATTAAACTAAACATAAATAAAGTTCGCATAGCTTTATTAGACAGAAAATCAAAATCAATTCAACTCATTTAAGGATATTCCGACAATTCGACTAAAAAAACTATAAATAACTTTAATTTTACCTTTAAGTTACAAAAGTTGCACAATTCATCTTTGTGTATCTCTTTGCAAAAATTCAATGATTTGAAAAATCTATGTTTAAAAAATAGCATACCGTCAAAATACCACAATGAGTATTTAAATTTAAAATATTCTGTACGCGAAAAAGACGTGTTAAATGAAAGCGACGAAGAAGATTAACTCACTTATTATTATTATTGGTTTTTTAAATTTTTTCTTAATGAATTCATGCTTCTGTTAAATATTGCTTACATTTTTTTTAAATTACTTTGTACCATTCTAAGTTAAAAAATAATGAACAAATACATAAAGCCACAAATAAATCTTTGTTTCAATTTATTTCTAACACTGACAAATGATATCGTAAGTGCCATTTTCTACATACGCATCTAAGAAATGTTATACATGTATATTTTCATTTTGATATTGCAAGCGAAAGCAGAGAAAAGTAGAAAAACGGCTGTCCTGTAAAATTAGGTTTTTGTAACATACGATAATTTCGCGCAAAGGGGTCGATAAGTATTGTATAAAGTCAAAATTCCAATAATCATTTGGCATAAGAATCATCTTGGGACAGTAGGAATATTTTGGCTTTAAATTATAAAAAAAAATCATTAAAAATTATATATTTTTCGACTTTATTTCGAAACTCTGTCAAAATTACGAACACGGTAACCGTACTCTGATTCATTAGGTTATTGAAATACAGATTATCCAAATGATGTCAATACATACTTTAATTAGTGTACCTCACAAAAAAAAAAAAAAAAAAAAAAATTGGGGCTTTTCCATCGAAATTATAAAACTTATTATGCTTTAAGACTTCCACCAAAATAATGCGGAATAATATTAAGATTTAAGTGACCGATTTAAAAATATGTACCTCAAAAAATCTCAATATTATTGTTACGTTGAAAACTGATTAAAATATTTTTATGCAAACCGTTTACGCTTAAATTGTTGACTTTGTAAGAAAAATTTTTTATTTATAAATAGTTTTATTTTTCTGAGGTATTTTCAAATCGATCCATTCATTTCATAACAGTTTTGATATCTTTCTTTGGTGGTCTTAAAATATAATACATTATATAATTCCGATGAAAAAACAGTGGTTGTTTTTTTTTTTTTTTTTTTGATGGGAAGTGAAGCACCCTAATGTACATGCTTAGCGGAACAAAACAAAATTAAGAACTAACTATAACTGAAATTTGCTTCAATCATAGCATGGTTACTTCAATTTTTAGACGTTCTGATGCAGTTTGAACAAAAATACATTTTGATTTGGTATCATCTTGATGAAAATATGAGAAACATTTATGTTTTTGCCAACTAAATGTATAGACCTAACTGCTCAACTATTAATAACCCTTTTTAGACCAAAATATTTAAGTGGAAGCCAGCAAATATACGAAATTTCATTATTATCTAGGCAAAGCAGTATTTTTGTCATTTTTTTGTTTTTACTCACCTCGGGTATGCGTGTATTTTTGGTGGCTGCCACAATAACGCATTGCTGTGTTTCGGTATCCACATTGTGCTCCATGCCAAAGAAGGCCGCTGTGCGATGGATTAACATGCGATTGTAGGAAGAAGCCGGTGGGAAGCGCAATTCACCGCGGCTAAAAATCAGAAATAATAATATCAATAAAAGCAAATAGTTATTAGAAGGTGCAAAGAGATATCTGCATTTTTTTTTTTTTTGTTTTTGATAATTTCTATTAACCTCTTCTCCTGAACGAATTCCGTTAGATCCTTTTCCACTTTCAATAGAAAATGCCTGTCCTTTGGATGTTTGTTGAGCGTCTCCTTAAAGAAGCTAAACAGATCGGTGCCGCCATGATCGGTGAATTGTTCGTTCGAGTTCTCTGAGTTGTTGAAAACTAAAAATTATAATTATATTATATTGATTTAAGACATTTCCGTAACGCACCTCTGGAAATGAAGCCCGATGTGTTATTGCTATTCGAGTTACCGCCATCCACGCTGCCCGACGAAGAGCCACCAATATTCTTCAAGCGTGGCTTGTTGCCTTTTGAATTGGAATTGGTGCGATGCTTTTTACCACCACCACCACCGCCGCTTTGACGCTCGTAATGCTGCTGCTGTTGCTGCTGCTGCTGCTGCTGCTGGTGCTGCTGTTGTTGAGACTCATCGTCGTGCATGTTGGACATATTGCTGTTTTGACTGTCGTTGCGTGGGCAGCGATTCTCTTTGTCGTACACGATTTGATGATGTGATTGCTGTTGGCTATCATTCGAATTCAGCTGATAGTTCATGCCGGAATTGTGTAGTGATGTGCCAGCACCGCCGCCTCCACCGCCACCTCCACCGCCACCACGCCCCGCCGTCGACTCATTTACGGTGAGGGCTTGATGTAATGCATTGCTTGCGCTATATTGCTGATGTTTGTTGTTGGCGGTTGTGTTTTTTGTTGAGTCATAGGCGACACTGCCGCCTCCGCCATTTGCACTGGCATTTGTCATTTTTCTACCATTGTTGTTATTGTATTCTATTTTGTTACCATCGGCAACGCCATTACTACTATTGCTGCTGCTGCTGTTGTTGTTGTTGTTGTTGTTATTATTGCTGCGATGACCACAAGTGCTGCCGCTGCCGCCACTGCCCCCTCCACCACTTCCACTTCCACCACCACCTCCACCACCACCTCCACCTCCACCACCCTTTGTCGATTTCGGCGGTGTCAGTTTGGGGAATTCGGTTTCGTTGCATAGCACTACATTCGGTTGTAGTAGTTGCTGTTGTTGTTGTTGTTGTTGGTTGTGTTGACTAGTTACAATCACGGCAGGCGCTTCGATTATCGGTGAATTGCCTCGTGCTACATTTGATTGTGCATGCAATTTGTTGTTATTGTTGTTGCTATTGCTATTGTGTGTATTCTCATTGCCATCCATGTGAAGATGCTGCTGCTGCGGCTGCTGCTGTGCCTGGTGGTGATGCTGCTGTTGGTAATTGTTGGTCGATTGGCCATTCGGTGACACCTGGCCGTGCTCGGCACGAGGTGTAGGAGTGCGCGGTGGCGATGTGGCCTCACGCATGGCGTGACTACGCGTCAAATGCTTACCCTTCATGTTGCCCTGCGGGAGAGAGAAAGAAAAATAGGGATGGTTTATTGGTTGTTATTGTTTTTTTTTTTGACAATTAGCTAAGTTCTGGTATGGCATCTAAAAAATAATATTTCGGCCAAATATATAAAACAATAGCTTTGAGATAAAAAATTTTAAATTGCACTTATAAAGGAACATAACAAGCCTGCTAAACACTGACCTACATTTTCTGTATTCAAAACTAATAACGGTAATACTAATAACTAGATTGAAACAACGGCCTTTAAGGGGTGGCAGCCCTCATCAAACATGCTTTCGTATAAACTCTTTCAATTTAGACTAATACTGTTATATTTCAGTAAACTTACAAATAACATTAAATTCATGTTTTTTAAACACGTGGCAACTCTCTACAAAAGTACTTTCAATTTTTTTTAAACAGGTGGCAACCATGCCCAAATTTGTTTTTGAAACTATGCATTTTTTAAATTTGTAGCTTGGCACTCTTATTGTAAAATGTCGTTTATTTTTTGATTTAGCTTAATTTGCATATGAACCGGTGGCAAGCTGCTTTGAAAGTATTTGGAAAATTAAGTTTTTTTGAGCCTTGCATATATTATATGAATTGGATTGAACATATTATAGTTTGCACTAATTTTTTGAACAGGTGGCAACCCTATTCAAAAATATTTTTTTGAAATTATGCATTTTTTAAATTTGTAGCTTGGCGCTCTTATTGTAAAATTTCATATATTTTTTGATTTAGCTTAATTTGCATATAAACAAGCGGAAACCTGATTTGAAAGTGTTTGTAAAATGAAGCTTTTTTAAGCCATGCATATAATATATAATAAATGCATTTGATTTAACTAATTATAATTTTTATTAATTTTTTAAACAGGTGGCAACCCTCTACACTATTACTTTTCAAATTAAGTTTGTCACTCATATTGTAAAATGTCATCTATTTTTTTAAGTCAACTTAGTTTGCATATAAACAGGTGACAACTTTTTTTTTTTAAAGTAATTGGGGAATGAAGCTTTATTATATTAGTTGGATTTGATTTAACTTATTTTTTATTAATGTTTCAAACAGTTGGCAACCCTTTCATATTGTAAAATGCTATTTAATTTTTTAAGTTAGCTTAATTTACATTGAAACATTTGGCAAGCGAAGCTTTATTATTATTAAACCCCCTTCTTTTGATACGCCTATTGCAATATTTGATTTCGATTATTGCTTTAATTGAAATTAACCTTTTAATCAGGTGAGTCTATAAAAAATCGGGTTTTTGATAACCTATATAACGGACTGTATATGGACAAAATTCAAACTTGTATATTTAGTAAACATATTTTTCGTGATGAAAAATTGCTGGTTTCGATTTAGTTTAAGTTAATCGATGAGGAAATGTTAAATCTAACCCGAAGAGATTAAGAACTTAAATATATTCTTTGAATCTATGTTTCTCAGCTCTTTTAGGTGTCTAAAATAGGGGATAGCCAGCCAGAAGTCTCATTCTAGTTCTACAATTCCTTCCATCCTCCAACTCCAGACCCCCAACTGAAAAACACTCGCCGAAAGTGGTGGATGTAATGACCGTTTTTAATTGAGATTCCTAATCTGCAGTCCGCTTTCCAGCCATACTGCGAAGCGTTCAGTGAAATATGGTATTCTACTTATTTTTTGAGGGAAAGAAGGTATTGACATTTTGGACATAAGATGTAGTGAATTATATCCCCATGATTGAACGCTCGATTTTCGAAAGTTCCAGTACCCTTATGCTTAGAGCACTCTGCGATCGCCGACTGCTGTATTTTGCTTAATTTCGTTGTGATATAATTTTCATCAGATAGTGTACACTTGCATGGATCGCTACCCTGTAAACTTAGGTGATATGTGCAGTATGCAAGCGCCATTTCTTGCATTTTTTTTTGCGACAATAGATAGCACCCTATTCCAGAGACTTCTAGTAGAATTGCGACAAGAGCTGTGACGTCATAGTGGACCGAGTTTCAGCAATTAAAAAAAAAAACACATAAAATTAATTATGCTAATATTTATTTTTTTTTTTATTTTTTGTTTTCGTTATAAATTATATCTATACTAAAATATCTAACTTGGAAAATCGTCCTAGCTTTCTAAAACAGACTTTTCTTCTTCGAACTTTTTTTGTTCTCGTAGTTTTGTAAATTTTTGTAAAAGCCAGGTATTATTATGCTTTTTTTTTTTTTTGAACATTTATCACCAACATGTATACAAATTTTCTCCGCGCGTTTGTTCACAATTAAAAACTGCATACTTCATCCAAGTTTTGTATTTCTAAACACGATTTACGAAATAGATTCCAACACAAAAATTCCTTTAAGTTTGTTATTTTTTTTTAATTATTACTTGTATTCTTTGTTTACATGTGCTCTTCATCCCAAATAACTTTTAGTAATAGAGTTGCGGGGTATAGAAATTTTAAATTAAAATAAAACAAATGAGATTTATTTTTATATTTTTCCAGTCTAAAATGTATTCTTTAAGGGGAAAACTGTTTTAAAACATTTTTGATAGAAGCTACTATTAATTGCTTACAGTTATATTACCAGTTTATTTTTTGTCAGAGCCCAAAATGTACGTTAATAATTTTAAGAAAACATTTGGCAACATATTGATTTTAACCAACTCCCTCATTAACCATGTGATTTTAAAACCGCCATAACTTTATTCTCTATTAGCCTTGAAATTTTATGACAAATATTTGTATGACATATTTTGCCACGTTACATCCGTTATGGGTGGGGCTTTGACAACTGAGCACTATTTTTGTAAAAACTTAGAGCACAGTTTTTGGTTATTTTCGCTGTGATTTCTAAGTTATACTATTCGCTCAATTTCCCCTCCATCTATTTACCCAATTAAGAATGGAACATTTCACACTTTAACTGACAAAACTATTTTTAACTCAGCTAAAAAAAATTTCCAGGTGATTCTAAAATTGTTTTACAATACAATACCTTTGCTTTTTCACAGCTACCAGTTTTTAAGTCGATAAGACGGCAATTAGACACATTTTAACATTTGTATTTTCTATCAGTGTTCCAAACTTAGACTTTGTTATATTTTATTTTTATTATTAAATTTACTCAATAAAAAAGATAAGTTGTAAAAACTTGCCAATACGCCCACATCTATTATTTTGAACGCAGATATATTTCGAGTTAGGTTATTCACTTTTTGTGTTGAGTGTAGTCTCATAAAATTCTATTTTTAGATGGCTGATAAATTGCAGACTTTAATCAATGGGAACCGTCACAACACATTGAGTAAAATAGCCATTAAGTCAAAAACGTACACAATATTGCGTTGCATTAAAAAATGTGCGTTTATTAAAGTACCACATAAAAAGCATGACAACTCACTCAAAATTCAGCTGTAATAGAACCTTGAAAATATGGAAAATCATTAGTAATTGGACTACCTTTGACATGAACAAAATCAAAATCAAGTTTCATATTTTCCCATTGGGGTAATTAGCCAAAGCTATAATAATGAAAATGTCCATAATGCGTGCGTGGGCAGTTTACAACTTAAACTACTTATACATACATACATTTATATTTACGAATCTACAATCCTATAAACATGCAGCTCGTTTGTTTGTTTATACAACTAGGAGGCACATTCATTAACCCAAATCCGGTTAGAGCTATGTACTCGTATGGCTAGGCTAGTCCATCTTTGTTTTGCTTTTATGCCTGCGATGTCTGCGTCCTAAATGTACTGTTTTGTGTGTGGGCAGTTTAGTGTACAATACCACACATACAACGAGAAAACGTGAGTATGCAAATTCCTGGAAATTTATTGTTCTGTCCTGAGAGGCATTGGGAAGTTGCTGACGTCAAATCGCGCCCGTTGCAAAACAGAGGTATGAGTAAAATTTCATAGTTTGACTTTGATATTGATTTTCGTTTAAAAACACACAAAACAAAAGTGCAAGTAATGGGCTACGCGCTAAAATAAATTAATTGCCGTTTGCGTTGAGGTGAAAAAATTAATTAAAATCGAATAAATTAAATTCTAATAAAGCTACTGGTAAAAGTTAAAAATAATTTTGTTGTTTGTTTTACATCGTTCTTAGGAGTTTTTTCCATAAAAATTATTATGTAGTTCTATTATATTTTTGCCCGTAGAACAAGAATCTGAACTCAAAACTGTCAATTTTTTTAGTTCTTCGATTCATCTTCGGTTTTTAAGTCGCAAATGTTTTTTTTTTTTTTGCATTTTTTGAATTTATATAAAATATTAAGGTGCCGTAATATAAAGCCTTTGAAATATGTAGATCGCAAAGAAATCTTTAATTTTTCACTTTTGAACCAAAAATGAAACAAACTTGGCAATTGACACTATAAAGCAAACCGAACAGTGCCCATTCACACAAACTGTTTATCAAATCTTCTATAAATTTTTGCATTAGTTAAGTTAAACTCTTTTTTTTTTTTTTTTTTTAAATTATAGATATCAAAAATAAATTCGGTTAAAAAGTTGAACATTTGGGTGACAATTTTTTTTTAAATATGTCGAATTAAAACCAACTAAAAAAGTTCGGAAACTCGACTTACGTAGTTTTTAATATAGAATTTAACATATTTTAACAAACAAAAAAATAATAATTAAATTCAAATAAGGAAAGAGAAAATTGTCAAAACTTGTCAATACAATACTCTATTTTTTTAGGCTTTCAAAATATTTTTGATTATAGGTCCTTCACTCGCTATTCTAATATGCATTATTCCTATCCTATTATTTTGTATAAAATATTTAATTTAATATACACATATTTAATGTTTGGTCAACCTACTAGTGATCAAAGAAAAAAATAAACATTTTGTTAATTCAATAGGAACGTATACAATTTTTTTTAAACTTTCTTTTTCGTTAGTAATGAAGTCTAAAGCTGTACATATATTTTTCAAGGAACTTGTAAAAAAAAACATATAATTTTGTGTTGCGAAACTGCGAGAAATAAGCGCATACCCGGTTTCGCGCACAAATTGAAGCCCCAAAGAGGGCAACTCCGCTTCTTTACGTATCCAGGGGGATGAAAACGAGCCTCGCCCTAAGAATAGGGTTTTTATTAAATATTTCCAGCGCTAAATCCGCAACTGTGCATATCTGAAAGCATTCAGTAAAAACAAAAAAAAAACAAACAAAAAATTAACGAAATGAAGAGCTCTCTCTCCGCTCACTAGGCCACTCAAAGTGTACACTTGGACAGATATTAGGTTCAACGCATCCGTAGCTGTCAATGCTTCTGATGTGGGCATTTCAATAATGTACATATTTCATCATTAGAAACCTTTAATGTAATTTAACCAATAATATCTTTAACTATTCGTGTTTATAGTATATAGAGAGGAGCTTGGAAGAGAGAGCTACCTCTCTAAATTGTCGTGTGTAGCTCGATGTGTAAACTCTGAATGAAAACACACATCATGTTACGACGGAACTTTCTCATTCTATTGAAACTATAATAAACTGGAAAATCCGATTGTTTTACCTATTTATTTTTTAAAACAAAACCTTTAAATCGACTACCTTTTATTGGAGGGAATTGTTAAGCCCGCCAAATCGTTTCCTTTCTTGTGTGAGGGCGTGATATTGAGTCATATATGTACATACATATGTACTTAGGCTAACAATAATTTAGTTGACTTTGAACTTGAACCATTACCGAATAACACGAACTAAATTATTCTAGTGCACCTCTGCACCTTTGCGAATATCCGTCAAGGCGTTTATGTGGGCGTAAAAGGTGTAGACTTAATTCGCTAAATAATAGCTGGTACTGTTATTCACTACTACATGAGCGACCTACATATAAATGCAATACCTACAGTCCAACTTGCATACCTAGGCTAGTAAATATGTACATATCTTAGGGTGATGGAACCGGTTTTTCCAATCCGGGTTACATGGATTTTTCGAAATATATTAAAGCGATTTCTTTTTTTTTTTTTTAATATATTACCGAATGCTAGCTTAGCTTATTTGAAGTAAAGTTGAAAATATATATATGTATATCAAGTTAATACGGTCGACTTTCTACTTCACAAAAACAACTGTAAATGAACTGAAATTTCCATATACATAATGCTAATAGAAAATAGAAGACTGATACAGACGTTTGCAACAAAAATAACAAACAAATATGTGCATAGTTATGATGTTAATATCACACATGATTTTCCAGCTTTTCACAATCCCTGAATAAATTTATAGTTCTCAAGTTGATATCAAACATCATTATCTAACTTCTCTCACACTATTGACCCAACTATACCACTGACAATATGAAGCGAGAGAAAAAAGTAGTTTTCTACAATGACGTAGCGCATTCAGACGCCATGTTTGTTTGCTGAGAATTGAAGACAAATGTAATAAAGAGAAAAACAAAACAACAACACTAAAAAAGTCTGTGATGGACGGCAGTGAATGATTGTAGTTATTCCAAGATTTATTAAGTAAAATTGATTGGAAATTAGAGTAAAAAGTATTTATGAAACAAATCCCCACGAATATGTAAAACAAAAAAAAAAAGAATGTAGTGTAAACAATACGAAAAACTTCATCAACTTTTTTCTCAAATTCGATTTAGAACACACGGTTGTCTTATTACATGATCTGTAATAATTGATTCATGCGGATCGCTCAGCATCTCCTCTTTGTCGGTTCGATAGCATCCATTCGATCGCTTTAAAGTGACATCTTTGTACACAAACAAAATTAATAGAACTTTCAATATATTGCCTTCACCGCTCTCTCATTCTCAGCGTGGCAGGTGCAATCTTTTACCATTTTACCATTCTTGACATTTAGGGTTCACAAGTTGATCTCAAACATTATTCCCCAACTTACTATTTAAAACAAATTTGATATATTTTAATATTTCTAGAAATGAAGATAAATTTACATATGGCATTCTAATTTAAAAAGGTAGAGAACACGACAGATTAAACATGTAATAGGGGTAGAAAATATACATGTATCATGAAAATTCCAAGCAAGCCTTGTAGTAGTTTTGCTAAAAAGGAAATTGGTAATTCACTTTTAAACATCAACGCACACATAAAGTTTAATGCACATAAAAAACGAAGTTTTGCTAATTTTTTTGTTTTTAACTGTTCAATATTGGCAAAAAAAAACAAACTGCACAATTCGTTCTAAATGGGAGTCTGGAGATAATATTCATCAAAAGCGAGCGCGCATTGGTTACGCGTGATACGTGCAGGTCCAAGCAAGTTCAGCCTCAGAGTGCGCTCGCTCGTTAACTAGCGGCGAAGCGCGCGTAAAGATAAAAAAATTCATATTTCAGGGGAAATAGAACCGTCAAAAAAGTTCCACGAAAGCAAAAAAGATGTGACTAGGGAAGACGAACTGATAGTGCGTGAATCTAAAAAATTCCCCCAAAAAACCGCAAATGAAATTCGTGTTAGTGTTTTTGGTGAAAACAACGCTTCTCCATCGGTAGAAACAGTTAAGAGGCGTTTGAGAGAAAAGGGTTTATTTGGAAGGACTGCTCGGAAGAAACCCTTGCTATCGGCACGAAATCGCAAGAAAAGATTGGAGTTCATTATCAAACATCGCGATTGGTCTATTAAACAATGAAAAAGATTGGGGTTTTCCGATGAAACGAAAATAAATTGACTTTCACCCGATGGAAATCTTACGTTCCGCGTCCCCCGTTGAAAGCGTATGAACCGAAATATACCCGCCCTACGCTTAAGCACGGAGGCGGTAACATTATGGTCTGGGGTGCTATGTCATGGCGAGGAGTTGGGCCCATTACAAAAATTGAGGGTCGTATGGATCAGCATCAATATATTTCAATATTGAATAATGTAATGCTTCCTTTTTGCGATGAAATCATGTCCGTTACGTGGATCTTTTAACAGGACAAACCGCACGATCAACAAAACAGTGGATGTAATAAAATATGATAAAATTGTTAGACTGACCTTCATGTAGCCCTCATCTGAAACCCATTGAGAATCTTTGGGAGCACTTAAAGAAAAAAAGTTCCATTGCACAAAATAAGACATTTCGACGATCTAATGGCACAGCTCCAGATGGAGTTGGGAAGCCATTCCAACCTATGTGTGCGAGAAGTTAATCGAGTCAATGCCCCGTAGGTGTGAAGCAGCGGTTCGAAATAAGGGGTTCGCAACAAAATATTAATTTAAAATAATAATAATAATTTTAATAAAACAAATTTCGATATCAGTGCGTTGTTAATTAGTTGACCGGAACTGTATATTTAGTTTCAATATTCAAATATATAATATACTCTTGAACGAATTGGCTACTTATTCTAAAAATAAAAATTTTAAAATAGCGACTTTTTTTTGCATCTATTCGACCCCCTAGGTTATCTTTGTATAGTTTTTTTTTAAATAATTTTTTACATTTTCGATAGTCATAATTCGCTGTTCGCCATACAAATAGTAGCCCCAGCTTTCCCTTTATATTTTAAAAAAATATTCGGTCTAACTTGCAAAGAAGTAAATTTTCAAATATATCGACAGTCGGTTTCTGAAAACAGACGAATAATCGAAACCCCTAATGTAGAGTATAAAATAAGGCCACTTGTTTAGTTATAATATATACCTACATACGTAAATATGCATTAGCATATTAGTTTGTGCGTATGTGTGTGCTGATTTTTGCAATCAACAAACATGCAATACATAAATCGCTCAGCTACACCTCAAACGATGCGGCTTTTTTGCAACAACTGACGTAGCATGCGATGCCACCACTCAATTCGTTTTGTGTGCTTTTATTGTATTTTCACACTGCTCTTTTACATTGAAATGAATAAGAATGTGCTAAGGGCAATGTGTAAGTACTTTATGTGCTTTAGTATTGTTTAAGTACTGACGTAGGCTCATAACTACTTGCAGATAGGATAGATGCTTTCGACGAGGACTTGCGCCTAATATTCAAGTAGTGGTTTTGAGTGTTGTTGACAAAAATTATTTACTCAGCAATAGCTAGCGTAGCACTCGCTATTGGTATACTTGGTTATAGAAAGGCGAATTAGGTGAATGGCATCAACATATTTACCGTTAAAGATTTAAAGTAATGTAAAATATTGTATTTAAAACCCAGATACAATCCGACTCACACAAGCATTCAATTTTATTTGGAGAAGCATGATTGAGGTTTGATACTGATACTAATTGACCTGGCGCGCTTCGCTACATCCTTCAAATTGAGATAGTGGGATAATGATTTTATATGTTTACATATGTACATTTAGTATATTATATTTTGGGTCTGGCGCCTCCTATCGACTTAGGCCCACTTGCGAGAAGGCTGGTTATCTATTTAACTTAGAGTTTATCGGTTAAAGTGATAAATTTGCTTCCACAGAAGAATGTTAGGCATCAACTGGGAGTTAAAGACATAAATATTTAACCTAGCAAATATTCAGAGTTCAATTTTAAATTTTGCAAACAATTTTTTTTTAAATAAATGAAAAAATTTGAAACGAATCGCTTTTTTTCGCCTTTAACAGAGCATTGGCACAAGGGAGCGAGCACTTCCACGACATAAGAGATAAGCCTCCAAGGCCATGGTGCTGAAGCACTAAGCATGTTGATGCTGAAAAACTTGCGCCCCACGGGAGTAGCATACCTTACGAGACTCTTCAACTTGTCTATGACCAACCAGGGAAATCGGCCGAAAAAGGGGAATCTTATCGACCGATTTCCCTTCTTTCACCAGTGGTAAATACACTCGAAGCTATGCTACCTGGTATGCTAAGCATCTACACGGCTTACGGAAGGTGCACAGCACAACAACAGCACTAAACGTCATGAACACCCAGGTGATTCGAGGCCGCAACCGTAACCATCCCAGTGAGAGAACCGTCATAGTGGCGTTGGACCTATCAAACGCCTTTGATACGGTCAATCACTCAATGCTAGTCGAAGACGTTGAGACATCTACCCTCCCGCAGGGTCGGAAGCGGTGGACTGGGAACTAACTGAGAGTGGTCGACAAGCGTCGGTATATTTTAGAGACTCAACATCAAAACCGAGAAGGATTAAACAAGGGATACAACAGGGTGGCATTCTCTTCACGGTTATGTTTAATCACTATATGCCGAAGCTCCTTCAACCACCCCGAAGGAGTTTCAATAGTCTCATATGCCGACGACTGTTTGATTATGGCATCCGGCAATTCAATTGATGACATGTGCTCGAAAGTGAACGGTTACTTCTCAGACACCTGTACCGACAGTAAACCACCTAAAAATCATGGGTGTTACATTTGACAGCCTAGCCTCTTTCTCTGCGTAGTATACAACCGCAACAATGTCCTCAAGTCGCTAGGGATTGGGTCCTCGATGAATTAGGAAGGTCAACGGGTTTCGGGAAAAGAACTTATTGTTCTTCGTATAATAAGTTTATTGTTCATAAATAATACATGGAAATAATTATTTGGAAACTTTTTCATTTCTACAGTGATAATACAACTATTCGTTTAGAGAAATGAAAATTCATAATATTTAGATCTAACTTATCAACTGCATCCTAAACTTTTATGAATCTTCGCTGATTCCGTGTCAAATCTACTAATCTTCAGGTAATGTAAATGTATGATTTTTGCTGTCATTTACTCGTTTGGAAATTTTGCGTGGCAAAACAGGTTCTTCAATTGCGAATTCTTCAGTATACCTTATACTATTTAGCCAAATTTACTGAAACGTAAGAGTCACGGGAAGGCTCTAGTTTATAGGTAACAGCGTTTGTTTTCCTAAACGAATCAACCACGCAAAGCTCCGACTTTTGAAGATCTTTGTTGAGTATTTCGATTCGATCAAAAATTTCAAACATCGCAATCAGCATAAACAAGAATGAAAATGACTCCATGCGCTCTAAATTTGTTTTCTGCTCGAATTTCCAAGTGGGTAATTACCCACTATGGGAAATTTCAGGTGGATAGTACTACCCACCATACCCACATATTCCGCCGCCCCTGTCGCTGATAACTACTAACTATAACAAGACATTTATAATATAAGTCTTTGAATATTATAATAATTATAAATAACTCGAAAAATTTGTATCTTACCATAGTAATCATTAATTATGGCATACATTTTTCTCTTACATTAGTTATGGCTCTGGTTATTTAATGTAAGAGCCAAATTATTACTAATATTACCAAATAACTGAAAAATTGGCTGATATTTAAAAAAATAATAATAATTTTTCACATTGTTATTTATCTGTGATAAAAAATAAATTAAATTATTGTATAAGTTACGATAATAATACAAATTTGGCACATACCTGGATGTTTGGTAAAAGAAGACAACTTTATTGTGTTTTGTCTTGTACACAAACTGAGGGGCATAGAGTTTTATGTTGATTTCGAGCGGCAGATAATTTTGAGATAAGTTTTGTTCAAGGCTGGAATATTCTCCAAATTTTACAATTGTTTGACGAGAGAATAAGATCAAAGCAAAATTAATGTTTTTAATGCAAAAATTATGTCAAAAAGGCAAGTATATGATCTGTTATAAAATTAATTTCGAGAATCCGCCAAAAATTTTTATTCAAGTCTCTCTAATCGCAAGCATAGTGAATTGAAGTAAAAAAACTATGCAATTTCAAAAATTTATTTAATAAATACAATCACAATGACCTGATTTGCAGCCGAAACTTCCGGCGGAAAGAAATGTGAAAGAGAAACTGCGAACGAGGCAAAACCAACTAGGTTTCAAAACAGCATCGTAAGCAAGCGGATATGACGAACAGAGTACATAGTTAAACATAGTAGTTATTGTAGGCTCGTGTTGGCTATCGTATGTACATATGTATATAAAGTATAGCTACATACAAATATTTATAGATATTTGTACATATGTATTTACAAGCATACACGATACACTTTTATAAACTTTCGATAAGAGCCGTGGCTAAGGGTGTATTTGTATTTTGCAGCTGCTGGTTTTTGGTGTTGCTTTTACTGCTGCCGTTGCTTCTGCTGCTGCAGAAAGTGGAAAAATCAATAAATCGACCTTGAGCGCTTTTCGAACTTGCAAACCTAGTGCTAGAGTGAAAATCGTATACGAATGAATATGTGAATATGTAAATGTATGTGTGCATTTATAGCGCCTGCACTCGCACACACATATGTACATGGAATATTTGCGCATCTTCTTTATGCCAACCAAATATTGTTGCAACTTTTTCGGTATACTACGGATAAACAATAAACGGAAAAGGCAGAGAATGAAGGAGAAACCCAACAAAAAAAAAAAATATGTAGGTGCTCGAGTTAAGTGAAGTTTGGTATGAAGAAAATAACGATTTATCGCCGCCGCCACATGTGGGGGTGGGGGCCAAACTAATAGCAATTGTTTATACAAGCGACACATGTAGGAACCCCGAGACTCGTCTGAATAAAAAAAACATATATATACATACATATAATAGGCTTAAGGCGGTGTAACTTTTGTGCGACTTTACTGTATTTAAGAAGATTATCAATGCGATTTCTATGCGAACATTTAGTCCTTTACTGTTTGGCATTTTGAACCTTGAACTTTAAGCGCTAAGTAAATGAAAAATGGTGTAATTATTTCACATGAAACTAGTAGCTATGTATGTATGTACATAACTTTTATTTAAGTGCAGCCACTATATATAATTATTTCTGTGAAAATGTTGTATGACATGGAAATGAGTTCGTAGAAACGGGTTAATGTAGTGAATATAAATTTCAATCGAAAATTGGTTAGGACTGAACGTGCATTTGTAGTTAACTGCATAGCGCATACATCCACACATACATACATATGTATGTACATATAACGCTACTTCAATAATCTACGAACATTTTGCAGAAAACCCCTTAAATTTACCTAAAGATTTATTTTCAAAAATGAGAATCTTAATTTTGGTCGCAGAAATGCCACTCAAAATTTACCACAAAATAAGACAATAGATTTTGAGGTAAATAATGAGGCTCACTTGCGGAAAATCCAGATTTAAATTTATAAGCAAAGAGCTAAGTAACACAGAGTTACATTTTTCATTTAATAACCTAGTCTTTCTCTGGCATCAGATAAAATCTAGTAACCCAGGCTATGAACAGTTCTTTGGCGACTTTTTCTTTGAAGTCGATGAGTTTTTTGAAATCCCAAAGTAAAACAATTTTTGCAGATTCTTGTAAAACAACGAAATGCTAAATGCTAAAGGAAATGACGCCAACGTATTCGATGGCTTCTCATCATTGTCGGAAAAAGACGGGGAAAAAAATTGATGAACTAATTTATTTTTTCTTTATTTATGGCATAATGTCGCAAACTTAACAAATTAACCCTCAATAATTGCTAGGTTGAATATTCATTTTTTTTTTTAACTCTGAGTTCGCATAACCTACTCCTGTACAAGCACATTTATCAATTTAACCGATAAAATCTCGGGGTTAATATATAAACTGGTTTCTTGTAAGTGGGCCTTAGGTTTGCATGTGTAACTTTCATTTACGGGAATTAAGTTTTCCAAAGTAAAATAAATGTTTACTCTTCTTTTTTCAATACAACTTTTCAATAATTTTCTTTTAAAGTCGAAAATTAAAAAAAAAATCATCAAAAAACAAAATAAAGAACGAATTCGTTGATGTCGCTGAAGAAAAAAACATTTCTATAAAAAAAATTTTTTTTATTTAATATTTTGATAAAATATACTCCCTAGTTATGCCAGAGGTTACTGTCTACCTACCAGAAGTTTCGAAGATTACTGCGTTCCAACAGGCAGAAAAAGATTCTAAAAATTTCACAATTGTATTTTATTCAGTTTTTTTAAAGAACTTTACAATGCACAGAAACAATTTTTCTACAGTTTGACAGATAGATATAAATATATATTATAATATATGTATATGTCCAATTCAAAGTGACAAAGGAGATAAAAAGTCAGATTAATTCCCTCAAGCATAAGCCATATTTTGGACTTTAATTGTACCGTTATTTTGATTATCGATCGACAGATGGCGCTGGGCAAGCGCAGCCAAGACGTTATATTATGGGAATACCATCGTAAAATATTGACTCACAGACGTCGCCATCCATGGGGAAATATTTATCAGCTTGAGACCACCACTGATGGTTGCCAGTTAAGCTGATATAAAGCTGGATTTACCTTTTTTACTGAGTTAGGGTATGAAAATTGGGGTTTAGCTAAAAGCCTTCTTGTTTTTAATCCAGTTGGCAAATTTTAGGCAGAAACTAATCCGATTTCCAATTGTCCAATCCAATAACCTCTCACTCTCAAACTTTTTTTGGCACCTTTTACACAGTTTCATTATTTATTATTTATATTTATTATTAAAGTAAAGAAAAAATTAAATATAATTGATAATGGTACCAACACAGTTTCGCTGAATTTGTCGTGAACAAGCTCCCAAAAGGTCACGAAATTGTTACGTACTTCTTGACTTAAAAACAATTTTCTCACTTACTATTTTTACGAAAATATTTCTATATACCTCTTACGAAGGCTTCTTTAAGTTATTTTGAAGCCTTTAAACTCAAAGACTTTAATAATATAAGTAATAGATATAAACTAGTAAAAATATCAGAAGATCTTACGAAAATTTGGATGATTTCGTTTAAAGTTAGTTGTGAAGCACAACGAACAAAGGGTGAGTGTATCACTAAAAAATAAAGAATTATGTGAATTCATTTTTGTAAACGCAAAAAGCGAACAAAAAAAGTAGTAACTTTATACCCCATTCCCATACAAAATTAACCAGCAAACTGACCACTAGTTTGAGTTAATTTTTTCCCTAATTTTTGCCGATAGTTATAGATCGGGCGTCTTGCTGGGATATGATTGATGATAATTAAAGCCAGAAGAGTAAATACAAAGCAAAACAAACAAATCATACCGAACAAACTAATTACCACGAACAAGAAACTTGTGTTCGATTTTCCAGCATATATAAATATAACGAAACATTTTCGTGGGTCCGCAACAAGCAGCAGTTATACATTATGTACAAGATATACATACATACATCCAAATGTATGTAATCAACGTAGTATTGAAACTCCAAATGCTCGCAAGTGAATCGCCCTCAATCGTAGGCAAAAACAAAAAAAGAAGTGTTTACATAATTTTTCGTTACAGCCGTCGTTGTGGCAGCAAGGGAATATCGATTATTCCTATGGTACAACACGACGTATACGCAACATAATTTCGAATCAATGATTGGTGATGCTGTTGCGGACCGACTGCTTGTTGCCATAGACTGAACAGTATATTTGATATGTGTGTGCATATGTGTGTTTGTGAACTGTATGTACATAAGTAGTTATATATGTACATAATAAATATGTTGCTCCGATGACCTGACTGACCCACTTTCCAAATGACTTTTATACCAAATGTAACCGCTAGCCATAACTTTGCTGTCGAATGGTGGAAACAAGTGCCGCATTGGTAATGGACAAAAATTCGTGGCTTACTTCCAGTTTATGCAATTAGGGAAAACGGTAAATATGTACATAAGGAAGTGTATGCTACATATACTTTGTGCCAAAAATGGCAAACGACTCCTACTCTCCTCTTTTCAGTTTTGGTTACTTAAGATTTTTTTTTACCAAAGATTGGAAATTGAATACTGGCTTTTTCATATGCAAGTTACTGATTACTATTAACGCGTTCGAAGTAGAAAAATCTTTACATTGGATTCATGTAAGTACCTTGTGAAAAATCTGTACTTGTCGCCTGATACTGATGATATTCGAAAAGTATAATTCATGTTAGAAGCGTTTTATAGCCTGATTTGGATCTGTAGTCGACATTTCCAGGAAATTCATATTATGTTGAAATCCAATAAGCCTTGCGGAATTACAAATATCCTATATATGTATAAAAAGAAGTTACGTTTTGATTGCCACTTTATAATTCAATAACCACCAACCCGATTTCGATAAAAGTGGGAAGTGGACCAGGGCCGTTCTATTCGAAAAAATCGTTTTTATGGTTCGATTTGCTTGAAGTTTTGTTCGTTGTTTATCGCATCACATAAGAAACGCTGAACCGATTTGGATAATATTTTGATAATGTTATATGTGACCCGCGTAGTGTTGGCATCAAAAAATGCCGGTAGGTTGCGCTGTGGTCGAGATATTTCTAAAAACCGTATTAATGGATCGATTTCCCTCATTTTTAACATCTAGCTAAATTGTGCACTGAAAAACGTTTTTGCAAACAATATACCCAGTAGGTAACGCTAGAATCGAGATATTGCGAAAAATCGGATGGACCGATTTAGTTCATATTCAGTAAGTGGTTGGCTGTGCAAAGGCAAACATTTTTGAGAAAAGTATACTCGACAGGTGGGGCTCAAGTCGACATATATTTATCTTTTTTATGGACCGATTTAACACAAACGTGAAACGGAGATTAACTAATGGATAAGTATTTGGATTTAAAAATTTACTTTAGAAATGGCGCTGATGTTGAGATATTCCCAAAAATCATATTTGTTTGCCTACTTAATTCGTAAACGAATCTGTAATAAATATATGGTTTTTTTTCTAAACCTTGTATATAAAAAGTATTTACATTTTAATTTTCACATTATAACTCAAGAATCGCCGAAACGATTTCGATTAAAATTTTACATACTGTAAACATGTAGATGGCTGTAGTGAAATTGGACGAGTGGTTCTATAGATATGTCATTTTGGAGATCTATCAATGACCTCCTTCGAAAAAATTGCATCGATGGTTCGATTTTTTGAAATTTGATAGGTGGACAGCTTTTTGTCTAAATTAACACGCAAAAGACTTTTCGTTCCGGGAAGTAGAATAGGGTCCGATATATCAAAGTCGTCGAGTTTTACATAGAAAAATTTATGCAAGTGAAAAAATAATTTTGAATAGAAAACAAACTCGAGATTACATTATTATGGAAAACAGAAAAAAGAAAAAAAACAAAAAAATCAACTCCGAATTTGCGGTACATGAAAACTGCACTTTGATATACTAAAATCGAATGAGATATAAAACTGTTCAGCCGAAAATTCGTAAAAATAAAGGTTAAAGACCCAGAAACTTTGATGAAAATTTGTTGAATTCCCGAAGTTTTGTGCAGTCTTTGAAATTTGTTTTTGTATGCTATAACGGGGTTTTCAAAGGGACGCTACAAAAGTAGATCGCTAGCGACAGAAAACGACGCGATATTTTTTCCCGCTCTTTTGACATTTCTCTTCAGTACGGTTTGCCATTTCATCATGGAAAGATATACGATCAAACGAGTCGAAATTATTAAAATTTACTACCGAAATTCAGAGTTAATGGCCTCAACATTAAGAGCGCTACGTCCAATTTATGGTCGTCGTCATTTTTGGCTAAATGGCTTCGTCAATAAGCAAAATATACGTTATTGGACAGGCAGCAATCCACACGTACTTCATGAGTCAACATTGCATCCCGAAAAAATTGCGCTTTGGTACGGTTTATGGGTCGGCGGCGTCATTGGGTCGTACTTCTTCTGTGATGATCAAGACCGGCACGTTACTGTGAATCGGAATCGCTACCGCTCAATGATAACCGAATATTTTTGGCCCGAATTGGATGATATGGACTTGGACAATATGTGGTTCCAAAAGGACGGCGCCACAAGCCACACAGCGAATGCCACAATCGATTTATTGAAAACCAAGTTTGGTGAACTTGCCATCTCACGAAACGGCCCAGTCAATTGGCCGCCTCGGTCGTGCGATTTGACGCCGTTAGACTATTTCCTGTGGGGCTACGTCAAGTCTATGGCCTATGCCAACAAGCCAGCGACGATTGATGAACTTCGTACGAATATCGAACGTGAAATAGCAGCAGTATCGGCCGATTTATGCTTGAAAACCGTCGAAAATTTTGGTTCAGCGTCTAGACTTCTGCAAGCGATCCCGTGGTGCCCATGCAAAAGAAATCGAGTTCCATACATAATGGCATCGAATGTACTTTCACAGGAATAAAGAATTTAATTCATATCCCAAACCGTTTTTTGTTTTTTAAAAAAAACTTTTTTACCGTTCTATTGAAAAACCCTGTACTTATAAAAAAAAATAATGAACATTAAAACACGAAATATTACTAGTGGTCAAAACTTTAGGTTCCATACTATCAATTAGGTTTACGTGCCTTTCTTCGTAAGTACCGACATTACGAAGCTAAAATAAATTCACACTCTATAATGGCTTTCATCAATTCATTTGTTTGTGCTATTTATACTCACTCTGCGATTGTTGCCGAAACTATTTTGTCGACCCAAAGGCTCGTCAGTACTGTACTCTTTTTGACTTTGTGTTGATGACAGATTTGGAATATTTGTAGCAACTGCTACTTGCGATTTTGTGGAACTCATAATCACAGTTCATCTAATTTAAATCTGTAAAGGAAGAAAAAAAAATTAAATTTGTTTTGTTTAAAAATACAAACTATATATTTTTTTTTTGAACACAATTTATTTTTAATCATAATTAATTTTATATAGAAACACTAAAAATAAAAAAAAATGTACCTCAGTTTAAATTACTGCATATTTAGTTCTATTAAACGCTTCTGACTGTTGGATTTTTCATGAGGCAATCAATAAAAATAAATTTTTGTTTGGTTTATTTTGCAACACCATCATACCCGTTATTTATTGCAAATTTTTCTTTTTTTGCTGTGCTACGCTCCAATTTCCGTTTTTCGGTGTTTTTGTTTTTTTAGTTTCCGCTCAGAAATATGGAAATTATTTTAAATTTAAAATCATTTTTCTTTAGTGAATTGGCAGTGTGTGGTACAGAAGAATTCGATTTTGTATGCAAACAAATTCAATGAAGGTGTTTTAAGGTTTCTTGTGGTTTTGGTGATTGACTAAGTTGTTGATTTGAGATTTTTCTTTACACTTTGTTGTTTGTTTTTTTGTTGGTTTCTTTTTCTTTCACATATGTGGAGTATCTCCAAAATCACAATTTAAAAAAAAAAACTATCCGAAAGTGTAGCACATGTCATAAATGAACACAAATCGAAAATTATTTCACTTTTCAGAAGATTTAGAAATTTTTTTTTTATTCGAGTGCTGATCAATTTATAAAAATAGTAATAAGTTCTAGTAAGTAGCTATAATTTAATTTTTTTCTGTTATTTTCTTATAATTATTGGTATATATTTATAGGCTTTTGACCTGATCTGTTTTTTTATTTTTAATTTGTTTATTTTAATTTTTCAGGGAAGGGGAGAAATACGAGTACTTATCACAATAGCGCATCACTACAAATTACAACAATACGTATACCAGTTATTAGCGGTTGTAATTTCACTTTTTTAAAGCTTTCTTTGTATTATAAATTGTGCTTTTGTTTGTTTTTTATTTTATTTTCACTTTTTACATATAGTTTTTCGAACGCAGCTCCTATTATTGTACAAACATCGAGAACACGCACATTTGTCGATCGGCCTAGCTTAATGTCTCTTGTTGTGCAATCTGGAATTCACAATAACACCATACGGTAAAATTAACTTTTTTCTGACCAATTTTTTTTTTTATTTCGAAGGTAGCCTCCGAAATCGATACATGGGTCTTCGATCTCATGGGCTTTATATGTACATATATCAAACAAATTTTATTCTATGAAGTTTTTTTCCTTTGATCTATTATAACAAATCTATTTGCAAACAAAATTAAAATGTTTTTTAGTTTTTTAGTTTTTTTTTATAATTAATTCTTGTAATAATGGTTTGGTCCAATGCCCAGACGAGTGGTATGCAGTGTGATAAATCAATAAAAAAAATTTCATTAGCTCATAAAGCAATAACAATGCAAACAGGCCAGACTGGCTCTTTATTAAAATCTCCCGCGCCAGCTTGTCCGCGATTTCAAATCACCTACCAAATTAAGTTAGTGAATTATTTTGCGGTTTAAATAAAATCTGGGGAAGAAAATGAAACCTAATAAAAAAATGCAATACCAAAAACAGACGCCAACGGTCACTCTTATAGGCCCACAAAAGTGAAAGGACAGTGAGTTTTTTTTTTTTTTGTTTACAATATCTATTTACAATATTTTTTCTTGTAAAATCTTTTTCGTTGGCTTTATTTTTTTGAAATAAAAATAATATCTGATAACCGCCACTTCGTCAGCATAGCTTAAAATTTCTGCAAATATGCATGCACATAGGCCTTCTCAGATATATAGCTATACTAGCTGACCCAGCGTGCTTCGCTACGCATGCTGTAATTTTTTTCTAAATGAAATTATAAAATGAAAAGTCATTTGATATTTATTTTTGTTCAATGCTCAACGTGGTTAAGATAAATCGAACGGTCAGCGAACAAATGCAATTGAAATGGCGACTAAAATGAATGAAAGAAACAAATTTCATTTATTTCAAAATAAATTCTCCCTTTTAATATGAAACGAAATAAAACTCAAACGAATATCACAAATAAAGACCGATAGCCAATACAATATGTTAGTCTAGGCAAAAAACTATCTGCGTACTCAATTTCGAACAGATCGAACCGTAAATAGCATTTTTCAAATAGGTCGGTCGCTGGTCTACTTCCCGGAACGAAAAGTATTCTGCGCGTTAATCTAGGCAAAATGCCACCCACCTACCAAATTTAAAAGATCGAACCATTAATAAAATGTTTTCGAAGTACATATAGACAAATGATAAATCTTCAAAATGCCATATCTCTGGAACCACTCGTCCAATTTCACGACAACCATCTACGTGTTTACAGTGCGTAAAATTTTTATCGAAATCGTTTCGGTGATTGTTGAGTGACAATCAAAATGTAACTTCTTTTTATATATAAGATTTAGAAAAAAGACAAATATAGTATTAAATAGATTCCTTTATGTATTAAGTACGCAAACAAATATGATTTTTGGAAATATCTCAACACCAGCGCCATCTCTAAATCAAATTTTTAAATCCAAATAATTCTTATCCATTAGTTAATCTCCATTTCACATTTGGGTTTAATCGGTCGATAAAAAAAAGATGTTTAAATCTATGTCGGCTTGAGCCCAACCTGTCGAGTATACTTTTCTCAAAAATATTTAACTTTACGCAGACAACCTACTTACTGAATATGAACGAAATCGGTCCATCCGATTTTTCGCAATATCTCGACTCCAGCGCCACCTACTGGATCTATTTTTTGCAGAAACGTTTTTCACTGAACAGTTAAGTTAGATGTTAAAAATGAACGACATCGATCCATTAATACGATTTTTAGAAATATCTCGACCACAGCGCCACCTACCGGCAACTTTTTTTTTACAAACACAACTCGGGTCACAGTTAAAGTTAGCAAGATATTATGCAAATGGGTTTAGCCTTTCTCACGTGATACGATGACTAACGAAGCAAATTTCAAGCAAATCGAACTTCGCATGACTCGATTATTGCCATCTAGTGGTTCCATTTTCCGTTAAAGTATTTCACGTCGCTCTCCTATTATGAGTTTCTAATTCCATCGAAATGGAAGCAAAGATTTGCTGAGTATCTCGACTTATGCGCCACCTAACGGATTAAAGTAGTCCATGATCGTGCCACGGATCAAAGGAATATACTGCCCAAATTTGATTAAAATTCGTTCATTAGTTTTTAATCAGAATTTTTAGAAACTTTTCGTGTGTACACTTTTGTTTTACATGTTAAATTTTCTTCGTTAATTAAAAAGTTTCACAAAACTCGCAAAAATTCAAAAAAAATTCACAAAATGTTCAAACAGTTTAATCAAAATTGTTACCAACTTTTCGGATATGCGGATTTGAAGGCAACTAAGTATAATAAATTGCAAGTTAATAGAAAAAGAGCCACACCGTCAGCAAAACAAAAAAAATACATCAAAAATCGACGGGAATTTTTTGCTTCGTAAAACTTGTACTTGATTCGACTGAAATTAAATTCGCTATTCTAAAAATTTGACAATTTTATGAGAATTTGTTTAATTTTGTGAAAAGTTTGATTTATGTTTATGGTTTATGTTATATAACCAACTATATTCTTATAAAAAAGAATTAATGAAAAAGATTAAACACGAAAAACATTGTGAATATTGTTAGAACAAAAAAGCTCGTTGTGCCTTCATTTTTACAGGACACTGTATTTTCATTGAGCATGAAAACAGGTCGATTGCCCATTGCGAAATCCACAAAAGCAGCAAAAACCATTTTCCCTCTCTTTTTTTTGACAATTACCCAAGAATGATAGAATACAAGATTGCGCCTTCCCGCGGTGAAATGACAGATCTCGCCTTTAGTAAACAAGAATACGGGAGAGAGAAAATTGAACAACTTCCAATATTTCATTGAAAAACGTGTTCTAATTGTTCTAAAGTGTAAAAGTATGAATTTATAGGCAGACATTTAATAAATAAATTCGTAAAATACTAAAAAAAGTGTCTATTTTTCTTAATTTGTGAAAAAAGCTTGGTCTAGTTGAAGTTGAGAATTGTCAAACCCGGCAAAACCAAAGTAGCGCTACTTCTAAAGGCGTCACCTTCAGTATTCAGTACACCGTGACAATTACCATAGTTTTTTTGCACGTGTGTATTGGTTATTTATTTAACACGCATTGAATATTGAGGTTTGTTGTGGTTGTAAATTATTTTATTTACTATTTATTTACATTCGTATGTACTAATGTATGTAAATGTTTACAGTACAAAGGGAAGCAAAAATTTTTTGTTGGTATTGCTTTGAAGAAAATAACGTTCTGAAACATTTTATATAGCACGAAGGTCGATGCGTATGTGGGTGTGTTGAAAATATTTAATCACTTCCGTTGCCAATAAATTGTATAAAAGCAAGCAAGCAACGCATATAATTTATTGAGTTTATTTACATTCTTGAGCAGAAAATATTTTGCTTAAGGAAATGCCAATAAACAACACCCTAATTTTCGAATTGTAAACTATTGGAAAACTCCTGTTAACTTCAGTTGAGGTATATAAACTGACGCCAACGCGAACACTGCCCAAATTAATAAATACCTTTAGAAGATTTTCATATCGTATTTTGAGTAGATAATACTATACTCATGACTAAGGCCTTCAGTAGGCTCGCGTTTTCAAAATTCTATGAGAATTTTCTTCAACTTGCTACCTGCATTACCTAATATATAAAGAACAAGCGTCCACCCCTTACCGCACATCACTTAAAGTGTTAACACCATTGGCCTCAGCCTAAAAGTATACAAAAATTGTATCTTTGTAATACGTAATTTACGTGGATAAAAAATGGTTGAACGTGCGACGTCAATCCATGTAAAAAAAGCTTTTTTTGCGTAGGAGACTTCTAAATCGTACAAACTAAATATGTGATCCCATCTTTACAAAAATACATACATATTTAAAAAAAAAAAAATTTTACAAAAAAAAAAAACAAAAAAAAAATTATTTAAATTCAGTAAAGCAACGAAAGATACACAATAGGTATACATACACAAATTTTGAAAAATTAGATCAAACACTGAGTACAGCAAGTGACTGGGAGAAAATGACTGGGAAATGTTAAAAAACTCCGAGTAAAAAATCACTTACAAAAACATCGCGTAAAAAGGGGATCGGGTGCATACTAGTATAATACTAAAATTTAATGGACTGTATACTAGAAAATTCTGATAAGAAAATTTGAAAATTATCATTTTTACAAATTTGCTAGTTAGACGGAAACATTTAACGTACACTTCTGATCACATAATTAAGTAATTTTTCAATTCAATTTCAATTTTTTTTCTAATACCCACAAGTTTTTTCATTTTAGGTTTTTCATTAATTTTTTATAATACATAAACAATGTAAATAACAATTTCACCCTTTAAACAAAAAATTCAACGAATTTCAAAAATTTGTCCTCATTTTCTCAAAAACTTTAATAACAAATTTTTTTTGGTTTCCAGTTTTGTACCCGATTCGTTCTCAGTATAATAAATTGCAAGTTTTAATTGGATAAAAGTTACCGATAATTTTTTGATAATTGTTGCGCGAATGCTCTCATATAACGCATGAACAACATTTATTTTTATATGGCAGAAAATGTGAAATACCGTCAGTAAAAAAATTATCAAAACTCAAAAATAGAACTGCGGTCCTGAAAGTTTAAACAAAAATTGTGAATAAAACGTTCGAAACTTGACAGCAATTTGTGGATTTCGTATTAATTCTGAAAATTTGATTTATGTAGTTTATATAAGGTCTAGTAAAAAGAAATTCCTTATTTTTGCATTAAATTGCAGGTTCATTTAGCGTAGTTAGAATGATCCGACTTATGTCATATATTTTTTTTTTCGATAGCTTTTTGCCATTTTGAAGGTAATTTCATAATTCCACTCTCATAGGAAACTTCGTACCTATTGGCAAATCACTGGTACAGTCGATTTTCACAAGCTTATCTTGAGGCGAATTTTTCACGACCAAAATCATTCGCCATAGACAGGAAAAGGTAGTAATCACTTGATGCCAGGTCCGGCAAAAGGGATGGGTAAGAACCTCCTAACCGCACGCGGAGTTTCTGGAAATCAACCATCGATTTGGGTGGCCAGACGTTGTCCTGATGTAACACAAAATCAAGAAAAGTGTTTCGGTATTTCTTTTCAGTGTAGAAGAACTTAAATTAAAATAAAACATATTGAAGTTCCTTTCTATCGCTTCCGATAAATGAAATTTGTCCATTCATTTTTACAAATACCGCAATTATTTGACCGTGAAATCACAGAAAACGAACAAAAAAATCGTTTACTTAACTTTGCCCTGAAAAACTATCAGCACTAATCACTCAATAATTGAGTAGAACAAATCATTTAATATTAGTAATTTATATATATGTACTGGCATACATTTACATATACAATGTACATACATACATACATACATACGTAGATATAGAAAGCACAGAATGAGCCGCAGCTCAGTGTACTTTGATGGCGCGTGCGAAAAACTACAAATGCCAAAATGTGCCAAATGGCTGGGAAATACCCATAAACACCTGAACTGGCAAAATGAGGAAATCCATCATTCTCACACCACATTGCCCGCGAAAAGTTTTCATATAGAATTTGTAAAATGATGCGACTGTGTGGGGGTGTGTTTATTTGTTGCAAATAGTAAACACTGAGCATCGATGTATTCTATTCCATGGTACATATGTACACATCTACATATATACTTACATATGTACGAGGGGTGATCGAAAACTAAAAACAATCAATATAAAATACTAAAGTTGCATTTCAAATTAAAAGCCATTTTAACTGAACTAAAATTACCATAAAAGAGATAAAATTTATTAGAATAGTAAAAGCTGGTGTTAACATGTCTTATATATGTAGTCCGGACACATTATCGTAAATTATGGTTCATTCTTAGTTTATGAACAAATTTCGATGAAACTAAGTAAGTAATTTCGCCTTGTAAAATCTGTCAATAAACTAAAATAAAATGAGATATTGTATCATAAATCAAGAACGAAGTCACGAACAAATAGTGCCTAACTTCTATCGATAATAATCGAAAAGTGTGTTCTCCCATAACCACACTGGAGGATGCATTTTGAAATATTGGCATTTTACTCAACCGTTTCTTGATTTTTGCTGCCTCTGGAAGCGTTGCTTCGTGATTTTAAATTTAAAAGAAGATATTACCACAATACAATTTAAATATATTAAAAATGCACACAATCTCTTAAAATTTAACCTTTGATCAAAGAAATAAGCAACCCTGCGGCTACAGAGCTGTCAATACAAAGTAGGAATCACAACTGTGAACGCACTTGGTTTATGCGAAGTAATTTGGACGAAAACACGTAATTTTGTTTTTATCTCACGACTATATTTATCTATCATCTAAACTTTATTTATTTTTCAACATAACATAACCTCAACTAGTGGTGAAGAGAATACAGAAGGTGGCGCAGATTGTGGTACGATAGTGGATAGAGGGTTAACCTCTCATGAAAATTTTGACAGAAGTTCTACGTCACAACAGATTTTGTTTACAAAAATCGTGTATATATGCATACTCGCAATCATGTGTATTTTTTCCAAGGTGTTTAAAAATTTTAGGATGAATTATTTCTAACATGAGCACAAGCCAACGTTTTTCCGCTCAGTACGCTCCACCGGTAAATCTGGCGTAACGTCAGAGCCAAGTTACTATCCGAATTTCAGTTCAATCAGCGCAATCTTGCATTCTACGAGTATCATTCTTGATCTTAACTAAATGTTTGATGCTCAGGGAAATTTTTTTAGGTAAAGGTACTTGATGATGGCTCGGACTCAAATGAGTGTAGTTCACAAGGACCACCCTAGGTATACGTACATATTTACTTTACGTGGTACGAGTGCATTGCATTTCAAGGTATATAAGGTTAATACATATTTACTAACATATATATATGTGCATGTGCTTAGCTTCTTGATGTCATTAACCAAAGTTGAACGCATTAAACTATTGACAATACAAATAACAACAAGAACAAAATACAAATACAAACCAGCACCAATGATCTGCAACAATAGCTGCGAGTCCACACAGATACAGCGAGAGCAGCGAGTAGTGGAGGATTTTGTAAAGGCCAAATGGAAAACTATACACCCTTAGAAGTACATACATATATATCTACTTCTGTACAATAACGTTCAAAATAATAGCAGCCACACAAAACATCAAATAAAAGAAGCAACAGCCTTCCTTCGAATTTCGGTCATTTTCTAATTCAAATATTCTATAATAATAAGAATAATAATACTAATATGGCATATATGTACATAGCTCAATGTTTGACCGAACTTCTCCTACATTCTCACACATTTTTTGTTTTTTGAGAAGTTTTTTTCCTAGCAGAAACACACTGGTAGGTTTGGCATTGCCTGTCTAGGGGCGACCCTATTAGAAAAATGATTTTCCATGATTTTTTGATATTACTTTCCCCGGCGAAGCACGCACATGCTACACACTTTGCAATGACGGCCGCCATAAATTCTATAATTCTGTTAGTTTTTGAATTAAAACTTCTTTACCGGTAGTGATTTTTTAACTCGTGTAATAGGAAACTCGCATCAGAATCATCTATCACTATTGCTACTAATGCTACTATTAATTTCATACCTTTTTTTATTAATGCTACTACCAATTTCTACCATTATTTTTACTAATTTCTACTACTAATTTTCAGTACTATTTTTACTCATTCCAACCACTGTTTTTACTACCACTACAAATAAGTTTTACTTCTTGCTCGCGCACTTAGGTGCACATTTGTTTTTTATTTTTTTATTTTTGATTTCAACTTAAATAAAGACACTTTGCTAGTGCGCACAAGATTTTTTTCTATTCGGCGAATACGATTCTTGTTAAATTAATTTTTGCACAAAACCAAGTACTAAAGTTAAATGGCTTAACATTTTACTATGATACGAAAATTACTAAAAAAAAAAATACTATTATGTTATAAGTAATAGCTTCAGAAAACGATAGAAGTCTTTTCGGCATATCAATTCTGTTTATTTAAGAATTACAGCAAAAGTTAGCCATGTTCACAAGTTAAAATAAAATTAACTTTTCTTTTTGCGACTTTTTTCCTGTACAAGAAATTAAAACATTTTTAAATTGTATCAACAATAGTTTTTTGCGCTTCAGCACCGTTTTTTTTTTATTTAGAAGTTATTAGAAAAAATACAACAGCCAAAGCGGTCGAAGTTATAACTACTAGTTCGGAGTTCACCACCTCTCCTCATCAGAAATTATTGTTGATATAAATATAATTAGGCCAAAAAATAAAATATATGTATGTATGGAATGAACCGCGAATCGACACCTGGTCAAGTCAAGTGCAAAAAACGCCAAACCAACTGCAAAAAAATTATAAAATTCTTCAGCAAAAGGCAAAAATATTTAATTATCGGAAAAGATTTTTGAGAATCCAGAAACTTTGTTGGGTGGAAGTAAGACATTGTGGCTTAAAAAACAAAAGAACACACCAGAAACCCGCCATGCACGGTGGTGATTTTATTAAAATAATATGGAACAGTTTCTCAAATTTTCGCCATACCAAATTTTTAAATTATGAGACATTCGAGAAGTTTGTTCTGCAATTTTTCACAACGTAGCACAGGCTTTCGAAAAAATTAGGAAGAAGATATTTTGTACAAAATTAGAAAATTATCATCACCGCTATTTCATAAAATCCTTCAGTCGTACGTAGCTTTCTTTCACAGTAAGGATAAAGGAATATTCACAGAAAGATTTTTATTTTAAACTGGTGTTTCTCTAAGCAGCGCCTTGGTTACAATCTATACATAAGTAATGATTAAATCCTTTGGCCACATTGATTTAGAGAGTAACACACTAAATTAACCATTACTGCCACTTGTTGTTTATGTACTTCGTTTTGAATAAAATTGGAACTATTTTAAAAAGGTGAGAATTGCTTTTGAGTTAAATTTTTTTTTTAGAAATGCTAATTTTTTGACCGCAATGGTAAATATATGTACATATGTATGTACACACACATACATATGTACATATACAGTACAAATTTTGAGTGTATTTGAATTTAGATAGGCAAAGGCTGCAAGAAAAAAAAGGTGAAGTTCGCAAAATTTGGGGCAAAATGTTGTGCATGGCAATGGCGCAAATGATTGCGGCGGCCACGAAGAAAAACGGCACGAGCGACATAAAAGATTGCCGCGAAAGAGTTTAGCCATCTATACGTACATATGTATTTACATATGTATGTATTTATGTACGTCGATTTTTGCTAAAGAGCGAAAAAGAGAGTGTTAACATATAAATAACATGTATTTTATTTATTAGGAGCGTGCAGTAAGCAAAATACATATTTATACATATATGTACCTATGTAGGTACAATAATTTTGTGGATGATAACACTTATATACATACATAATCATGTATGTGTGCTAAGGAAGTGAAAAAAAAAATATTGGTTGCTGCGTAGATTGCATACGCAATCGAATGATAGGAGCAACGAATAATCAAATATAAATGTAGATATCTATGTTCATATTATTTGAATGTGGATGTATGTTGGAATGTAAGTACAGTGTCGCACAAATCATATTGGAGAAAATTCAATATACTACATACATACTACAGTTTGCCAGAGTTCTACCATAAAATTCATCATCATCGCTTCCTGTTTCTCCGATTGGAGCTTAGGGCCATTCAATTAATATTATTTTAATAATTTTGCATAAAAATATATCTCAGTCTATAACATTGACAATATACATAAATAAAAGTTTTAAACTATACGTAATTAAAAAGCTTCCCCATAATTAAAAACAATTAAAAAATTAAAAAATTAATTTAATTAAGAATTAAATTTGAAAAAATTAAAACAAAACTTTTTGGATATGCAATTTCGTAGCCAACTAAATTTCAATACAGTACAGTACAAGTTCCAAGTGACTAAAAATTCGCGTTGATTTTTGATTTTTTTTTGCTGACGGTGTTTAGAATTTCTTTTTCGCATACAAAAAAAAGTTCAAATGTCCAGGAACGGCAGCAAAAACTGAATTTTTATTTTTATTGGATACAAAACGGCATACTCGAAAAGTTTTTAAATATTCTTAGTATAAAGTTGAAAAATTTGATGACAATTTTTTTTAAATCATTGAACTTTCGTGAATTTCGTAAAAAGTTTGAAATTTTTATTTATATGTTTTATGTTATAGAATGAGCTATACTTTTATAAAAAATTATTAAAAAAAAAAAAACAACAAAACTAAAGAAATTTTAGAGGTAACATGAGCTATATTTTTAAATCACTAAAAAAAAAACTTAATAAAGATTGGCGGCAAACTGTATCTACTATGTGTTTTTGTCCAATCTGATAGATATATTCGACACTGTATATACATATGTACATATGTATGTACTATGTATGAATGTGATCTCGCGTACTTGTACAAGGGAAGCATACATTAGGCTTGGTCGGTTCCCACATAAAAAAAAGTTGCAGTTAAAATTGATCCAAAGTTAATTCATCATTTTATTTTTTAAAACATGTAACATTTAACTTTGGTCAAACTTTCTAGCACATTTTACAACAATTCGAAAAATTCACACAAATTTTCGTAAATATTGCAAACTTTTTAATCTGAAATCGAGTATGCACTTGTAGCCTATTGTATTTTACTAAAATATTTCAAATTTAAGCTTCAAGTAACTGAAAGTTTTCGTTGATTTTTTAAATGTTGTTTTTTTTTATGCTGACGCTGCACCCTTCCTTCCATTCTTCAATACAAAAGTAGATTTTATACATGCGTACTTGTTTTCTAAGTTTTGAGAAAGTATGAACAAATTTTAAATCGAAACTAATTTGATTACCATTGACTCCTTAAATTAAAAAAATATTTAAATAAACCCCAATAGTGACATTTTAGTGACAATGTATAAACGACTTGAAAATAGAAACAAATTTGGAGAGGGTTGCCACCTACCGGGAAAATTGTGAAAATGGTATTTAATCAAAATAACTATTAGGTGATTCACAATGTGTCATAAGTCATAAATTCATAAAATTTAAAAAAAGACAAATTGCTTAGTTAGTTTTAATTATTTGTTTCAATGCACTCCAAAAACACAACTTTTGAAATCTAAAATTTTATGACTATGATTTATGACACCTTTTGGATTACCCATAAGTATACAGTACAATACTCGTAGTACGAATATCAAATGAAACGTCGAGTTTAACAAAATTATACACATGATAAGGTTTAGAGCTACATATATTTTTTAGTAGGGATAACTGTTTAAAAAGTCAAATTTAATTAAATTATACACAAGGTAAATGAGAGAGAAACCGAAATGCATATTCAAAGGTAATTAATTAATTAATACTGCTAGAAAAATGTCTGCCGGGGTTTTCTAGTAATAAAAACAAATTTTTATAAACAATTTTGGCGCTTTTTGGATGCGGTTTGAACGGAAATCTGTATGGCACAATAATCTCTCTAAATTAAACTTTTCCATTCGGATAAATTAAAAGCATACTAGACGTATACAAACAAACACTGGGTTTCAGCATTCCCAATCTGACATTTCTGGTATGATCGAAGATATCCTTGGTCTCAGCAGATATGTAAATTTAAATAAGTAAACATTTTGCACAATAGAAATAAAATTTAATTTTGTTTTGGTCTTTCTCTGCACACGTTTTTTTCCATACTCACAAAAATCCAAATCGCACCTTTATACATATGTACAAACACACACACACACACATCTATACATAAGTTCATGGATATGTAAAGTATTTATATTGTGGATTCTAATTGTTGTTATTGCTACAAAACATTTTATCATATTTCAAAGAAGCTTGTGAGTATTCGTACTCATAAATAAAGATGTGTAGGTATTCACATATACATATATACTTATATTGTACTATGTACACATACACACACGCACGCATTGCCACAGCTGGTGGTTGATGTTAGCTGATCGGTTTGGTCTAGTCTGGCCTGCCTCATGTGAAAATCGCTTACACCCAAAAATCCAATCGTTCGCAGTGGGGCACTTCGTCATATCTACTTAATATAATCTCAGTGTGTGTGTGTGTGTGTGTTTGTGTGCGCGTGTGTGTCTACCTCTCGTGCTTTTGATTGTATTTGTGGCGTGGAAAATTCTCTACAACGTCACTATCAATCCGTGAGGACACACAGCGAGAGAGCTTAAATTGCGTGGTGAGCGGAAAATTTCGCTATGCACCCTCCGATTTCAATGGGCTATGATGAGAGTAGGAAAGCATAAAAAATAATACACGAATTGTTGTTTGTAAAATACATGCATACATACATACATACATATTGTGCTGCACGATTGCCAACAATGTACAAACATATTGTACATTTATACGAACATGTTTCAATTTAAGCCAAAATATTTGGAATTTCAAATGGTGGGAGCGAGCACACTACAAGAATTATTCTGTGCGTTGATTTTGAAAAAAAAAAAAACTTTGTTAACGTCTTTCATATATGAGATGTCAACTTTTAATGAAGATAACACAACATTTCCGCAACTTGCATCGAAATTCTGAATTCTAGCAATTTTCACGAATACCATAAGTTTGGCTTTTGCCATCAAATTTGAATTGAGTTATCTTCCTTTTTAGATTTCCAATACTATCTAGCGTACCAATATCCCAATATTAAGCAAAAATCCTTCGATGTAAGTCACAATTGATAGGGGAGGTGAAGACACGTTTTTAAACCAATGTCAGCGTATATTCAGCGCAATTCAGCTTCCGATACCAAATTATTTGGTTGGTAAATGTCTTAAAATACTGAGAGCATCGGACATATCATATGCCACAAAACTCGATATTCATAATAGAGTTTGCGACTTTATTTTTTTTTTAATATGATTTTAGTAAAATATAGCTCATTCTATAGCAGACACCATATAAAAACAACTTTCCAACTGTGTACGAAATTCACAAAAATTAGCATGAAGTTCTCAAACTCTTTAATCAGAATTTTTAGAATCTTTGCGGTTATGCAGTTTTGTGGCCAATTCAATTTCAATACAATAATGTGCAAGTTTCCAGTGGCTAAACATTCCCGTTGACCTTTGGCAATTTTTTATTTACATGGTTTCTGTAAAGAATGAGCTATATTAAAAGAAAAATGATACCCGCGACTTCATTTGAGTTGCTTACAATGTTTGAAGTTGTTTTAATTTAAAAGCAATGTCCCGTAGTCACAGTAAAGATGAAGTTGACTTTAAAGTTAGTAACAGTTTTTGAAATAATTTCCAACGAGATATCTGCCAAAAATAGCTGCAACTAACCTAAGGGTCAACTTTATTTCCAAAATATGACTAAGGGGAATTCTTTTTAAATGCACAAAGCTTATTAGATTTGGACCACGTCGAATCATAAATGAGGAGTTTCTAGAAATCTCAATCGCAAAATGAACGAAATGGATTTTGATACATATTTTTTTTAAATTTACGTTTTCATTGTTATCCAAATGCGACTATATAGTAAGTATAGGCATCTAATCGTCCCAGCAGCAAATTTTTCGAATACCATTACGGAACTTCTATACCGGCGCCATCTAGCGCATCCATTCTTAGTAAAAGTACTTCTCGTCGCACCCACACTACGTTTTTAATTTCATCAAAATCGTATAAAAATAGATATTTTCTCTATAACTCGCATCTAGCGCCACCTAGCGCATCTATTTTTTCATAAAAGTACTTATTTTGCACCAGCTGTTCAACTGTTCTAATATCAACAATGTGATACCATAAAGGCATACTTTCTGCATAAATCTATTTTAGCGCCACCTAGCGGATCCAATCTTCATAAAAGTATTTCCCGTTGCACTCTTATTACTCGTTTCTAATTTCAACAAAATTATCGAATATATTGCAGATTCTCTGAATGACTCACCTATAGCGCCACCTAGCGCATTTATTTTTCATAACAGTATTTTTTATTGTACAGCGCCAATCCCCTCCAATATTATGAAGATTGTATTAAAAATACAGTTTTCTTGAATATCTCGACTTATGCGGCACCTAGCGGATTAAAGTGAACCCCATGTTCGTGCCAGGTGCCTAGGGAATATTCTGTCCAAATTTGGTTGAAATCTGTTTTATTAGTTTTTGAGGCAATTCGTTCCAAAGAAAACCGTTACATTATATATATATATATAGATTATAAAAAAAAAAATAATAAACATAAAAGGTAAACTATATTACATACATATATTGAATTCTGGTTGTTGCCAAAATAACTATAAAGCCAAAGAGATAATATTTCCAGTCGGGGCTATTTTGCGAAAGTCTTTGATGTGATATATTAGGCTGCTTTGCATTTTTTCCAGTTGCTTACCCAAATGCAGCCTACTCTAGAGAGTTGGTTTTAACAGTCACAAAAATAATTGAGAAACCGGATGGCAATATCAACTTTTACAAAAATAAATTTTAATGCAACAATCGAACTCTAAAGTTTAGATTTTTTACAAGTTTAGATTTTAAACAACGAATAAGTACTTTCAATGAGATATCTTAGCGCTTGCCAAAGTAATTTCATTATTTCCTCAAAGTTTCACTTCTATAGAAAAGTGCAGTCTTATATTGGACTAAACAGGTCAAATGTATAATGGTTTAATTTTGTAGACACCCTATACGACCAAACTGTTTGATTAATCTGTGATTCTGTGTTGGGGGAATTAAGTACGGTGGAGAAACTACTATTAAAAATGTAACAATTTGGCTGAACACTTTATTGAAATTTTTTTGAAGTTTATGAACTATATTTTAATAAACAATTAAATAAAAATAAAATATTATCTCAAAACTTATCAATACGAAGGTTTGGCTATAACGAACAGTGTAGACCATGTACGAGGTGAAAGACAATTTGATCAAATATCAAAGTACTATTGATTTTCATCAAATTTAATGACAGTTGAACTGGGACCCGCGCCCCTAATTTGGATAATATTGTAATTTACCAATACTAGATAAAAAAAATGAACAAAGGGAGAAAGGGAAATATGAGTTTTTTATCAAACAGTTTGAACATGAAAGGTGCCTATTAAGTACTGTTTTCATTTATTCAGTTACACGGGGTCAGTTAAAGCTTGGTATTCAACTCTCCGGAGTTTTTATAAAATTTCCCAATATCAGGATTGGGATTTTTGGCATTAGGGCAATTGACATAAAAAACGATCAGCTGATATAAAAATTTACACATGGTTTATTCGCTATCCTGATATTTATTAGAAATTATCAAGTTTTGGCAAACAAAATTTTACTGCGGAGAATTCGCAAGCAAAGACTGATGTCTTTAATTCAGAGAGTTGCAATCCAAATATTTAAGGAAATGGACAAACTGAGCTGGATAAATAAAACGGTTGTAAAAGTTTCGGGGAAGATTCAAGGGGAACACTTCACGTTCAATTTTCTTTTGTTTTTCATTTCACTTGCAATGTTCACAAAACTTAAATTAGCTGTTATAGAACCTTGCAGTTTTTGTAAATTTTCATAAGCATACTTTTCTTGATATTTTTGAGAGCGAATACATAAAAATTCGCCAGTATTTTATTACTGAATATTTTTTGGCTTGAGGGATCGCAAACTAACAAATAGCGTTCTCTTTTCTCGAAATTGTGTTACAGTTATGTGCAAAGGCAATACAAATTGCTTGTTCTTTTCTTAGCATATTTTTTTTTTTAATTGTTTGTACTTTCCACAAAATATTGCACTCTGGCCCGATAAAAGTGTGACATTTTCTACCCTTAGCAAGTCGTAAGAGTGAGCGGCAAACGGATTTTTATTTATCGTTTACAATTTTTATTTTTCAATATTTTAATAAGGATATTATTATAATGGATATACATATATCGTATACATTTTTTTTAATTTAATGAAGGCAAATGTGAATGAGCGTTGCTGACATTTTTTTTTAAATATTATTTTCGCACTAGGAAAATGCAAAGATTTCGCAGAGTGTGGGAACAAATTTCCATAATGTCGTCATACAATCTGACAACATTTTTATCCATTTATGTTCGAAAAAGAATTCGAGCTATTTCGGAGACGAAGAAGAAGAATCTTACGATCCCCTTGCCGCTTTCTATTTTCTTGCATGAAAAACGGTTGTCAGGCTCCTAGTTTCTTTTGATCAAACTATGGCATTCATTGTTTGAACATCTACTGAAAGTATCGATCAAGTGATTGAAAACCATAGACGGCATTTCGAAACTTGTATATTTATATCATCTTCAATTTAGCGCCAAATTATGGCAACACTGCATTAGCATTAGGCTATATCTTTCTATTTTAACCCCCAACGCCACCCCACCTCCTTTCCAAATTTGCATTTAGTTGAGCCAGCTGACAGTTGCATTGCTTTATATTATCAACTTATATACATACATACATACAATGAATTTACATATGTATGCGAGTGGGATTGCGCATTTGGTATATGGGTGGGTGGCGAATTGTTTTGAGATTGTTTTGGGCTGAGAGCGGCGAGCACATTTCTGGTAGTCAGCGAAAATTTTCTTAATTCTCTCTCGCACGTGTGCTCCGCTCATTCACTAGACTAGCGCTTGTGTTCGTTTATTCTGCGCACGAAAACTTTTCATCACTCGCTTGTTGTTGTTGCACAGCAGTTCCTGTGGTAATGCATTGTTGTTTTAATAAATATTGCTGCTCGTGCAGGAGCATCAAGTTCGCCTGTCATTTAGTCATATTGTTGCGCTTTTGTCGTTTTACATAGATTTTACAAATGTACGAAGAATGTAATGCACTTCCGGAAATGATTTTAAGTTATGCGAAGAAATATTCGGGTTGCTTCTTTTTGTTTCTTATAATTTTAGGTTTTTGCGTTTTGAATTGGAAAACGATATTTACACTAATAGCAACAAATGCTATGCATTTTTTAAATTATTTTTATTGTAATTATTATTTTATTATTTACTTTAACATTTCTGTTTATTTTGCTCATAATTTATTTTTTATTTTTCCCCAGATAACTGAAAAACAATTTTGAATACCACTATTGCTGCACATGCTTGGAAAGCAGGCATTGGCGTTATGTTACTTCAACTACTTTTCGAATTTTCTTCTTCGTTGTGCCCTTCCGCAAGGGTGCGCTATTCGACCAGCCGTCAACTATCTAGCCATGCGCCAGTCTGTCCGTCTGTCCGTCCGTCCAACGACACTACTACGCTGAACTAACTACAACGACAGCAATGACGACCATCACAACAACAAAGTGAGGCAGCGAGTAATTCGGCCTGCCTGGTGTTTGCCTGCAATTCACGACGGTGCTGAAAACGCGGCCGACAGCAACAAAATCAAGGCGAACGACGACGACGACGACGACGACGAAGTTGTGAAAAATGTGTGCTTGTGTATTTGCATTTGCGCCCGTGTGTGTGTGTTTGTGTGTAAGTAGCGAAAGAAGAAGAAATTTTCATTCGATATAAAGCACAATAATTTCACGTTTTAATTCATAACTTTCGTCCACTTAATTTAGATGAATTATATTTGGACAAAAGTTACGTTTTTCACAATGAATTTCTTAGAGATGTTCACTCATTTTCCACTTACATTTCTCACAGTTCGATTTTCTCACAATTATCAAGAACTTTATGAGATTTTTTTTCTTCTTTGCGTTTGGAGCTTATTTGAATTCGATTTTAAATTAACTTTCTATAAAACTTTCGAGCGATTTGCGAATTATTTTTTATTATTTTCCATTTAAACAAAAATACAATTTCTTGCACACTTTTCACTACTTGTGCTTCTGTGATTTTATATATACATATATATATTTTTTTTTATATTTGCATTTTTGTGTTTTTTCTTTTCTTTACTACAGCACCACTATTGCATTGACTGAGCCTTTGACTCCTGCTGCTTCTGCTGATTTGCTTCCGTACACGGCGACCACGACGTATCCACTACTATGGCAGACATTATATGGGGAACGTACGAATTGATACTGGGCCAAGCAATTCTGGGTTGATTTATTTCAACACTCAGTTTATGTTATTCTTGTTTACCTTCGGCGCTCTTTTCACATTTTTTCTATTCATCCTTCCTTTCATCCACAATGTGGCGCGCGAGTGAATTTGTATTACCCGAATGTTGTGGCGAAAGAGCCACAACCACTGTCATTGCCACTCTTCAACACATGCTTTCGACCCGAAATCGTTAAATTAATAAGTCGAAATAAAATTAGACAGAAAAAAAAACAAAACCCAACACTACGAAATTTCTGAAAGCAGAGAGAAGAGATTTTCTACACTTTGGTGGGAAAAAGGCAAACGTTAGCGCCAGTGCGTATTAAAATTTGTGTGAGAGCGTAGAAAAAGGAGAGGAGAGCGTATGGAGATTTGTCGTATAATCATCGGGCTCATCGGGAAACAGGTTAAAACTGGGCAACTTTATATGTTCACGTTTTATTATATGTATATAATGGGGTGATTTTTCTGTTTTGTATACTTTATTGGTGTTTCTGCATTTATGATCCCTACGTGCATATCTACAAATCTACATATGTGCAGTGTTATTTTAGAGTGAATAGGCTTTTTGAATAATTAAATATTTCTTTAGCTCATAGAGAAATGTATGCCGGGATATTTAGATGTAAAAATTATTAGGTATAAAAACCGAAAGCTTGAAAATATCATATCACCAGTTAATACAGAATTATTAAACTTTAATTTCCCTTAGCCAGGATAAAGGAGTCCAAGAAGACAACAAAATTTCTATGAGTAAACAAACGAAAATTTGGTTGCATGAAGCCCATACGCGCGGCAGAAGTAAGGAAATGAGTTCAATATATTTTCTTAATGAAGTTATATTACTAATTAATTTATATTTAACTTTTTTAGCAGGTGATAACCATCTCTAAAATAGTTTTGAAATTAGACTTTTTAAAGCGTTTTCTTTATTTGAAATAATATTTGCATTCGCGCCAAGACTATACAATTTCCATGACATTTTCTCTGGATTTTTGTTCTTTTCACAAAATGCTACACTCTGACCCGACAAAAGTGCAACATTTTCTACCCGCTATCAAACATGGGGTGAACGTTGTGCACAAAAGTTTTGTCTAATGTTATTGTGTTCGATATACCAAATTGATGATGATATTTAAATTGATTGGGTGAACTTTTTCTTTGTTCTTCCTCATATGAAAAATGCAACATTTTCTCAGGTAGCGTGGCAACCTTTGTTTTAATATTGCCATTAAATGAGATTACATTTTTTTTTCAAGAAAAAAAAAACGTTATAAAAATTTTCCATTTGATACCCATAGTGTATGGGTAATTGTTCATTAACATTATCAATTAATCGAATTTGATTTCAAAACGGGCGGTAACCCTTTCCAAAAATACTGTATATTTACAAAATTGAACAAACAAATTTTCGTATAAAATTCTTTAGAAATATTTCAATAAATCAGTTAACTTATTACTTTAAACAGTCTTGTAAATCAATTTATTTATTTAATTTATTTTATTAAATAATTTATATTAAACTTTTTAAACAGTGCAACCCTCTTCAAACATATTTTCGAAATCAATAGAACGCCTCTTGTTTGACACTTATGTATTATTGTATTATTAATTTTTAAACAGGTATCAAGTCTATTTAAAGAAATATCTTTTTCTTAATCCAACTGTCTGTCTGAACTGTCACTAAAAAAATTGCCAAACATCAACGGTAATTTTTACTTATATGTTTTTTGTTGTAGAGTGAACTAAAAAAAAATAAAATTAAAAATAAATGAATCAAAAAGACTTTTCAATACGTGGTGATGTTATAATTTTGAAATGAGCTATATTTTTATTATTCGAATATTCTCAACACATAGGCTGACTTAGAAAACGTACATCGGCAAATTAAGACACATTTTAACTCTGGGTCCGATTCTTTGTAACCTAGTTGCAAAAGAACACAAGGTAGGAAAACAACGAGTTGTATGTAAAGCAACAATACTAACTCGGAAAAATATACGAGTTGAGCCAACTCGGTAAAATTATATTCAACCTGAGATGTAGCGTTGGGAAATTAAAAAAAAAACTGCGCTATTATGAATGAGCCGGAAGCACATATGTATGTACATGGGAAATTTCAGTTTAAGACCTAATTCGTTTTTATAACTACGTAATCTAAAATTTGTTGGCAGAACTATTTTCCGTTCTTAAATAGGACTAAACCAATCGCATCTTTCATTAAAGATCCCAACAGGGTTGCTTTTGCAACTAAAGGAGGTTTTATCCGAGCCTTGTATTACTTTAACCGCCTCAGTATACGTTGTCATATTACATTGAAATCATTTGATTTGTATTGTATGACATTTGTCTATCATTGAACAGACATTTTAAAGAAATGTTTCAAAATGTTCACTTGGTAAACCCTTTCAGTTTTACTATAACGACCGTTTCTTTTTACCCGAGTTGCAAAAGAACGCTCCAACTAGGATAAAATTTCCTTTAGTTACAAAACCAACCCTGTTCTCATGTTTCATGATTTGAATTAGGTCTTAAACTGAAATTTCCCATATATTTTCTTTCGGCTCATTCACAATAGTGCAGTTTTTCCACTACATCTCAGGTCGGATATAATTTTACCGAGTGTGCTCAACTCGCATATTTTTCCAAGTTGCTTTAAATGCAATTCGTTGTTATTCCACCTAGTGTTCTTTTGCAACTCGGTTACAAAAAAAACGGGCCTATAATTACATTAATACAATTACAATATTTGATAGGTTAAAAAAGCGCACTAAGAAAGACTCTCGAGCGAAATCACATTAGAATTCATGCTGGAATAAATGGCCTAGATTTGAAATGTTTTACATAAAACATGGAATGCAAGGCGAGTTCATATAAGGCAACATCAGTGACTTCATTCAGATGCGAAATTGTGCGCACAAAATGCAGCAATACAAAAGTAATTTAAATACACACAAACGCACACTTGCACAAATCGCAAAGACATAACAAAATGTATGTAGATGTGCACTAAGGATGGGCGCAAACCTAATTTTTTAGCACAGCTCGACACGGGAACAAAGCGCACCATTGGAAACAAGGAGGTGAAGTAAAGCAGTAAGTCCCGGTCCGACATGGCGTGGCATGCATCTTTTTTAAAGATATTGGCGCTCTAATAAGAAAATACCCTTAACTCACTACATATCAACGTAGTTTGGAGTTTAAGAGAAAAAATATAAATAAATTTTAGGTATGTATTAGAAAAATTTGAGACAAAATTCTAATCATTGAAATATATAGCACAATGTATTTTTTATGCTTCCGTGAACCGTGAAAGGCTGTCCAAAAGGAACTGTCCTGTCCCCATTGCTGTGGCTATTCGTAGTAGCCGAACTTCTGATCAGACTATATTAGCATGCCGTGATAGAAGTCGGAATTCCCATCTTAACGAAATTTTAAGTAAATCCACACGGGCAATGGGGGCTGGTAGAAGACTCTTTGGTCGGACATGCCGTCTAAAATCAAAGATTATTGCCTGGGCAACTCTAAACTATGGTTTGGTGGCCTTGGAGCAAAAACAGGAAACCACAAAGGTAGAGAGGTCAACTAGGTCACTGAATATATGAGAACTTGTGTGACCGTGGGTTTGGATTCTCCTCTATACATTTTCAAAGAGACAGCAACGGCCATAAGGAAGCTGCAACTCTGTATACCTGAGGAGATTTTTCTTCATTCACAAGTCTCGATCAGAGATCCTGGGAAAGACGCAACGGTTGAAAATATATAGATTTCCTGACCCCAAAACGAATGTCCACATCTTGACTCCAGATCTATATGTTTAGTATAGATGGATGAGTAGACAGGAGGAAGAATATATGGTTCTGATACCAAGCTTTACATCTCGATGGGCGACTGGCTCAACGACAAGATCGACATGTCATAGCAGGAACCTCAAAAAAGGTATGAAGGCGCATTTATGACTATTTTTTTAGTCAGCCATCGGACATGAGGGCTCTCTCCAAACAGATGTTTACAACAAAGCCCGCTCAGGAATGGTAGTGGTATCGACCGGCTACAGCCGGAACCAAAAACCCAAAGAAACAGCTTAGACTGACTTATAAATGGCAACAGCAGCCTCAAGAAGCTACAGCTCCGTATAACTAAAACGATGTTTCTTCATAACAAGTCCCGATCAGAGGTCGGGATATGGATATACGCCTTGGAAATATGTACAATGGACTGACTGCACGCCTATGGAACTCTGCTGAGGCAGGAAGGTTAAACGGGTCCCCACATATTGATTCCAGCTCTATATATTGGCACACTGACGGTCAAAGATGGACGAATGTATGTATGAATAAATCGATAAAGCTTTGCGTCGCGATTTGCAAATGGCCCTCTTTTAAGTCGGGGAATTCATAACTCTCTTTTCAGGCAACCAATCATCCATCAACATAATTTCCAAGCAATGTTTATGTCGAAGTTGGTATTTGCGAAAAATCAAAATATTGCCTAGATTACTAAATCCTATAGCACATTGGCTCAACGTCACGAAATATTTAATTAGAGAGAGAAAGAGAAGTAATCAAAATTATGGAAAATGGGCGCAGCTCCGCCACTTTAGAGCTATAAGGTGGTATATCTCAGAAACTACTTAATAAAACTCTACCAAATTTGGTATACACTTTGCGTTTCAATTCAGTAAGCACAGTTTTTAAAAATATAAAAATTAGACCCACCCCTCATATAACGGTAATTAAAAGAAAAAAATTTAATATTCAATATTTTCCAATATTATGCCCAAAATTCACTCAAATTTGGTACGAAGAATTTAGTAAAGAGGGAGAGACAAATACAAATACAAAATACAAATAAAATTTTGGAGAACAGGCGTAACACCGCCTGCTTTAGAGCAAAATATATATATATATATCTCCGAAACCACCTGAACGAATTTGATGCAAAATTTGCATTTAAACTCAGTAATTATAATTATGAAAATTATGGAATTCGGACAAAACCCACGCCTACTTCCCATATAACGGTAATTTACAAAGAAGTATCGTTTGTTTTTTAATAAAAACATGTACCAGATATTTAAAGTTCGGTTTCAACTGAGCTTACACTTTCGTTTTACTTGTTACTAGAAGATAATGAATTGGCGATTTATGGTTGACGCTTATAGCTTCTGTATTTATCATCCGATATATATGTATGTATACATAAAATTTTAATTTAAGGTATATAATGATCTATTAAAATAAAACTTTAGAATTGTTTGATGCAGGCCACTGGTAAAAGTTCGGCCCGTGACCAACTCTAATGCGTAGACGTAGGAAATGTGCGAACGCACGCATTGACGAGCTGTAGCAGGAAAAGCCCAAGAAACTTTAGCCAAAGTTGTATTTGTGGTATTACCTACATACATACTAAATATTTTCCTGTTTCCGATATGCTCACTGCCTGCTGTTCGCGTTGTAAGTTTATCCAATGGCTGGCGGGCATCGTATCGTAAGCATCGCATTACAAAAACGAGCGTCTATTGAATATTTTAGCGTCCATTGCGTTAAGAGGGGCTTGCGTACACAGCGCTGTGAAGTCGTCGAGGGATGCGAAAATGCGTTATAAAGTGCGTTGCAAATATTTAATGCAATCCCCCGCAACCGTTGGACTATTAACGCAGAGTCTCCGCTTTTATTAGACTGAATGTATGTATGTACATAGATAAAATGCGTGTGTGTGCATGCACTTGTATTGGTTTATCCCATATACATACATACTTTGCTCTAGTAGTACAACAAAGCATGTTCAGTCGTCTTCTACTTGTACTTCTGCAATTCTCCTTTAATCGTATATAGCACGTCGAGCCTCTTGGCGCTATTTTGGAGACATTTTAATGCGCTTACAATGGCGGCGTTGCATTCTATGTAATAAGACAACTTGAAGGACTTCGTCTATACATACATACATACATACAAACGTGCACTAAATATGCACTTAACTTTCAGCATATATGTAAATGCAGTTAAAACATATACACAGATATGTATGTATGTAGATATGCTTGCTTCTCTTCGTATTTGTAGGACAGCACGTCTGAAAGACGATGATATAATTCTCTTGTCTGGTTGGACTTTTCCAATAACATTAAAATATTATTTTAATCCAGGCAGCAGGTCAGATGGATATAAGAAGAAAATAATCTGCCTAACGTGTAGGAGGGTGAGTCAACCAGTCCGTAAAAAACGAAATGGATGTGGTTAGGTTAGGTTAGGTTAATGTGGTAGTCCCCGCAGTGGGAACTCATTTAGGCATAGTAGAGAAGTCCATTGCGATACGATCTGTTATTTGAGCGTCAAAGTAAATCGTAAATCGGAATCAAGAAAGGTTAACCGGAGAAACGTTGCGTATCCCGAATGAAATCCCGCAAATTACCAATTTCTACCCCAGATGAAGTGGGAGCCTAGGTAGCTGAGGAGAAAATGAAAAGATGACTCCACTTCATCATCCTCAGGATCAGAGATTACATGCAGCCTAACCGCATGAATACCCAACGGACAATGCCTAGTCAGAGCTTCTACGAGGATCAAGAGTTGCCGCTTTGTTAGCGACCACAGTGTCTTTGAGCGCCCACGGTCCACTCTCGGCCAGACGGTCCTTGCGATTCTGCATGCCGTAGTAGTTTCCCAGCACTCGCTGAGTCGACAGAGAGCCCATCTATCCAACAGAAGTCCGTAGACAGTCAAAGCAGCCCCCACCCTCTCCCTGCATGAAGTGATAAATTCCAGGGTACCCAGGCCGAGCGAGCTCATCAGCCGTGCAGTTCCCTGCAATGCCGCTATGGGCCGGTACCCAAATTAGTCTACAAGTCGAGATACTCCGAGGCGGCTGAAGCCAGCACTCTACGACAAGTTTTGATCTCACCATCAGAATAAATGTTTGCCCGCCTAGAGGGCATTACATTGGTGAGTAGCCAATCGGCTGCCTCCTTGATTGCGGCCACCTCCGCCTGAAACACACTGCAATAGTCCGGAAGCCTAAATTTTCGGCTGAGATAGAGCTCCTCGCAGAAGACCACAAATATATTATCAAATAAAACTATCTGTATGTTTTTACTTTTACGATAATTATAGTTTGAACATACATATTTCAAAGCAAAATTGCCCTTTTCAAAAAAGCTTACTTATTATTATAATTTGCGTACTTTTAAAGTTTTATACTAAAATTATTGAATTCGCTAAACTAACTAAAAGTTGTTACGAATCTCAAAACCACTTCCTTTGTGGACAACATTCATCCAATACGAGCTCATACCGTGCGTACCCATGAAGCTATCATCATCGTCGATTCGACGCCGTTCTCTACTAGTACTCGGTCATTGGCCATTAACTACGTGAAAAACTATGAGGAGGATATTGTTTTACACCCTACAATAAAATCAAACCGGTGCGGAAACTGAAGCCATACGAAAATAATAAATATACGAGATGTGTTCAATGGGCCAGTCATAAATCCAAGCTATAGCATCGATATTTAAAACTGAAAGGTGCTATACAAAAATTTATAAAAACATCTATTCATTTTCATCAGCTTTGACATATGTATATTTATTAAATAGTTTTGGCTGGTTTTACTGCGCCTGAAATTATGTCGCAGAAAACAACGTCGAGTCACGTACTCAGTCGGACATAAAAACTACAACGATATGTTGAGATCATTAGAGGGATGAAATCAATTTTTGCCATATAATTTCAGGCGCAGTAAACCTGACAACTGTAAGGTGGTTTAGTTTTGTCAGGTCATCAACATAGGCGGGTAAAACCAAGCTTGAAAAATATTATGAGTATGCAACGTACTTTGAAAAAAAAAAAAAAAACAGCGACTCAGTGAGTGCCGCGCTTGTTAACATCAGACCAAAATGAGTTTGTGTAAGGACTTCGACCAACGAAAAATAAGACAAAAACGATTTCTTCGAGCGGATAGGTTATTGCCACTGTTTTCTGGAATTCACATGGGAAAATCTTGTTCGACTACTTGGGAAATCCATAACTGGTGTATATTATGCCCAAACATGCTAAAAACAAACTCCATCCAATGAAATCAATAAATTAATCTCAATCAACACCCTTCGTATCACGCAATATAAGTATATCTGCTATTTTTGTGGCATTTAGTTTTTTTTGTCGAACAGAGTTTATCGAAAACACCTAAAAATTTCGTTATAATAGACCTTTTTGCTTGAAGCCAGTGCTATTTAAGAAAGAAAAATTGTTGTGAGGTCTAATTTTTGTCTAGTTTACAAATACGATTTCAATCAAAACATATTTGGTGTTAAACACGACAAAGTTTATCATGTCCGGGCCTAAGTCTTCAAAAAGGTCGATATGTATTCATATGCCTGAGCGAAATGAAAGGTTATGACAAATACAGGGATTTATTTCCATCGAACATTTCAACCCATTAGCTTCCAGCTGGTGGGTTTGCCTTTTACTTGGATGAATCCCCCAAAAAACAAAATTTGAAAAGTCGTTAGAGGATTAAAATATTGCAGAATATTATTCTTCAAAAAATATTAGAGTTATTATATAAATATAATAACAAATAGGTATATAAATAAAGTAGCAAAACAGAAACGAAGGGCCACTGGGATTTCAAAGGTATTTTCCTAGAATGATTTCAGCTTCCCTAATGAAACTTATAATGTTCATGGTAAACTAATTTCCAACACCTTCTCTTTCTGGAAAAGGAGATGTAGGAGATGTACAAAAGATATGCCTCGATGTCGCATGATCCTCAAAACAAGCATTCAAAAACGTAGGAGATTGTAACCGGTTAGGTAAATGGTAGGAACAAGGCGAATCCATACAAGGTGGTGTTATAAATACAACTACAAAATTCCTATGTATTTTGTTTATGTTTCTGCGTAAGAGTTGTAAAAATTTGAATACAATTTGTTTATGCTCATACGCAAAAGCAAAAACAAAATTCATGTAGGTGAATAAGAAAAAATCAAATCAGCTGCTCTTATACCATCACCGTCTATAAATTCGCCTTGGGTAGGAAGTTGCATATCAAATGCGATGCCTAACCTGCCTGAGACAACAGTTCCCCAGTACTGCTCTGCTCTGAGTAACCCACTCAGTTTGTGATTAATCCTTTGGAGAATGCCCAGCTTTTTGAGGTACAAACTAGCACCGGTAGAGATTGTCATCACCTTATCAGCCTGAAAGACGTAGTAGGGTCATTTGCCAATCGCGATGGAAAGCTCATATATTCCTGCACCAGTTGCCTCAGCCAGCTTTCATCTGTCAGTGTAACAATGTATAGATCTGGAGTAGGTCAGGAATTTTCACTTGAAACTTTCAGCCGAAGTAGAGCTCCCTCGGCATGAGGTAAGAAATTCTACATATTTCCAACCCTTGTATCTTTCTCAGGATCCCTGATCGACCTCATCAAGTTTTGTGGAACGGGTTTGTTCAATTTCAGTGATGCTGCTTACCGCCACATTTTTTTTATTTATTTCTGTAATTGTTTTGGTTGGTTTTATAACTCTCAAAAATCTTTGCCGTTCGTCACAGCGCAATATCGCTCAATTGGTCGCACCGCTGGCACATTAGGTGGATTCAAGTCTCTCCATTAGCGGAATGTGTTAAAGCTTAATCCGGCCAAAATATAGTTGCACCATTATGATAACGTAGGAAGAGCAGAAGACGTTTACGAAGACACTCATTTACGTAAATTTCAGTGTTGATGGTTTTCATAGCGAAGAACGGTGTAGATTTATGTCCACTTTTCTATCTGGTTGGTTTTTTCCGATTGAGAAATGTCTTTTCCAGACTGCAAGCAGTAAAATTGGTTACCCGGCATTGCCTTCCAAGTCCATTTTCAAATAAGTTTCGTTGTCCATGGCGACACAAAAATTTTTATTTGCCAGTTGTGTCGCATCTGTCGCAAGGGAAATGCTGTTTTAGTTTGTTTTCCGCTTCGTTTTAGTACTTTTTTTTTATAAGTTTCTATACCATTTCTCTTCTTAATTCGAGTGACATGACGCATGTGTGGTTTTAACTTTTTTGGCGACATGGAGCGGTTCTTTCTAATTATGACTATTAATTTTTTTATTTCTTCTCCAGCTGGACGTTTGCTGAGCCTTTTCGGTTTATCCTTTACTAACCATCTTCCTTAATGCGCAAAATCGTCCTTCGTGCAGTGTCATAAGATGATCCACTGAGTTGCGCCAACTTTTTGTAACTAATATTGGGGTTATTCGTCCAAATGTACAAAGGGGGAGCTTTTCGTTCATATTTCTTTATTCGTCCAATTAAGTTTAAAAAAATGTAATCATAAAAACCCAATTTAAAAACAATATTTTCAAAGCCTACTATATTATTGCCAAATATTTTGCAGCGAGTTTAAAATTTGCAGAACTTTCTATACCAACATTCCCATAATAGTTTTCAATTTTTTAATGCGCTGTCCTGCTCTGCTCTGTTCACACATACATGTACACATATACATACATACATATGCCCGTATGCATCTTTTCAAAATGGATGCTGCTCTGCTGTTTGTGGATGCAATGTCATTTTGAAGGATGATGTGCAGTTCAGTTGATTATTCAATGGTCTCGTAATAAAACTAAAGAGAAGAATTCTCAGCACCAACCAAGCTCGGCTATTATGTTATCGTATTTGGGTCACACGAGCCACACAACAACAAATGTCACACAATCTATCTACAAGCATTGACACATACATATTTATGTCTGTATATTGTATATAGCAAGGAAAGTGTAGCGCCAAGCAGAGGGGAGGGCGAGAAGGCGGCAGCACGTTTGAGATAAAGTTTCAGTGATTAAAAAAAAAAAACAAAGCAAAAAACAAAAGGAGAATAGAGAAAAACATTGAAATCCTGGAAACGGGACGAGGTTGAAGCTATGATGGTTGTGTCGAGGCCGCAGTCAGAGCAAAAGCTTAATGCATACTTGAATGCATATGAACATATGTACTGTGGAAGTAAGTATGTGTGTGTGTGTGTGTGTGTATGCGTGCCAGTATGAGTGACTAAAACAAACAGCAGCAGAAACAATGGCACCAATTCGTTGCAATCTCAGTCGCCTAACATGCTCCTTTCCGCACACAAACACATGCGCACTTAGATATGTATGTAGGTATGTATGTATCGGGTCTCGCAATAGGAACGCTACAAAAGTTTTTTTAAATAAAACAAAAACGGCTTGGGATATGAATTACATTCTTTATTCCTGTAAAAGTACATTCGATGCCATTATGTATGGAATTCGATTTCTTTTGCATGGGCATCACGGGCACGCTTGCAGAAGTCCACACGCTGAACCAAAATTATCGACGGTTTTCAAGCATAAATTCGGCCGATACTGCTGCAATTTCACGTTCGATATTCGTACGAAGTTCATCAATCGTCGCTGGTTTGTTGGCATAGACCATAGACTTGACGTAGCCCCACATGAAATAGTCTAACGGCGTCAAATCGCACGACCGAGGCGGCCAATTGACTGGGCCATTTCGTGAGATAATACATTGACCAAACTTGGTTTTCAATAAATCGATTGTGACATTCGCTGTTGTGTGGCTTGTGGCGCCGTCCTGTTGGAACCACATATTGTCCAAGTCCATATCATCCAATTCGAGCCAAAAATATTCGGTTATCATTGAGCGGTAGCGATTCCCATTCACAGTAACGTGCCGGTCTTGATCATCACAGAAGAAGTACGGCCTAATGACGCCGCCGGCCCATAAACCGCACCAAACCGTAATTTTTTCGGGATGCAATGTTGACCCATGGAGTACGTGTGGATTGCTGCCTGACCAATACCGCATATTTTGCTTTTTGACGAAGCCATTTAGCCAGAAAAGACGAACATAAATTGGACGTAGCGCTCTTAAAGTTGAGGCCATTCGACTCCGAATTTCGGTAGTAAATTTTAATAATTTCGCCTCTTTGTTGGATCGTATATCTTTCCATGATGAAATGGTAAACCTTACTGAAGGGAAATGTCAAAAGATCGGGGAAAAATATGGCGTTGTTTGCTGTCACTATCGGTCTACTTTTGTAGCGTCCCTATTGAAAAACCCGTTACTTGCTTTCAGAGGATGCGTGCATCTGATGCTGCTCGTCGCCTTGGCGAGACATTAAGTTGACTAGACTTGAGTGCAGCGTGAGCATGATTTGATTTGAATTCGGCGCGATGGCGTATGAGCATTGTGGACTGCATGCTGCGATGCAGGGGGTGTGGCTGGTACATATAACAGCTAAGCTAACAACGTGCATGTGTATGAGTCCTATGTATGTATGTATGTATGGGGTGTATTGCAACCAGCAGCACGCGACAATGGTCGTGAATTTTAGACTGCGATACGAGCATAAACGATGCAAGTATATATGTATATTATATGTATGAAAATTGCATATAAATTTATTTAGATATCCTCCTTATATCCTTAGTCGTTTATCACTCAATCAAGCAGCACACTTGGATTTTGCTTTTCGTACTACTTTGCAGATTTTACAAATATTCACACACATTAGAGTAGATACGTACATTTTGGTATTGCTAAGCATTTTAGATGGCCCCTATTTTGTTTGCACTCACTGTGGGATACTACCAGGAAGTAAAAGACTAACAGAATTCTCGGAATTGATGTCAATGACCTAATATCAAGTCCATTGTCGAAACCGGTATTTTATGACTCATTCGTGATATTCCGTGGAAAAAAAATGAAAGTACGTGTTTTCGCCCTGCAAAAGCTGTCTAACTTTATAACGAACCAATCATGATAAAATTGAAAGCAATCGAAATTTTCGTTGTGTTTTCATAAGCAACTCGATGTTCGAAAACTTTTTGCCAAAACAAAATCGAAGAATTGTCCTCATTGGTTCACAAAAACAAAAACAAAATATAAACAAAAATGAATGGTGAAAAAAAGATATATATATACTTGGTCTTGCCATAAGTTCTGTTACAAAGTTTGCAATGCATACAGCAAGGAAAAATTCGCACAAAAATGTGCAGTTATTTTCTATTATCGACTAGTCGACTAATCGATTAGTCGATTAATTAACCGATTAGCAATTTTTTACGCCGGTCGAAAATATAAAAAAAATGCGCTCAACATGTAGGTATGTACATTTAGAAAATTCGGAATTTCTTCGCAACAAAATCGAGAAGGGTGATCTTGCAATAAGTGCCACATACCGCAATCAGACTCCTTAACATTTCATACAAGGTGTTATCGAGCGAATTGTTTGAAAGATTTAAGCCAGCCATCAACGTACTGATTGGACCTTATCAGTGTGGCTTTAGACCTGGTAAATCTACCATCGACCAAATATTCACGATACGCCAAATCTTGGAAAAGACCCGAGAAAGAGAAATAGACACATACCATCTTTTTGTCGACTTAAAATGCGCTTCCGATAGCTCGAGAAGTTGCCTAAATGCCACGATGTCTGAATTTGGAATCCCTGCAAAACTACTTATAATACGGCTACGTAAAACGACGCTGAGCAACACCACCAGCTCAATCAGAATTGGGAGGGACCTCTCCGAGCCGTTTGATACCAAAGGAGCTTTAAGATAGGGTGACTCCCTATCGTGTGACTTCTTTAACATTATGTTACAAAAGATAACTCCAGCTCCAGACTTAAACCGGCCAGGCACAATATTTTATAAGAGTGTGAAACTACTGGCGTATGCCGCTAATATCGACATCCTTGGCCTCAATAACCGCGCCGTTAGTTCTGCCTTTTACAAGCTGCGTAAAAAAGCGAAGCGAATGGGTCTGGAGATGGGCGAGGGCAAAACTAAGTACTTCCTGCCATCAAATAAACAGTCAGCGCACTCCCGTCTTGACTCCCGCGTCACTATTGACAATTACTATTTCGAAAAAGTGGAGGACTTTGTTTATCTGGGAACCAGCATTAACACCTACGTACAATAATGGCAACCTGGTAATCCAATGTAGAATCTCTCTTGGCAATAAGTGCTACTTTGAGCTGAGTAGGCAAATGAGCAGTAAATCCCTCTCTGGGCTATGTTAACATCAGATGAGATGGCCCTTGCGAGTGTTCGAGAGAAAGAATATCAAAAAAATTGTTGGGCCTTTATGACTTTGCGACGGCGATGAAAGTATTTAACGCTGTAACCGCTGGTGGGGCTGATGAAGAGGAAGACCTCCTCTACGTTGGAAATACCAGGTGGAGAGTGGGGAGGACCAAGTGTTTCCAGCTGGCGCTAGTTACCAAAGCAGGGGAGCGACTGGCGCACCATGAAGAAATCGGCCTAGGGGATTTCGGCCGCCAATTAAGAAGAAGAAGGGATGTTGTTTATCCTTTGACTCAATTATTGCACTAGCGTTCACTCGAATGTACTATATCACTGTCTCATTCTCAAATAGCTCAGATATAATACTATTCTCGTAAGTATACTCATTGCAGATCGATCCTAAAAAATCCTAACTACTTTTAGCCGGGAACTGCGCATCATTTATACATTCTGGGAAATAGCCATCACTCGTGTTGTGAAGCTCACGGTGGGAGTATACTCTACTTAAATCTATTAACAAATGGATATAAAGATAGCCAGTAGTTACAATACTACATATTAAACTCCTATTACTAAGTATTTACAATTCTCACAAGTACAACAAGGGAGTTCTTGTATTTAAACCACATTTGCCACACTAACTTAGCGCATTTTCATTACACACGTAAAGCATAAAAATGGTAACATAAAAACCTTACAATAAATCCCATGGTGCTATATAATGATGATGTTTTATTATTCAATTAAAATGATGTCAACAAAATGTTTTAATTAATTCGTTTAAAGGCGATAAAAAGAAGACAAGTGCCCGTCAGGAGCGTCACCAACAATACATAAAAGGACGCGACTATGAAGCAACACGAAAACTGCAGAGGGCAAAGGATAAAGTGCGAGGGACACAAATCAGCAAAGAGGCAACAAGGAGAAGCCGAATCAACAAGGAGCACAGCAAAAGCAGAAGAAAAGGAGGAGCAACATCGGTAGTAAGAAAAGTTGCAGCACCACCAAGTTGATAAGTAAAAGGATCCTCCTTCCAAGAATAAATGCAACACAATTGCTGCTGGGGCTGAATGCTTGTGTTGGCTTCTAGTTAATGTAAGTAAGACACAAAGTTAAATGCAACCCTGCATACATATCCATATATAGTTTGTAATTTATGGCTGTTGTGTTTTTGTGGTGGGAGTATGTGCAGACTGTTCTCTGTGTGTGTGTGTTGGTGCGTCCTTGTCTGGAGCTTTGTGGCGCATTACACATAATTGCGATAATGAGCGAGAAAAGTGTAATTGTGTCGTAAGTGAAGGGGAAATACGAGTAGTCCAATGGGATGATATAATAGACGAGGGTGGTGGGGGTGGTGGTACGATTACCGAAGAGGAAGCGTGCGAATACAAAAAAAAAAAAAATGAATGAGGAAGATAATAAAATTGATAACAATTATTGAAATGTGTGATAGCACAATAATTACTATGTTGAAAAAGGTTGGTGTGGATTTCAACAAAATTTTGGTTAATTTAATACTTGTGTTGAGTAAGTTGTAAAATTGTGTGTATGTACATAACTATAACTTAATTATAGCGCAACAACAATTCGTACATATACGAATCTGCAATTTAGTTACTTAAATGTGCGTGTACAAAACTTTCAACACAACTATCAAAAGCACATAATACATGCTCAGCCGCTATACATGCGCATATATATATGTATAGGTATTTAAATATATACATATGCATGTATGTATTTGTGTACCTACACATGCTCCAATTAAGTTATTTACGTAACTAGCCCATATCGCCTGGCCTGACGGCGGTGCATTTGGCGCACACACAACAATAATCACAAAATAAACAAACTTTAAATGTGAGTTGTAAGTTAAGTTGTCCGAGTTGAGGCTGCCAACAACTGACGGTACAGTACAGCACACGCGAATGATTTGTATCTAAAAACGAACACACACATCTATACGTGCGTACTACTTATAATATATAACATGAATGTGTGTGTGTGTGTTTGGGAAAAATAGCTTTTGTCGTTACTGGGAGACCTGTTTGCGATGAACCACTTGGTATCCATTTTTAAATTTATAAAGCCATGTCAGACACGTATCACCATGCTAAAAACTTCAATTTCAAATATCTCGAAATCACTCCCACTATTCAAATTTTTAATTGCTGCTAAAACGGTTATAGTAGATCCAACGGTGAGAGATGAAGGGGATTTGTGGGGTGGACCGATTTAAGCAGGGTTAAATCGCCCTTGGCTGAGAGAGACCCGGGTCATTCCCGTACGTAGAACCGGCTGTAATGGGAATGTGGGAACGTGGATGCATCAACTCTCCCGTAGGGACAGAAAAGGAGGTCGTCAATTATCGGCATTATTTAGAGGCTCATACCCCAACCTAAAGAGAGCTAAACAAGGGGTACAGCAGTGTGGCACTATTTAACCCACTATATCTCCAAGCTCCCTCAACCGCCAGAGGGGGTCAGTAATGTCTCATAAGGCGAGAATTGCTCGATAATGGCCACCGACAATGTAATGGAAGACCTGTGTTCGAAAGTAAAAGGATATCTTTTCGAGCTAGCCCGTTTCTTGGCATTGTCCCATACAAAGTCCTCGCCGACCCTTTTCACCACCTGGACGAAGGAGGTCGAAACTCATGTTGTTGGCACCCCCATTCCAACGGTTAACCACCCAAGGATATTGGGGGTTAGATTTGACAGCCTGCTCTCCTTCTATGCGTACACTATCGCAAACGCAAAATGTCCTCAAGTCGCTCACCGGCAGCATTTGGGGCAAAGGCAAAGAAACGGCCGGCAATAAACTATGCTGCTCCAGTGTGGTCACCGGAAACCAATAAGACACAGTGGGCGAAGCTGCAGACCTGACAGAACGTTGCACTCTGAACTGTGACGGAATGTTTTCTGATGTCACCAGAGGAGCATACACACCAGGAGGCAAGTGTGTTCCTTGCTGGGTGTCACTGTTTGGGGCACCCAAATAGGCACCTGCTTGGCGACGAGCCACCTCCCAGGCACATCAAACGTCGCCTCCTTGAACTAAAGGACGAGATCCAGTCGCACGCGACCCAACCACTGGATCTGACAGCGTACCGGCAGGTCCTAAGCAACATCCCCAGAGAGACCGTCACTACCACCATCGACACTCGCCTTGTCGTAATAGGAGCCCAACCACGTCCTACTACCCAGAATCAACACATGTCCGGCATGATACCAAACACCTAGGTAGTCACATGCCCTCTCAAATCAACTTATCTAACACCCGAGCCACGAAAATCCCGGGATTACTTATAAAAAATCCATGGAATTTCGGGATTGCAAATTTTTTTATTCTTATTGAAATGAAGACAGATAAATTCCCCTGAATAGCAAAAAAGGAACATTGAAAACCACAAACATTTTAAAAATCATATTTACCTAAAACACTCCATTTTCGTGTGTTGACAGTTAAAAAACTCTAAAATACAAGCTCTGGAGAATATTGTGAATCGAATCGAACTTTTTTCAAACCCTCAAAACAAACAACAACAGATTTGTACATTCGAATTTCCGCATTTTATATATGTACAAAATTAATGTAATTTATCGCGAAAGCTATGTACTTAAAATTTTTTTCCAATATTCACGTCATTGTAGATTTTAGGTTAAAGAAAAAAAATATGGCTTTCGATATTGATTAAATTAAATGTAACATACATTCCGTATAAAAATCCGACATGGCACACGTTTTCATAAATTATCTATGCCAAAGTGAATGGGATTGGCTTTTAGTGTTTATAGTCGGACGCGCACACACACACACATACACACACACACACACACACAGTGGTGCACAGTGGCATCTAATCTACTGTTGAATGCATAGAACGATCATATTTGAAATTACAAATTGCATGCCTCAAAGCGACGCCATAGTAGCCAAAATTTATGTGAGTTTTCTCGCGGAAAATCGCTTATCAATTCTGTTTTTTGGTTTTTGTTTTTTTTTTGTTTGCTTTTATCTTACCTCGCTACCTCGGTCTATATAAATTTCTAGCCGATAGCGTGGGGAAAAATAATGTGCGTTGTGTACATAGGTGTGTGGGAGTTTACGTGAATAGATTTGTGGCCGACCACTTGTAAAATGAAATTCTTGAAATAGCGGCGCATTCAAAGCGACATACAAATCTTCAAATGATGCTATACATTTTGAAATGTATTTTGGTTGTTGCTTGTTTTTGTTTCTTTTGTTTTTGATATCATTTTAATTTTTAATTAGATTTTCTTTCTTCTTGTGTGGATTCTATTTGCTGTTCTATGCCCAATTTTTTAGCCACTTTTCATGGGTTGTTTGTCGCTTTGTGTGTGTTTTGGACGTGTGCGTGTGTGTAGTACTACGAATCAGTAGCGACGGCGTGCCTGAAGCATGAATAAAAAATCCAAATAGAAATAAAAAAAGTTGATTAAATAGAACTAAACATTTTATAAAAAACATATTTATTTTTTATTAGGTTGCAACACTCCCATACGAAAAAGAAAAAAAATGTGGTGCTGTTTTTACATCAGAATCAAATAATTTCGGAAAAACTAAGATTCACTTGAAGTAGTTCGATTTTAAAATGCCCCTAAAAATGGAGTATTTTTATAATAAAGATAGTTTTTCCAAAAAAAATCATCTCAGATAAGCTGAAAATGTCTGTATCAAAATGTTTGAAAAATATTTGAGACAGTTTTTGACCTGGTGTCAGAAGATTGTTTTAAGACATATAACACAGCCAACACTTGGCCGATTTAATTTATAAGGTTGGTGAGATCGGGTGACCAATTTACGCCGGAAATCTGATGAAAAAAAAGCAAAATATTCGCAGAATAAAGAAACCTAGAAGAACAGCATTGACATCGAAACGCGGACGCCCTAGAAAATATTCGGCCGTAATGACAATTCGAAATACGACAGACTCTGAAGATGCAGACTTTTATATCATTTACAAAGCTCTTAGGCCAAAAAGATTAAACCAACAGAAAAATCAACTTTTGACCAAACAAAACATAGAGACATTTCTAAAATTTCAACAAGCTAATCTCTTGTCTAAGTGATGTTACTTTACATAAATCAAAAGTTAAAAAATTTCCATGGGCAGAAAAATTGATTTTCTAGTATATTTTTGGTCGGAAAGCAAAAGCCGTATCATAACGTACCGCTTTTTCCTACAGTGATTTAAACAATTGACCACATGGTGATATTTTTTTGAATAATATTCGCAAGTTTTTCATATCTACTCATTACTTTTTTAGCTTTTTCTAAAAATACAGGTTGTGCAATAACAAAAATCATATAAATCTAAATTCCAAGCTATACAAAAAGGTTAAAACTTTATAAACCGAATTTTCGGGTACACCTATTCATTTTTTGCATATAAACTTGCAAGTTCCAAAACGCTAAAATCCCCTTTTTTTTAATTTAACGCATGCAGTTTATCTGGCAGAAAATGTGGAAGGCCGTTAGCACAAAAAATATCAAAAATCGACGCAAATTTCTATAAATTCCATTTGTTATATTGCTGAAGGTTTGCCGATAGACCGAGAGGTGACCGTTATTAGAAAAAAAATGTTCTATAATTTTTTAATGAAGCGCACATACCCTACACACTCGGTTTGGGCGGCAGCCATATTATTAATACTCTAAAATTTTGAATGGGCTACAACACTTTTCAAAAATTGTATTCAAACATTTTAAATTTTAATTAAAATTAGTTGAATTTTTATAATTCTGTTCTGAAATTCTCATTCATATACATAATTTTTTTTGATATTACCAACTAAATTAAAAAAAAAAATGTCCATGTAATTTATTGCAAATATCATAAAAAATCCACATGAAGGGTATTTTTTTTTAAATAGAGAAAATAAACCGACCGACGTCCGAATTTTATTTCGCATAACGCTGAATTTCTTTTTAAATATTCTTTAAGTTTATTTTTAAATATTTTTATGCAGACCTTTTAAGCTTAACTGTTTAATTATCTAATTAATAATAATTTTAAATAATGTAATAATTATTTTTTTTTAAATATTGTTGGAGGGATTTTCAAATCCGTCCGCATTTCTAAAATATTTTGATGGAAGTCTCCAAATATAATAAATTTTATAGCTACGGTGGAAAAATCGCAACTTTTTTTTGGCAAGCTACCCTAATGTACATAGCATATGTGTGTATGTATGTATGTATGAATAGCATGTGTGGCATGGGTATGTGTGTGTGTGTGTGTGTGTGGTGTGTGTGTGTGTGATTACACATGTTTGCTTACATCATCCCGCTGTGATTTTTGTGAATTGCTTAGCTTTGCGCACTTGTTCGATGCCATCACAAATGCCAATACGGATGCTGTTTGTTTGTCGGTGGTACCACTTCTTTCTATATACATATGCACGCGTTGTCATACCGCTTGTGTTGTTATTTTTGTTGTTGTTGTTGCTTTTTTTTGCTTTTCATCGTTTGGCTATATGCCAAAAGTAATGCAAACAGAAGTAAAATTATTGTACAGTAGCAACTAAACAAAAGAAACAACAATAAACAATTTTTCCCCGGGCTATGAGCGTTGAGACGAAACGATTCCAACAACAATGAAATTAATAAAGATCGAGCAAGCAGCATTTAGTAATCCAAGTATGTATCAGTCAACGGGCAGCATCAATCTGACGACACCCAAATGACTGAGCGGATAAGTAGCGTTCGAGCAAATTGTCAACATGCGGTGAACTATTTAAGTGGCAGGGTAGATGATATCCCAGTAGGAGCAAATTATTAAAGACCATCGCTGAACTCGCTCAAATGTACGGGCACATGTCGCAGAATCCGACTCGGCATCGGTTTTTGTCGGAAATATAAACCGATATCAGTTTCATTTGGTGTCGTGGAATTCTATCGTAATTTGCTTTTTCGAACATGGGCAAAACCGTTATTCGAATAAGCTGTTCTATCGATGTGCTGAAATTGACGCTTTGACGATTGTAAACGATTGAGAATTTTTACAATTTCCCACGATTTTGCCAATTTGAGAATAAAATAAGATAAATATTTTGTAATAAAATAAATATATTACGGCTTACGAAGAAACTCCTGATTTTTTATCACATGTCAGAATGCAAAATGGGTGCCAAATAATCCGAAATTACGAACAAAATGCTCTTTAAACTTATTTGCCGTTTATCTATTAGTGTATTTTTAGGCACACAATATACAAATGGTAAAAATAATAGCAAAATGTATTCACAAGTTTCGACAATTTTGTCTTACTTTATTTCATTTTACTTATTTGTTAAAAAAAATAGTTTATTTTTAGCACAAACCACGTAGGTCGAAGTTTCAAACTTTCGAGAAAATGTATAAAAATCAAACAAATTTACAAAATCTCATCAAAATTTCTAACTTTTTAATCCAAAAATTGTAGAAAACTTTTGGGTATACCGATAAAATCGGTTTGCGAGACATCTAATGAAAAAAGTTGACGGTTTCAACTCCCGATACCGAGAAGATCGGATTCCACGACATACATACCTGGTAATCTTATTATCAGGCAACAAAAATAACTGTTATCTCGTATCTATAAATTGAAAGCACTGCCTTTTGAAAATCAACGAAAAATCTGTATCATAAGAGTTTAAAACATAGATATTTTTTATATGGCCGATAAGAGTTATTTCCCAAGATTTATTTTTTATGTTGCCTGATATAACTGTTATACAGGAGAAATATTTGCACCGTTGGCAATAAGAATTATTTTCGAATGTGGCTTGATATCTCAAATATAGCCTAACGTTTATTTATACGTTACTTTATCTTCATCGCCACTTTCATTTCCATCATCTTTGTGTTCTTCTCCATCTTCATCTTCATCAATATCCTTATCTTACGACTTTCAACAGGCAATGTAAAATATAAACAACTCATATCGGAGAATTAGAAAATGTTTGTTATCTAACAACTGTAATGGATAAGACTTATTTTTGATTTACTCCATCAATAATAACCCAAATCTAACGACATGGAGGTAGGCATCCAAAGACTACATCGTCACGTGAGATGGTTCGAAAGGTGAATAAGCGACTTGAGCGAAATCCACGGCGAAGTGCCAAACAAATGGCTAAAGAACTGGAAATATCCGACCGCAGCATCCGACGTATATTGAAAAGTGACCTCAAGGTCAAGCCTCACAAATTCCAAAAGGGCCAAGAGGCAGCAACTAATTAGACTTGAGAGAGTGAAAGAGTTGCGTCGCTTGGCAATGAGCAATTCGTAAATTCTCAAAATGATAGGGTTTACTCAACCGACAGTTCATATGAGAATTTGAGAATTTTAACCGCAACCGGGCGCACTCCAATCGCTTTCATCGAGTCTGGCGTCAAAGTAAACGCGATTCATTATCAGGAAAGTGTTCGACAAGACTCGGTACCGTTTCACAAAGCGCGATTGTAGCAAGAATGGCTGAAAACCAACGTTTCAAACTTCATTACGTCCACACAATGGCTGTCGAATTCGCTTGACGTAAATTCAATGGGTTATTCACTTTGGGCCGTTTTGGAGAACCTCGAGAAGCTGAAGAAAGCCATTGCCAGTGGATGGGCCTCAATACCAGCAAGCCCATTCCGACACCTTGTGATTCGTTTTTTGACCGCCTCAAGGCCACAGACAAGGTAAAAAGTGGTAATATCCAGTAAAAGTGAATTGATTATGAATTTTTGATTATTTCCACACAATAATTTTCCAAACCGAATTTTTGACATTTTTAAGTGGTGTGCCGGACCCTGTAACGATATGTTAATTCGCGACGTAAATGTCACAAAAAAGCATATATTTTTTTTGACGTTTTTCGAAGGTGACTTCTTTGTTTGTTTTTGTTTGGCTGAGAAGAAGTCTAATGAAAGTTTCGTAGAATTCTTTAGAATTTTTTAACCCTCTAAGGACCTCTCAAACTCATTTTATTTAGACTTGGAAAAAAAAACAAAATAAAACACGTCTGTCAAAAGAACCTTCCGGGAATGCTTCCCAAATGATCCCGAATTACACACGGAATTGTCCCGAAATAGCTCCGTATTTCAAATTTGTTTGTAACTCATAATGATTATGTAAGCATTAAGGTAAGAGTCTTTTGTAAACTTAAAAATAATAATAGTTTTCGATGATTTAAAAAATTTAGTTTGAGAATGCAAAAAGATTTGGAAGTTTCACTTTTACTAGATCTTTCATCCCGAGTTGGAATCATTCCATTCCAGCTAATGACCTTAAAAATGAGATAACAATCGCGTTTTTTAACCATAAATATCTAAGTTGGCTTATGTCGTTCCAGCCGCAATAAACAAACCAAAAATGCTGTCAAAACCTTATAACTGTATTATTAACTTTTACAGCCTCTTCTTTCCTACAGGGATTTAAATAGCAAGCGAATAGCCTATCATCGGATATGAAACGCGTATCTCTCTACAACAAAATTGGAAGCAGGTTAGCGTAAAAATAGCTTAGCAAAAAACGTGAAAAGCACAACTATGCCAGAACAATAGCGAAGTAAAAATGGGGGAAAATTCGCTAAAACTGCAAAAACGATCAACAAATTGTAAAAGTAATGCATGTACAAAAACAAAAATCAAAACATGAATTAAGCCATTCAAAATAAACAAAAATTTATGTGTATATATTTATCAAATTCAAAGCAAATAAGTGCAAATATTAAAATCTTTAATTGCAAATCCAATTATGTACATGCCTACAAAGTTAAATTTATGCATTACACAAAGCATACTGAAATTTTTGGGCCACTTAGTCAGCAAAAGAGTCACAACTAGTTGGATATTTCGCGCAGGTGAACCAGACAGCTACGAATAATTAGAGTGTCGCCTAGTAAGAGTTGTTTTTGCTAATATGAATACATAAATTATGAATCATTTTTGTAAAAAAAAATATGTTTCTTTGTTTTATTTTTCGAATTAAGCAAACAGTTTTAGGGCTCCTAATATTTTATACACATTCGTACAATACATAAATTAAGGTCAACAGGGGCGTATGAGGAACATTTTTGTGTATCCAATATTGCTCATAATCGCGTTCAATTCCAATTTTGTGCATCAATAGAATAAATGACTTGATGATTGGTAATAAACTAATATATATAATAAACTATTAGAAGAGTTTAAATAATGGGCAGTTAGCCAGCCAATGGTTGTGTTACTTTCAATTGCCTTCAAATATAAATACTTTCCCTTTAAAAATATTCAATAAATTATATGCTGATGCACGTCCAAATCGTATCAATAAGCCGCCTCAGAATATCGCATAACGAAAGTCGCGTCTGGATCACTCCACTAATTTCAACCACTATTGTTACTAATGTTATTACTAATTTATACCACTACTTTTACTCATTTTAGTTCCTACGACTTTTTTTCAAAACTCTTCCACTATTTTCACTAGTTTCTACCACTACTTTTATTAATTTCTTCCACAATTTTACTAATTTCTACCACTATTTTTATTAATGCCACTACAAATTATTACCGCTATTTTTACTCATTTCTACCACTATTTTTACTAATTTTTTCAACTATTTTTTTTTTTTTACTAATTTCTTCCCTTGTTTTACTAATTTCTTGCACGATTTTTATTTATTTATGCCACTATTTTTATTAATGCTACTACAAATTTCTACCACTATTTTTAGTAATTTCCACCACTATTTTTAATAATTTCTTCCACTTTTGTTTATAATTTTTACCACTATTTTTACTAATTTCTTCCACTGCTTTTACTCATTTCTACCACTATTTTTAATAATTTTTTCCACTATTATTTGTTAATGCTACAACTATTTTAAACCACTATTTTTTACTAATTTTACTACTAATTACTACCATTAATTTCATTAATTTCTACCCCTATTCTTACTAATTTCTACCACTATTTTTGCTAATGCTACTACTAATTCCTATTACTATTTTTACTAGTTTCTACCACTATTTATACTCGTTTCTATTTTTCCTAATTTCTTCCACTATTTTTACTTATTTCTTCCAGTGCTTTTACTAATTTCTACCACTATTTTTAATAATTTCTTCTTCATTTCTACCACTATTTTTACTTATTTCTACTACCGCTGTTACTAATTTCTACCACTAGTTTTACTTATTTTTAGCACTATTTATTAATGCAACAACTATTTTATACCACTATTTTAACTAATTTTACTACTAATTACTACCATAAATTTAAATAATTTCTACCACTATTCTTACTATTTTTGCCTATGCTACTACTAATTCATATTAATTTCTACTACTATTTTTAATAACTTGTTCCACTATTTTTTCTAATTTTTATCCTATTGTCACTACTTTTTACCGCTATTTTGTACTAATTTATTCCACTATTTGTACTAGTTTGTACCATTTTTTTAATTATTACAAAAAAAAAGCGAGAAAATTTCACTTTAGTCCAGTTCACCTAAATCATAATAATTTATCGAAATATTTTGGTTTGAAAAACAGTACCGATTTTTTTTTTGTATGAGGAGTGACGCACCCTAATGTGCATATTTTTTCACAAATTACAAAAAAATTAATTCATTATTCTATTGTTTTTCGCTAACGCTTTATTAAAAAAAAAATTAACATGCATTTTCCCCCATTTTTAGTCGGACACAAAATATCTGAATGTCTTTGGATACATCCGACAACGCAATCGTTGTTCTATCCATTAGGACTCACGCGATCGTACTGCACACGATACAATAGGTCCCATATGCCATATGGTATAGAAGCTTAACGATTTTTCGAGCTATGCAAGCAAGCGTCTCGCACTAAAAAACGTGCTTTATTGGCGCTAAATTTAATTTTTTAATAAAAAAAAACATTTTTTTTATTGTCTGCACGAACAATTGAGTAGAAAAAAGCAGAAACAACAATATTCATTTGAACAGAACGTGACAGCGTGAGGTCGTGTGTGAATGTTGGGATATATTACATATTTTGATACCGATATTTTTAAATAATACATACATATGTACATACGCTTTATCACTCTATAGGTGACAGCGTAGAAAGAGTTGAAGTTTTTCTGGAAAAACTTTTGCCAAATATTTCGACGATGACATCACAAGTTCAAACGTTAGGCCAGTTGTTAGCGAATCGAAAGCAGCTTGAGTTATAAAAATATATCTGAAAACTGTGATAACAATGGATTTATGGTAGGGGCTGTAGAGAAGTGCAATGCCATAGCAAATGCCTGTCGACGATTTGGTCCGATACTTTTGTAAGTACAGGAATAAGAAATATACCCATACACAAGCATACGAAAATGATCAGGGCGACGAACAGACTCGATTTAGAAATCGCACAGAAACCACGCCCACTTTTTATACAATATAACAGTAATTTACAAAAAATAAAAAATTGCGATGTTTTCGTAAGTATTCAAGGAATTTCGCTAAAATTATACACAAGATTGGGTTGGAAAGAGAAGGACAAGGGCTAAAATTCTGTTTAGAAAATGGGCAATAAGCTAAATTTCAAAAACTGTAAAAATCATATCATTGGTTCCTCATATGATTGTGAAGTTAGTTTTTCAACGATGAAAATTATTCAAACCAAATTGAGAAATACTCTGAATGATCAACACATTCAAGATTTAATTAGGATAAAAAGTTATGATTTCGAAACAAATATAGAAAATGTTATGGAATTCGGAAAAAATATGACAGTGCATTAGGACCGAATCAAGAATGATAGAATACAAGATTGCGCCTTCCCGCGGTGAAATGACAGATCTCGCCTTTAGTAAACAAGAATACGGGAGAGAGAAAATTGAACAACTTCCAATATTTCATTGAAAAACGTGTTCTAATTGTTCTAAAGTGTAAAAGTATGAATTTATAGGCAGACATTTAATAAATAAATTCGCAAAATACTAAAAAAAGTGTCTCTTTTTCTTAATTTGTGAAAAAAGCTTTGTCTAGTTGAAGTTGAGAATTGTCAAACCCGGCAAAACCAAAGTAGCGGTACTTCTAAAGCCGTCACCTTCAGCATTCAGTACACCGTGGGACCGAATAATATTTTCTATTTCACTCTCGTCAAAGCAAACAAAAAAAATTCATGCATTTCTTCACAGTGTAAATAATAACATCGACCCGTCGCTCTCTCGAAAAACACACTAGCATTTGTAACTATGTATTGGTTTGCCCTGCCCTGGCTTATATGAACTCGCCTTGGTAAAATTCATTCATTCACTATAAAAAATTTCACTACATAAAAAATCTACTACAAATAATAAAAAAATCGACTATCAATTTATGTTTGACATCCCCTCCTTCATTCCGTACAATATTTCTTCAGTTTATCGAATATAAGATTTGAAATTCATTCGACTTAATTCATATTTCTTCGTTTAATTTACATATGTATTTCATAACTTGTGGAAACAATTTTTGATTTCTAAATTACACCGGTACAAAAATGGTTGGCAAAATATGTACGATGATTCCATTGGAAGATACACAAACGAGGCATATGTTTTTGAGTTCCATTCGCAAAAACTACAGTACACGCACGCTACTCGGCAATTGGTACAACGAACGGCTGCGAGTGAAAGAAAAACGTTATAATTCAACCATCGTCCCAAATGCCACCACTAAGGAGAAATGTGTTTGCGGAAAGTCTAGCTACAATGATGATTATACAAATCCAAAACAAATAAAACGCTCAGATGTCCCCACTTATGAGGAGCAGAACTTACGCTATAAGGACAATGTGCATAAGGGTAAGGACAGCAGTGTTTTAATAATGGATTCCCCGGACTATTTGCACAATTACACCACAGTCAAAGATATTAAGTATAGATTACAGCCAACGGAGGATTATTGGTCTAAGCTGGCGAATCGGCCGGTAAGGGCGCCCAAAGAAAACCTACTGCAAAGCTTTGGCAATAAAACGAATTTTGGTTTGAGAAGTTGGTTAAGAAATATACGAAATGAAGAAAAGTTGTATCGCACAGACGATACAACATACACTGAGGCTTATCGGCATCCACAGTTGTCAATGAAAAAGAATGTGCGAGTTTGTTGAAGTGAGCGAAGATGTATTGAAAATATGTAGGATAGGATTTGTAAGTGCTAAAGGGGTTTTATGATGCACAGCATATGACAAAATTAAGTAATAAAAAAAAACAAGTTAAAAAAATTTAAAACCATAACTAAAATTAACAAAAAATTTACAAACAAAATGTTTAATAAAAACCAAAAACAAAACAAAATGAATATATATATATATAAATCAAAGTGAAAAAACCTACACAAAATATAGAAAAATTAATTTAAAAAAATTTATAATATACAAATTTGCATTGAAAATAGAAAAAAAAAACAATTAAACATTACAAAACTAACTCCAATAATTCCAGGAAGCTGTCTAACAAAACAGAAACAATTAATATATAAGACAAATAATGTACCTGCACAGACGTACACAAATGTCTGTGTGTATGTATGTATGTATTAAGAATTTGTAAATTAATTGCTCCTGTTTTTTCAAGCAAAATAAATTTTATTTTTTACTAAAAATTCCAAAACGCTTTTTTAATTAAACGGCTTGAGCAATGCTATATCATTTAAAAACGACAGCTTTCAAATTTGAAATAGAATGTAACCCTTAGACGACCGGCCATGGGACACCAAGGTCACAAAAATGTAATTGAGCGATTATTTAGCGACATCGAATTGCTATATTTGTGAGTTAATTAAAGCTTGTTCAAGATATTAGAACGATTTGCTGTCACCTGTGGTCAAGCTGGTTTACAAAAAAAAAAAAAAACTATTTTCGGTCAAAAATAACAGTTTAAATTCTACTTTTATCTTTTCGGTCAAAAACAGCAGTTTACACATTCAGAATACAATATAAAAAAATATCAAAGTAGAAAATACAATTTCTTTTAATTGCAGTTTTCTATCTTATAAAAATATGGGAGTAAACGATCATGGTGGAAAGTTTCAGTTGGAAAGTGTTTTTTGACTGAAATTACAGTAATATTAAAATCTTATTTTATTTTCTTAGTTAATATAATATACAGACAAAAACAAATTTAATCGCTTTAGTTAAATGCATTTTTATTTAAATTTTATTCCATCCGAAATAGCTGATAAATCATTTCGGGAACGTTTCCATAGTTCATGAAAGGAAATTCAATTGGTCAAAAAATATGTTACAGTGGATTAAATTTGAGTTACTGCATTCGTAACATTATCATCATCACCATCATCATCATCATCATGACCATCATCATCATCATCACCATCATCATCATCATCATCATCATCATCATCATCATCATCATCATCATCATCATCATCATCATCACCATCATCATCATCATGACCATCATCATCATCATCACCATCATCATCATCACCATCATCATCATCATCATCATCATCATCATCATCATCATCATCATCATCATCATCATCATCATCATCATCATCATCATCATCATCATCATCCCCATCATCATCATCATCATCATCATCATCATCATCATCATCATCATCATCATCATCATCATCATCATCATCATCATCATCATCATCCCCATCATCATCATCATCATCATCATCATCATCCCCATCATCATCATCATCATCCCCATCATCATCGTCGTCATCACTGAATACATGCTTTCTTACTGACTACACCAAAACTAAACTTATTAAACTAATTTAGAGAAGATTGTTTAATATCCCTCTCGAAAGTGGCATGCCAATATCAATAACTCAGCTTACATGAATTCGGCATCATTTCGAGAACGCTACTTGTAAAGTTGTGTAGGCAAAATACGTATATTATTCGAAATATTAAGATAAGAAATCGCGGTAGCTGTAGCATAATCTCGAACTCCTATATATTTCAGCTGTATTGATGTTATTTTTTTAAGTTTTAGAAACGTTCCCGAAATGACTTTACTTATTATTAATAATTAATTTTGCCGATCAATCCAAAAATATGTCATTTCCTGTTCTGCCCGATCTTAAGCAAAATTGAAGATGATTTAACACATTAGCTGCCAAGCGGTTTTGGCGAAATCTTCATTGGGTACCAACCACGTTTTTTATTATAAAGAAAGTGGTGTAAATCGAGAATATATTTACGTTTGCACGTTTTTTTATACGTTTTTTTATGTCGTTCGATTTTAGGCAATGTGACACTGTACGACAGAATTCGAATGGTCCAGGTCGCTGTCGTACGAAAATGTGCGACGCGTTTTTTGTTGTTATTTGTTTTATTCTGTGTTTTTTATTTTTTTTAATTTGGTTTTAATTTGCATTTCCTTTATTTTAATTTTTATTTTTGGTAAAGATGTCGAGGCAAAATTTGAAAAAGAGTGGCATTTATCAAGTTTTGAAAGGGAGTGAAGAAGATTTTTCCGGAGATGATTCTGTGATTGACGATAACTGACTGCCAAATGAGAGTGATGACTCGGATACAGAGTTTGCTAATGGCAATAGTGACCAAAACGACACCGAAGACGATTGGGACACTGAAGACGACGAGCCTGCATCAACGCAAGTAGCCGATTTTTCAGAAACAAACGTGAGTTAGTCTGAGTATTCTTCGCGCCAGAAGTCCTTCGAATTCACTGGTAGAACTGGCTTGCAACAACGCCTTCCGACCGATACTTCTCGTTGGCAACGAAGTTATTGATTTTATTGTCACAGAAACAAATAAATATGTACAGCATGGGTTAGATCAATCCACTGTTACCAAATCTTCGTGAAAAAAATAATGGTTTCCAATAACAAGCTCTGAAATGAAGAGGTTCCTCGGACTTCTACTTTGAGTGCGTTTGGTTGAGCCGGATCTATAACAGACTATTGGTCCAGATACGTGCTGTACAATTTTGCAATCTCGGGGAAAAAAATGTCGCTAAATCGTTTTCAACTTTTGCTAGGTTTCATTCACTTGCAATTTGCCCAGGCAAGCGGCTTGATAAAATACAACCACTAATGGATATGCTTCAAACGGGATATGAAAAAGTTTACGTACCCGGCGATAATATAGTAATCGATGAGACACTTGTTCCATGGCGAGGCAGACTAGCTTTCAGAAAATATATACCCAATAAGACGCATCCTTATGGTATACAACTTTTCAAACTCTACTCTACTGAAGGATTTACCTGATCGGCAAAAAATATATTCAGGGAAATCTTCCACTGGATTCAAACAAATTGGTTTGGCGGAAAACGTTCGCGAAGAGCTAAATATGCGCCAAATTGGTAGGAGAAAGTCGAACGCTATACATATATCGACAATTTTCAAAAAAGTTGCATACGATTTCGTTTCCTGTGGCAAGAACTCTCGTCCAATTTACCACACACAAAAGCAAATTGGGAATAATCAGATTCTAATATCAATCAGCAAAGTCCAAACTAGTTCTGGTATGGTGAATTGGACGAGATTTTCTTTTTGTTAAGTTAGTTAGTGATGAATCATCAACCAGTCGAAGAGCACGAGCGAAAAAAAAAACAATTAGCTGAAAACCCGTTGGCTGTTGGCAATATAATTTGAACTTTTATTTTTGACCGAAAAATTAAAATTCCAATTTAAAGTGCTATTTTTTACCGAAAAAATAAAATTAAAATTTGAAGTTGTTTTTTTTTTTTGACCGGAAAAAATAAAATTTATATTTTAACTTTTATATTGGCTGCAAAACTAAAAGACAATTTTTAACTTTCATTTTCGACTTGGTGGAAAAATAAAAATTATTTATTGACTCTTTTGAAGGAAAAAAACAACAATTTACGATCCCTTTTAACAATTAATCTAAATTTGTTTATTCAAATCAGCGTATGGATTAGCATATGGAAATATTTTGATTTGTTTTCGTTGTCATGGGAACTCGAATCAAACCAAGCATTGGAAACAAAGTTATAAGCTTACAAATAATTACCAAAAATGTAGACCAAAATACTGATTTGAAAAAAGATTTGTTTAACTTGTATTCAAAATTGTGTTGCTCTGGTAGGTTTAATTATAAATAAATTACATTTTGTGACTTACCAATACTATGGCCGCTCGTAGGCAATTCTTGTATTTTCTGCGTTATTCACGTTTTTTTTAAATTTTTTTATTTCCTATAAAGAAAAACACAATTTTAAGTTGCACCATAATGTTGTGTTTAGTTGTTGCTTTTATAGTCCAGTTAATACTTTTTAGTGCAAATTATCATTGCAGGTTTCACGACGTTTTATACTGAAATGAATGCAATATGAAAGGATTTAAAAGTTGCGAATTCCCATTTAGTTTGAAACAAAGAAAAAAGTTTATAATTCAAAGTATGAAACAAAAATGCACTCACCGGAAGTAAACAGAAGTGAGGGGAAGTCGACAGCGACAAATAATTCGTTCTCTCCTTTGGCGTTCGTTCTATTCGTACTCTCTAACAGCACACATAACATAGTGTTGTTGGTTTTGAGTAAAAATCACCTGATACAAATGATGATAGCGGCGTTGAAATCTTCTCGAGCGCGATGCACGAAGCGTCTGACGAAGAAGGCGCATAAGCCGAAGGTGACAAATCGTTGGGCTAAGCGAAAAGCGCTTTTGAAGTCATCGTTAATTGTTGGCGGTCGGTAGAAGCCACTGTAGTGTTAGTGTTCACCACCTCTTCTCTTCACTCTTTTTTCCACATTTGTTTAAGTTCCAGACTTCTTGATTCCCGATTTTGATCAGACGTTTTATGAAGCCTTTTAGCGCCCACTCTGCAACGTCAAAACAAAAAAATCGTTTACTACTTTTTAATGGCTTTTTACATTGATAGCATTTTAAAATGTTTGTTGTTGTTGTTATTACTACTGCTATGCATTAATGATTGCAGTGCACTGGCAAGGCGCGTGTAGTCTTCGAAGGTCACTGCGTAATCCTACGGCCACTAGTGTATACATACAGTGTCGGACAATTTAATATGGTCATTTTTAATATGGACATTTTGATAAGTTCTGACTATTTTTCTTCTATTTGTTTAATGTTCATTATTTTTTTTATAAAAGTATATTTACATCTTTTCCAACAGTACTTCAGAAAAAGTCAAATGTATTTCAGTAACACAGAATTGTATTTCAGAAAAACACAATTTTATTTCAGACAATCGCAAATGAATTTCAGAAGAACACAAATTTATTTCAGAAGAGTGCTAATGCATTTCAGAAAAACACCAATGTGTTTTCAGAAAAACACAAATGTTTTTTTTCAGAAATGTACAAATCTATTTCAGAAAAGGTTTTAAAATAAAACCTAACAGAAGCTATATAGATCCAAACTACAAACTTTGTGAAAAAATTAGACAAATTTTTCAGATTTGTTTAAATTTCAAACTTTTTAATCAGAGTTTCTAGAAAAAATTTTGGTGTGCAACTTTCTAGGCCCATTCAATTTTAGTATCATAAAATGAAACTTTCCACTGCCTCAAAATTTTCGTTTATTTTTGATAATTTTTTTTTTTTTGTTGACATTGTCACCCATTTTCTTCCATATAAAGTACATTCGACGATTTTTTTTGTATGGCAGAAAATGCCTGATACCGTCAGCAAAAAAAGTACTAAAACTAACGGAAAATCTCCGCTAATTGGAAGTTGCACATTACTGTATTAATACTGAATGCTATTGTCCATTAACTACATACTTAAAAGTTTTATAAAAATTCTAATTACAAAGTTTGAAAATTTGAAGAAGTTTTATAATTTATAGAGCTTGTGGCCAGGTTTGTATTAGGAATAATATGAGAAAACAACAATTTTTCAAAGTGGTAGAAGTGATAGCTGCTATTTCGGAGATCACCACATCTCCTCATCAGACTTCTTTTCTTTCTAGACTTTACCTGGCTTTGAACCATGGTACACGGAGTTGCAATCACTCAGCCACGCTATCCGTGTGAAAATTGTTTGTTTTTCTCACTATTCCTATCTTCAACCAAACCGCTATTAAGTGTGACTTTCGCCACTCTGTGCTTAACAGGATGGTCGGTATTATTTGTTTTTTTTTTTTACAAATCTATAAGCTTTTTTGTTCTGCTTATAGTTTTGCTTTTTGGGTTTGCTCGTCCTTTATTATAATTATTTTTATTTTTGGCCTTATTTTTTATGAATCGTCTGTAGGATTTATAGAGAAATTTTGTTGAATTTTTCTATTTTTCCTACAAAGTTTGAAATGTGGATTATATAAAGAGCTATATTTTTATAAAAAATTAAAAAAAAAGAAACATTAAAAAAAAAACAAAAGAAAAATAGTCAAAACTTGTAAAAATGTCATAACCCTATTAAATTGTCCGACACTGTACATGCATTGGTTTATACAAACAGCAAAAACCAGAAACAAATATGGCTGGTAATGCAGCTACCCACCCGCCCAGCCAGTAACATTCAAGTGAAATAAGCTTTTGCTTTTAGTTATTAGAAAGTTAACAGGAATGGATGAAAAGTAGGTGAAGAAGTTATGATTGTTAGAAAGTTACATAGCTCGGGCAAAAGCTAATCGCTGGGTTAAGTTAACCGCACTTCAGCGCACACGAACCACTATAAAAAGTTAACTTTTCTCAGCTTATGAATTTCTCCATTGGTATTACGACGAGACACTTCGAAAAGTTCAATTGTTGATGTCGAAGGTGTGTCATAATGTTAGCAGCAGCTTTGATGACCTTAAAACTTGGAACAAGAATAAAATTATGGAAGATAACGAAGACTTCGAAATGTCTGATAATGATAACGAACGAAATAGAATAAAAAAAAAACACCGATGCAAATCAAGTAGCAGACCTTTTCCAATAGTCGCACGAAAATGGTCAAGACCTGTTACATAAAAACAAATAAGTGTCGACTGCTTCTTTAAACCAAACCGTACAGATTAATACCTATTAAATTTCAGCGTCTAAAAATTGTCAAGACGGGCTGTGAACTTCAAACCATTCGGTAAAAATGAAATTTAAGTTAATAAATAAATGATGGAAAAAATTATGTAATTGAAATAAATCAAGCGAGTTATTTCCGGAAAATCTATGTTTATATTGTATTTATTTTTCAATATTGAAAACCGCTTAGAAAAGTTAATCAGGCTTGTTTCGATTCAGTTTGAAAAATGCAATTTTCGTGATGCAATTCCGACTCGTTTTGGGGGTGGTGATCTTGATTCCGACTGAGTTCGAATAGCTTTCGAATTACTTTCAGTCCGACTTTATAATCAGTTTAAATAGCTGTTGTCAATTATTTACATATGTTTCGATTTCTCCTCGCACATTTTCGGGTATTTCGATTCTCGAGAAATCGAGAAACCGAGTTCTCTGTACAATCTCGGGTATCGCCGTTCTCCCGAGAAATGCCAATTATTTATCGAGACGAGTACTGCATTTGCATTTTCAATCGAGTACAGAGAAGCTCGCGAGCCCTACGAGATTCTCGATGCACGAGAAGATCGAGAGAAATTGCTTCGTGAGCAATCTCGAAAATCGAAGGCTCTAGTTCAAAATAACAAAAATCATTAGCTCAAATTACATGTGAGCATATTACCAATTAATTAATGAAGTTTATAGAATCAGCTGGTATCAAAGGTACTAACGTAGGGATTGCCAATGCTCGCAGATTTTGTATAAAAATTTTGATGGAAATGAAATATAATTAAACGGCGCCAATGTATTTTTAAAATGCTTTTTCAAACATGTACTCAAGCTCGAACGAATACAAAACGAATAATAAATGAACATGACAGTTTAAGTTCGAATATTGTTTGTGCAGCATGGCAATATGGAACTCAAGTGGAATCAAGAACAGGTCGGTTTCATGCTGGCCCAAGTTAAAGCGGTATTACTAGTACAACTACAAAATTCTGCTTTTTTGTTTGATAATCAAAAACAAAAACAAAATACATGTAAGGTTTTTAGAAGAAATCAAATCTGCTGCTATAGAAACACCACCTTATATGAATTCGCCTTGTGTTGGTAATTTTTTCTGTGTTTATCTAAGTAGTTTTTAAATAAAAATTTTCTGATACAGATTTATGAAAGCAATTGAATACAGATAACAGCAATAAAGACTTAAAAATCTTCCCAATAAAATGGATTTTTAAATGTAAAAGGTTTGGCTGACAAACCACATATGTATGTATGTATATATTTGGGTTCAATTATTGTCGGAAGGCGTTGTAAAGGACGCGGTACCATATTTAGGTTTTTTCTATGCTAAAATAATAAATGAAAGTTTAAGTAGTGGCATAGTTCCAAGAATGTGGATAACTTCAACCATTGTCCCAATAGAAAAAGTTAAAAATACGATAAACGCAGATGAGTTTCGCCCAATTAACAGATTGGCAAGTGACGAAAAATTTTAGAAATCGTGGTGAAAAACCAATTAGTTCAATATTTAGAAAATAATAAGATACTGATTCCTCAACAATCAGGATTTAGACGAAATCACTCTTGTGAAACAGCATTGAACATGGTTATAGCTGAATGGAAAGAAGAGCTTAATGATAAGAAATCGATAATAGCAGTTTTCATCGATCTAAAAAGAGCGTTTGAAGCAATAAATCAACAAATATTATTGGAAAAACTATCAGGCATTGGTATTAAAGATGTTGAATTGCATTGGTTTAGAAATTTTTTAACAAATCGGAAGCAAAGAACAATAGTTGGTTCGAAATTGTCAGAGGAAGTGGACGTCAAGATTGGCTTGCACCAGAGTTCTGTACTTGCGCCAATTTTATTTAATATCTACATTAACGATATTAATTCAGTCTTGAAATTCAGTTGTATAAAACTATTTGCTGACGATGCATTCATTTAGATTAATGGTAAGAACGAAAAAGATATAAGAGAGAAGTTGCAAAGTGATCTAGATGCTTTGTATGTCTGGCTATGTGCTAACCGACTTAAAATTAATATTGAAAAAAACTAAATACATGGTAATAACAAGAAAGAACATTGTTAATATTGAATCTATCAAAATAAACAATACGAAAATTGAAAACGTACAGAGAATTAAGTACCTGGGTATCGTAATAGATTACAAATTAAAATTTGACGGTCATACTGACCACACAATAAGTAAAAAAGCTACTAAACTATGGTTTATTAAAAGATCCTGTAAATATTTAAGTAATTATTATAAAGTAAGAGTATATGGATCAATAGTTGAGCCATACTTTATATATTGTTCTACAATTTTCTTTATCATGAAAGATCCGCAAATTGATAAACTGCCAAAAACGCAAAATAAAGCTATGCGTTTTATATTAAACAAACCTTATGATACTCCAATACTACTCAGTTTGAATTGGTTTAGCGTAAAACAACTAATATTTTTTTACACAATGAAATTTATATACAATATAAAGAACGGACATTTGCCCGATTATCTGAGAACAAGTATTAAATTTAACTATGAGGTTCATGACAAAAATACCAGACGGAAAAATGATTGCAAATTGCCTTATTATAAAACAGAATCTGAAAAAAACAGTATTTTTATAAGGGCTTAAAATGCTTCAATGAATTGCCTGAAAACATTAAAAATTGTGACACTAATTTGTTCAAAAAAAGGTTCTTTGATTATACAGAATCATGGAATATAAGATAGAGTTTGTAGATTGTGTTGATTTGAGATAAATATATCAATATTTCAATATTTTGTATTCAAACATTGTACATATTGCTAATGAAATGCAAATAATAATATCTAAGTGATTTTTTTTTTTTTTTTTTTTGTTTGAACTAGACTCTACGAAGTCGCAATAAATAAAAATAAATAAATTAATAAAATTATTCAATTACTTTTCATTTCGACTATTCAAAAGGCAAAACTTTTCAGAACGATCAAATTTTAACGGAATCGAAATCAATATAACCATTCGATACAAAAAAAAAAAAAAGGTAAGGTAATGTAGAAAGGAATACCTTTGGAATTACTTTTAGCTCTTGAATTTATTTACTGGGTTACATGACATTATGTTTATTTTTTTTTTCAAAATTAATTTTGAAACTTGTAATTCGAAAATAAAAATATTAAATTGGAATCTCATTGGCAATACTCCAATCTTGACCAGAGCAAGAAGCATCAAAAACTACAGCCATTTTTTCTAATACCAGTCGCCCCTCGGCAGCCAATGGTAAGTCTCAGAGTGAAATTCCGCCATGGGTCTGAAAGTGAGCGAGAGCAAAACGATGTACACAAGTCAGCGCATTCCCGCCTTAGCTCTAACATCACTGCTGACAATAACAAATTTTTTAAAAAGTGAAGGAACCAGCATCAACACTATGAATGTAAGCTCTACAACGGTATAGACATAGTTCGAATTAAGATTCAGCAGCTACGTTGGTTAGATCATGTTGATACAGTCCTGAAAGTATTCAACTCGGTACCCACTGGTGGTGGCAGGGGAAGGCCAACCTCTACGTTGGAAAGATCAGATGGAGAACAACTTCGCTTTACTTTGGGTCGTCCAAATTCGCTTAGGCAAATATAGCGCTAAATAACAAGAAGAAGAACAAGGCTTATTCGAAAGGTAGTTGGATGTACATTTTAAATAATATATAATGTAGCAAAGTTTCTGGCCTGAACAATAAAACAAAGGGTAAGCAAATCTCATATATGAATAGTATCCCCCTTTCTTTCAACACACTTTTCATAGCGCCTCACTAAAACTTCTATATCTTAGCTGACTTTACTGCATCTTCAGTGTAATATACATTTTTTTCTTTGCAAGTCGTATAAAGTCGGCTTTCATAAAGATATGAAAACTGAATACAGCACTTCACTCGTTTTCATTTTAGGAAAGTGGAAGAAGTTTTAAAAGCAAATTAGCTTTTTTTTTTGATAGCCGTAACTGCCAATTTATAGTTTTTGATTTTTTTTATCCGCGATGACATCGATAGAAGGCTGTTGAGTCTCTTCCCAAACAAAATTGTCTCGCCAATTCTGTTACGGTGGGATATGAAAGCGAAAAATGCCCGTACCCAACATCTAAAAGCTGCGAACTTAGGCGTCGAAGTCATAACATCTTTTATCACAGAGCTCGATATTCAATGTTATGCATTTCAAATTTGTATATTGGTAACAAACTTAAATAATTTCATATTTTTCTTTGTGGTTGCCCAAAGAAAAGTGCAGTCATGGAATGACATTAAGCTTTGTATCTTTCACAAACCAATAATCTGGGTAGGCCAGATACTGTTTGACTGAAGTACGTAAGTTAAATTGCTTACCAGCTGATCTTGATAAAGTGATATGTCGACTAATTTTTCATTATTTACAAATAAAATTAATTTATTTCTATAGATTTTGTTTTCCAATGTTGCCCCCACGAAAAAACATTTTAAAAACATTAGGCAAACAAGACGACATTATGCAACTGTGCTTATGAAACTAAGTTGTGATCATTTGTAATCGTAAAATTTTCGTAAAATGCAGCCCTGCTGCAATGAAAATTATTTGAATTCACTGATACAGTTATTTGCTCACTGGGTAGTCAAGTTAACTTCCTAGTATTCTGTTGCACTCAACAATGACATTGACAAATCCCATCACCAAACGCCACCACATCCCTCACTACTCCCAACATGGAAGGTCCCTGAGTTTGTGCAATACAATGCAGTTTTTTTTTGTCCTTCAATTGGCTCACTCAACACACTATTTACTATCTGATGGCGGAAGAAGCCCTCAAGTTCTTGTCACTCCACTGAGAAATTCACTTTGCATATTGTGTTGAGAAAAGCTATTGGTATTTAACGTTTGACACGACAAAGGTTAAAAAGAAATGTATATGTATGTATGTAGTATGTTTGTGTGTATATAGGGGTAGCGTATAGTTTTAATTACTTTGCGTGGTATTAATTGCAAGGCGTGAAAAGTCCCTTCTCTAACAAATATTGTCGTCTATTATTGCTTTTGTCTAACGCACTAGTGTCGTGTTGCTATTGTACTAAGTATTTACAATTGCACATTGATTTAACGGCAATGACGTAAAATACTCAGTGAGAATAAATAAATGGCTTGTCAGGAAAAAAAAAACATATGCAAAGGAAATAGAGACTTGACACTGAACTCTCACTTTTTCAGCCCAAGCGCACTAGCTCCTGGGGTTCACAAAACGGCAGTTTTTAAAATCCTAATATATAACAAAATATTCAAAATGGAAAGAAAAATCGAGTAAGCCATTTCTGGATGTCCGCCCCTCCGTACGTGCACCCGATAACTCGAATAAATATTGGGGGTTTCTCATGAAAATATGGTACAGATATTATCTTTGCCCGAAAGTAGGTTGGTACTGAAAATGGACGAAATAGGATAATAACCATGACCACATAACGGTGTTTTACGAAATCCAAAAAAATGTCATAGTTCAGTAACTATAAAAGATAATTTGATACACAGAATTGGGTCGGAAAAATTAGCACGTGGCAAATTTTGGAATATGGCCGTGACACCTCCTACTTTAGAGCAAATATAACGAGTTTTTCAATAGGGACGCTACAAAAGTAGACCGATAGTGACAGCAAACGACGCCATATTTTCTCCCGCTCTTTTAAGATTTCTCTTCAGTAAGGTTTGCCATTTCATCATGGAAAGATATACGATCCAAGAACGAGTCGAAATTATTAAAATTTACTACCGAAAGTCGGACTCAATGGTCTCAACTTTAAGAGCGCTACGTCCAATTTATAGTCGTCGTAATTTTTGCCTAAATAGCTTCGTCAATAAGCAAAATATGCGTTATTGGACAGACAGCAATCCACACGTACTCCTTGGGTCAACATTGCATCCCGAAAAAATTACGGTTTGGTGCGGTTTATGGGTCGGCGGTGTCATTGGGCCGTACTTCTTCCGTGATGATCAAGACCGGCACGTTACTGTGAATGGGAATCGCTACCGCTCAATGATAACCGAATATTTTTGGCCGAATTGGATGATATGGACTTGGACAATATGTGGTTCCAACAGGACGGCGTCACAAGCCACACGCCGAATGCCACAGTCGATTTATTGAAAACCAAGTTTGGTGAACGTGTTATCTCACGAAATGGCCCAGTCAATTGGCCGCCTCGGTGGTGCGATTTGACGCCGTTAGACTATTTCCTGTGGGGCTACGTCAAGTCTATGGTCTATGCCAACAAGCCAGCGACGATTGATGATCTTCGTACGAATATCGAACGTGAAATTGCAGCAGTATCGGGCGATATAGGCTTGAAACCCGTCGAAAATTTTGGTTCAGCGTCTGGACTTCTGCAAGTGCCCCCGTGGTGCCCATGCAAAAGAAATCGAGTTCCATGCATAATGGCATCGAATGGACTTTCACAGGAATAAAGAATTTAATTCATATCCCAAGCCGTTTTTGTTTTATTTAAAAAAAAACTTTTGTAGCGTTCCTATTGGAAAAAACCCTGTACTTTGCATTTCATTTTCGAAAATTTACGAAATCTGACAAAAAAACGGCTTTCCCGTCGTCTAACGGTTGTGTATAAAATAACCAAAAAAAAAATCTATATATGTTGTTAACTAATAGAGCAATGTCGCTGAAATTTGTTATGAAAAAATACACAAAAACCAAAACTTCCGAGATTGGGCACGTTGTTGTAGTTGTAATAGCATAAAACATTCCCCATAAATTTTTTTGGAGAATGCTGCTGAAGTGACAGTCCCTGGTCGGATATATGTAAATCCGGATCGTTCCGGTATCGTTGAACCGACTGGGATGGGGACGGGAGAATGGGCATGGCACTGCCCGCTTACAGCAATAAAGTATGTCTCCGAAATTAGGACCACCTTTTGCATTGCCATTGTGTAATTTTGAAAATCAGGCTAAAACTACGCTCACTTCACATATAATGGTAATTTGCAAAAAAAAAAAATTCAATATTTTACTAAACCAAGTAGAAAAATCGTTCAAATTTGGTACGAAGTTTAGTTTTAATAAATTAAAATAGAATTTAATAAAATTATACACAAGTCACAAGTTATATGAAATAGTAAAATAAGGGTATCAAACCATTTGTTTAGCTAGGAACAAGTTTATATACATACATACATATCCATTGAAGAGGGTTGCCACATGTTATATGTGACAAAAACGGAAATTCGTTTTCTGGTTAAATATGCAAAGGGCAATTAATAAATAAACATAGACAGGATAACGTCGTTTTCTAGTAATACAATAAGTTTTGGAACAGCCTAATTTTCGGAATTACCCTTTTTGACTTTTGGTTTATAAAAATCATTACGGCTTAAAAAACATTTGCAATTGTATTGAGTACTATTGTTGGATACTGAAGTCGCTTAAAAATATGTTTTAACTACATATGTAGATATGGGTGTATGACCCTTTAAAACTGATGAAGATAATTGGATTGAGCACCACATAATGTTATATGTCTCTTCTCCTAGGGATGTATTTAGTACATCATATAAAGGCATAGATTTTTTTGGTACGATTTCGATATGGAAAACTTTTGGGTATGCAGTTTTGTAGCTCATTCAATTTTACTTAGTATAAAAATTCTAGGTGATTTTTGACAATTTTTTTTTTATATATTTTTTTTGACTTTTTTGTGCGTCGACTTTGCACATATTCTGCGTTAAATGAAAAAGGTGGCTAAGGATTGTTTGAGCTGCTGTACATTAGTTATAAAAAAAAATATAACATTTTAACACTTGTTTGATAAACTTTTGTCAAAAAAAATCGATGATTTGCCATCACTAGTTTAGGAAAAGCGATAAGAAAAATAATAACAAGAAGAAAGCCGGGTTGGGAAAAACTGAAATATTTATTAAAAAGCGGCACTGCTTGGTGTGCACAGAGCGAAGCTTTTTTTTTTGAAGCTCTCGGCGGCATTTCGGTTGCCGGATTTCGTTAGAGTAAAAAATATAAATAAATGGAGAAAAGTCGTCGAAAACCAGTTATAGTAAAATGGAATGCTGTCTGCACGGTAATGTTTAATATTGAAAACATTCCCGTGTGGTCATAATATAAAGGTGAAAACATAACAAGCTGATTGCAGTCACTCATTAGGCGAATAAAAATTTGACTAGGAATCTGATTTGCAGATTGAGATCGAACTCTTTAGTTTGTTAGCCAGGAATATTGATAGAATTAATTTTGCACATCTGTTACCTTAAGATAGTGTAATTTCCTGTCCTTGTCGACATCAATTTGTTCATAATTTCCAAAATAAAAATAATTACATAAAATAACTTTGCCACCTCCGGCATTATTCTAAATAAAAATAAAAAAAAATAAAATTTTTCTATCGGAAAATAAATAGTTTGAAAACTTACGTCGACTATTTTAAGCTCAGCTTAGGAAGCACATTAGGTTGTGCTTTAATTGTTTAAAAAGCAAGCTGGGACGAGACTAATGCCACAATTGTGATTTTTTAAACAACTCTTTCTCTTTAGCCAAATTTTGTGTACAAATTTGAGAGAATTTTCTACTTGATTTACTGAAACATTAAATATTTCGATTTTTGTAAGCACGCGTGATTTTTCCCATATATGCAACTATGTTGGTAGAATACGGTTTTTTTTTTATCAAATTCCTGATATTCGAAATTTTAGTGAATGATTTGAAATGCAACGCGTATTGTAATTTGGTAGATTTTTTTTTTAACTTTTTTCTAGATATATGTGCATATATGTAAGTTCGATTTTAATTTAAATCGGTTGCAAGATAAAAATATCGATGTACAATTAGTTCTGCATCACTTTATATTATAATAAAATTTCGAGCATTAAAAATATAAGTTTTCATATTAGGTATGTATGTATGTAGTACATACGTTTATTTTAAAAACTGAAATAGACGTTACCTATGTATATAAACTAATGTGACTCGTTTTTAATAACAATAATAAAAGCCTAGCCTAAAAATCGATGTTCGGTAGTTCTCCACTTCTTAATTTTTTTTTTTTTAATTTTTCAAATTACTATGCAGAAGTAATACGAAGATATAAACAATTGAAACAGCGATCCGAAATTTATAGTATATCTGTGAAATAGTCCAAGCGTAAAAAAAATGACTTCTTTTGATACAGAATTTCGTCGTAAAAGCAAAATATACATATATATTTTTTTTGAATCGAAATAACTCGAATAAATTATAAGATATACACATTTTAAAATAATTAGCTTGCTCATCAAACGTGCGATATAATGATGTATGAATAAAGAGAGAATATGCATACATACATATGTACAAACATACATACATACATACATATGCACAACGTGTAAATATCGTTAAAAAACCTTTGTTTTCAAAATTGAAATTACTAATATTTTAATTTTATGCTTAAGTGCAATATAGGACAAATTAAATTATATATACATATATTATTATATTTTTAATAATAACAAACAAATTTATAACATAGTAAAACACATAAAGAAGTTTCAAAATTTGTATGAAATTCACAAAATTTAATAAAATTTCAAGAAAATGACATCTAATTTTTAAACTATTTGATATAATAATATACATATTTTTTTAGTATGTAGTTTTAATATAATAAAGTTTCAAGCGATTATGATAACGGTAAAATGATATCCGACCTGAGATGTACATAATGTTGAGAAGTGAAAAAGCTGCGCTATTGTGAATTAGCCCTAAGAAAATACATGGGAAATTTAGATGTAAGACCTATCGTGAGATCGCGCTTGTTTTTGTTGTCAAACGGTCGCGTTGAAAAGCTCAGGAAATTTAACTCGTAGTTCAACTTTTTGAAGTGGTTATCGATATTATAATCGACTTATGCACGGCACTCAATCAAAAAAGTCATGTTTCGGCGTTTTCGTACGCAAAAACTTGTAAGAAACTTGCAAAGTCGGGGAAATTGACAGAGCGAAAAATCCAGTTCTTTTTTTGAGGGGAAGTTGAAAGTTTTTACTGGATAAATTTTTACTCGTAAGAATTTGCCAGTACGAAAAATACATCATTGCAAGTATTTAGTTGATCACAAGTAAATATCGGTAATTATTAAAAATTTTTATTATTTGCACAAAAAAGGCCGCAAATTGGAAAAAGTGAAATATAAATATTTATAAATACAACAAAAAAGAAAAAACCTTCAACTTATTGGTTTTGCATTGCCTTACTTTCTTGCAGGTTTCTTTTATAGAGAGTAAATTTTGCTTACTCTCTGAAATTTAGCTACTGGCCAGATACTGGATAGTTTTTCACTGGAGAATACGAAAACATTCATACAAAGGTAAATAACTTTAATGTTGTATTATTTTACTATGTAAACCAATGTAAACAACACATCGTGAATATATACATACATATGTACATACAAATATATTCTTTTAGCGATAAAGGGGAACCACAAAATCATAAAGAATTTTGGTTTTGCATTTTTCATTTACCATAAATACTTAACAAATTTTAATAAGCGAAGATTTTTCGACTAATTTAAAAGATAAAAACATAAATAGCCACATTTCTCACTTTCTTAGAAGCGTCGCTGTAAGCGCAACTGCAGCGCTCCGCTGACAGTTCTACTGAAAATCAGCTGCTTCTTCGCGTTGCTGCTGCTGCTACGTCCGAACGTTGTAACGCTGCGAGCGTCGTTGCTTTTGTTTGAACGCGAATCTCTATCTGGTTCTGCACTGCATTTACAAACCGACACTTTCGACAAAATCAACCACGAACTTTACTCATTGTAAGTTGCAAACATTTTTCTCAATCAATTTCACAAATAGCAACAATCTTTGTTGTTTGTTTTTTATTTTTTTTTGGTTAACTTTACATGTATGCAAAAAGTAATGCAATTCTTGCTGCTCGTCCACTTTTTTTTCACTTCTCTGCTTCTTGCACTACACTTCTTCGCGATAGGTATTTTTTTTTTGTTTTCACGTAATTCTTTTCACAACCTTTTTTCATTGAGATATTTTTGGCAAATCTACAAAACGTTTGCAGTTTACTTCGATTTACCGAACAATTCACAACTTTGCAGAGTTTTTCTCTTTTTTCGCCAAGTAATTTAAAAATTATACACTTTTTTACAATCAACTCCACAGAAACAAATTCACTTTTTGCACTGCAAAACTGGAATGAGTGGAAATCGCGTATAGAATAAAATAGCGAATGCAAAAAGAAAGAGAAGCGCAGAAGAGCTGCCAACAGTGCTGCCACAAGGTTTTTTTTTTAATTTTTTCGCGAACTTTAAACAAAAAAGTTGGCAAATCCTGAAAGCAATTACCACAAACATAGAACGTAGATATATGAGAAGGACAACCCGCTGAAATGTAGCGTGCCAGCACGGTATACTGAATACTGAAGGTGACGCCTTTAGAAGTACCGCTACTTTGGTTTTGCCGTGTTTGACAATTCTCAACTTCAACTAGACAAAGCTTTTTTCACAAATTAAGAAAAAGAGACACTTTTTTTTAGTATTTTGCGAATTTATTTATTAAATGTCTGCCTATAAATTCATACTTTTACACTTTAGAACAATTAGAACACGTTTTTCAATGAAATATTGGGAGTTGTTCAATTTTCTCTCTCCCGTATTCTTGTTTACTAAAGGCGAGATCTGTCATTTCACCGCGGGAAGGCGCAATCTTGTATTCTATCATTCTTGGCGAGCCAGCGGCTGGGTTTTTTACACTGGGAGTGCACCACACTTCACGCACATCCTCATTCTACTAAGCTCACCAAATGTGAGAACGTTTATTTTGAATACATCTACGTTATGTGCCAAATGTTACGTGTTGTACAATTGTATAGTTCTTTTCTGCTTTGCCCCAATTTAAAAAAAAACGACCCATATACGTTCCGAAGAAAGCTAACAAATTAAATAGAAATTAACAAAATTGTTTTAACAATGACGAAATTACCAAATCGGCAACGCTGGTTGACAGTCGAAAGTGTGAAACCTAAGGAGATCCGAATATGTTGACACATCTGTTTGACAACAGCTGGTAACTGAAAGTTAATACGTCTACTTGCCGCTAGAGAGCGCGCACGGTCGTTTGTCACAGCGATAGGGTCGGTTGGAAACTTGGCTTCGAGCTGCCTGCGCACCACCTTGCGGTAATTTATCAAACCAGTGGACCAGGTGCGGCTCATATATTAAAAAAGCTAAGGGCGATGAAATTGAGTGGCAGAAGATTTTGAATTAAGTCTTATAGCTTTATTCATTAAAATAAAATTAAAAATTTATCGGATCTTTCTAATGTTGAATTTTTTTTTAAAAATTTCGATTATATAGTAGTAAAAATCATATTTTTTATAAACGTAAGTGTTACAAACTGAGCGACTGAACGATTGAAAGCTTCGTTTCTTTAATAAAATGACAGCACTAAGATTCTGAAACTTAATTAATAAGAAAGACTTCGTAAGCGCCGCTCGGCGTCTTATTTAAAAATAAAAGGTATCAGCATAATACTTGTGATGAACGCAAGAGCATCTATCTATCTAATCAAGCCATATCTACCCGCCCCACCGTTCGTCTGGTAATTAGAGTATATTTCTCAAGGGAACTTTGGTACATACACTGACCTCGTCCCAATGTAGGTATGTAGGTATTGAAAATGGGCAGTAGAATATTATAACCACGTAATTTCTTCTTACTCAAACTCTGCCAAATTTAAGCATAATTTCGAAAATAATAGATAACGTACATACATATATAAAACGGTCTTTTACAAAAATAAGACAAAAATAATAAAAAAAAGGGTTGTCCCCGAAACTGCTGTATCTACATAAGTCTATCAGATTTGGTACACCATTTACATTTTCAAGAAAAAAAGAACCGAAAACAAAATTTCTTTATTTCTTTATTTAGATGTTTTCATTTTTTTCTTCAGATCGCTAAGTTTTCTTCCGATTGAGTAAAGGTTCCTTCAAAATGAATAAATATCTATGTATATAAAATTAAATCAATTTTTTTTTCAGTAAATATTTCTTTGAATTCATTTGATAGCTGTTTTTCTTTGAATAAACAATTTTTTTTGTTAATTTCTTTTCGCCCTAGATAAGCAAAACTTTGCCAGATATGAACTGAAGCAAGAAAACTGTTTTTTCTTTTTTTTGCTTAATTTAATTTGTCTGAATTTCATTTAGATATTTTTTCATAGCATCTAACATTTTTAAACCTTTTTAAACTCAATTTTGCTTCAGCTTCTTTGATCATCTGGTCACATTGAACACATGATCAATATATCTAAGAACGCTTCTCAGACGCGCCCCTTGAGCTAGAGGTTCGAAAAGTTCGCCTCACTCACCTCTATGATCCAACGACACTGATGCGCATGCACTTACTCTCTATGTACTCTCTGTAAGTTTTTATACTAATTTTGAGGAACATTTTATAAAGCTTATAATTTTTCCAAGAAGCCACACCCTTGCTAGTGATTTTTTTTTTGTTGAGTTTTTGGAAATTATCAAACACCCGAAAGTGAGCGGGCAAAGTGAGATTAATGCGTGGCATTCATATACCAAGGACTATGGTGACAGATGAAAAATATGAAATTCCAATTTTCATTACCATACTCTGTTTGGAAAGCAACATCACAACATTAACAAGAGCGAAAAGCATGTTTTGGATCACTACCATCTATACAAAAAAAAGGAAGAAAAGTCACCAAAACGAGTTTCGTGTGTGCAACAGGACTGCTTCCCAATAACAAAGAACAAAATTGTCTACTTACATACATACATACATACATGCATAGTATTACCATCATGCATATGCATTAGGGTGGCCTAAAAATGCATGGAGGCAAAATAAAATAGGAATTTGTATGCTCTCACCCCATAGAATTGTTATATCTATATGAAAAGCAACAATACCCCTATATTTTATCAAAAAAAAATACAAGTTTTCGTTGAAATGAGGGACCCATATATTGTTATTGAAAAATAAATATATATAATTTCTATAAAAAAAATGTTTTCAGCATTTAAAATACATGGGGCGAACTAAGAGCGCTTAGTTAAAAAGTTAGCATATAATGAAAGAGATAGACGTCTAAAAAAGCAGAGCGAGAGGGGACCAAATTTTCGCTAAAATCTTCTTAATGCTATTTTGAATTTCTTCTCAAATTTATTGAAAAAGAAAACGGCTGAATACAAGGAGATCACTTCTTGTTTATTAATTTTTGTGGAATTTCGCCCAGAAATATTCAATTGTAAAAAGAAATCTCTTTGTTTTTATGTTAAAAATCATATAAAGTAAATTAAAAAGGAGATTCTCTCATTTTTACTATTAATAACGAAAACTTTTTATTTTTAAAATAGCCCTTTTTAATTGAATTCGTGTACTTTGTGAATAATCTACTTTATATTATTTTTATTTTAATAATATGATTATGGAGAATGAAGCCGTGTTTACAAGTCCATGCACGTGGGGATAGCCTCTGATTGCCATTCAGCTGGGAGTGGCCAGAACGATTTTTCTGGATGAACGTCTCTCCACAATCCACATCAGGGCAAGATTTTTCAATGTTTCGATAATTTGCGCCCACGCCCCTACGGAAGAGAAGAACGATGTGGCCAAAGATAATTTCTATGAACGCCTCGAATGCGCGTATGAACGCTGCCCCCGTCACGATATAAAACTCGTGCGAGACGATTTTAATGCCAAGAGGGGAAGGGAAGAGATGTTTGGTCCCACAGCCGGTAAATTCAGCATACACGAAAAAACATCCGCTAACGAACTGAGGCTGATCGACCTCGCCGGGGCCCGAAACATGGTAGTATGCAATACCAGGTTCAAGCATAAAAACAAGCATCAACCTACATGGCTATCTTCATTTTGGGATAGACGGAAGGCATGCTTCCAGTGTCTTGGACGTGCGCACTATACGAGGAGCTGACATCGACTCGGATCATTATCTGTCACGAAATGCGCGCACTCAGCGGCACAAAGAAAGCTCGACGTCCAAAAGCTGCAATCACACCAGATAGACGAAAGTTTCACCACTCGACTTGTACTCCAGCTCTCTAATAGCAATGTTCAACAAAAAAAAACGTACCACCGCTGAAGAGGTCATTGCGGGAGTTGAAGAAGGCAACAAGGCGCATCTTCCGAGAAAAGAAAACGGCGACCTGATGAGTGAAACCCATACTATATAACTCTGGCGCTGAGTCATGGTCACTGTCAGCATCGGATGAGACGATCTTTGGAGTGTTCGAGAGAAAGATTCTCTCAAAGATTTATGGACCTCTACGTCTTTGCAACGGCGAATACCGCAGACGAAGAAACGAAGAGCTGTATGCGCTTTACCGTGACATAGACATAGTCCAGTGAACTGAAATACAGCGGCTCCATTGGCTGAGACATGTCGTGCGAATGGACGAAAATGCTCCAGCCCTGAAAATATTCAACGCGGTACCAGCTGGTGGCGGTAGGACTTGAGGTCACTTGGTATTTCCAATTGGCGCCAGTTAGCAGAAAGAAGGAGTGACTGGCGCAATTTTTTGAACTGGGCCAAAATCGCTTAAGCGGCTATAGCGCCAATTAAGTAAGAAAGTAAGCGGCATTTAAATGTTTTCCGATTAAAATAAAAATAGTGATTAGGGTGAGACCACCCTAATGTACATATATTAATATGGGCTTGCGTAAACAGCATCCTCTGGAGCTCTTTTAATTTTATTTGGAATCGAGGAACTAAGCTTTAGGTGCGGCAATTAAATCGCCAATACATACATTTATACACATCCTGCCATACATATAAAAATTCCAATGAAATTCATCGATAACTGACCGACCGACCAGCTATGCGAACGGCTAGACGGTCGACGGTCGACGGTCGACGGGTGTGAATATGAATGCTGTGACAGCCGTTGAGGCCGTTTAGAACGATGCCCTCGTATTCCTTCATCTCCTTGCTCTCTTTGGCTCTTCTGGATTGCTTGACTTCCCATGGCAGACGCCTGATTGCCTGCTCCATAAAGAAAACTAAGCAATATCGACCAACGGCAACCACAACCATAACAAAAATATATGTAGAGGCAAAAGAGAGCAAAAGTTTTTTAATAATGGGTTGATGGCTGCCCAGCGATCTGTCCGCGTTTGCCACTAAGCGTTATATTGTGATCGTTGTACCTACACTTTTCGGTTGGTCATTGATCGATGATCCGAGACAATGAGAAAAGACAATGCCCAACCAACCTACTAAGATAGTTGTGTATGTAGATATGTGTGGAGTGTTTGTACATGTGTTTGAAAATATTTTATTTGGCATGCACGCGCAGTTAGACTTTTGCAAAAACAAATAAACCGAACCTGATGTTCAACGAAAATTGGTTTAAAAAGGATATCCATAACATAGAAGGATTTTGGCATCGGCCAGACGATTGACAGACAATTTGAAAAGCGTAATTGTGGAGGGTAGTGGACCTAATTTACCATAAATACAGTAAGGTGCAGAAGTTTCTGGCTTATCCGGTTTTAAAATTTTCAGAGATTCGAGCTCAATACCGGGTTTAATTAAACAACAGCTGCTTTTATTTACTTTTATTCGTCGATATTTAATTTTCAGGCCTTGATCTAACATAGAATTTATCTTAAGGGGGGCGGGGGGTAAGCACCACAAAACTGGACATTACTATTAAATTACTGGACTATCCGCAACAAAAAATATCGCATTATTTCATATCGTTACTAAGTGAAAAAGTGTAATAAATTCAGACTGTGGATTAAAATTTCGCAATGATTGTACTTTGGTACCGAGTTATGACTAGATTTTGGCAAGAGGAAGGAAGACAGTAGCATAAGTCAAACAAACGTATGGATCCTATGTTGGAGTATTCTTCGGGATAGTAATTTACGGTAAAATAATGGGCAGCACAATTTCATTTGGTAAGATAACGAATTCCTGATGAACCGCGCTCAGGGCGACCATCTGAGGCCATTTCGAATGAAAATATCAAATTTGTAAAGGAGATAGTTCCGGAAGACAGACGATTAAATTCTAAAAAAACTTACAGTTATGACTAAATAAGGGCAGCGCAAGATGGGCTTAAAAACTTCGTCCGTTTTTCTAGGAGAGAGAGGTAATGAAACTGTAGTTAATTCTCATGATCCTCTATGAAAGAGGGAATGCCGTCGACCGAGCACACCGCAATCAAAGAAAAAAAGTACGGGTGTCTAAGCCTCAAGTCAAGATAAAAGTGAGGAGAATCGATGGATGGAATAATTCAGTGAAGGTTTGGGTTAACCCTAAACCCTGAACGAAATTCCCAAACCTCATAGACTGGACTCAGGGAGGGGACCAATTTTCGCAGGGCGCAACTGCATTTATGCGTAGTTCTCAACCCAAAACGCTTGCAATTAGGAAGGTAATAAGGTATAATGGGTGTTTCTCTGCTATTTGTCAAATCATCCATACAAGACTGTTCTAAGCAAATTTTATTAAATGTTGAGAATTTTTGTTAATCAAATAAAGGGCAGTAGTAAGTTAAATACATATTTTAAAAAAGCCAAGACATTTTCCTCTTGGTTTTTAAGTTATAGACGGTTTCATGCAAAACTGTGACAAGGGACGGTTGTAACCTTCCAGGTGAGTGTTTTTATGGGTAAAAATAAGTTTTATTAAATTATTAAAGTAATCGAAGTAATCTTTGCGTTAAACTTAATAAATTTCTGTTTCTATAATGTTAGTTTCGTGTTAGGCGTCTCGTCATTTTTACTGTTATTATTAGGTTATTTTTCAACCGCTGCAACCTTTTTTTGTAACTTTCCATTTTCTGTTTGTGTTCTTGAATCTTACGGCCTTTTTCTTTCAGTATCTATTCGCGCTTCATTTTAGCCTTTCTCTTTCTTGCTGTAACTAAAGCACTTTCGGCTGATCTTAAAGATGCCGAAAGCTCTAACGCGAGATCCTATAAATCAGGTGTATTTTCCCCAAGATTAATAGAATACGAGATTACGCTTTACTCAGGTCCGTTATTCTTTGCTCTACGATATTATCGAGTGATGACGTCGCATCCTCAAAGTTTCTTGAACATTACAACGCAAGTGAATTGCTAATTTTGGTTTTTTATTTATTTCGGACATTTTATTATTATTGAGGTGCTTTAAACTTGCATTTTCTTATTTTAAAATTGAATTGTCTATAAAACTGCATACCCAATAGTCTTTTAACAATTCTGATTGTTAAGTTTGAAATTGCCATTAACTTTTTCTAATTTTTTTTATGATTTATTGAATGAACTATATTTTTATAAAAATTTAAAGCAATCTCGGTATCTGGTTATTGTCCCTTGAGGACCTAATTCATATGAAATAAAGGGGTTACCTTGCCATACCGACGTAACTCAACTATTCAGAATTTCGCTACAAAATAGTGTCGTTCGTCAAGTTCCAATCTATCGCGGAACTGGAGACCAAGCGATTTTTGTGACAACTGCTGTTTCCACTACTATCATTCCATCATATGAATTTCAATTGTTTGAATTGTATGTATGTGTCCAATATTATTCAATAATTATACGGAATATTGCCGTTCCAAATCATATAGGAGCTTCAAATATCGTAATATTTGTTTTATCGTTCTTGAATATCGTATTGATGGTGTGACGTACATGCGCAAATCGTAAATATTTTTCGTTTATACCTATCAGACTAACGAAATAGATGTGGCTACATACTAGATAACCAATTAATTTAAACAAATTGTTGTTATTAAAACTCTTAAACTACTGTTCTCTGTTTTCACTAACCCCCGAGACGCGTAGTTAAAAAGCAGACGCAGTCGTAGGAAATGGCGGATGCTCGCTTGGCTTCACAACCGAACGAACCTCACACCATTTGCGTTCCGTTTGATGATCAAAAATTTTTCGCACCATAACAAAATTTGACTTCAGCACGGTTTTCAAATTTTAACAGGGGTCTTTTTTAATAATTCGAGGACAGCATTCGCATATTGATATTATGATTAAGCTTCTATTGTAAAAATATAATTGTGATGTATAAAGATTCTGACTGTATTTTCGAGCGACTATTCAGCCACTCTTTTATATCTCGGTTAGATCTCAATAAGTGAATGAATGTAGAAGAGAGCTGGTCTCGATTTTCGACTAATACGAGGTTACCATAATATGGGAACAACTTGGCTGAACGTGGCGTGCTTTTCTCCCATAATTTGTGTGATCATAGCTTCTAATGTTATTAATTAGAACATTATTTTTATATTTTTCACTTTGGGTTTTCCTAAATAAATTTAAACAATTTATTTTCGAGTATTTCAAACTGAAGATTGCAAAGCGCAAATTGCTTACCTCATTTGACTTTCAGATACGAGTATTGTCGCAAACCAAGTTCAACGGATGCACAAAACAAAGAATATGACGATTTAATCGTTTATTGATTTCGCAATATTTGCACCGGTTGCCTATAATCACTGTCAAAATATTTGCGTGGTTATTCTTCTTTTATTTTCTTTTATTTTTGTAAAAACGAATTTTCAAAACAATTCTATAAATGCAGTTTTATAGCCCATTAAATTCTAGTATAACAAAGTAGAAGTTTTAAGTAGCTGAAAGTTGCCGTTGGGTTTCTTCCGTACAAAAACAAATTTTCGAACATACTTTTCCTTATCGGCTGAGTTAAGTAGTGCATTTTTGATGGTGAATTATCGATTATTTTGAAATGAAAAATAAAATCGAAATGAAATAATCGGTTTATTTTAACCGTTAACCGAAAGAAAATAACCGATTACAAACGGGTTTTCGATTAATCGTGCCATCACTACTACTATTTACTATCTAAACTGAAATCCGATTACTTGGGAGGAAGACAATTTATCGTTGATGATAAAGGCAAGTCAGCTATTTTGAGACATTTGGTGAGAAAGAGGTCAAACTTTTTTAATGGTGTAGAAATGTTAGAAAATAAAGCGCTAAACGAAATTTCATTTTATAATTTAGGGAAGGTACTTTTAAACTTTACTACTGCATATGTGTGTGACGTGCGACAAGTTAATGAACCTGCGTGACCGAAAAAGAGTGCCCTTACACCCTCAGGCTCTGTTAGAGTACATTGTCAATAATTTTTTTTATTTTCAATACAAATGTATCTTTGTATACATTTGTATGTATGTACATATAATATCTAGGTATGTGGCTTTCCGCACAGCATGCACCATGTTACTTCACATTCGCTACGCATGCGCGCTACCCATGAGCCTTGAAAAAGTTCAGTTGTAGTCTGTGAACGTCAGATCATTTCCTGTCTTCCTTGAGCACAAGTTATATATATATGTGCATACGTACAATATATATATGTGTATGTATATTCAAAATGATGTATACATAGTCATATAACACAAGCTAAAATTGTGTCAAAAATAATAGGATAAAACACCAATAAACTTAAATCAAATTTTAACTGACTTTAAATTCAAATCAATCATAGATAAAGGTAAATCCAGAAAATGGGTAATCAGAAGTAGGAAAAAATATTTTCTGCTAACGTAAAGTTATAGTTTCTTATATTTAAATTTAATTAATAAATGTAATCAATTTGCTGTTCCTGTTCTACTGATTTTATTATCATGTAAAACGGAGGGAAGATGGTTCCGTGCGTAGAAGTCGACGCAAGTCGGGAAAGTCTCTGATTGTCATTCACCTGGGAGTGGTCAGAATGATTCTTCTACATGCGGTTCAAACAGCTTATGACTTTCGGTTGGTTTCACCCAAATGTCCTGTAGGTAGCTCCCGAGCATCTTTTAGGAGTGAGCTAAAGTGAGAAGGCGAAGCTGGTAGGTGTTCACCAGTAATAGCAAGCGATGAGCTATACAAATGTGGCCTTATCAAAAAACGCGCCAGGATCTAGTTGTGCGCGGGTTTAGAACCCGCAATTACAATTTGAGGGCACACACCTGGAGTACTCGAACCTTTAATGAGGAAGGTGCTGATGCCTGGCTGGCTGGTGTCCTGGTTGGTTGGTTGGTTTAAGTGAATTGCCAACCTAGAGACAAGCAATTAGCAAAGTAGCCGTTTTGATTCCACAAAACTCAGGCAACCTTAAGCCAACCGGCGGCTGTATATAAATATAATACAGAGAGAGGCGGCTACACTCTGGAATGTTCTGCAGGAATGGTCTGCCGAGTGTTTTTAGCTTCACCCTAGCGAGAGCTGGGCACTCACACTGTAAGTTTGCAAGTATTTTCTTTGCTCATACTTAAAAGAGCTCTGATTTTTGATGCACCATAGGACACCCAGAGCTGCCGGGTAATCCAATAGGATCCTGTACGGTTCCCCTCTGCTTAGCTTTTGAGTAGTAAATTTCGGCGATTCTGCGTTTTAACTCTCTGAGCGAGACACCCATGTCCACCTCGTGGGACACACTTAATGCAGAGTCACACCCCACCAGTTCATCCACTGTTTCATTACCTTACCGGGACCCATAGGGTATTCTCAAAAGCGCAAGAAATCGAAGCCCACATCTTTGTCAGGATATAGTCAGAGGGCAGCGCCTCAAACTCAGGCGGAAGTGCGTTGATAATGGAGTTATGCCCGAAAGCCCGTCCTTTTCATAACCTTACGACGGCTACTACAGCTGTTATGTAAAGGATCATTTCGTCGCCAAGTACTGTCGTTCACTCCTAGAACGCACTTATGAATGCTACCCCGTTAAAATATCATCAAAATCGTTATTGGTGACTGCAACTATGGGAAAATTCAGTCTTCACCATGTAACCTCCGTTAACAGACTAAGGCTGATCGCCTTTCCTGTGGCCCAAAATATGGTAGACCAAGTTTCACCATATTAAGATACATCAAGCTACGTGGCTGTCTCCATATCGAAATCCGCGAAAATAAAATCGATCATATTGCGTTCGACGGAAGACATGTTTGCAATATATTACACTCCGAGTACCAAACATCGACTCGGATCATTCTCAAGCCGCAACCTGGATGCGCATTTGGCTCTGCGCAGCAAAAATCACTTCGCAGCTAACCAGAATTCATTAGTGATGTGTAGGCATATTTCATACTCTCTATGTACCATCGCTGAAGAAGTTTTTGGATTCCTGCGGACCCAAAAGAGCAGACGGTAGGATGGGAATATCGCGCTTCCACTGGAAATAAAGACGCTGCCTACAGAGACAGACTGGGCTCCGACACATAGTGGTAAGCGAACTGATTGGACCTTAGCAGTGTGACCTTAGATCAGGTCTACCATTGACCAGATATTTAAAATATGCCAAATCTGGGGAAAATAGAACAGAATCGACACACACCATTTGTTAGTCGGCTTTAAACCCAATTAAGCTAAAAAGCTATGTTTGTCTGTCGGTCCGTCTGTATATATGTACATCGGTTAATTCGAGTAAAAATTGAGATATCTTATCGAAACTTTATGAAAACGACCCAAAGTAGGTTGGCATTGTAAATGGGTGAAATCAGTTAATAACCAAGCACACATAAATTCAAATAAGTGCAATATTTTAGTAGCTCAAATTTGGTTTTTTTAGAATTTAATAACGGGAGAGAAATGCGTAAGTATTAAAATTAAGAAAAATGGGCTTGGCAGATTAAAAAAATACAGATTTATTTTAGGTTGTTTTTAAATAAATAAATATCAAGTACTATGTAATTGGTATAAAAATATGAGCCGGATGTGCAAAGTTCGAACTTAGACTCTTCTATACCTGTTTTAGTTTGTCTTTTATTTCAAGTTTTCAAAAATGTAATTTGAGTGAAAATTTCAAAAAGTGACAGACAAATTTGTAACGCTCAACTATGTATGCATGTATGTTATGTTTAAGTGCGTACTGATTTCTATTGAAGCGATGCATCAATTAAAATTTAATGTGCAAACCCACTTTGCACTTGTAGTTGGGGCAAGTTTTCTGTGGAAAGGCGAGCATAGGTTGCAAGTGAAAACGAAAATTTGGGGTAACACCAAATCAAATGAAGAGAAAATCTAGTATGCACATAAATACATAAATAAATAAGCGAGTAGAACGAGACCAACTTTCATTTTTCTTCTTCTTTCAAACCTGCAAATTCAACTATCTATTTAGTAGTTTGGTGGGGTTCACTAACTTACTGGTATTTTGGTACTCATAAAATCGTGTTTATACTTCACAACATTGCGACTAAAATGCTGTTGATTTTTGTAGTTATTTTTAAATACCATTTACTCCATCCATTCGTGCCAGTATTTCCTTAGTAGTAAGGAAACTAACAAATGATTCAAAAATATAATTCAATTGTACATAGTATGTGTGCATTCACTTTGGACCAGCAGGACGTTCTTTGTTCGCAAAGCAACAGCTTCCAGTTCCTTGAATTGCAAAAGTCAAAGGAAAAATGTATGTATATGTATGTACAGTAGAATCGCGGAAAAGTTTACTGAAATCTGAAATCTGGTAGTATACCTTGCCAATATGCGCACGAAAAGGGCCAAATGTTGTTGCACAGGAGGAAAAAAAACCAAACTGAGTCTCAGCCACTTCCGTAGACCGCTCCGTAGACTAGTTTAGGACCATTTAAATAGAAGCTTCTATTTTCGGACTTGATATTTTGGGACCATTTTAGGACCTTTCATTACTTCGGGACTAGTTCACCACTACATCTACTAGTTCACTACTACTACAACTTCTACTGCTACTAATGACTACCACTATTAAAAATTACTACTACTACTACTTCAATACTAACTACTACTACAAACTACTAATTACTATTACTATCACTACGCTTACTACTACAAGTTATTACTACTATTTTCATTAATTTCTACTACTATTTTTACTAATACTACTCTAATTATTATTACTATTTTTAATAATTTCTACTACTATTTTTAATAATGCTACTACTAATCACTACTACTATTTTTTACTAGTTTCTACTACTATTTTTACTCATTGTACTACTAATTATTACTACTATTTTTAATAGTTTCTTCTACTATTTTTCCAAAATCTACTACAAACTACTACTCATATTTTTTTACTAATTTCTACTACTATTTTTTCTTATGGTACTACTATTTTTGCTAGTTTCCGACTAATATTTTTACTAATTCTACAACAAACCAGTACTACTATTTTTTCCTAATTTCTACTCTTACTGTTTTTACTAATGCTACTAATAATTATTACTACTAATTATTACTACTCTATTTCTACTACTGTTTTTATTAATTTCTACTACTATTTCTCGAATGCTTTTACAAACTACTACTACTATTTTTTAAATTAATTTCTACTACTATTTTTACTAGTTTCTACTACTATTTTTACAACTGGTTTTACTAACTATTTTACTATTCTTACCTATTTCTACTATTATTTTTACTAATGCTACTACTAATTATTACTACTGTTTTTACCAATTTCTACCACTGTTTTTACTAATTTTTACAATTTTTTTTATTAATGCTACTACCAGTTTTATTTATTTCTACTACTAGTTTCACTCTTTCTTAAACTAAAAACCTAAAAATGATGTCTTATAAAACTCTCCCCCATATTTAACTCTATATCTCTATTTGTAGAATCGGCACAGAAGTTTTACTTTCAGCCCGCGCACTTATAAAGCTGCACGCGTGTGTGTTTTTTGGTTTCAATTTAGAAACTCTTTAAAAAAAATTAAATACCCTTGTGTCGGGTTTGGGTGAAATTTCTCGAGGTTTTACTGTACATATGTACATGAAATGCATTCCACAATGAGTGCACTGCACAATGACGCAGCTGTTGATGTATAAGATTCACAAATTCAGCTTACGAATATTTTTTTGAGATTTCTCTTCCGAGGGTAGATGGCAATAACTTACTCGAGTATGTACTTCCTGAGATGCCATTATCGGTTGTTTTACTTTAGTATATTGCTTCAAATTAAATGTCAATGAACTTGTCGAATAAAGAAAATTAATTGTGCGCATTAATTACGATCCTACATACATACATACATACAGACATACAAATGTGCACACAAATGTACTTTTTGTGAAACACGGAATGCATATTGCAGATATATATTTGTATGTATATATATTATGCACACATACCATGGAGGTCATATCATAAGCACTAAAATTCAATATAATATGGTTTGTCGCTTACTTTTACTAACATATTTTTAATAATTTTTTTTTAAATTTTGATAGTGCATGTCAACCCCAGAAATTTGACAAGATTTGCTTATTTGTATTTTTTATTTATGTATTTTTGTCAATATATATGTAGTTCGTTCTACCATAAAAACCGTTTAAATCCAAGTTTCAAACAAATTTAACTAACTGTACTCAAGACTTCAAAGTATTTAATTTGGGTTATTAGAAAAAAATTGTATATGCAGTTTTATAGCACAGTTTTATAGTAAAAGGATTTCGTCAATCGCGGTTTTCTATTTACGAACCTCTGCCCATAATCCTACAGTAGATTTTTCACTGATATAACTAAGCGTAATTTTTTCCACTGCATTTTGATGACATTTATTTCATAACTATCGAATTCACGATGCAGCGAATACAAGGTGACGACAAAAACACTTTCGTTACTTCGTACTTGCTTCGTTTGACAGAATGACGTAGTAGGAGGTTCTGAGTGTTTGTTTACGAATAGAGACTGAAAAGCACAGATTGTGCTACGTGTTGTTTCGTATGATACACGTAAAATTTCAAATATTTGTGTAAAACTATATTAAAAATAAATAAAATTAAATGCCGCGTTTTGAATTGTGCAAGCAACAGCAAATCCAAAGATAGAAAGTGCAGTTTTTTCAAATTTCCCGCTGATGATGCTGTGTTATTGCCAAATTATCACCCTTCTTTTTCATTATTCTTGGCAGAGGATTTCTGTGACGTGTACGCTGCCGGCGTTGTCGTAATCCGGTCTTCTATCATTCTTGTATCGAATTCATATTTTTCATGGGTTAACTAATCAAAAAAATTCCGTTTCACAGCACAAAAGGAGATGCTAAAAAGCTAAAAAAAAAATTAAAAGGAAAAGTTAAATAAAAGGCTAGAGACTAAATTAAAATTTTCGACTAAAAGAAAATAAAAGAGCTAGATCTAGCCGAAGAAAGGTCTAAAATGGCAACACTGAGAAGGAATGCTTTGAATTTGTGTTCACCCAAAGAAATGGTCAAAAATCAAAGGTAACTTGTTGACACTTGAAACTTGCTTTTTATTTCACTAAAATTTAATAGGCTATAAAATGCGTACGCGAAAATATTTACATATATTTAAAAAAAAAAATTTATACAAAGCTGTATGCTATGGTTTACATATGTAAATTATTCTATATAATAAAGAATAGCTTCACATAAAAATATTACAAATAAATTGATAAACGTTACCGGCAAACAGTATTACATTGAATTTTGTCGCTTATGATATGATCGCCACAGTACATGAGAATGTTTTATGTTTTCGACTTTTTTTTTGTAAAACTCGTAGATACACAAATATTGTACGTCTCTCATTAAAATAACACAGCGGAATGAAAATGTATGACTTATGACTTTCAAAATAAACCGAACACTGGCCCAATATGTACAGACATAATATTACTCCGTCTTAAAAAGTTAACGAAAAATCTCTCGATATTCTACGGTGGCTATAGTTTCCAGTCTATAAATTTTTCAACGACAATTATTGGCTCCGCTAGTGCCTACAGATTTATTTATGTACATACAATACCATTTTATCTATTCGACACGAAACTGTAAGAGAAAAATTACCTCATGTTGCAAAACAAGCTCACAGTGGTTGATAAAATAGAGCCAACAAATGAATATTTAATAAATCAGTCTTATTTATCTTCAATTGTAAATTTCATATTATTAAAGAAGAACGATGATTACCATCACCATATTTTCTCAATTTTTACGCTAATTGTGTTCTGCGTCAAATCCTCTCAAAGTCGATAGCCTTTCAAAAATCTCTATTCGTGTTTAGTGAATACTAGGATAATCCTGGCATTAAAGTTAATTGATATCGGCTTTCTGTTATCTACACTCAGAAAAAAGTATTTCCTTAAAACAAGAAATCATTTTCCTTATTTTAGAGTTATTGGGTTTTAATTAATAGTAGGAAAAATTACCCCAATATGAGAACTTTTCATTTAATTCAGGTTTATGCTGAAAACATTGTGCCATTAATTTGAGGAAGTGAATTTATTTAATACAAGCAATAATTTCCTAAAATAATTTTAAGTGTTTTTACCCCAAACCAAGCATTGCGGTCATGATTCCATCATACAAGTTTATGTAAATAGTGACTGGTAAATGATGCTTTTGCATTTGAAAACAATACAAATGAAATATAAAATGGCAAAATTATAAATAAAATAAATATTCGAAAGTTCCATTTCCTTTTTGGAAGAAACGCTTATATAGGATTTCTTCAAACTGAAGAAATTTTTATTTCATCAAGACAAGTCAATGTTCTAACATTAATAAAAAAAAAATTGTCCTCAATTCTTCCTAACAAAAACAGTATTGCAAATTAAAGAAATACGGTTTCCTCAAACAGGGTCAAGCAATTTACTCAATTAAAGGCAACCATTTTAAGCAAATTTTTCATTAGCAAAAGTTATTTTTCCTAGCGCCAAGGAATGTTTTTACTGAGTGTAGAGAGCAATATCTGTACTGTTGAAACAGAAGAGCTGCTTTCTTCAGAATCTGATTGTAAGGAGAACTTCCTAGTTACAGTGCCATTGCAAAGCGCGCTTCTTTTCTTTCTTTTTCTTCGGCATTGGATGGATTTCTCTGATCTCAATAAAGCTCGGTAATCCTTCACTCGCTCTCATTTTACCTGATCCCTAACAAAAGAAAACTAATTGAAAATATGCACACCTCTGCTTGGAACCCTTCTTAAACTGCCACAATAACCAGCGTTAACTTCGCCCAAACTTCCTCCACTTACAATAATAGAGACATACTGAGAAACGTATAAATTTTAACTCCGAAATCAATCTATATGCTATAACTGGTTACGAACCAAGTATTACCTAGCGAGAACCCTTTGTGCCAAATGGTCAGCCATGCCATTACTATACATATACTCTCGTGGAACTAATTTAGAAGTAGTTAGAGAGCTGGCCATTGCTTTGAGTGCAGACTGGCTGTCAGTAAAGATTCCACAATGAACAAGGGCGGAATCAGTATTGGTATTTAGCCAACACTTAACCTCTGAGGGCGACATCCATTTCTTTTGGGGTCTCGTCAAGTTTAAAACCGCTAAGTGATGGTAAGAGGCTCCCATACATCACACCGGCGATTGACTTTTGAAGTTTAGCAACCAGATTTCTTACGATAGTTGATTTTGATTCGGATTCATTATGCAAGAGGCGGCGATAAAATGTACGCCTGTAGGGGTTGAAACATCACGAATATAAGCCGACGTACAATAAGATATTGGGGTATAACGCAAGCGAGTATATTCATTGCCTGACTGGCCCGATGATAGGGGAAGGTGGTTGAAGAAGATGGCGTCATTGTAAGGTTCACATCCCGACGTGCTGAATACAAATATAGAAGACGCTTCGGGAAAATCTCTTTGATATGTTGGCTTTGAGCGAGCGCCCTCTATCGCTGGGCGAAGAGTCATACGATTTGATGCGGATACAGAAAAACGCCCGATAAGGGTACTCGGCCATTTCCTACATCCGACATACATATGTAGATGCTAATTCTAACTGTTCTAGTACACTAAGAATATGTTCAGTCCTTTTAAGGCAATTTTTCGACATTCTGCACTCCTGCTGACCTATTTTGAAGAATGCTCAATTTAAGGAAGACTTGCGGTCTTTTTATAAGAGCAGAAAAGCAGAGGTTGAGATAGGTTGCTTACAAAGGATTTATATGTCCTTTATCATATCCAGGCTTAGCAGGAATTATCAGTTGGATTCAAATGGATGCAGAAGGCCTTGGATAAAAGTCACGAGGATCCCACAGAAAAATTCAGTTAAGAAAACTACGAACCAGAGATGGCAAAATTCTTTAAGAAGTTGTAATGGAAGAAGGTCTGCTAACTTAGAGAGCTAATCACATGGCGCTGACATATGGCTAGCATAACTTCTCACAAAAATCATTTGCTGTTCGGAGTCGACGTAAAATTGCAGGCCCTTCAATTTGTGTTACAATATCAAGGCGCACATCACAAATTGTAAAAGAAGTTCGGCCAAACATCAAGCTATGGCGTAAGCGCCAAATTATTATATTATTATATTCCTCATACCGAGACCGGTTTTTTAGCATGATTAGGAAGTTTGAAATGGAGTAAACACGATATATCTGCCCTTTCCTTGCTTCACCAATCCTTGCGCCCCTCCTCAGGGCTTAAGTATAATGGACAAAAAGGCCTAAGAGCTAGGAAAATCAATCTTGTCTTCGTCGGCCTACTTACACACAGAGCCTTAAACAACGCAAATCATTACTTCTAATTGAATACGCTGTTCTGCCATATGTCTTGTGCATATCTACATATATGTACATATATATATATTATATATAGAGACACATGAGCTCTGAAGCTGTTGCTGGAAGTTATTTTAGTAATCAACCCGTTGTTCGCCACAATTTGGTGTATTCACATATTTCCAATCAGGTAGTCGAGCCAAGCGTAGAAGCCAACGATGACGACAACAGCTCTACGCCCCAACGACCCAACGACTCAACGACGCGACAGGACAAGGGCCGTGAGCGCTATCGACGGCAATGGCAATGGCCATTAGTGGCGGTCGATGTGCTGCAGCAAGTTCCACTATTTTTTTGTTTGTTTTTGAAATAAATAAAATAATAGCAGCAAAAAAGGCAACCCGTTGGCGTACCATTCGAGCCTTCCATCTTCAACCAGAACGGCAACAACAACAACAACTATGTAGTGGATGCCGTTGCGACGGGAAGTTAAAATTCGCGAATCTCCGCAAATCGGCTGCACAAAGCACAAAAACGAATTGTGGATAACAATAACAATAACAACAACTACAACTGCAACACACAAAAAAAAAAAAGATGCGGACAAAAATAAATTGATATCGTTGGAAAGAAAGCTTTAAGACTCAACATGCTCAGCCAGTCAACTTTGCCGGACTTCCATTTGCAGTTCAACAGCATTTTTGTGCAAAACAACAGCTTTTAATAGCACAACCCCACTCCCCGTTTCCCTCAAATAAACATGAAAGAAAAAAAAACACAATCAAAAAAAAAAAAAATTAGCAACATGCAAAAAATAAACTGAACGAAACTGGTTCTACTTCTCGATTACTCTCGAATGAATGCAGTATGCCAGCATAGCAAGCGGTCAGGTTCACTGTTTGCCCGACTGACTGGATTACTTGGCCGACCGGCAGATTCGTAGATTTGCAAGGTTGAGGTTGAGGTTGAATTGGCGGCTTAGATGTTGGCGTTGCCAATATTTGCCACTCAATTGGGGATCGGCTCAATTGATCGCGCTGATGCGCTGGGCAAATATTTTTGATGCTAGTATTTGAGTTGACGTCTTTAAATTAAACGATACACTTTTACTATATTTAGACATTCGGCATATCACAACTTTAGAGTTTTGAATTTCAACGAACATTTTATATTATTTTAATGAAGTACACCAGAGCGAACAGGTGTCCAGGGTATTATACTTTGTACGCATAACGGTTGTTTATAACAGTCTAAACCAACCAATATTGATATACCAAAATGCTCAGAACGTAAAGCGAAATTGACTGTCTGTCTGCTAACTCGAGTAGTCATTGAGATATCTCAATAAAACTTGGTATACATATTATCACTCTTAACTAAGGTTGCTATTGAAAATGGGCTATATCGGATAATAATCACGCACATATAACGGTATTTTGCAAACATCAAAAAAACTAACCACAAAAGGTAATTGCTCAAATTTGATACCAGGTACTCGATTGGAAACAGGAGAATGTGGGTTCAACTTTTTTTGGAAATGGACGTGGCATCCCTTAGAGCTGATATGTATAACTTTTAAACTACGTGGCCAAACTCTACCAAACTTAGGCTCACGTTGGATTTCAACTCAATAAGCACTGTTTCGAAAATTATAGATATCGGGGGAAAAACCTCGTGCATAAAGTAGTAATTTACAAAACATCAACTGATTTGATATAACAAATAATCAACTCTGTACCACCACGCCATCAACTCTGTAAAAACACGCCCAAAAAAGTTAAGATATTCGATATTATACTAAATGTAAAAAATTGGGTAAATTTGGAACGAAATTTTAATATCTTAAAACTAAAATTTTGAAAAAATTAGCAAGTTTTTTAAAGTTCGGTTTCCCTCGAACTGAGGAACTTCTTTATTTGTTTTTTATATTAATTTAATTTAAAGTCTCAAATGTGAGCAAGGAACACTGTATTCTATTTTTGTATATAGTTTCATCTAAAATCTAATTATTACAAAAAATATTTCGCCTTGTCTATGAATTTCGAAATTGCCCTACAGAGATGTTCTGAGCACCTTCAAAAAAAAAAAACAAAGTTTATAGTATATTGCGACTATTATTCAGAAATTGTAGGAAATATTTGAAACTGTACCCAGACTTGTGCACTTGAATATTTTCATCTATTTTATCCATCGATTTTATTCGTTAGTCAAATAAAATTTGAATTGTGATTAATCGATTTCTTCGAAACTCTTAGGACTATCAAAAAGTGATGTATGTATCGTTTGTGGAGAAATTTACAAACTTTCATTTGCTATATGTAACTCGTATTAAGATTTTTTATTTGTTTCCTATACCTGATTGGGTAGAACTACTGTTGTTCATTTACATAAAAAATAACTGGATTGCTGGAATCAGCGAGCGATTGTTTACAGGTATCGGATAGTGGTATCCGGTGAGCATCGGAATAAAATATTGCACTTTGTAGAACAAATTGAAATAGCAGCTATAACTAATACCATTGTTTTTCTTTCAATAACTTCCTAACAAATAAACGGCCTTGAGCTCACAAAATTTATTGTTGATGTAAATAAACAGCCCGAAAAATTAATATATGAAAAAATTAAAATTAATAACGATTCAAAATACAAACAAAAGCCTTAAATAGTGCTTATTTCCGAAATCTTTTTTTATTAAATCATTTAATTTTTAAGTTAAAAAAAACTAAGCGGCTTAACGCTGAACATGCCGATTAACGAAAAATAAAATATGTACAGCTCATTTTAATCCCAATCAAATTAACGGAATTAAATTTTCTTGTGTTTTTCACCTGCGCGAATTGAAAAAAAGGTCAGAAGAAATAGAAAATTGCAACTTTTGAAGGGCTGAAAAAAGGAAAATCTCACCACTTGCTAACACCATCCTTTCAAATAAGTTTTTCAGAAATCAAACTAGTTCCAATAGAAAACAAATTAATACTGGAGAGAAACCAGTTTATTCAATTATACCTTTCACGTCGATGAAATAGTGTTATAACTTTGATTCGATGCTTGTAAATAAAAATCAAAATTGTATTCACAAACATGCAGAATAAATTTGTGTGTGTTGAATGAATTTTGAATAACAAAGAACTTTTAAATATTAAACAACGAATAGATTTTCATTCATCATTCAAAAAATGTTGAATATCAGATAGATTTTCATCCATGATTCAAATAATTTTATATAACAATTAGATTTTTATTCACCATTCAAATGCACCACGCGACAATAATTGCGGTTGACATATATACAAAATTATATGAATGAATAAATGTAATATTGTTTGAATAACGAATGAAAATTTATTCTTATTTTGACGACATTCAATTATTCTGGTCCATCTGGGTGTTTGAATGCAAACTACTTATAGTCTCTCAGTGTTAAAGATATCCGACAGTGATTGGGTAGCAAATGCATTTTTATAATGTTTTAATTACATACATAATTAGAATTTTATAAAATCTATGACAGTGCCGGAAAAAAGTATTTTACGTTATTCTCAATGTTTTTTATGCTACTTTTTCGCTATTTTTTAATTAAAATATAACTCCTTCTATAGCGTTCAAATTTTTAAACTGAAACAAATTGAGAACAAAAAAATTACCTTAAGCTCAAAAAAAACTATTGTTAAAATAAATAGTATCATACCAAAAAATTAATACAATAATGTTAAAAAATTTCAAAATTTTGAATCTGTATTGTTGAAATAAATAGCAAAAATTTCAAAATTTTGAATCAGTATTGTGGAAATAAATAGCACCATACCAAAAAATTAGAATAATATTGTGAACGAATTTCAAAATTTTGAATCAGAATTAAAAAAAAAATTCAGGTACTAGAAACGCATACCCGAATTTTTTTTGTTTAAATAAATAGTATTGTTGAAATAAATAGCGTCATACCAAAAAATTAATACAACAATGTTAAAAAATTTCAAAGAATCAGAATTAAAAAAAAAAATTTCAGGTACTAGAAATGCATACCCGAATTTTTTTTTGTTTAAATAAATAGTATTGTTGAAATAAATAGTATCATACCAAAAAATTAATACAACAATGTTAAAAAATTTCAAAGAATCAGAATTAAAAAAAAAAATTTCAGGTATTAGAAATGCATACCCGAATTTTTTTTTTGTTTAAATCAATATTGTTGAAATAAATAGTATCATACCAAAAAATTAATACAACAATGTTAAAAAAATTTCAGGTACTAGAAATGCATACCCAAATTCTTTTTTTTGTTTAAATAAATAGTATTGTTGAAATAAATAGTATCTTACCAAAAAATTAATACAACAATGTTAAAAAATTTCAAAATTTTGAATCAGAATTTAAAAATAAATCAGGTATTTTTTTTTTAAATTATGATTCAAAACTTTGAAATTTTTTAACATTATTACATTAATTTTTTGGTCTGTTACTATTTATGTCAACAATAATTTTTTTGAGCTTAAATTTTAGTACAATAAAGCGGAAAAGAAGGCTAATTTTTTTCTGGAAGAAGAGCAAATAAAAATGATGTAATTTTAAGCAGATAGAAAACGTTTTTCGAAACAAAATTAAATAGTTAAAATGCTAAAGTAACTATGTAAATACATACATACAGATTTACAGATGTATGTATATAGTACACTTGTTTAGTATTTTAGCAAAAGCCAAAATAAAAATAAACTCCATTCAAACAATCATAAATATTTTTGTGTACTGCATACTGAATTGTTCTCAATGAGTGTATGCTTTGCTTGCGCTCGATTTCATATTTATCTACATATATACATACATACATACATACATACATATGTATGTGACTTGGCAGAGTCTCTCCCCATCATTCTATACGTGGAACAACATTATCTAATTTTTGCTATTTTTGCGTTCGCATCACACATCGAAATTGCTGTGAGCATTCAATTCAACAATCGACCTTGACCGTGGAAATATATCGCTTTATGTGCTAGAAGTTAGTCGGTAATTGCTTATCAAATATAAATACGACAAAATGATGTATGACGGATGTATGTACATTTGTATGAATAAATTGTATGTATGTGTGTGTTAAGTGTATATTGACAAACTAGTTTGGAAATTAATTTAGTTGCCGTTGTTTTGTTTAAAAATAGATTTATAATATAAAAATTTATATTTTAAAGAAATGGGTTGATAATTTAGATTTTGCTTAAAATTTTTTGTTTTTTCTTGAGTCATACATTGTAAACTAGTTAGTTATTTTAAATATCAATACGTATATTATATTTTTATTACTTTTTAAACTAAAAATATATAACATATTTTTTTGTAGGCACAAATATTTCGTGAGCTTTCCAAAAAATACGATCCTTATCATTTTTTTTTTAAATGCTTTTCAAATTTACAATATACATAAATTATAATTGCATTGAAAAAATGTTAATTATAGATTTTCTTGCTCTTTATAACTTCCTACGGCTTCTCCAAAATAAGGTGTTTTGTTCAAATAAAACTAGATTGAATCTAATTAAATAAAAGAATTAGTGATTAGGGAAAATATTACACTAAAACAAAATGGCGGCTTCAAATAGGATTTTTTTTCGAGAAATATGCTAGGAATTGTCAATTAAATTATTTATTGCCGTCAGAATAAAAAAATTCTGAAAAATATAGTTCGTGACCTTGTTTTAGGGATGCCAATTTTGGGGCCTCAATCGCTTAAGGAACTAACAATAATTATAACAAATAAAGAATAGTCTAAGTTCGGGTAGCACTTAAATCAAATCTTTATGTGTCCTTGTCTAAATCAATAATCAAAGCCCAACACAAATGATGACAGAAAAATATTACAAATTTAATTGAACACTATGTGGGCCAAACTAGAGCACTTTTTTAAGAGATTGAGTCATAAGTAAACAATTAATTTCTCCGTTTTTCGAAGTTAGCATCCACAATGGAGATATGGGTCTTCGAAGTTCGAAATTTGACCTTTTCTTAAAAAAACTGTCTTTACAGTTTTACGTCGACTCCGAACGGCACATGATTTTTGGGAAAAGTTTTTTCTTGAAAGAAATGCATACACTCGGGGGTTTGACATTGCATGCCGTTGGACGACCGCTATTAGAGAAAAAGCTTTCCCATAATTTTTGATGTTACTTACCCTGACCAAAATTCGAACCCGGCTACGGCGGTCGCAAGTTATTATTATTATTCTTGTGTATAGAACACTGCGACCTTGAGATCAATTGTGATCCATTTGTGGATTAAAGACCAGTGATAAAAGTTGGTATTGACCCTAAATCCGCGGAATGCATACTGCCATCTGTTCTTAGGTATTCACCCAGATTCCTTTTTCGTTAATGCATTAGTGCGGGGCACTGCTTCAGAATGCGCATTGCTGTTTTCTTTTCCCAGTTTTGTCAGGTGATAGTTCAGCCTACAGTGCCCTCTAAAAATTCCTGTGATAATCCTTATGCTATTCTTTGCTAAGCCCATGCAATCTCTAAAGCGTTTTAGTTTGTAAGAACCTAAAAGTGATTCGGAGTGCTTAAGACCTGGTAGAATTTCCCAGTATAGTCCCCTGCGGGCTTCCTCATTTTCTTTGGCCAAAGTGGATATTGCCCCTTTCCTATGCCCCAGAAGAACTCTGATCCAATAGAGGAAGTTGATCTATCTTTTTTGTTAGTTTGTCCGCAATTTCGTTACCTTTAATACCAGTATGGCCCGTAACCCGGAGAATCTACACATGATTGGTCAGATCAAGCGTGTTCAGTTTTTTTAAGGCACTCCATCACCAGTTTAGAAGTTACTGGGTGAGATTTGAGGGCCTTAGTAGCTGCTTGGCTGTAGGCCATTAGGCCAATATTCCTGTGCCGGTAGTTGCGGGTGGTATTGTAGTACGCACGCCTTTTTATAACATTTATTACTCCCTGAAAGATAGACATTCGCTTTCCAATGGATTCCGAGGACCATGTACTCCTATCCCGGTACCTTCATCATTTAATGAACCATCCGTGTACCAGATATCCCTACCCAATCCTTTTTGGTACTGAGTTCTTTTTTGAATCTTTTTATAAAGCTTAACTCTGGTTGCATAGTGTCTCTTGGTATTGCAGTTTCCGGGTAATTTTCCGCAAGATTCTCCATCATTCCGCGATCCATGTACCGTCCTGCTTCGCGTTGGTACTAGTCATCCCTCAGATAGCCCTCTTCGCTTGCGTTCGGATGTGAATGTGAAGAGGTGTTAGCTCAAAAAGAACCTCCATGGCTGCTGTTATGCAGGCGCAGGCAAGTCTCTGTAGCTTACGGAGAGCTGTAATGGCTCACTGTGCAGTGGTTCTATCCACCCAAACGGTGGCCCCATAGGTGATCATTGGCCATACGATAGCTGTGTTGATCCATCTCCGAATTTTTGGAGAACAGTCCCAGCTCTTTCCTACCATGAATCTACAAATCATAAATGGTCTTACAGCTTTCTTTCTCACTTCTTCCAAGTGCGATTTCCAGAGTAGTTTTTGGTCTAGTATCAGACCTAGAAATTTAACCTCTGCGGTCGCAAGTTATTTATCATTTAATTAAGAGGAAAAGGAGGACCAGGCCTTCGTTTTTACTCTGCTTTAGGGGTTTATATATAATAATTTAAAATCATGTTTAGCAAAGCTTTAGGAGAACTTACTTTTTTTTTTACTTATGGCTCAATTTAAAAAAAAAATTGGATTGGTTAAATCACCAGACGAGTCATCATGGACACTGTTATTACAAAATTCCCAACAATTTTGGAAGACGTTCCACAAAATCTATTTAAATGAGCTCGGCTATGGACCCAATAAATATTTTTCGGACAAAGAAAATTTTCTTTTCAGAACTTTTGAAAGAAAAATATTCTAATAACTCTGAGCATATTTACATAACTATATTCGACACAATAATATCCAATAAGATATATATATATATTAATATACTTAGTTACAAATGAGCAGTGTACCAAGCGTCGGATATAAATACATACAAGAAAAATTAAAAAAAAAAACATTGGTATAAAGTTAAACCCATATTTCAAATAATTCTTTTGAATCAAAATTTTTTCATGCATCTAGTTACTTTTGTACTTAAGTGCTGCTGTGTGCTTGTATAGAACCTTTAACTGCCGGGGCAAAACTTTCGAGATATGAGTTGCCGCTACTGCCATTATTTGCAGTAGATTATTCTTGCTATACAAAAAAAAAAAACAAACAGAAAATACTACGGGTATTTATGTATGTGTGAATTTTAATATTTTTTAAACATACCAAAAAACAGTGTAGAACAACAGAGCATGACACGATTATTATTTAGCAGCGAGTGTATTGAAATTTGCAAATTTTTGTTTGTGTTTTGCTAAGCATCAAATCTAATTTCAAGGACAAATGACGTCGGTTTCCAACATTGCTTTATAAATATTTGCCCACCTTTTGGACATACAATTGTGCATACATACTATATACATCTTGTATATATCTATATATATATGTATGTATATATGTATGCATGTATTTATGTATGTGTTTCGCAATTGTTTTTACATGCATTTTGTTGCTCATTTTTTTTTCTGCATTGCTTTCTTTCGGTGTTTCTATTATTTCTAAAAGATATTTGCTATGCTTTTTTGTTTTTATTGTCGATGTCATATGTGAACAGTTGTTGTTGTTGCTACCGCTTATTTGCTGTTTGCTGTTTTTAGAAATATAATTATTGATAAAAAATGGCATTTATGTTTGAGTATTTGCAATATATGCCAGGCACGTAAAACTCGTGGAACCGCACACTGCTGATTTGCAAGTTGCTTAGTGCAAGTTTAATGCGTGTGCAGAAATTTTTGTAAGTATGTGTGTACGTTTTGCAATTTATTGTTGTTATGTTTGGCGTTGTTGATAATTTATGAAGTATATAAAATGAAATTAAAATAAAGTGAGATAGATGCCAATGAACATTTAACTGTCCTCTGGCAGTCGCCAATGACCGATAATGAATATTTACTCAAAGTGGAAATATCAATGTGGTATGTTGAAAAGTTCTTTGGGGGTGTAATAATATGCAGGTATGTATTTGAGGTTTGCACTTCGACATTGTGATCCATTGAGCCCTCCATTCTTCACAATACCCCGTCTAGTCCCAACGATCTTAGGAAGTCTAAGATGATGGTTGGTTGTAGCGAGCGTATGAGTTCCTGCTCGGGGCTATATGGGCCTGGGTACCTCCGCCGTCTTTTCGAGATGGCTTCACATTCGAAGAGCAAGTGCATCGAAGTCTCCAGGGCCGAGCCACAGAAGCGACTAAACTCGTTCGACCATATTTCGAACACAAACAGCTGTAAACTTTTAAAGCCAATAGTAAGTATCATATTCAATTACATATATAGTTTTCAGAGCGGTAAGAAACATCCATATGTGTGCGCGTCCACGTGAAAAGGGCCCACTTCGGCGGTATTGGAGTTATGCATATAGGCGTCTTCCTGGTTGATTTCCGAACATTTTGAGACAAATTAGACCATCCTAACTGAAGAATTGAGATATAGAACTTTGAAGGTGAATATCCGAAAAATGACTAATTGAGAAAAATCAATTTGAAGTTGAAAGTTGTCCCTTGTGGGCCCTTTTCTTTTTTTTTTCAAAAAATAAAATTAATTACTTCTATTATACCTAGCTAAATTTGGTGTCATTCAACGCGTAAATGTATATAGTTTCATAATAAACCATAATAAAAAATTACGAAATTCGATCCATGTATCGAAAAATCTATACATCTCGGAAATTAGATGCGACAAAGTGGGCCCTTTTCACGTGGACGCACACATATTATGCTTAAAACACAATACCGGCGAACGGCGAATTTTTCGACGCGAACGTTCGCTGTCAAAAATAGAACACACTGATATACATATGTATATGAGAATGCACACAACCAAAGCGAACAACGACTTTCCTCCGACGAACATTCGTTGCGTTAGACTTATTTCTGGTGCCGTCGCTGGCGGCAGCGGCAAAATAAAATCCATTGTGTCCATATGTTTAATATACTTAGGGGTTTTAAATCGAAATATTTAAATTTCGGCACAAAACATTATTATCACTTTTACTAATTGAAAATCAAAGTTTGATTAGTGACTTGTCATACTTAGCTGTTTTCGTTGTCGCTGTAATTGTGAAATTTTTGGGCGAACGTTGCTGACGTCGTTCGCTCTACTAAGCGAAAATTCGCCGTTAGTCGGTATTGTGTCTGAAGTATTACGATGTATTATAGAGGCTACGAAACCTCCTTTAACCCTTACGTTGCAATTCGGTTACCACTGCATTTAAAAATATTAGCATAAATGACTTTAATAGTACCGTCTAACTGAGAAAGATTTCTATTATATTTTATATAAGTATAAAGTTTTTATGTATGTATGAACATGCAATAATTTCCCATCCTGTAAGCTAGACTTTGCATTTGTTCTTAGCAAAAATAATAGCAGCAGAAGAAGTAGAAGCAGCAGAAGCATTTATGCCCATTGAATTGTAATGAGAAGAGAACTTTACACATTCGGAACTGACAGTGTCGCCACAGGAGCGATAACCCTTGACGGGGGTTATTTAGAGCTATTCGGACATGGGACTTTTATTCGCGTTGGCATTTAGTTTTACGAACACTCCGTTTTGTGCGTCGAACCAGCCATTGTAAATGCGCACAAGTTTCTGTTTATCTGCGCGATTAACACCGATTTCCATGAGCGCATATGAAATGCGTTTTGAGTGGCCATTCAATGAATAATATGAAGTATACTTGAATTTTTTTTATTTTTAATTTTTTTTTTTCAATTTTCTCCTTTTTTTTGTTTTGCTCCTTTCTTTTCATTTGACTAGCGCGCGCAAAAACTATGCATACTTCGAAGGCAGTGAAAAAGACTACAAAAAAAAAACGGAAAAAAAATGCAAGAGATGGCGGCGCTGCGAATCACGCAAAACAATCAGCCAGTTGTTGAGGAAGAAGAGTGTAGGGTGTAAAATATTAACGGGGTAGCGGCGAGGTGATAGCCGACTCAAGCAATCCGCACAAGCATTCGCATCCGCATCGCAGCCTACAAAAGGAAAAAAATATATGAACGTTCACTACTTTCCACTCTTCGTGTGTCGCTTCATTTCATAGTGACGCGACGCGACGCGGCATCGAATACGCGTTGAATGCAAATAATGCAACGGCTAGGCGGCAGGGCCATTGGTTCGTTGATTCCAATGTCGCCTTCTTCATCACCGTCACCGTCACTGGCAACGACCACAGCATAGGCATCGTCATCGGCATCGGCATCTGAGTCGGAATTGGAATTGGAATCGGAATCGGATTCATCGTCATCACCATAGTCGACGCAGCAGGACAGTTCAATCACATTTCAAAAAGGTTCGAGGTCAGTGCGCGTGCGTGCATTTTATATGCATATACTGTACGTTTGTATGGATGTATGTATGTATGTAGGTATGTACATAAAGTATGAATTTAGTTATATATGCAACTGTGTACGCGTCTGAACGCTGGTTGATTGTGGCAGCCAAATCTCAATTTTCTTGCTTTTCCACGCTTCCAAAATGTATCATTCGACTGCTGCTGCGATATTCCACAGTTTATATCGCTTGTTTACTTAGAGTAATACTTAAAAAAAAATTTTAGTTTATTAATTTTCAATAATTAAATATATTTTTCTACGTTACTCCTCTGGCTAAAATCTCGGCCGATTTACAGAATATAACAGCTATCGCCCCTTGGTTGTGTGTTAATTTGGTATCCCCAGCAAACTTAAACGGTAATGTAAATTGACGCTGAGCTACACTAAGAGGTGATCGACTTTATTGAGCTCCTTCTCAAAAAGAGAACTATTCTTTCCGAGCTAACTAAATATGTGACCAGATGCACCCCAGAAGGGGGCGTCTCTCCCCATCTACTTGGAATCTAACCATTGATGCACTACTGTGGAGCCTAATAGGAATCGTAACATTCGGTAAACATCTGCAGGTTCTGAGTGAGCTACTACAGTATACAATCAGCCAATTAAAGATCTGGTCGAAAGAAAGTGAACTCAGCATTAATCCCACAAAGATCGAGATGGTACTCTTCACGAGGAAATATAAAATTCCTCCGTTCAAAGCAACCTCATTAAACTAGCTCTCTCAACCAAGTTCAAGTACCTCGGGGTTATTCTAAACAGCAAACTCGAATGGAAGCGAGACATTGAGGAGCGCTTCAGGAATACCATCAGCGCCTTGTACGCTTGCAAGACATCTATAGGGGAAAATGGGGAATAAAACCACACATAGTACACTGGATGTACACAGCTGTGATAAGACCTATTCTCTTCTAAGGGGTTAGCGTCTGGTGGCCAGCGCTAAGCAAAATCTTGCCCAGAGCCAAGGTGAAATGAGTACAGCGTATGGTTTCCATGCTGGTCACGGGAGCGCTACCGTCTACATGTTCTAATTCTCTAGAAGTAATTTTAAATCTTCCACCGGTGCATTTGTAGGGCAAATTTCTGGTCGGCTGTAGTGGTTCCAGGCTTAACGCGATTCAGACGAGGAAAGATCTAAGATAAAGGTGAGAAAAAGTTCAAACAGCTCTAACGAACTCAGGATACACTACTTCTCTACACTGCATGGATAAAAAATTTTCCATAAGAATCCCCATTTTCCATAGACCCAGCGTCGACTCCAATGAATTTGCGCTGGACTTCTGCCTTCGCTTACCGGACCACTGCAGCGTTTTTCAGGCAGAGCTAAAAGCCATAATGGAAGCAGCTCGGTGTCTGACAGCGTCCGCTCCTTCAGACTAAAGAACATAAGTTCTCTTTATCTGCTGACATTTAAACGTTCCGTGACTGTTGCATGGTCCCCTGGGCATAGTAATAACTGAGTTGACAAGGAAGGTGAAGGAATTATGTGTAGTAAATTCTGCTCTCAATGCGAGGTGAATACCTGTAGGACTACCAGACAAGTTTGACCAAAGGTTGACGTAGAGCGATCCAAAGCACTGATTCACCTCGACCGACCTTCTTTCAGGTAAATGGCCGGGGTAATAATCGGATATTGCCTTATGGGCATACGCGGAAAGAGATTGGAATATGCCTTTGAAATGCATAAATTTCACTTACATTTTTTCGCGTTTAAGACGGGCTAGTTATTTTGAGCAAATTCCGTTAATTCTACTTTCAATTTCTATTCTCCATATAATGCAAATATCTTTTGGAAATTAATTTCTGGTTCGATTCGAATTTAGTCGGACAAGTTCAGCAAAACACGACGTCGAATCGAACTCGGTCTCGTTCTGTGGCAAATTGGGAAGTGGGTTGAGTTCCTCAGATTACTCCGCGCATTCGCTCAGAGCTACTTGTTTTGCATCGTTAATTTGTTTAACTATTTAATTGATTGGTTTCGAATACTTAACAAAAGCTAACTACGGCGCGACCATTTATTTAATGACCTCTTGGTGGCTCATTGGGCCCGATAGGCTACATCCAATAATCGTACGCTCCTTCCACTACATGGCATCTGGTTCGGTATGTGTAATGCATCATAGCGATTTCGTCTTTGTCACGTTCTTTCAATAAAAATTCGTTCCAAGGATAATAATCATCGGTACAATGCCAGTGAATGAGTGAATGTCGGCTGAACGGCCGAACGGCTGAATGGCTGAATGCATGAATGAGTGTCGTTTGCTGTCGGAGGAGCACTGGCAACAAAAACAACAACAATCGAATTTAACAATAGCAAAAACTAAAGTGAACCATTTGCGAAGCATCTGTGTAAATGACATGTGCGTTTTATATATATGAAGTAAATATGTTTTGTAAGTAAGTTTGTAAAGAAACCACAACTGAACGAAGATACCGCAAACCACAACGAGCTATAATCTGCCACACAAAAAAAAAAGGAAGCATCAACGAGAAAATGTTGGCGAACAAGAATCATCAACGCCAGCAAGTAACAGCAAGAACTTAGCTATCGCTTTGGGGCTTTACGAGTATTGCAACTGCAACTGCAACTGCACCAACAGAGCAGCATGTGTTGTTTGCTTTTACTTTTATTTGTTATGTTTTGTTTTTGTAACCCTTTTGTTTGCAAGTGATTTTTTTGTTGTTTTTTTAGAGTGATGTGGTGTGTTGGTGGCAAAGATGCATTCGTGACACATAAATGCGGAATTTGGACGTCTTCCTGTCGACGATCAGCAGCCACCAACGGCGGCGAAACACAGCAATTCTCTACCCTTACACCGACAAATGGATTGACTTGACATGGCTTGTCGCTTATGGAAAGTGCTGGAAATTTGAAATGTCACTGCTGACATTACTAAATAATGAAAATTAAAAAAAAAGTGTTGGTACGAGTACAAAAAAATCCCAGTTTGACAAAAGTTGCCGAATCAAATTTGTTACCGGCTCGTTCTGGTGAGCATTTTGTTCGTTGGATGTGGTCTGGCAGTGAATTTGCCAGCGGATGAGAGACACCGTTGGCCTGCACAGACCGTAAAAACGACTCGTCGGTGAACCATAGTAAGGACTCACCGGCGAACCACAAAAAACGACGTGAAAATAAATTTCAAATTTATTATTTTTTTATTAATATTTACTTATTTAATTCACGTAAAAAATTGATGACATTTAATTAAGTGTTTTATGCGGTTCTAAAATTATAAATATTTATCAAAAATAAAGAAATTATTTAGCCTTATTTTGAGTTCCGCCCGAAAAAAAATGTCCCTGTAATTTTTTCATCCGCCCGAAGTGAATGCGCTTATTATGAGTTTCACCCGAAATGAATTCCACTTCGAAACAGCTGGTAAAATTCGAACAAGGAAATTATAACTCTGTGTTTTGTTTACAAAGTGTAAAATTGAGAAAAGCCGAATAGAATGATGAAATATTTAGATCCCTTTTGATAAATAAAATTTAAAAAAGTACACATTTAGATAATATGAACTCTATAGCAATACGACTTTTGTGTGAAGCAGAGACAATGCAGATCAACTTAACAAACTTGAGAAAAAAAATTACATTAGAATTTTTCATTTACCACTAATTATTTCTAGACACCTTTCAAGTATACAGTTTTTTAGCCCATTAAATTTTAGTTAAACAAAATAAAAATTTCAAGTTCTTAAAAACTTCCATTGATTTTTGATAATTTTTTTACAGCCATGCGACGACGTCCGCAAAAATCAATCGAAATTTTAATTTTTAGGAAAAAGAAAAAAGTTTTTATTTTTATGCTTTATGATATTGTCAAGAACTATATACAAAATTAACGAAACAAATGTAGCTCGAAAAATGTTGTCGATATTGTAAAAAATACCACTGGATATAAATTTGAAGACCTTTGAGGCAAATTGGGATGTTTTGCAGAAACTGCAGTACAACCCTGAAAATAAATGGGGAATGGAGGAATAAATAAAAGGGAAGATAAATGTACGCGGGAAACTCTAAAAGTTTCCGGAAAAGCTGCAGAAAAAAAACATAAGTGTCTGAATGTCGATGACAAGCCAATTTTTGTTTACCATTCCACATTGACCGATCTTCGATTGCCCTAGTTTTACGGAGGAAGAAAGCGATAGTTTTTTTGGAACGGCTCCGTGAACGAATCACTTTTGATCGATTTAACTTATTTTGGAACCCCCACACAGTGGAATCGGTCTTATAACCATAGATCACATGTTACAATACGCGCCCATGTTTACATTCTATGAAGCAGTTATAAACAGAAGGATGAAGCCATTTGAAGCTTTCTTTTTGAGTTAAGCCAAAATTTTATGTTACAAAATTGATTTCCTTACGAAGTTGTTAAACCGAAACTGCTTTTATTTATAACTAACTACATTTGAGGAGTCTAATTCGGTCCAGGTCATGAAAAATGTATAAAAAAGGGATGGATGGGGCGTCTCGCACCAGACCTACTCTCGCGTTTGACCTTCAGTCCGTATTTCAACCCAGTTAAAGAGCAATGGATGCAGCTCCAACTCGGCAAATGGGCATTATTTGAATTTCCCCTCTAGAAACGGATTGCTGTGTGCCGGTTCTGGCTCCAGATGGATCCTTCTTCCCTCACATGCCGCTAAGGAAGGAATGGGAGGAGGGTTGTGTTTGGAGCGAGGGACCGGTTAACTTCTCCATCGACGGGTGGAAGCTGCACGGAAAAGCTGGAGGGCGTGTTTTCTGCGAGGAGCTCTCCATCAGCAAAAATTTAGGCTTCCGGATTACTGCAGTACGTTTCAGGCGGAGGTGGCCGCAATTAAAGAGACAACTCAATAACGTATTGCCTTTTAGACGGGCAAACATCTATTCTGACAATCAGCCTGCTACTTAGACCTTAGGGTCTCTAATGTTCAGGTCGAACTCAGGACGTCATTTTGATTACGCAGCGTTTCTCTAGTTAACAACGCCAACAACTAACAATTGCTATAAAGATCAACAGCAACAAAGAATATTGTTGGCGTAGGAGCCAGAGTGAAGCAGTCGAAGTTGACACCATGCAGACGCCATTGCACTATTAAAAAAATAAAAAATAAAAATAAAAAAATAAAAACCAAAGGAAAAGGAACACTCCAATATTTAACTGCAAAAAAAAGTTCCAGATGCGCGCAATATGGTGCTTTCGAGGTTTGTTTTTTTTTAATCTGGAACATGTATTCAATATTTTGTTTAACTCTTTTTTGTTATACACAACGCACATCGTCTGTCTATGCACTCGCAGTAGGTCTATTAGTTTCAGTTCATTTATACTACTCTTGCATATTATTTCTTATCGGATATTCTTGTGGACAAAGAAGTCTTATTCTTGAGGCGTGATTTCCTTGAAGCCAATTGATCGTAGCAAATTGTGTAACGCTGCTCCGGAGTTTGCAACTTCGGACCTCGGCCGTCGCGTGGACCATCAACTTTATAGCAGCTCAAATTGGCCCCGACTTCGTTAATACTTTATCAAAGTAATATATCATCCCGTTGAGCTTCTATTCTGTTAAGTCTGCGCGACTAAACTACGTTATCGAAGGTCCGTGTGCCCCGATTTTGGTCGTTTTTTCACTAGGAAGCTCTTATATAATCATAATAATTTGGCGTTAGCATCATAAATGTATGTACTATTTATTACCTGGACAAAAATCCTGCAGGTCCATCGCGCATGGAAGCTGCAATGAAATCTTCTACCATTGGTCACATACAAACCTCCCAAAAACCAACACATCCAAAATCGAACATCTCTTTCGTTCAATTCTTCTTTATCTATCTGCCAATTTATTTTAGTGTTGTCAATAAGATTTTCTTTCTAAAATACACTTATTGCAACACGCAAGCTGCCTTATCTTCATATTTGGTACAACTAATTAAATTCATACTTAATACTTAACTTATGCGGTTAGTTTTAGTTGGATTCAATTGGTACAATACAAATCATCTCCACCGGTCTACGAAGAATAATTGTCAATGCCTGAGCCGTCACGGATCGTACCAACTTGTCGGGACTCGGGTGTAGCTCGATGATGCGCCCTAATGCCCACTGCGCAGTAGAGAAATTCTCGCTTCTTATGAGCACCAATTGCCCCCAGTTACACGTGCTCGAAACTTCTTCGCCATTTTTTATTTCGCTCTTGAAATGATATCTGATATTCATTCTTTCCCTAAACGTTTTCACCACGCCATGATATGTCAAAAGGCAATGGTAAAATCAGTGGGTCTCCGGCTATACAATGTCCGGTTGTAAGAGCTTGTATATCTTCTGGGTCATCACTCAAAGGCTATAGTGGACGAGAATTAAGTATTGCCTCGATTTGTGCTAGTAATGTTTGGAATTGTTCCAATGACAACACTCGCAGTCTGGTGACTCGAATCCGATGGCGCTTCATCGATTTTACCGTAGCTTTATATATTCCGCCTTGGTGTGGAGCTGCTGGTGTCATAAAATGCCATTCAGTGCCCTTTGCGGACAAATGTTGGAACATTTGCCTCTTATACCAACACTCCACGGCTCGCCTCATTTTCCTCCCCGCACCAACGAATCTGAATCCGTTCACACCTTCCACGATGAGTAATAAATCTTTTGTAACAAGCAATAACAGGATGACGCATATTCTCACTTAGGTTCCAGTTCTTCAAACGGCCGGGTACTCTAAGAAATCCGTCCCTTAGTATCGGTTTTAAAGATTCAATTTTGCTCTTTTCCGGAATCTGTTTGCCATTACCCAAACATGTAATCTCTTTGCCGTAAGATGCTTGTTCCTCTTGCCGTAGTAGAAAATTCATCGCCTTGACCTTGTGCTCATTTCTTAGTGCTATGTGCTCTATCTCACCCCTTCTCATTATTCTCGATACAACATGCATTTTCACGTTAGAAATAAGATTAAATAGATAGGCAGTAATATTGACCGCTCTCTGCAACTTATCAACATAATCTATTAATGCTACCATCTCTTTTGCAGCACGTCCGGAAATCTGCAATGATTCCTTAAAGTTTAACACCAAAAATACTTTACATTCATATAATTATATTTTCTGGTGTTGGTTTTAAGCACAAATAAACTTCAAAACCTATCTCCTCGATTCTAATAACAGTAAGAAACCAGCACCATTGCAGAATCATTCCAGAAAACAACTTCATTTACTCGAATTTTACTCATGTTTTCCGATATGCAGGATATTTTAATAATGACCTGCTTTCAATGCGAACAAAAAATCCAGGACCCCTACTCTGCAAGGTGGTTAAAGGTAATTAAAGGACCATTCGAGTTACAGAGTGCGATTTGTACCAAAGCGAAATTTTTTCATTCATTACACCTTAGAAAGTAGGAACCCTGATCTATGTATTGGCTAAACATCCTTTTTGGGGGGTTTTAATATGGCGGACATAAACCGACATATACTTTTGATTTCATCAAATGCGATTATATACATACATTAACCTCCACTAGCGTTGGGTATAACAATTTCAGTGCTATACAAACTTTGATTTGTTTTTTTTTTGTTTTGTTTACTTTTTTCTGATTGCAGTTGCATTGTTAATCGTCTTGACAGGCAACTTCAAGGCCACTGCAATATTTTACTTAGCGCGCATACACACAGGATGAGGATCAGCCTGTCTGAGGCAGCTAGCACCCTCACCACTCTCGTCGCAGTACTCTGCGCATTCGTCACGACGCCCTCTCACCACTATTGGGCTCGACGAACTGACCTGACAACCGACGCCGTCACATACTCGTATCTGCACATCGCTTAGCACCTCAGTGAACTTCTTTTAGCTTATTGCTTATTGCCTGTCGTTTGCGCTGCTTGCTGCTTGCGATATTGGTTCAGCTGGTGCTATGTTTTTTTTTTTTTTTTTTAAATTATTTTCAGTGTTTTCGGTTGCCACTTCCAGACTTGCCACATACAGACACACGCAAATAGTATGTATCCATTCACTCACGCATTTATTGCAACAGAATGCAACAGAATTATTGTTGGCTAATGTTGAGCGTTTGACGTTTTGCTTTTTGGTGTTCATAACTAGTCGCCAAGTTAACAGCCGCGACGCGTCATTCTTAAAACGCATAGGCGACGGCCTATGAATCATGCGTAGTTTCAGTGGAAAAAGTGAAGCTTAAATTTTAATCATGGCCATGAGAAATTAACATCTTCCGCTGTTTTTTCCATTAGCCATTACCATTTCGAAATTAGCATTGTAATGGCTTTGAACTAAGGTTCTTTTTTTTGTTTTTTGGTTTTTTTTTTGTAAAAATTGTTAATGTAAAGTAGAAAGTGATTTTGTGTCATTTTTATATCACGTATTAATGCAGCACTTATGTACATACTTATAAAAGTTAATGTGCATAGTGTTGTAAAATATTTTCAAAAGCGGATTTCCTATTAGCAGCGTCTTGGTTAGCTTGTTGGCCTTGCTACGAGTTCATTGACTGATTTTATTTTATCGCTTTCTTAGGTCAAGTAAGATTGTCAAGTTAAATGAGGTTGATATGAATCAGTTTGTGTTAATTTTCTGTGCTTGTTTATGTTCCTGTGTGTATATACAGAAATATATGCAGTATGTACATTTAGAAGATTACGAAAAAGTTATACACATTGTAGATATGTAAGTTGAATCTAAATGCATATAAAAATATTTAGCAGCTACTTTTCAGATATCGGTAACAATAGGTTTACGTATAATTTAATTTAAACTCTCCAAACCATAATTAAAAAATGGATTACCCATACAAAATATATAATTCATTTGACAGCTGATTATCAGGTTCCGCGTTGATCTGATCATGTAAACCGATATGAACACGATTGAACGAAATAATGTTTATATCTTAATTTACCTTAAGGCGAGGGGTTGCGCAAACACCAACGCACCCCTCACCTTCACCTGAAAAATTTCGGCCGCGCAAGTTGAGCTCCTTACTGGGATCTTCAATCTGTCTAAGACCACTATCATCATTCCTGACATTTGTAGGGTTGGAAGGGTGTTCCCACTGCTGAAATTAGGGAAGCCGGCCGAAAAAAGTGATTCCTATCGCCCGATTTCCCTGCTTTCGTCGGTGATCAAGGCGCTTGAAGCCCTACTTCTCCCGTACTACAAACACCGCCAAGGCTCGGCTAAGCTTCAACATGGCTCCCTAAAAGTGCACATTACCACAACAGCACTCAACACCATAAACCCTCAGGTGAAATGTGGTGTTAACCAGAACCGCCCCTGCGAGAACCATCCCAGAGTGTAGTTTTAGTTCCCAGACAAACAAAGTCCTCCAATTTTTCGAGAGCCAAGACGCGAGTGCGCTGACGGTTTGTTTAATGACACGAGGTGCTTAGTTTTGCACTCGTTCACCTCCAGGCCCATACGTTTCGCTTTTTTATATAGTTTGGGAAAGGCAGAAGTAACGGGGCGGTCTTATCAAATATGTTGCCTGAATCATTCAATTCTACAACTCGAATTATCTTTTCTAACATAAATTTAAAGAGTCGCACGAAAGAGAATCACCCTATCTGAAACCTCGTCTGGTATCAAACAGCTCGGAGGGGTCCTTCCCGATTCTGAAGGAGCTGGTGGTGTTGCTCAACGTCATTTTACATAGCCGTATTCAGTTTGTTGGGATACCAAACTCAAACATTGCAGCAAATGGGCAGCTTCTTCTCGTACTATCGACTGCGGATTTGAAGTCGACAAAACGATAGTGTGTGCCTATTCTTTTTTTTTTGGTCTTTTCCAAGATTTGGTGTATCGTGAATATTTGCTCGATGGTAGACTTGCCAGGTCTATAGTCACACTGATATGGCCTGATCAGTTCGTTCACGGTGCGGGCTTAAATTGAGTGGACTCTGGAAGTCGCTTATCAGGTTAACCTTTTCATGCTCAGACGAAATTGAACTCGGTCTTGAAACCTTCTATAAGCCGCCGTACCTTTTGATAGAACTTTCTGGTGTTTTTTCTCTCTCTTTTTTTCGGAAGATCAGCCTCGCTTCCGTCTTGAACTCCCGATGTCTCCTCCGCACAGCTCGCGTTGCGCCCGATCGTAGCATCTTTCTCTTCCATGGCGGCACGGCATTCCTCGTCGTACCAGTCGTTCTTTCGGGCTCGCGGGCAACCAATTACCTCTTCAGAGGCGGTATGTAATGAGCGAGAAATGTGGTCACCTCATTGTTGAACATTGCATTACATAAGTACATATATAATAAAGGATACACGAAATTTCTCCCCTCTGCAGTGTGACGCATGTTACCCATTTGGGAAGTTTGCGGAAAGATTCCCCGAAACTCACCTATAGCTCAGTACTGTGGAATACATTAATATTTTGAAAAACTCCCTCATTGTTCGTTTGGGAGGTGAAAGGGGGGTTTTCCCTTAAGTGAGTAAACAGAATGGAATGCTCATAAACCGAAGCATAGAGAGTAGAGAGGAGTAATGCCGTGCACGCAAGGCAATATTCTCGGAAACAATGATCCCTAGATCTGGTGGGAATATACCGTACCATTTGTACGCCCCATATAATTATAGGCGTATGTTTGTATGTCTACGAGTATAGAAAATGCCGCTCATCGGATCAGTGGCTACCTGTATTCCTGACACACCCATCGATGATATCTCAATATGTGATGCAAAGATCACACCACTTAGCTGACCAATTTCACGAAACATTCACGTACACACATCCAAACATATTCCAGCGCTTTTATAGAACAACTTGGCAGTAGCTTTGTTCGAAATAGAAGTTACCATAATTTCGTTGTGAATTCAAGTGGAATGCACAGAGATACTCAAAATAAAAGGCGTCAAATCGACGTGGTCGCTGGTGCTACCTTTGCTGTTGTTTGAATAATCTCAACGCGCTTTGTATTTTGCTATCTCTGCCATATATGTAAATATATACAATTTAACATTGTTGTTGTTATGTATGTATATTTTTGTGAGCCTTATTTATATTTTCCTGCTTTCTTTCAGCGCTGAATGCAAAATAAATTGCGCATAAAGTTTAATCACTTCGACTTTGCATAAAAAATACGGCAGCAAACAACAACAGCAAACAACAACAATACAGATTTGCCTTCTGATTCCTTTTTGTTATTTCGCGCTTTCTTTTTTTTTTTGATTTTATTCAATAACACCACCACAAGCGCATATCAAGAAATGTCCATGCACGCGTGAATCTGTGTGTGTGTTTGTATTTGTACGCAACTGTATGCGCGTTCGCAATAACAATGAAGTCAACAACCTCACCACATTACTCATTTACCAAGACTGTGTGTGTCCTTCAAAAAATTATCTTATATAATTAAACAAAGCGCGCAACAAACGGGCAGCAACAATCGAGCAATGTGAGCGAATGAGTGGTGGAGCGAATGTGTTGTGGTGCAGTGGAGCTCGGGAGGTTGCGATGAAAGGTGCAAAAATGAGAGCGGGAGCAAGTCAGGTTGGCAATGTGTGCGTGACATGAGTGGGGATATTGTTGCCAAGAGCAGAAGGCGGAGGATGAGCAACGGCAATGCACTGGAATGACAGGCTGTCTGCTAGTCTGTGTGGGTTAAACAGTGCGGCGCAGATTTCTGTTGCTACGAATATTGTTTTGTGTGTGTGTGTGTGTGTGAGTGTTTGACTCGGCCGATTGCTAAAATTTATCTGCGCCTTATTCGTACGAGTATGCTGGTATTTAGCTGCAATTTGAAGAACAAAATCGTAGAAAATTTCAAAACACGGTTGCGCTGCTTGCTGTGCTTTGTTGTTGTTCTCTCGCTTTCACTGTTTTTTATACGCCTTTCGGGGTTTGAAGAATTTTATTGCTGTAACAATTTGGTTGTTCGATATCTACCACTTACTCTCGGTATTGCTGCCACCGTAGCCGATCGATCGATCGATCGTTGCGCGTATTTGGAAGTGCCGAAAAAGCGAGTTACTTCACTTTTTAAAGTATTCCTTTATTCTTTGGATTACATTGAAAAAATTGACAATCTAGTCGAGCCTGTAAACTAATATATTTTACCAAATCTGCCAAAATTCTTCTACATCATGAACCTAAGTAAGTTTTGTTTGCGACCTGAGTGGAAGCTTGGCGGTCGGATCGTACGTGTCTGTTGTCTAGCCCAACTTGGTGGTTCTAGTTCAGAGCTCAAGAAAAGCACATAACCGATGGGACTGCGATGTCTCCGTCATTGTCTATAAAAGCAAAAATGCAGCTTGTGTCATTGCGGATGAATTTCCCAACTGTGAGGTCACAAGGAGGGCTCTTCTCCGCAGAGCTGAGACTATAAAAATTCTACCGGCTTCCTGACCGCTGTAGTGTTTACCAAACGAGGTATAAGGTTAGGTTAGATTATAGAGACTGCCCTCGTTCCATTGCATAGGCTGAGTATGTGCCATCCGTCTGTACTCATAAGAAAATAATCGAGCTTGATTGCGTACTGACACTTCGGAATTTTTTTACGTGTGCTGATCCCAGATCCGTCAGCCAGTTAGAGAAGTATTGGTGTAGTTCTCTCCCTCCTACACTCGCTAAAGATGGACAACAGCAGAGGTAGTGCTCAATGATTTCTACCTCCCCCTTGTCACGACAGCTCCGACAATAATCGTTTGCGTGAAAGCCCATCATACGACAATCACTAGTTATAATACCCGTCACCAGGCGTAGGAGGCGTCATTCTCTATTTATTAGACTAAAATATCTATCTCTGTCTACTCTCGGCCAGAGGTAACGGGCTATCCCACAGGTGAGTTCTTTGGCTCATCCTGCATTTGTCCGCTTAATTATATTTGTCTTCAACCAGAACCTACAAGAAGACAGCGGTATTTGGCTCACCAAGTTGACGGGTGTTAACTACCCAGAAACCCACTCAGCACCTAGTCAATACATCCAAGAGTAAATTACCAGTCTTAATATTCTCTGACAGTTTAGCGGCCCTGAAATCACGTAACTCATACGTAGACAATACAGAGTCTCTGACAGAATTCCGCAGATCTCTACGAGATGACCCGACATTATTGAATACAAGCCATATGGGTGGCTGAACATCGAACAAATGAGCGTAACTGCAACGCTGCAGATTGAAGAGAACCGTCACGATTGCTAACACCCTTCTGGAGAAGGACGGGGTAGGTGTGCCAATGACCGCTTGAAAACTTCACGCAAGGAATAGCTCCATATAAGCGAATGCTGACTCACGCGAAACGGCAGACTCGCACTTCTGTTGGTAAATCGGAAGCAGATATCCACTTTCACAATATTTCGTTTAGGTCATCGTCTAATTAGCATACAAGACTTGACATTAGGAGTGAGTGCGCTGTATTAGTATCGCAACTGCAAATGCAAAGAAGAAGAGGAAAGCGTACAGCAAATTATCTCTATGTCCCCAGCACTGATCAGTAGGCGATGAAATGCGCTTGGAAAACTATCTCTACAAAACCTTGCCGAGATAGTGAAAATTAGCAAATAGTGCAGTTTATAACACTACCGAAATGGTTTGATCCCACCGTAAGGGAATGCATTTGGCATCGCAATGGGTCTGTCCTTATGCTATCGGGGGTCGAGGGTCTTTATCTTACAGACACGGACATATTAGGTCAAGTTGATACTCCGTTGCTGGCCTTCTCTTCTGACGTGGCTTGAAATGAAAATTTCCCTTCGACGCAAATTATGGTAAGTCAGCCAATCATCGCGGTAAGCAACCGGATGTGTCGACGAAGTCTCGCTCTTCGTTTCTACGACAGTCGGTTCTACGATACCGGAACGACCCGGATTTATATCCGGCCGCATTTTCGAAAAGTTTATGGGGAATGCTTAAGCTGTTACAACAACAGCAACGAAGTCTCTCTACCAGTGCGAATTCGAAAACCAATTTATTTTTCTTCATGGGACAACCACGGTTCGAGTCGGTTTGGATAATGCTTTGTTTTAAATATAATAATTATCTTTAAAAATCAGGCCTTACCGTAATAATTTGAATTTTAGTCAAGTCGAATCGTGCAACATATAGGTCTAATGCCTAGACCAAAATACCCTATCTCATTCTGAACCGATTGCAAATCTTTTCATTTTTGATGCCTTAGATTGCTGCAATGAGTTGTGCTCATTATCGAAAAAGTCATTGACTGCAGTTGGTTAAAAAAGGCAACGACCACAAAAAACGATAATCACACAAAAAAAAAAAATAATAAAAACCATGCGCGTCCTACGCTAAGCGTTGCCTCGAATTATATACTCGTATGAAAATATTTGTATAACAGCGCAGGGGTGAATGCTTTGCCTGACGTTGGCGGTTGAAATGTTGTTGACCTTCTACAACTTTGCCACCCCCCTGAAAACAAATACGTATTTTTTGATATTTGTAAGTATAAAGAGAGCGTACACAGATTTCCTATTGGTGTGCGATCAAATGCAACCCTGTCAACATGCGCGCGGGAACATCGCGGCAGCGACTATAAATCACCAAAATAAACGAAGAATTATGATCAATTCGGTCCTTCTGGTAATATGAAATTTTGTATGGCGTTGTTGCTTTTATCTGCCACTTGTTTGTTTCGTAAAGAATTGACTTTTTGTAAACGGGATGTTTAAAAATACCCACTAAGTTGCAAAAAACGAGTTCATTGTATTTTAAGTACATAATAACATTTTCGTGTTGCGCTTCAATAAATTTTTGTTGCCTCTCTACCTGCCCGCTCGTGCTGTAATCAGTTGAAATAAATACAATTAACATATTCTACTATATTAACTGCACTGAGCAATTTTATTTTTGAATGCTATTTATTTATCTTGAACTTTTGGAGGTTGTGTTTTTACGAAGTCATGATGAAGAATTTAACGCGCAGTATATGCATTTAGAAAATAAAAATAATAATAATGAAAAGTAACAAAATGATGTGCGCATTTTTTGTTTGTATACTAAGGAGGTGAAACACTTAAGAAAATATTTATTTTGATTTTTCTCTCTATCTAATTTGGATATAAGAAATTGACTGATGAAATGAGAAGGCAAAAACCAATCGAACGCAAAGTAGGCAAGTGCAAATGGAGTGACCTGTAAATATTTTGGAAGTTGAAGTCATTAAAATTAAATTTGTATAGACACCAGCATATATGTATGAGATCACTTTGAATTTCTTTAATTGTCAAGGGGGTGTTTAAGTCAAAATTCCCCTTGTACTCTTTTCCAAATAAGATATGTAAAATACGCTATGTATACGCATTAGTATCGGACAAGGCTGCAGAAAATGAGGTATTCCCATAAAAGCTTCCATTTTAAAAGTAAAAACTAAAACGTAGCGAATATACAGTCTGTTACTGAGCTTTCAGTATTTTCACTTGCCCAGACCGGACGGAAACGATTTGGGGTCTTCAAATCACTTAACATTTCCGAAAAATTGAAATGTATTGATTACATTCACTACAAGGGGCCGGGAAGGCGCTCAATTGTGACCAAAAGCAGTATGGAATTTGCGAATTTTTCACCACATCCAACTTTCACGATATATCGATCCATTTCTAAGAACCTTTTAGTTTCTACTTGCCAAATTATATGTCACCGCCAGTTGTTGTATTGACAGATAGATGGGAAGATCCTCATTTTTGCTTAATTCAAGCGGATAAATGCAATTTAAGTTGTACTTACTTAATTGGTCGAGTTCAACTTTTCAGCCCAGTCATTCCGTTTTAGTTTCAACTGAGCCAATTAGAAATATCATGTAAAGCCGAGTTTCTTTTAAACTTGGCGCGTGTTCGATGTCAGGCGCTCACTCGCAGCTGCACCTTGGTTGGTTGGTTGGTTGGTTGGTTGCAGTGTTGAGTGAACTCTAATTAGCACTAAGAGCGGCGTTTTGATACCACGTGCTCGCCGTCGAACTAGATAGAATAGAGAATGAAAGGAAATGATAAAGAACAGGAGCTCCTTAGGTCCAGCCCACAGAATTTAGGAACCTAAGGATATCCTTTGAATCAACGTTACCCAAATCTTCCAGGCTTACAAAATGGGATTTGCCCAGAAATCTCATTCTAGTTCATTAAAGACCTGAACAGCTGCAGAAAAGATGTCCAACTGTTTCTTCCGCATCTGGTCAGCTGCAGCTGTGGCACTAGGCGTTGTGTTCCAATCCCATTCGCGCAGCATGATTATCCAGTGCCCGCCCAGTGACCGGTGAAAACTGCGGCTAGCCTGAAATGAAAGCATTATACCTTTTGGCATTCAAAGCGGCCCAAAAGTTCTTGCATACCCTGCACGATTTTAAGTTACTCCACTTGATGTTGGCCTTCTTGCTCACCCAGTGCTGGAAGATCTGTTCCCTGATGAGACTCAAGGGAATTTAGAGCCCGGATTGCTGCTTGACTCTCTGATAATAGACTGATACTAGACCTACGTCGCTCGAATGCCAGAAGAGCTGTGCAACGCACCCAAATGGCAAAAACCTCTGACTGAAAACTCTTGTGGAATCTGGGAGACTCAGATATGCCTCTACTTCAGGGCCCATTGACTAGATTCCCACGCCTTCTCCACTAACCATTTTTGACCCATCTGCGAAAACAGATATTGCGAAGTGCTCTGTGAATAATATATCCTTCCACTCCCTACTAGAGGGAACCACCGTGCTGAAGTTTTCGGATTTCTGGGCATATGTAGTCGTTTTTTTCTGAATTTCCGGATCGCTGACGGACAGCAGTATACGTTTATGACCAAACGCACATTCTTTCCAGAGCCCCAGTTCTCTTAGCCTTAGGGCACCCAGAGAGGGCGACTCCTGGCATGTGACGAATCACATTCAAGGCCTCCATTGCAGTCGATCTGATTGCCCCTGTGATCGCTACGCAGGCTGACCGCTGTAGTTTCGTTATGATATAGTTCACTTCAACGGCTTTCCACCAAATTAGCGAACCATACGATATAACTGGACAGATTATCGGCTTATATATCCAGAATATGAGCTCCGGACGCAGGCCTCACTTCTTACCCAGCATTTTTTTTAACCGAGTAAAGAGTACCGTTTGCCTTTTTGACTCGGTGCTCCGCATTCAGTCTCCAGTTTAACTTAGGAGTCATTCTTACTTCAGCCTTCACTATCTAAGAAAGTAGCCAGCATAAATTGCTTACTCTCTAGCCAGGCCGCCACACTGCATGCACGACTTCGCTTTCAAAGCCGCGCCTACTACTCAACAGACGCTCCAGTCCATAGTGAGACCTTGGGCCGAAATCATCGAGAATATCCTAACAGATTCGGTGCCTCTCTTTAGCTCATTCCCAAACGGGCATTCAGGGGAAGTCGTGAGCTGTTAGAACTGTTTGCAGAAGAATCGTACTGGCTACTGTATACCAGAGACTTGCACCACTTACGAGGACTTCCACAAGCGGAACCATCCTCCACATAGGATAATACGAAGTTCTAAATCCAAAGCCGGATAGTATAAGAAATCTTCCTGACCACTTGACAAGAAGCCGTAAGTGAAGATATATTCTTGGTGAGATGTCGTTGAACCGGTTTGATGGATTGGTTGAGAAAAGGATAGAATATAACGCATATTTAGTAATACCGAACATTACTCCAAAATTCTTCAAAGTTTACGGTTTCAGAGATTTTAGCATAAAATTAATTGGCGTTCAGTCTAACAGAAAACTAAATTTTATAGGCTGTAATAAATGTGATTTTTAATTTATAACTTGATATTTGAATTCATCAAACTTTGATTTCTTGAACTTGAATTCTAAATAATAAATCTTTTGGTTAAAATGTATAAATTCAGCATTGATTTGTCATGACTTTGAAGTACATATATTAATTTTAAGTAATAAATGTTATTAAATAAATAAAAAAGACTAAAGTTTTTTCCATTTGTATAGAAAAATAGTTGGTTTACCTTTTAGGAATAGATGCATATCTATTATATTTTTCATTTTCTATAATTTTGGCGCCTGGCTACAAATTCTGAAAAGTACATTTCCGGGGAATTTTCGTACTCCATAATATACATATATGTAAATCCATATGTATGTATTTGATTCAATCTGTATACTTTTCCTTCACGACTCAACCACTTCAAACACACGTATACATTTTGTAAGCATTTAAATAAATTTTAATCTTATTTTCCATATTAAAAGAAAACCGCTAAATTAATTAGCGAATTAGAAATAAATCTTATTTTTCCAATGTGTGCAATAATAGTTTAAGCGCTTGCTATAGTTAATCCCCATTTATTAGTTTCCATGATAATTCCAAATCTGGGAATATGCTACTGGTATGCACTCGTAAGCTTAGCCTCCTATGACTACCCAGTCAACAATTGGAAAATACTTGAATGATACTCCCTCTTCTACCTTCCCGGCTATTCGAGAAAAGTATTTAGTAAGTCTACTTATAAAAAACTGGATGCGCAGAAAATTTATCTTTGAAATTTTTTATTGGCGCAACAGATTTACCAGAAGATAACAATAGCGGCGTATCCAAGTTACGCATCGAGTTAGTTCCAACTTATCTGTCGGAACCGCCGGGAATTGGCAAACAGCAGGCAACGACTTCAATAACTACTTTGGTAATATTTCAATTAACTTGATTAATTTGTACTTAACTTTTTAAGCAAATGGCAACGCTATCCAAAGATTTTTTCATATATATCTTTCTTTAACCGTTTTACTTTTACACCCACATTTTTATTGTTTCATTAATATTGTTGATTTAATTTATTTTTTGGAAGAGTTTGCCAAAATTATTTTTGAAAATAATTTTTCTTAAACCTCTTATTTCACTCCAACATAGCAACATTTCAATTATCTTATTAATTTAATTAAACTAAATTTTATTGTTGTAAATATATAGCAACTACCATCAAAAATATTTTCGTGTAAACCCTTTTCGTTTTAAACCCGTGGCGACTCGCTTCACGAATATTTTCTTAAACCTCATTCGTTGGACGTCCATATTGTAATATTTGATTTAATTTATTAATTTTGATTAAATTATTTTTTTATATAGGTGGCAACTCTATTTACAAAATACCTTCTATTTAGAGAACAACCAAACATCAGCTTCGGCTTCGGCTACGTTCGGCTAATGAAGTTCGTTTTGGCTCAGGCCATAATTGGCTGAAGTTCGGTTCGGTCATACAAATCGCGGATTAGCTGTTCTCTACTTATATTTTAATCCAGGTTATAATCTGCATTCTACTTTCGAGTGGAATTGCATGCTGAGTTTATTTAAAAATAAAACTGCTTGATGAAATGAAAAGTTCCGAATGCAACTCAGAACATGACCGAATAAATCGTAAACGTTTAACGCGACCGTCTGAACCGACTGAACAATTAAAGGTAAATGAATTCGTATGAATGAAAACTCTACTACGATTAGGAAAAAATTGTGATATTGAGTAGCAGTAGAAGCTCCTGCGATCGATAATGTTTGCTGGGTAAATTTCGACTTATTCTATTCCGTTGATTTCCCAAGTGAATTATGTCAAATCTTATACTTATAATTCCATTGAAGACTATTGGAATTGTAAATGTGAACGACTAAAAAGTGACAGCTGTATTTAACATGTATACACATTAGGGCAGTCATAATTTGTCGGAAAATAATAAAAATAATTTTCTAGAAACGTACGGCTACCAAAAAATACTAAAAATGAAATCTCAAGTCGATTGAATACGATATAGAGGTTCCGACTATTTAGAATTTCAAGTTTGCAAAAAACTGAAAAATTATATAATTGAGTTCATATGAGGCCAAAAATAATATATATTTTTGTATATTATTCGAATTAGCACGACGAATTATTGTAAGCTTTTGTTATTTTAAAGTTATTTGCGTTCTCATAAAAAAATGATTTGAAAATATTTTTATTTTTAAAGTTATGTTAAATTAGGCGAAAATTTGGTTTTAAATGAAATTTTTTAATCTTAATGATTTTGGCTAATACATTTAAAACATTTTTGAAAAGCTGATTTAAAATATTTTTAATGTAGTGGAAACTTCGTGTTATAATCCTTCCATTTTATATTATTTGTTTGAATAAGTTCAGCAAAGGAAGTAAATAACTTTTATTTATGCAAATTATTTCTTGGAAGATTAAAGTCTGGACTAAGCGAAGTTGCAGTTGACTGAACAGCTGAGCGATTTCGTTTCACGGCCAGGAATTTCAAATTAAATGTATTTTGTTTTTTTCCTTTAAAGCTTTGAGAGCTGAAGCCGTTAAAGCAAAGCCAAAATATAAAGAACTTTGACAGCTGAAGCCGGCGAAGCAAAAACTAAATACGCCACCTGATATAAATTTGGGCATGACGTTGACACAAATCAAGTACTCAAAAGTCGAAAACCTCGTAAGGCGGTCGACAACAGTTTGGATTGTTCCCGGAAACGAGAAGACCAGTTTCCAGGATAACGAGAACTTTAGTTGACTATTTTGAGAAGCGTTTGTCTACAGAAGTAGTCAAGTCAAAGTGGTCACTTGATCCGAACGCTAAGCTTAGCGGAATTTGTAAAATCTCCACAAAAGTTTTAAATGGGGTGTTAACACCTCGGAACACCAAGGAAGAATATTGATTCGGATATTTTCTGTAAGTTTCTGTACTCACATTGATAACAAAGAATCGGCAAGTCTGTGCGAGTGACTTCAACAAAACCAACCAGTCAATGTAGATTCTCACAAAAGTTCTGATGGATCTTATGTCATGATGCTGTTAGAAACCAACTTTCCAAGTAGCACGTTAATTTCTGATACAGGCAAAGATGCCTCCACATTCACTAGTAAAAAAAACCTGACATCCTTCATGGTAAAGAGCCTGGAGTGCGCCCTGAAACGTATCAGATCAAAGCGTTTGGTGGTCGATCCATTTTGTATTCATCAATATGAATATCAGAGTTGCAAATATCGAAGTTCAGCTGGAAGCAAGGGAGTACTCAGTTTTCTGTTGACAACGCTGCTTCTAATTCCTTTGGGAATGCACAGCTCCAGTCAGGTCAGTCACATATTCTTCATCCATTCTTGAGTAGTATGGTGGTCTCGAGCCATGGTTTCTGCACTAAATAAGCTGCAGGAGCGGCTCTGAATGCTTTATTAGACACCTTTATTTAATGCTCCAAGAAGAGGAGATGAAAATGAAAAATTTACTACATTATTTTGGATTGTGGCATGACAATAAGAGTTCCACACACACAGAGAGTTGTGGATGCTTTTCTACTAAAGGCCTCATACTCCTTCGAAATTAGTCCGAAAAATTAACTTGAGGTTGAACCCTGTTGCAAAATGAAATAAGCCTGAACTCTGCGGATGCCGAGATACCGGTGTCTTTAGGGCAACGAATTGGCTGACAAATTTTCTAACCGCAGTTCTTGGAAAGATATTCCTTCTTAGATAGGGTCGTATTGGGCTTGATTACAGGACACAATCCAAGGAAGTAGCACAAGGTCATCGTGTGCGCGTCTTGTCCTGTCCTGCTTCCGCCAGGCTAGTTTGGAGAATAATTGGAATTTCGAAAACGTGCATTCTCTATCGCCTGACAAGCTTTTTAAATTCTTCAAAGATTTGTAGATGATTAATCACGCCCCATCAGCAGCTTTTTCGATATTCTTTGTTCCGGTATCATTGCCAGGACGTAAGCGCAATAGGCAACAATGGCTGCGTACTTGGAAAACAGGTTTAGATTTTCAGGAGGCTTTCAATTCCATCTTGAGAATTGACATCAAATTTATCAACATATTTTCGCTTTCGACTTTCTTCTGTACTTTTCGGATCCAATTTTCGATTTGCTCTTTACCAGAGCTGCGGTTTTATTAATTCTATTCAATGTTCCTGGATGGCCTTCTTACGTTGTGAAAGAAGAAGAGATTTGTCAGTCGTCGTAGACTCAAATCGAAACATCTAGACTTTCTTATTTCATATTTGGTGATCTTTTAGGTATTTCGAGAGGGTGTCGCGTTCACAATCGACTACCTCAAAAATAACGACTACCCTAATGTGCATATACAAATATCCATTACAATGTATTAAAGTAAGCGAGCATATTTATTAAAATGTTCAAGATGACTGCCTAAATACTTGAAATTTTGCTTTACGGGCAAATAACTGCTTTCACTATAAAATGACGAAGCCGGTTTCAAGCGAAAATCACACTAAAAAGGCTGAAAATAAAAATATGTATAATAAAAAAATTGAAAATCGAAAAAGTAGCAGTAAAAGTGTGGCGGCGAGTAGTTAAAGTCCAAAGTTTTGGCACTATCGGCTTGCTAGCCAGCAAAACTGGATCAAGTAGAAAGCGTTTGTGGAAAATTTGCGTAGCTGAAATTTTAGAAGAAATTAAAGAAAAAAAATAGGGTAAATACTTGGAAATTTGAAATGCAATAAAAAACTAAGCGATAATAAAAGGAAAATAGCATTTGAATTTAGATTATAATAATGAAAATGTCAAATGGTAGTAAACAAAAAAAAATTTGCTTTCCCATTTTGCCTCGCATAAACGTCAGCCGCGCGAACGACGACGCAGGGCTCGCAGGGGACGCAGGGTGGTATGAGTAACCCCTGAGACAAAAGACTCCACTCGCCTCTCGCTTTGCATGCTGCTGTTCTTCCTATAGTTGCTCTTGATGTTTGTGTTGTTGTATGCGTTTGTGCGTAAGCAAATTGAGTGCGATAAGTGTAATTGTTGTTGCAATATCCATGCAGTGCGTGCGACGCAGCGCTATCAGCGACTGCAACAAGAACAGCAATAACAATTTTAAAACGGTGCTGAGCGAATGAGCCTCGAGTTTAGTTCGTATGCGGGCATTACTTAAATGCATTCGGAGCGTTACTGCCAGCAACAACAACAATAAGAAGGTCATAAAAGAAATGAAAGAAGAAAATACGTTTAACTGCGCTGTGTTCTTGAAGCTAAAAATTCGAAATCTACATGACATGCACTAACGATTAACACAATCACATCTACATACATACATACATACATATACTCTGTACATACATATATGTTCGTATGTGTGTGTCCGTGTATGTGCATGCATGCAGAGTATGAGCATGGGTTGGTGCTAAAGCAAAAGATCGAAGGAAAAGAACGAGCAGTAGAATGAGTGAACGATCAGCACGAAATCCGCTGAAGCAGTGGTGGTAGGAGCAAATAAGTAAAATTAAAAATTAAAAAAAAAAACTCGTCGAAAATGAGAATTCAAATGTGTGATGTGTGATGTGTGCTGAGCCAATGATGCAAAGAATAAAGAAATCACACTAACAACACCAGTAACTTGAAATTCAAAAGTGCAAAGTTAAAAAACGAAAAAAAAAAAAAAAAAAATACCCAGTTGTGCTGCCAACAGAAGAAAGAATTGAGGCAGTAAACAACTCGTGCATTGCTGGAAGAACGAAAGTCAACATTTCGGCAGCGCCACAGCGATCGCAATGCAAGTAGAGCGAACAAACAGCCAGCCGACAGCAGAATTGGCCGAGAGGCGAGTGAAAAGAAAAATTAAAATAAAAAAGAATAATAAATTGAAAAAAATAAAAATATTAAAACAAAATATAACATAACAGCAACAATATGCGCAACGTCGCTGCAGCCGCCGCCGCTGTCGGCAGCAATATGACAATGGCGGTAGCAGCAGCAGCAGCAGCAGCAGCAGCAGCAGCAACGGACGCGATCGATTGTGTTGTTGTGCGCTGTGCGATTCGAATGTATGGCGAGAATATTTCACTTTCTGGCTATAAAAGCTAAAAATCTTTACAAACTCGAGTTTATTAAAACGAGCGCTGTGCGCGTGTTAAGATCGTTTGCCTGCCGCAGTTGGGTTGGAATTTGTGGAATTGTGGAAATTTTGAAAGTTTTAGAAATTTTAGAAATCAAGGAGTAGCAATCTCTACTAAATAAATCAGCGCCCAAAATCTAAAGGAAATTTTACGGGACAAGTGGACAGGCAGAGACAAAGAACAGTGAATAAATAATATGTTTGCAAAAACAACAACAACAAAAATGAAAGCCTATTTTGGAAAATATTTATGTTGACTGGAATTTAACTGGTAGCGAAAAACATTTCGCTAACGGAAATATATTTTTTTCAAAGTGAATGTGCAAATTTGGGAAACTAAAGAAAAACTGTGACTGTGTGAAGACAAACAAACGGCGCATTTGTAGAAAATTACTGTAATTGCATTTTATAAATTTTGTTGATATTCTTAATTAAGTAAAAGAAGTACACTCGAACACTTTTAAAAATGTAGAAGCGAGTGCAGAAAGAGATCATCGGCATGCATATTATAAATGTGGCGGAATTTTAAACCTTAAATTGCATGGGAAATTTTGGAGCAAAAACAGATAGTACATATGTATATGTATGCTATATATAATATGTATGTATGTAGGTACATATCTATCGAAAATATCATATCATGGAAGAAAAATGCAAGATCGTCATTAAAAAAATTATCAAAAATTGGTGGAAATTTAATTTAAACTTAAACTTTATTATACTTGAATTAAATGGGCAACAATACTGCTTACCTGAAAAACTTCTGAGAATTCTGAGAAAAAAATTTAAAAAAGTTACCCAGTTTTTTCTTAATTTTTTGTTAAATTTAGGTGCATTTTTTACAAAGTCTAACATTTTGGTTTTTATGATTAATGTATGATCGGAAAAAATTAACGAAAAAGTTGGTATGGAAAATGTGGACAATATTGCAAATAATAACACTGGATCATTTAAACTATGTTCATACTATATACTGGTGGTCTGTTGATTATGGCAAGTCTCTCAAAATCACTGAATACTATCCTGTGGATAGTAAAATTAAAAAAGTTACAAAAAATCTATGTTTTTAAATTGCAAATTCTACTAAAACTATCTTCAAAATGTTAAAAAAACCGCAAAATTGGATATATTCTCAATTGATAACGGTTATTCATATTAAACGGACTAAATAGGCGGCGAAATAATTGGTACTCCATAAATTGCACGAAAATTTTGGATTACTTCAATTATTTTGAAATCCAGAAGAGAGTTAAATAAATAAATTAACGCTCACAAATTATAGTAGAAATTCGGCCAAGCAACGAGCTTGCATTACGCCAAATTATTAGCATTATTACTAAATTTTTTAAAATACTTTTTTTTTTCCAAAAGTTAAAACAAATCACTTGGTTGAAAAAATCAAAATTGTCAAAGATAAATCGATTAGAAAACTTCGAGTCTTAAAATAATTGAATGTGAAGTTAATTCAAAAAATTCTATAAAACTAAAGTAAAAAGCTTTTGAATTTATTATTTTTCTTCAACATAACCCAAAATTTAAAAAAGCTAAATTTTCTTCAGGTACTCAAGCGTCAAATTCTTTACCACCAGTTGAACTGATCGCTAATATAATTGAATTACTTGTATTAATTTTTAAATGCTTCGTAATATTGTTTTTTCAAAAGGGAAGATTTTGAAAAATTCGTTCTGCCGATCCACTTCTATTTGGCCACAAAAATATAAAGTTTCTCAAATAAACTCTAATTTTTTGAGATAGAATTTTCAACACGTTAAAAGTAACCAATAAAATAAAACCGAAGACAATGAGGCTTCTAAAAAAGAAAAAAAGTTTGCAATATAAAAAAGAGCCAAAGTCGCACAAGCTTGGAAAAAGAGCAAAAAATTAAAAAAAAATTACAATTAAATTTTGAGTCATAAAAATTAATCAAAAGTCGTCACAGAACTTTCATTACTTTAAAGATATAAAGTTTCTCAAATAAACTCTCATTTTTTTGAGATGGGGTTTTTAACACGTTAATGGTTGCCGATAAAATAAATTCAAGGGCAATGAGACTTTCAAAAAGAACATGCTTTGAATATTTTCACAAAATTGACGTCTGGAAAATTGACTCTTAAGGAATGACAAAATTGAAATATTTGTTGCTAACGCCGTCAAATTGCAGCTCCAAATTGACCAATGCACATCGCCGAAACGGCTGACAACACGATTGCCGAAATTGGTGACCAAAATTTGGATTATGTCATGGAATATGTAGTTGCCTGAGACCGAAGATCGGCCAAGTCCATGAATTCTGGGAACCAAATTGTAGTTGCCCAAAATGGCATTGCCAGCGGCATTTTCCAAAAAAAATAACCCAAAATCGGCACAATAGTTTCGTTTTCTGAGAAACATATTTAGCTACTGGGCGTAAAAAGCGCTTAGTTGGAAAATATGATTTTTCGAGCAAAATGGTTCGCTTAGATTATTTCTTAACGTTGTCCAAACATAAAGAGATTGATTGCTTTGCGCGGTGATATAGTACGGACTTTTTATTCAGATTTCTAGCGTAAAAGAAGAAAGATTAAAAAAACTGTGAACAACCCGGTATATTACTTAGACCCTTGGCGCTAAGTGACGCCAGAATGGAGACATTCAGAAAAACAGCCTTTATAAGCCTATTATGATGAAATTAATAAACGTATACTGGGGCTATGAAGATAAATACTTTTACTAGGACGGAGCCCACTCCAGGGTGCGCTGAAATCGAGTTATTCTGAAAGTCCGTTATGATTCAATTTTGAAATGAAATTAGAAACGTATAATATATATTTGCCAAAAATCAAATTGAAAATTTACAATTCATACATAGATGATGAAAAAATACACTTACCAAAAATAAATTCATTAGATGGCGCTCTGGTCGTAATTTCTAAAAGCTACAAATCTATATTCTAAATTAGCTCAATTCCAAAAAGCTTAACTCTTAAGTTAGTTACACCTATTTTTGATAGATCACTCATGGAAAATTTATTTAACTTTAGAATCAACTTCATCTTAACTGTGATTACGGGACATTATTTTTCAAATCATCGAAACTGCATTTTAAGCTAGTATTGGATACCACAAACTTCGAATACATTCCATGCACGGAGCGCAGAAATTCACGCTTATCACACACCAAACACAGCGAACAAATCACGTCAACGAAAACCCAACATACAAATAGAAAAACCAATAATTCAATATAAACTCGTACATATGTACCCAAATATGTAAAAAAAAAACTAGCAATAGAAAATATCTCCACACAAACACGTCTTTTTATGTATGAGTGTGGCAACAGTCAGAGTAAGTAGCAAAACGGGAAGGTCGCCAAATAAAACTGAGAGTGTTCTACTGACATAGATTATTTTCGAGCCAACACTATCGCAATACCGGCGCTACCTATCGAAGCCCAACACATTGATGTTAGGAAAAATAAAGAAAGAGGAAACAAAAAAAAAATCAAAACGATGACGTCAAAAACTATTAGCACAACAACAACAACAACAACAATAGGAACACCAACTCATTAGGGCAAGCCGGCCCCCAGTGGCGCTAGTAGCTGCATTGACGCAGCCGGCAGAAAACTACATAGAAACCTTGAAAACGACAAACGAAAACTAGTAGAGAAAACTTAGAGAAAAAACTAACACGAATGCGAAAATTGAGAAAACTCAGCTAGACTCTAGTAAATTTTAGGGAGTAGAAACTCAGCGAACTGCGCACACTCATCGATAGAGTTTATTAGATGAGCAAAGAAGAAAATGAGGGCTGAGCAACGAATTGAGCTCCAAGCTGATTGAGTGAGTGAGTATTTTTTTTTTAGCATATTGGCAATTTCTGATCTACGGTAATAGAGAAAGAAATAGGAATGGGTGTGTACACTAATAGTGTGCTTTTTGAGGATCGGGTAATATCATAGGATATTTATTTATTTTTTGAAAGCATTAGCTGACCGAGAGATAAAGAGACCAAAAGAGAGAGAGAGAGAGGGTGAGTGCAGAAAGTGATCAACATGATGGATTAACTAACTACCAGTCTAAATGCAAATAATCAATTTGAATGCACTAATTACGCGTTTAGCACGTTCAGCGATAGAAAACGAACGGCAGCTAGTTGGTTTTTTTTCTGCAAGCAACACAAGATCATTAATTATACTATGTAGATCTATGTACTTACATATGTACATATGTATGTATGTGTGCATGTGCATGGGATTGTACTCGTGTCGATTTATGCATATTTTGGACTGAGCTCATAATTTTTCAGAGCGTTAAGTCTGCGCTGTTTTTAGTCAGTTGGTTGGCTCTGCTTTCTTTCTTTCATTCAATTCAAGTTGGCTAAAATGGTTATCATCAATTAAGCTGCGATCACTTGGCTCAGTTGTGGTTGAGACGTAGCGTTGAATAGACCAGCTGGTGAAAGATGGTGGTGCGCAAAAAACGCTTAGACAAAAAGAAAACGCTAACAAAATATACAAAAAAAAAAAAAAACAAAAAAAAAGGAATGCAGTAAACTGGTTAGGGTGTGATAGATAAAGTGCTGAATTGGGTGATACAAAAAATACTTAACGCTTATCAGTAGCAATGCATTCAATGCTCATGATTTTTGAGTAATTCAACAAAATGTTTGCATATTGGGAGCGGATGTGATTGGGAGTGTGTGAGTGCGATCGCGATCACGTATGCGGGCATTAGTTTAAAATTGGTTTGCCGGCGTGTGTGTGTAGGTATATTTATTTTCGAATGTTCTCAAATTAGTTTAACTTTGAACTTGAAAATTTTTTTTAAGATTATCGCAAAACAAATAAAAAACCACAGAAAGTCATGAGCGTAATAAAAACAATGGAAATTTAGAAGCAAATTCATATATTAAGCAGATAAGCAGTCGTCGTGAATATTTACGTTTGAATTTCGAGAACATAGCGTATTTGTTGGTGCATTTTTCGCTCTAAATATTTATTTTGACAGCAATCACATGAAGTGCAATGTGAATTTATGTAGCACTTTTTTACATAATGTTTTAATTTACATATTGTATATATCTTTTACTACTTTATTACACTGTACGAAAATTTTAAGGCAACTTAAAGCAGCCTGGATTGGGTTAATACTTTCTTAAAGTATTCCCACCCTATGGTAAATCATTCGATATATTCGCAAAAGTTAGCTGTACCGCCCGAAATGAAAATCTAAAAGTCATATGCAGTAAAAAATGCATGCATCTAAAATTGCCGTTTGGACCCTTACTTCAAAAAACTGCTTTTAAAAGAATTTTGGAAAGCGTTAAGGGTAGTAAAATATTCTAAAATATTATTCTTCGGAAAATTTTACTAGTGGTCTTCTAAGACAAAATCTTTATACAAAGAACGTAAAAGTCCAAGAAAACAACTAAGTTTAAGAAAAATCGAGCTAACTTTGCAATCGATCGAACACTTTATTACTGGATCGGTATTCTTTTCAAAAAATATTAACAGTTAACATGGATGTTCGAAAATGGGAAGCTAGGTATTAGAAATTAGAAGTAGATCTGATAAGCAATAAAATAGATGTGGTGAAATTTCGCGACATCTTTCTGAAGAAATCACCTCGCAATGTGTATTCTCCATTCATCCATTTTTTGGATAGTCGTAACAAGCGACCTATTGGAGAAGCTGGAAAAATAATTTTTTTAAATGTATGAAGTGACACTTAACGAAAATTGCATAAAGTGATACAAAAAAATAGGATGAACGTTGGAATATCTCGCCGCAAATAATTAAATTTTTGAAATTATTATAAAACAGAACAATCTTTACTGAAACCACAGCGACTTTTTGTTGTATATTAAAATCGGCCACTTTTAGATCCTTGGAGTGTTCGCTGATGATGCGAACCAAATAAAACAATTAATGTGTAACTTATATAGAGTTTGCTGTACAAGGATGCAGTAATATTGTAGTAAACTACCTGGTTCCCAAGTTACCCAGACAAGACATCATTATGTCGGAGATTTGTTCGAGCAAAGAAAGTTCGTATTCTATTGGGCTACCTAATGATGAAAAGAATACAGTAGGTAATGCAAATTCGGGTAGCGCTAACCCTTTCTAAAAATTTTGACAGATTTGCGAGGTAACAATAGATTTTGTTTGCAAAAATTGTGAATGTATTTTTGTATACTCGCAATCGTGTGTATTCTTTCCAACGTACATATATAACGAAGTTAGTGTATATTCTATCTAATATATGAAAAAACTAGTATCCTCTCAGTGCTCTCAGCAGGTGTGACATCACAATCAAGCTACTCTCTTGAGTTTCAGATCAATTAGCGCATTCATGTATTCTATTATTCTATCATGCGACTACGATAGATCAGCTTAGTGAATGCTACACTGCAGTATTTTAGGCAATAGTTTACCAAACTAGCTACTCAAAAACAAGTTGGGTTCTTAACCGGGTATTGTCGGTTGGGACACGGTTTCTGCGCACACTGCGACGGATAATGAAGTCGACTTCATCGCTCTCTACTCTCAATCAATATATACTTCATCCCTGTTATTCTCTTTTTTCCTGTGTTTATTATATTACTTAACTATTTGTAGAAGTACATCCCCATCTCAAGGAAGGCATCTGAACATAACCTCATCTTGAGGTGGAACAATTTTGTTTTTCGTGTTTACGACGCAAACTCAAAGTTGCTGTATAGTCTCGGCCTAGTCCTTTAATGAATTTATGCAACTCAATGAAGTCGACTTGTTAGGTAGGTTCCTCATAAAAAAAAAAATATATAAATATAAATATAACCAGGGGGGCGCCCTGGGGTACAATTATTTGATGGTTGAACTTTAAAAAAGTCTTCTAAATTTTTGTAAAATGCCGGGCACACTACAACGTAAATTACGTATTTTCATTCAAATTACTTCGCATAAACCAAGGGCGTCCACACTTGTCATTACTACTTTGTATTGCCAGCTCTCTAGCCACAGGGTTGCTTAGTCCGTTGATCGAAGAAAAAAATGTGAGATATTGCATACATTTGTAACAGTTGAATGAAATGCTAATATTTCAAAATCCGTCGTCAAGTTTGATAATGTGAGAACACATTTTTCGATTATTATCGATAAAATTTATAAGCAAAACTATTTTTATTTGTGATTACGTTCTTCATTTATGATAAAATACCTCATTTCATCTTTGTTTATTGATCGGGTTTTTAATAAGTATGTGTGAAAAAAATTTGTTTAATCAACGATAACAATTATTTTGATTGGCATGTTAAATTTTTTAGGTCAACGATAACTACTAATTTGAAAGTTCCACATATTATAAAGGTCTTTGCATAATAGCGTTGAGTGAGACAAATTGTTGAAAGTCTTCGAAAAACTTTTCTCTTTAGACTTAAGTATACAAGTTTTTTTTTTTAATAATTATGAATGAGCAAATTTTATTAAACTGTGAAATACGGAACTATTTCAGGACTATTTCGGAATCTCAAGACTATTACGGAAAACTCTTGTATAATTAAGGTACTAGTTCGAGAACCAGTTACGTTTTACTTACACGTAAAATACTCATAAGGTTCAAAGTAATGGTTACCGATGACTTAAAAAAATTATATCGATGACAATTATTATGAAAATACCTAAAATTCTGCAATAATTATTGATCTAAATATAACATTTCGAAAGGAAATTTTAGTCAAGTTGTCTGCACAAAATCAAGCTGTATACAAATTTTAATTATTTATAAAGAAAAGGCACAAAGCTTGTAGGTCGGAAAGTGCAACTACTTATTATATTTTACTTTCACAACAAAAACAACATCCAACTGCGACTTATTTCAATTTATACAAAAAATGCATATAAATATACACAAGGATAGTATTTCTACTAGACATGCATATATTTATTGCACGCTTATTTTTTCTCATTTCGAATAATATTTATTTTATAAGTATTCGATTACTCTTCGGTTGTTGTGAAATTTGTCGTCTTTTATTGACGCAATAGCGTTGATTAATAAATACATATATACATACATACATACATACATGGTACGTAGTGATTTGTTTACTGAGAATATTATCGCATTTGGGTGCGGATTTATCAACACAGTGCTTCAACATTTATATCTCAACACACCCGCAAACAAACTGAAAAACAATTTTTTTTTTGTTTTTCTAAGGACGTTTTATCATTGTGTTTATTTTTGGAGCACGTCCCACCAAACGTTTCAAAGCGTTTCCATATACATACATACATACATACATATTTTGCATATATACATATTTATTATATGTAAATAAATAACTACATACCGTCATTAGATATATCTACACTCATCCACTGAGTTGGCCAGACAGCAGCCACTCGCGTCACCGCCAATGTCTGTCCAAATTTGACTTTCTTCGCTAGAGTCGTTTGCGCAGAGTTGAAATCATATTTGACAGCTGTTTAGTTGATGTTTCTTACGGTTTTTTATTGTGTGAATAACTATAGTTTTTTTGTAGCTGATATTGGTGTATTGTAGCTGTATTGTTAATTAGTGTGGTCCAATTACCAATCGGTTTAAAAAGTACCACTGCATTTATATAAATGTCACACTGTGTCGTCAACTGCCGACGGGCTACACAGTGTATTTAGGGCAAAGAAAGTAACGGACCGCTTCTGTCAAATTTTAACTATTTTTCAGATCTTTGAGAAACTTCATTCCACAATGATGATTTATTAAATTGGTGTTCTGCTTTCAAAGGAAAGGCCATATATTTTCAATTGAATTTGAATCTGGGAACCTATGTACATTTCTTAGTCATCCTTTTTCATTTTCGAAATGTTACAACTGTATGTATATACGCAAGTGCTATATGTGTGTTATAGAGTAAATTTTTGACATTTTGCTTATCGCGAGATAATCTAATTTAAAAAAAATTTAAAATACCTTTACCAACTTAAAATTTTTGAAAGACAGTTTTAAGAAAATTTTCGTATATCTCGTATTATAACTCATTTAATTTTAGTAGCTGAAAATTAACGCGGTAAAAAAATTGCATAAAAGCACCGTATCCGAAAAACTTTTATCATGATACTTACTTATATTATAAAAGTGGTTTTCATAATAATTATGGATAATACAATTTTTTAACCCTTATAATATAGAACTTTTCTGGTATAATTTCGGGACTATTTGGGAACCAGTCACGAAATCGCCCTAAACTAGTCTCGAAACGTTACCGCCATATTCCCTAACTATGGTTCCGAAATAGTTCCGAATTTCAAGACTTAACAAATTTTTTTTTCACTTATAATTATAATGGAAATACTTTAATAATAAGTTAATAATAAGTCTCAAAGTAATACATTCGTATGTATGTATGTAGTTATCGATGACTTAAAGTTCTCTCTTGCTTTACAAGAATTTTATAACTCTTACGAAAATATAAACGACTTTTTTTTAAATTCAACCATCGAATAATCATTATTCTGGATCTTTGCATACGAAAAAAAAACTTGCATTATTTTGCTTCAAAAGATTTTCAGGCACAAAGAAAAAATACTGCAGTTTTAAAGTTTATTATTTTATGTTTATACTTGTAATACATATTAACATGCAGATTCGAAAACTGGTTTTATCCTTTGACACGAAATGTATTAGGGTAAAGAACAACATTTAAATAACCTATTTTCTAGTATTTTTCTCCATTGCAAGCTTATTTTTTTTTTTAACAAAATTTCACCAACATTTCATTGCAGTGTACCCACTGTGCGCTTGGCGCACGGGTAAATAAAATGAAAATGAACTGTTGCTGTTTTTTCGTTATTGAAAATTAGCTGAGTAGTACGTGCGCACTCGAATTGCATTGCATGGAGCGCGCATGTTGTTGTTGTGGAAAGTGAAAGTGCTGCGCGTGCACGAAAAGCACAACGCCTCAACCGGGCTTGGGGGCAATGAGAGGTGGTGGCGCGAGCGCGGCATATGGTGGTCTGTGAGGCGTAATATCGGCGCCACAACAGCTGCTGCTTGATTTTTGCACATTGCTATGTATGTATATACTACATATATACTAGGTATTTTTGCTACTACATTTAATATACTTATTTTGTTATAAGTATATTGTAGTTGTTGTTGTGCAGCTGTTTACCACTACTTTGCTTGCCCGCCGCGCTGACCGACTTGCAGTGGGCGTTGTTCGACCTGATTTTTGCTTTCTATTATAATTTAAAAGCAACAACAGTTTTGTAAACTCACTCAAGCGCTTCACTTTTGCTTTTTGCGGTGATTTGTTGCTGTTCCTTTCGATTTGCTTCTTCAATGAAAATTTAATTTTTGTAGACTGGTATCTACATACATCTACAACTTTGTTTGTTCAAGCGTTGCAAAATATAAATATTCACTGCCGACTTTTTCACCATTTAACAATTTTTTCACTTTTGTTTACTTTATTTTTTTTTTTGGTTTTTAATTTCTACAGGCCGTACAACACTTTCTACTTTCTTCAATTGTGGAACGTTTGTTTTTTTGCTTTTTGTTTTTTGTTTTCTGTTGCTTTTCTTTCTACAGCCGCTGTTCATTGCGCGTGTGTGCCAATTTTTGCTTTTGTAATGTATAAAGTGCGTGACCGTGTAACATTTGAGTTGATAAGTCAGCAGATATACGAATGTGCATTATATTGGATGTATATATAAATATAAATATAAATATAAATATAAATATATACTCATGTGCTCCTAAATCTACGGGTATTTCAGATATACATACATAAATAAATAAAAAATTGATGTACTTGATATAATAAAACATTCTTGAACTGAATCTAGCCTCTACTAGGCTTTGTCTGTGTATATTTTATATGAAAATCAGACATAGCCTAAAAGAGGTTAGGTGAAACAGGAAAATTTGCAACATATTTGGTACAATCAAGCGGAGACGTTCGAAACTAATGCTACGAAAAATTTATATCACAAAGTGAGAAAGAGGAAACCAAAATGTGACTCCAACAACTATCATGACAACGGAGGAAACAGAAATGTTAATGGAATATATATATTTTTTTTCGGTGCTTATTTGTACTCATATGAGTAGAGCATTTTTTGAAAGTTAATTTGCTACAAATGCAAAAATAAAAGTGATAAAAATACTAATGAGTGTATGGAATCGAGTAAAAAAATTTGTCGATATGGATTGCAAAGTATATACATAAGTGCATACATACTTTATACATTTGTACATTAGAGGTGTCCTTATCGTCGAGCGCTGCATATTTAATTTTAAAGAATTCAACTTTATCTTATAGTCTTTAAAATACTGTGCACTAATCGAAAGCAGCCATCATTTTCTTAATATTTTCTGTGAAATTTTCTCTGGAATTATTTTTTATGACTCACTAAAGTGGTCCCGACCTATTTCAGTGTTTTCAAAAATGTAGAAAAATTCTTAAAATATGGGAACGCAGAAAATGATTATTATCCTAATTTCAACTTAAAAAATCATACGTAACGAAATGTCTGGCATGTAGTTGGATAAAAGAAACTTACTCCTTGCAACAAGGACTATCATACGAGACATTGATTTAAATTTTTTGAGTTTCATTTAAAAAAAAAATCGAGTTTAATCGTTATTTTTTGAGTTTCAAATTTTCCTCAGAAAATAATCGTTATTATTTGAGTTTTATTTATTGCTTAGAAAATAATCGCTAACTCGTGAGTTTTCTTTATCGCTCAGAAAATAAAACTTAATTTGTAGGGGGTTTTCAAACAAATTAACATTTATTTTCTAACCAAAAAATAAAGCTCAACAAATAACGATTAAAAAATAATTTTTTTAATAAAAGTTATAACCGTTACGGGCTTTGCTTAAAATATAAGTTTGAGCGAAAATGATAGGTTAAAAAATTTACATATATGAAAATTTCACGGAACATGTTTTCATAGAACATTTGAACACATTAGCTCTCACCTAAGATTACGTACATTTTCAAATCTAAGGAGATTACGAATATCAATATCGTAATCTCGTAATTTTCGGTAGACGTAGAGGCCTAGGGTCTTCGAGAAGAACCAATTTTTTAATGTTTTTTTTTTTAAATTAAACTGAAGCAAGAGTTTGAGATAATACACAAAATTATTATACATAAGGCGAAATTTTTCAAACATATTCTAGTAATTTAATGAACATATTTTAAATGTAACAAACTTTATTTTTAAATTCAGATTAATTGAAAAATAAATGCTAAAAAGGTAAGGAAAAATTATTGTTTAAACAAATTAAGGGGAATCGGAGTAAAACTATAGGTCTCTCAATTTGTGGTATAACATCAGGACGCACGCCAGATATTGCAGCAGAAGTTCAGAAAGTGAAAGTCTCCGCCTGGATAGAATGAGGCACAGGCACATACATAAGTAGCCACTCAATCGTACGCCTACTCAATAAGCATTCCTACCTGTCAATCAGAGCCCTTTAATGACATATAATTATCTGGCAGATCGATAAGTGCTCAAACCGCCATCTGTCATTAGCCATTTCAAAAATCCCGTCAGAAACTAGTAGTTTGCTAATTTCACGTAAGTTCATCGGCCTTGCAATCCCCCTGGACCCAACAGTACAAAGCTATCTCGTTAAGAGATGTGTGACCCGTAATTGATTCTATGGAGGTTGTCGACTGTTTCTTGAGGGTTTTTGGTGTCACACTTTCCAGATTTGTGATGCGGGAATTACCATCAGTTCCGTCTGAAAAACGCTACAGTGGTCTGGAAGACGGAAGCACCCATTTGTTTCGAGTACATTCCTCCACCAACTCAACCGTCGAGCTGAGAGCCATCTAAGAATATACCCTTACTTACAGCATCTCGATTCAGCTCTTCCCTTGCGGGTTGGAGAGTAGTAAACGATGTAATGAAATTAGGTGTAGGGAGTGCGTAGTTTAATAGCATATAGAGCTCAGAGTACTTTGGACTTTTCAATCTTTTCGACGTTTACCCTGTTCTCAAGTATTGTGGCCACTACACCATGATAGAATATTGGACTAACTACCATCATGCAGAGATTGTCTCTAATTTTAAGCTCCATCCCACCACTTTTTCCAATTGACCTGCTGCAGGAGTCTAGTGCTACCATTGCTATGCCGGCTTTATCTGCTATATTGGACCAACTGAGGGCTAGATATTTGGCCTTTCCCTTTACTCACCCGTGGTCTCATCAATTAGAGATAAATTGTCGAGATCAGATGTTTTATGTTTCCTGGTTGAGTGATTTTTGAACTATATTAGTCAGATTTGATATTACAATCATAGAACGCAAACAACCACTAGCAAACGTTTCCCTATCGTTTAGTTCCGATCAAGCAAGGTAACGTAACACAACCGATGCAAATCACTCGGAAACATATTATGAGCAGTAAACAATTGAATACAAAAGAATGGGGACACAAAGGGAGACCCGTAAAGTTAGTACTCATGACACCTAACGTTCAGTTATAAAAGAAAAATTGAAATTGAAAGAAAATTGCCGGTGTGTTTGAATATTTGGTTGTGGAATGTTTCGTTTTTTTTTGTATCGCGTTTTATTTGGCGTTTGCTCATATTGAGTATTTTTACAACAAATGAAACTAAGAAAATATGATAGGCAACAAACTATTCGTTTGACTTGCACTCACCCTCTTTTGAAATAATTCGTATATTGTTAGTGCTCGGGCGCAGTATAACAAAAAGAGCACTAACTTTTCATACGTTCGGTTAGTTCTTGTTTTCTGATTACTATATTATCGGCGTACGCTATTATTACTCCTCCGATACCTTCAAGTTCTTGGCGGAAACTGCCAACTGCTATGTTCCAAAGAAGCGGTAAGAAGCGGGGCTTACTTCTGAATAAAAACCTTTTGATTCGTTTCGGGCTGCGCTTCTTTCCCGACCGCTTTACATTCGTTTGATAATTGAGGTTCGTGATTTGCTTACCACCAATTTCACAAGCGATGAAATTATCGCCACAGATTACAATTTGTTGAAAACACCCTCGATGTTTTCTAAGGCAGCAAGGGTCTCTTCCTTGTTTTGTATTGATCTTTTAATTATGTCCGCTAGGAAGTGCTGTGCTATTTCAACTGTTCTCCACTTATTATAGGCCTACTGGGCGACTGAAAGTTTGCCGGCAATCTGATCTCAAATATGGCTGTCTAGCAGTCACTCCAGATATTTGAACGGTAGGACGGCGGACTAATCGGTCTGCAGCCTTCTGGTCCCTTGTGTGTGGTTTTCTCTCACCTTCTCGAATTTACGGATTATATAATTGAATCGTACATCTGGCTCAAAGACGTGTACTACTTATAATATGCATGCAATCATTTCTGTTTTATATTCTAGGTCGCCGGGACTATTTCTATTTGGATCTGAAGATATTCATATATGGTCCTCGGTAAAAATATCCACTGGGAGGTCAGTGCTGTTGTCCACGAGTTGAATGCAGGGAGGCAATTTTGCTGCAGTGGGAACTCAAACGATGTAAAGTTGTGGAAAAAAATTGAACAAAATTAAAAAGCTTAAAATAATTAAATGATTAAATAACATTATTAATTTACAACGTTTTTAAGTTGTACAAAATACACAAAATAGTAAATTCCTTACCACATAGAAAAAAATCCGATTGTAATTTTTTAATTTCTATAAAAACAGTTTTGATATTTAAATAAACTATCGTTGCTGCATGGAGTAGGTAATTAACGCAACCTACTAACAATTTGCATGCTCGTATAATGTGCGCTCAAGTATTTCGATTTATTTAGAAACACCTGTGTAATTATTTCTCAAAGAACGGTCAACTCATATTTGATAAAAATAAACGGTAAAAAAAAATTGCAAACTCATAACTTAAATATGTTTATACTCCGACAACTATGAATCATAAGCTGAAAATGAATAAACCCACATAGTTTGTTTTTTAAGCGAGCTAATCGTCGTAGGAAAACTCAAATTACAAAAACCGCACACGAATATTTTTTCAATTCGGTTCAAAGATTCATAAAATGTGATACGATACGAACATATATGTACATACATATGTATGTACAATGTATTTCGAAAATGAGGCGAAATCTCTAAACACAGTGCTTTCAAAGAGAGCTACATATGTATTAGCGGAGATTTGGTTGAATATCAACGTGACTGTAAACATTCTGCTATATTAGTTTAAACAAATATTTATTCATTAGATATGTAAATAATAAATACTTGTAGTTTGAAAAAAACACGTGTAACACAATAAGCTCAGAATAGAATAGAAAAGGAAAAGCAAATTGCGCAAAAACAGAAGTGAGTATGTAAATCAAAGCGTTTTTCCATTACAGAAAGGTGTACATAGATAAATATTTATACTATATCAGTATATAAATAGAGATAAATAAGGTATGGAGTGTCGTACTTTCTTTTTATGCTTCCTTTTAGAGAATTTTCATTGTTTTATTTAAGGTAATTAATTACAGGTGAGTAGTAAATTTGAACACACCACTTATATTAGGCTCGTTTCTTTCTAACAGTCTTGCAAAAGAACCCAAAGTAACCAGGATAACGACAAAGCAACAACACTAACTTGGAAAATTATGCGAGTTGAGCCAACTCGGTAAAATGATATCCGATGTGAGATGTAGTATTGGGAAGTGAAAAAGCTGCGCTATTGTGAATGAGCCTTAAGAAAATATATGGGAAATTGTAGCTTAAGAATAGAATTTTTAAATTTATAACTACGAAAACCTAAAATTTGTTTGCAAAACTATTTTCCGTTTTTGAATATCACTAAAGATGTGAACAGGGTTGGTTTTGGAACTAAAGGAAATTTTAGCCGAGTTGGAGCGTTCTTTTGCAGCTCGGATACAATATTATATTTTGCTGAATATGAGTATAGTTTGCATCCCAACCAACTTTGACAACAAAATTCGTATTCGCTAAACTTTTACTTCGTCTACTACACAATCGTTATGCAAAATGGAAGGGCCTTTTTCAAATAATTCCTTGCAGGCTTCCTCATCTACAGCTAGAACTTTCGATGGAGAAAGTAATACGAAACTCGAAAGTATTTTACGGTGCTTTAAAGAACGATCTTAAAGGTGAGTTACGAATCAATCCAGATATGGTATGTATGTAAGTAGAAGTCCAAAAATATTCTACAATGTTGCTAGCCTCCACATTGCACCGATGAATTTGACGAGCAGTTATTCTGAGTTTCTTCACTACGATATCGTATTCTTTACAAATCTTGCCGACTTTTTGGAAATCTTGCTGAAATATTCTTCTGCATTCTCTTGCATTTGGATTGGACCTAGAGACTTTCTGAGCGACCAGGGGTCGAATTACGTGTTCAGTGAACGAAACGGCAATCGTGTAACAATAATTTACGTGACTGATCGTATGTACGATAATATTGTAATTACGATGTACGGTTACTACCGTATCGTATAGGGTGCACTAGATTCTACAATAATTTTAATATAAATTCTGACAAGAAAATGCCATTTTAATGTTTGTAAAAAAAAATTATAAAACATTTTAAATAACATGCATGCTGAGCTATTATTAACAATTTGACAACATATTTTTTGACAAATGAGAATGCTCTTTCATGAAATTGCCTATGATGCTTTTTAGCTGCTGATAAGGTTTTTGAACTGTCTTAGGATATAAAAACGTTTTTTTTTTAGAAAAATATGCACTTTTTATTATTATTTCGTCACTTTTTACTTATGCACATGTTTTCCCTTCGGTTTCTATGATTTGTTTAGTTTCGTTTGCCTGTAAATGAAAGTTTCAGGTTTTTCTTTTACACTTTCACACTTAGTTGCTTTAAATATTAAATTAAATTTTTACTAATAATATCAGAACAATAAGTAGAAATCTTTGAAATACGAATGGCGTCCAGCAATCGTATGCAAATTTTTGACGTTTACGCTAAATGAGTTATTATCACGGAACCATAATACCAAATTACGATATACGGGATACCTTAACTTTTCGTATATTACCAAATATTCACTTTTAGGCGACGAGTAGCTCGTTCACTGAACGCGCAATTCGACCCCAAATTGAAACTATAAGCTGAACAATGCGAATATATAGCCAAGTTTGTATTTTTCCTCAATGTAAGCTTGTGCTCCGTGAAATCCTTCATTCATTATGCTTGCACCGTTGTAACATTGACCAATAAAGTACTTACAGCCTATCCCCGAAGATTCCAAAAAAATTAGCATGACATCTGAAATCGTTTTCCAGTAAACTGCGTAGCTGAACGAAAATTTAAAAAATGTTAACAAATCGCATGTATGGCATATGTTAAACCATTAAACCAACGTACCAGAAACAAAGTGAAATTTGGTTGATTCCTGAAATGCCTGCCAATTCAACTGCCAAGATCGTGAAAACTTTGGAATTGTTGATCGTATCGATGAGCTGTTTTAATATCAAGTCATAGAAACTGGCGATAAGTTCATTCTGAATACGATTGCTGGTGTACATCGCGTTTTTGGGGGAATTCTTTAAGTGATTTATTGACTCCAGTAGTGATACTTCCACGAAGTGCTAAGTCTTGTTGACCGCAAAGAATTATAGTTTGGACTATGGCTTCCATATGACTCCATATGACTCTTTGCTCCGATAATTGTGCATTAATGGATAAAGTTGGTTACTTTTAAATTTCGGCTCTCATTTGCGGGTTTAATATGGACATTTTGTGATACTCAAGTGTATAATGGGTTTTGAGGTATTCTATAGAATATTGAGTCCTGACTCCTACCCTGACTCCAAATAAGACACAGTATTCGCAGAACTGGAATACTTTAGTAGTCAAGATTGCTTGAACTTCAGGTTTTTTCTCAAAAAAAAAAAAAAAAAAAAAGAAAACTGGCAGCACATATTACCGTTATTTCTCGAGGAAACATGTGGGACAGCTCGCCCTCAATGACACACGTAGATCTACTGCAACTGTGGTATGGTCTGCCCAGTTGTACTGAGGATTCGAGTACTCATTTGATTGATTATCTTAATTTTTATAAAATTTCTTATAACTGGTAAAAGTGTTTATTCAAAAACCAAAAAAAAAATGAGTTTATTATATTTACCAACATAACTTACCATATTCTTTCTTCAAACCAAATATATGTTTTCGAGAAATTTGCAAATATTTCAAAAGAAGGTTATGTTTTTTTGCGAAATAAGTAAAGGTATTTAAATTAATTTCTGTAGTCAAAACATATGTAGGTACTTAATGTATGTAAATATAGAAAAATAGTGAAAGAACTCTACAAATGCAAGTAATTAAAAAATAGTTTATTATATGAGTTTTTATAGTTGACTTTTTAACTGTAGTTAAATCAGTATTATAGCTTTAGGGTAGGAATCCACATCGATAACTTATATTAGCGCTTTTTATTGCACTTTTTTTTTTTGAAAAGGATTGGAAGTAACTCAAACTCCTAGATCATTTTATTTATATAGCTTCTGAAAAGTTTTCAATTGAATTTTTAATCGAAGCGTATCCTTATTTAATGTAAAATTTTATTTGAATGGCAGCCGAGCAGTCAAAAAAAAAAATTTTCGATGAAGTTGTTGCTAACTAATTTAAAAACCGTAAATAGAGGTAAAGAAAAGTGAAGCGTAAAGACAACAAAAAAAAAGAAGAACAATTAAGGAACTGAGCGAAAAATCTCAGTTCAAATAAGATTGTGTTATAATTAAAGTATTGTTTACGTCTGTACATTTCGTTAAGTAGTAGATTACATACATACATCCGACGGCAAACAAATTTTCCATTTCAAGCTGTTGCTGTTGTCGAATTATTTAAATGCAAACTTAAATTAAATTAAATATAGTAGAGCACATTCGATCATTTTGTTTTTTGTTATTTGCACTTAAAGGTTAAGGGATTCGCAACCCTTTAACCCCTTCACAATCCCTCTTTGCATCATTCCTTTTATAGTTCTTCCGAAGGCATTACAAAGATGTTGCTAATAATTTACTTACCGTTGCTACTTTTTAAGGAAATTCAACTAAAATTTACTGTGACTTGTGCTGAAAAAGGAGAAGTTTATAAAACAAACAAGTTATAAAACAAATAAATACTAGCATCAAATAATCTAAAATTAAGGTTTTTTCTAATTCTAATTGCGGCCGCTCCTCGGCAGCTAATATCAAACCGCCGAGTATATTTCTCCCATGAATAAATGCTTCAAAAAAAATTAACTGCCGTTCAGAGTCGGCATAAAGCTCTAAGCACAACATCAAGACAAACACCATAAATTTTAACCTAATTTCGCCCAAACATCGAGCTATACGATGTAAGCACCAAATTATTATTCATCATATTAATCTTCAACTTTTAGTCATATAGTATTACTCTGCCCATGATTTAAGTCATTAAAATTGAAATTTGCAAAATTTGGAAACATTTTTCAAATCTACTCTTTGTATGAATAGTTTTAATAACTATCTGGCTTTTTTTTCATACAAATACCAAAAAGAACATTATTGTTTAACAAAACGCTAAATGTTCTCTTTGTAAGAATGTAAGAATTAAGATACTTTTTGCAAAATTGTGGGAAATCATATGGCAATCCTTTAAAAACTTATGCTTTTTTAAACATCTATTTGTTTTGACATATTTAATTTTTGTACAATCCAAAAAAACTAAAAAGTACCCACAAACTGCTCAGTTTTGAAAGATTTCACTGTTTTGATTAGTACAAGCTATTTATCGAGCTATTTATCTCTTACTTAGATTTTGCTTAAAAAGAGCGATTATTTTATAATTTTTCTTCTGCCATACGCGTTTAGTTAAACATGGCATTTTCACGGCCTTCGCACTATTCACTCACAATTTTTAATAACCGACGGAAAATTTTTTACCTAACATCAACTTACTATATTAATATTGAGCTAAAATTATATGTAAAACTTTGAGAATCAGTGTATCGGTTCTAAAAATATTACATGTCACTTAATCAACACAGTTTGTTGAAATAACAAAAGACAACGTTTTTTTTGTGTAATGTTTATATTTACAAAACAAGAGGCTCTTCTCGACATTTCGTAATTAATTTCATTATTTTCATTAAGTTTATTATAACTTTTTTTACTACTTATATATATATTTTTTTTTTCATACAATTCACTATTTATTTCTAACTGCTTACCGTGTGTGACAGTTGTGGCGCCTTTTTCATCATATTTTTACACAGCAAATCGTTAATATGCAAACATATACTTTTATTTACATTAGACTGGGTCAGCTCCCACAAAAAAAAAGAAAGAGTTAGAAAAAAAATCCGATAGAATTAAGCTTTCATATTATGTTCCCCTATATTAGTGAAAAATTTTGATCTCGGGATTTCGGGATATCTTTAAAGCAGTCTTGCTGTTTCGATATGAGTAAACATTCCATAATTGCAAGTATTTAAACCTACGATGAAATAAAATCATTTCTGGTAATGAAATGTTGCTCTTCCAGCCCATAAAAATACATGCCTTGGCCTTTTTCTTTGCGTCAAAATTAAATGTCAAATTTACCCATTAACCTTAGTACTAAGTATCCATCGTTGTCTAGCGTATATACATAAATTCGTTTTAAGCTATCAGCTGCTTTTCAGGGCAAACACCTCCCTCCCCTGAGAAAACTTCGCCGGGCAGGAAATGCGAATTTTTAGCCTTCTTTGAGTGTGGGATTTTAAGAAACGAAAACAGAATTTGCTCACCTGTTTGCATTTACTGTAGCATCGAATAAGAAAAAATAAGAGGGCAGTGAAACAAAGGCGACATTTTTTGGTAGAAACGAATGCACCATTAAATTAGTGGTAAACTTATGCTGGTATTCTGTAAGCAGAATGTCACTAACGGCGACTTTTCGGAGTTTAGATTGATTTTGAGACTATTTGATATTATGTAAGCCGTCTCAAGTTTCTAGTCTCAAAATAAAGTCACTAATTTGTCAAGAAATTGAGGAAAGTATTGAACAAATGCAAAAATGAAGTAGCACTCGGTCTGCCACTTGGTCGTACGCTATATTTTGTTTAAATCTTTTAAAAATAACACTTAATTTTCATAACGAATAATACAAACAAAAATCGTTTTTATCAAATGTGCTTACGGATGAGTAGGTGCATTTATCGATTGTTGATAGCTCTAATTTTTGCACATATTTTAAATAATCGGTTCATATGAAATGCAGTAAGAAGAATTTTGAACGGTTTCAATGCTAATTTTACGATAACCATTTTCTTTAAATTTTTAAAAAGCAATAATGCTGTTGAAAAAAAATTGAAAAACTATATTGTGTGCTATCGATGACATTTTCATTGAGCTTGATTGTGCATCTCTAGCTGAGCATCCCATCAGCTGATTGTCGCTACTGATTTTCACCACTGTCTTTGGTGAAATATTTTTGGACTCTTGCTAACTGAATACCGAAAACGTCTCAAGTTACAAAAAATGTCACAAAAAATTCCCAAAAAATGTCTCTGATTGAAAGTTTCATATTTAGTGACTTGAGATGATGATGAGATTGAGCTACAGAATATCGCCATTATTCAAAAAATCACATAATATTAATACAGTTGATTCTCGAAGTTATGTTTTACAAATAAAAATGTATGTTTCGCAAATAAAAATGTAAGTACAAGGTTTTTTGAAAAAAAACTTAGTAGAGAAATTAATAAAAATATACAAAAACAAATACTGTAAACATATTTATTCTATGATGTATGTTGGAACGATATTCTTTTCATCCAGTCGGAAAACAAGAAAGCCAAAAAGAAATATTTATTCTACTTCATAAAGCAACTATAAGTAATCGTATATAACAAGTTGAATACACATAATTAACGCTTTCGAGCTTTTATTATGCAATTCTCAATTCAAATCAATTTAGACCATAGTGTAAGTAAAATGAGTTTAAGGTAATTGGAAAGCTTTCATTGTAATACAATTTTGTAATAAAACAAGTTTGTACTTTCAATTAAATATTTAATTTTTTTACGTGTTCCCAGGATTAGTACAAGCTAAGTGCGGGACCAGAAAATCAGCGATATTTCGGGATTGGTATCTTTATTATGCACAACTATTTTTTCGTGATCCAATCCAATGTACATATGAACATATATACTGCAGACAAAATAGTATATGCAAATTAAAAATGTTTGCAGCCCAATTGAAGAGCCGGATTTTGTCTTGGTGTCGACGTTAAAGTTATTCGATTTCAGAATTGAAATGCAACACGCGTTCTATAAGCTAACAAATTAAGTTATTTAATTTATTTATAAACACTGAATGTATTTTTTCAATGTTTTATGTATAAATAGAAAAGGAAGTGCACACAAATACAAATATATTCGATACATTTATTTAAAATGCAGCAGTGCAAACAGTGCACTTGTGACGAGTGAGAGTTAGTTGGTATTTAAATCATCATGGTCGACAAATTATATTCACCTCATAACTGCCAAAAACTTCCATTCCAAGAAATGTTGCTACCATTTGGCACAGACGTTAAGTGCTGGAATTTTGCATAAATTGCATAAGTTTTCCCTCTTCTCTTGAACCATTTCTGGCTTCGGCGCTGATATCTTAATTGGTGCGGAATATTTCTTAGAAATTACTAGTAGTGTTAATTCCGATTTGTTAGCGATGACGATTGTGTGAGGCAACGGAAATAATTAGCAACATTTTACGTAGATATCAAAATATTTACTATGTGAGTTGTGTAGGTAGCAATCTTCATGTAAATTGGATTTTTTTTTGAGTGTGATTCAACTGAAGTTTTTTAGTGACAAATAAAATAAAAATCTTTACAATTTATAAGTTAAGATGATGACTTTTGGAATTTGTTTTATTTGTATTTTAAAAGATAATAGTAAGGGATCAGCTAGCAATTGAGTAAGGTCTCATCCAATCACAGTTTTTCCTTTTTTTCTTTTTAACTAGCAGCAGCAAAATAATAAAAAATTTTTCATAATTTTTATTGTGCAAGATCGGCCACTGAGGGCATAATCAATTCTGTTGAACAGCAATCGTATTGATTGAATAAAACTAGACAATAAACTCATTTGGCTGCTCTGGAATTACTCGCTACAAATGACAATGTATTGTATTTTATTCATTTATGCTTTTTTGCAGTACTGAAAAAATAGGAATAGGAATCTACTGCGTAATTAAATTGATAATAGATATTAATAATATTTTAAGCTAATTTGGAAAAAATGGAGCTGATTTACTAAACAAACAAATTTTAATACTTCTATTTAATATATATAAATCGTATCGACTAAAAAGTTCCTGTTCCATTCCCAAGAGTTCGTATTTTTTTCGGTGCTATTAAAAAGTACAGGTATCGAGTACATGACGGTATCGGGGCAATACTAATTGTGATAGGTATTTGAATTACTTGAAAAGTTACCTTAGTTTAAATTGAATTTAATTTTTGAAACTTTCACAACCATTTCAATTTATATCCATTTTGTAATAATTAATTTAAATTTAATTTAAGTTTTAAACAGTTGGCGATCCTCTTCAAATACCACAAACATATTCTAAGCTAGGAATACTAAGAGTGCGTTTAATATTTTGTTTTATTTTTTTTTTGTAAAAAATATTTCAGACATTATCCTCGGCCTACCTAAACAGCATGCACGAATTCCTCGTTCTATCCGAATAACTGACATCAATTTTCATTTCAGTTAAAAAAAAAAAGTGCAAAAAACACCGACAAGGTTTATAGAATACAAGTTTACCGCCTGTCATGGAATCAACTTTGTAACACTCATAGTTTGCCGGATTTCATTAAATTGAAAACAAAAATAATAAAAAATTAATTACGTTACTGTTTTTCTTTTTTGATATTTCGTTTTAATTAGTTTTTTTATCATAACTCTATTAAGGGGCACTATTTCGAAGAAAATCTCAGTTTTTTTACAAAAAGGTTTTGTATCTACCAAGTATTTTTGTTAAGTCTTTTTTGTTTTATTCATTCGATACTTTCTTTAACTTGAAAGTTGAGCTTCAAAGTATATGCTATGTTTATTTGTAGACTTCGCAAAAGTTCTAAACATGCTCTCATACAAAAAACTTGCTTATTTCACAACTATTTAACTTTTTTAAGATTCAACATTTAAGCACATTTATTTTATACATATATGTACCTACTTGAAATATCAAAATATATGTAGGTATACATATTGTCGTAGCTGAGACAAAAAGTTTCAGATTCATATTTTAATATTTTATATCCTTGTACATAATTTACTTAAATTTTACTTTTGAAAAATGTGGCAACCCTCTTTAGTTTTTAAGTTTTTCCTATTAAAAAAAATTTCAATAAAAGCGACTTTTCTAGCTACTACATATAAACTCAAAATCAACATGAATACTGCGTAAATTTCAGAAGTGCAGTGTAGTTCTGTTCGACATTAACTAACAGCCGCAAAGTATGCTTCATATTAAATCGATCTTCAACTAAATTTACCATATTTCCGGTAAGCAAAGCATTTTATACTTCGGGGCGTTTTTTAGTGAATTACAATGCTAAAATATCTAGCAAGTTTTTTGTGTTCACTTCGTATATATCGCATGCGATATTTATTTGAACTCATGCGATCAACTGAATTTTTTTGCAGCCAAGCTGCAATTATAGCTGCTAGGTTGGGTTACATAATAAATCGCTCACAAACTATTGTAATAGTTATTTCGTCATTGTGGAGTGGACGTAACATTTGTACATGTGAATGCAAATATGTATGCATACCCCGTCAAAAAATTAGAAACACTGTAAAATTTCAGATTTTTCCACCTTTGTATTTGCGTAGTTTTACGTTGACATTTTTTATTGTCGTTTATTCTTAACAAATTCAAATTGAAGAGTTACAGTAAGCCATGAATAAATAAATTTTACTGTACCGTTACTTTTAAATGAGCACGCGCATATTGAATATTACCAAATTATTTCGTGGCAATTGCCAAAACGGTGTTAGATTAAAAAAAATTGTAGTGGCTAGTGGTAGCATTAGCAAAAATAGTGAAGAAATTAGTAAAAATAGTGGTAAAAATTAGTTTGAATAGTAGTTGAAATTAGTAGTAGCATTTATAAAGATAGTGGTAGAAATTAGAAAAAATAGTGGTAGAAATTAGTAGTACCATAAATAAAAGTGTGGCAGAAATTAGTAAAACAGTGGAAGAAATTACTAACAATAGTGGTAGAAGTTATAAAAATAGTGGAAGAAAGGAGTGAAAATAGTGGTAGAAATTAGTAGAAACAGTGGTAGAAGTTAGTAAAAATAGTGGTAGAAAGGAGTGCAAATAGTGGTAGAAATTGGTAGTAGCATTAATAAAAATAGTGGTAGCAATAGTAAAAATAGTGGTAAAGATAAGTAAATATAGTGATAAAGATAAGTAAAGCGATTCTGACGCGACATTCCTTACGCGATGTAAAAAACCACATTAGCGGCTATGGAAAAAAGTTTTAGTTCAAAAATTATGATCATTTCATTTAAAGCATTATTTTAGAGTAAACTTGCCTACTTTTGCTTACACTCGAACTAGCACACCATTTATGATCGATTTCACGCTGGTCATGAGACGTGTACGCAAAGCAATAATAAATTAACAAAAGTGCCGCGCGCTCGTACCTAAAGCTTTTCAGAAAATTCCCATTGTCACCGAGGTGTGTAAGCGCCTAGCTGTGCAGAAGTCAATGTCCGACAATGTCCAGCGGCAAAAGGAAATTAAAAAAAAAAATTAAATGTATACTAATACGAAAGGGAGGAATAAAAGGGAGAACTGAAAGGGAGTAGGTAAAGTACTTAAAGGCAAGAAAAATAATGAAAATAATTAAATGTAGAAGCAGAAAGATGGGAAAAGAGAATAATAGAAAAAATAGGGAGAAAAGGAAGGAAAAAAGAAGAGTAATATGAAAAATAATGAGAAAACAAAAATACTAAAAGGGCGAATAAAAATAATATGAAGAGAAGGATGGCAGCGAAAAAAATATAAAAGGAGACAAAGAAGACCAATTAAGGTAAGACAAAGCGGAATCTAAGGAAATATAAAATACAAGAATGAATAATACCGACGCAGGACAGAGTAAAACTTCTTTGTGGTAGTAGGAATCAATAAAAGTAGTTGTAGTAATTAGTAGTAGCATTAGTAAAAATAGTAGTAGAAAGTATTGGAAATAGTAATAGGAATTATTACAAATAGTGATAGAAGTTAGTAAAAGCAGTGGAAGAAATGAATAAAAATAGTAGTAGAAATTAGTAAAAATAATGGTGGAAATTAGTTGCAGCATCAATAAAATTAGTGGCAGGAATTAGTAGAAATAGTGGTAGAATCTATTAATACCATTAATAAAAATAGTGGTAGAAATTAGCAAAAATAGTGATAGCAATTTGTAGTGGCACTAGTAAAAATAGTGGAAGAAATTAGTAAATAAAGTGGTAGAAATTAGTGGTAACTTTAATAAAAATAGTGATCAAAATTGGTAAAAATAATAAAATTAGTGGTAGAATTATAAAAATAGGGGCACAACTAGTGGTAGCTATTAGAGGTAGTATTTATAGGAATAGTGGTAGAAATTATTTGTACCATTAATAAAAATAGTGATCGAAATTAGCAAAACTAGTGGCAGTAATTAATAGTAGCATTAGTAAAAATAGTGGTAGAAATTCGTTAAAAAGGTGTAGAAGTTAGTAGTAGCATTAATTAAAAAAGTGGTAGAAATAAGTGGTAACTTTAATAAAAATAGCGGTAGAAATTAGTAAAAATAGTGGTGGAAATTAGTATAGCATTAATAAAAAAAGTAGTGGCAGAAATTAGTAGAAATAGTGATAGTAATTAGTAGTAGTATTTGTAAAAATAGTGTTAGAAATTTGTTAAAAAAGTAGATATTAGTAGTAGTATTAATAAAAATAGTGGTAGAAATTAGTAGTGCCATTAATAAAAATTGTGGTAGAAATTAGTAAAAATAGTGGTAGAAATTAGTATAGCATTAATAAAAATAGTATCAGAAGTGAGTAAAAATAGTGGTAGTAATTAGTAGTAGCATTAGTAAAAATAGTGGTAGAAATTAGTTAAAAAAGAGGTAGAAATTAGTAGTAACTTAAATAAAAATAGCGGTCGAAATTAGAAAAAATAGTTGAAGTAATTAGTAGTAGCATTATTAAAAATAGTGGTAGAAGTCACAAAATTACAATAGTCGTTGAAATGAGTAGAAATAGTGGTAGAAATTAGTAAAGCGATTCTGACGCGACTTTCGTTAAACGCAATGCCAGAAATCAATGCCGCTGAAGAAGTTTTAGTTCAATTAAAATTTAAAAAAATCCGCAACTATAAAAACAACAAAAAAAGGGGGACTTCAATTAAGTTATTGGGAATTTACAAGTCACTATCAGTTGGCCATTGAAATGAGTACGGGCCAGCCCCGATTCAACAAACAAACATGAAGCCATGCGAATGAAAGCTTTTGCCAGCGCAACGCAACGCATCTTCATCTTCGTGGTAGTCTTCGGTTATTTCTTTACATTAATTTTTTGTTTTCAATTTTATGGTCAATGTATTTATTTTGCGTGATTTAAGTTTATTTTTTTTTAACAACCACATTTTCCTGCGGTTTACTTATGTATATATTTTTTAATGCATTTTGATTTTTTTAAATTTAAATTTATAAAGTCATCATTGTCAGCAGCAGCAGCATCACTCGTTGCAATGTTGACTGTAATTATGATAGTGTATGCAAATACGTTAAGTCTGTCTGTCTGTCTGTCCGCCTGTCTGTTTGTCTATCTGTGTGGTTGGTGTTAAGGCTCGTGCAGACGGGTATACCGAGAGAGATGGGCATTGAAATCTCCTGCTGATCATGTTCACCCCAAAACATAATACAAATAAGCGGCTTATATCGTTTATGTGCGTGTTCATATATAGTTGGCTATATAGTTGCTTACACTCTACCAGAATATACATACATACTATGTGTACATAGATATATGTAGTACAAAAATTTGTAGTTACTGCAGCATTCACGAAATTGACTCTTCCTTCATCTTCTCACTACCTACATACTTGCACAACTTTTTCGTTTGGTTAAAGGTTACATTGGTAACACAATATTTTGAGTTCGGTACTAAGTGTCAGCAATGTTATGGCAAACTACATTTTGTAAAGCTTGATAAATGGTTATTGTTGTAAATGGATATACTCACATAGGCATACACACAAACATACATACATACATATGTATGTCCAATATTGGATGACCAACAGATGTTGCAATATTCTATAAATAGTCGAAAATTTTTCATTGCAGTTTACGATCGCATTGATTTCACAAGAAATTGATAAATGAAGAGAAGACGACGTTGTTACTACAGTTTATCGATTGTTTTTATTAGCTGCGGAAATAGCAGTTCAATTTAAAATATAACAAACTTTTGCGTTTTTATGATTTTTGAAAATATCATTATATACGATTCGGAGGAAAGATGTAATGTTTAGAAGTATACAGTTGGTAAAATGATAAATGTGAGGGCATATGTAAGGGGTAATTTTTCTGAAATTTTAAAAACAAAACAAAAAGAAACAAAGTTCAGAAAAATGCATGTAACCTTTATTTGAAACGATGGTATGGTCGAAGTAAGTTAATGTTTCTATATTATTTCATCCAAATGTTGGCCGCGGCTGGGCCTCAAATGCTTCATCCTCTTAGTAAAATTTTGGCATACTCTTTCATACTTTCCAACATTTCGGCCTGTATCTTACGAATAAATGCTGCAGTGTTGGCTTCCAGTGCGACAAGACTTTGCCGCTATAGACATGACCCTAAACACCCCACCAGAGGCGTTAAATCAGGCGTTAAATCACACGATCTAGGCGGCGAATAGACAGACCCCAAACTTAAATAAACTATTAATGGAACTCCCAATAGGCCCATTTTTCGCATGCTTTGTGCATGTGGCCCCGTCTTAGTGAAACCATCAAGTCAAGCTCTTCCAGTTTGGGCGAAAATTTGGACACCCCATACACATTAACGATGCGATTCGCATCATCTGTGAAGAAATACGACCCAATCATGCCGCCGACACATAATCCACACCAAACAGTGACACTTGCTGGATGAATTGGCAGCTCTTGCAATGCTTCTGGCTGCTCTTCACTCCAAATACGGCAGTTTTGCTTGTTGACGTATCCATGCAACCAGAAATGAGCTTCTTTGCTGGACACAATTTTTCGATAAAAAAGTGGATCTTCGGTCAACTTTTCAAGAGCTCATTCATCAAAAATGTGGCATTCAGGTAGGTCGTCCGCTTTCAATTCTTGCACCAGCTGTATTTTAAAAGACTTCACACCTAAAGCTTTCCATAAAACGTTCCACATAGTGGAGTAACAGAGACCCAATTGCTCCGAATCGATAACTCACGGTCATCACTAACACTTGCCGATACAGCTGCGATATTTTCCTCAGTTTGCACACTACGTAAGCGTGTTGGTGGTTTAACGTTCAACAATGTGAATTTGGTGCGAAATTTAGTCACAATAGCCCGAATTGACGCCTCAGTAGGTCGATTAAACTGACCATAAAATGGAAGAAGCGCGCTATGAACATTCCTAAAAGAGTACGCATTTTGATAATTAAGTTCAATAATTGGCAAGCATTACTCTCGTTGTTTGTCGATTCATGGTAAAATTATAAACAAATCAGGCAAAAATGTTATTTTTATTAATACTTAATACCAACACATCTGTGGGTATTTGTTTGTAGAACATACCAGTTCTGTGCAAATTGTAATGAATGCTTAGACTATAGTGTGGTGATATTTATACGAGTAGGAGCTAACATACGAGTATAATCTGAAATGAAATTTTTTAATACCTTTTCGCTTACTTTCGCGGGGTGTTAAAACAAATTTGTAGTTTGAATAATTTTTTTCGTAATATATTCCAGGTTTTTAAATGAGCTCTTTCAAATATGATTTTGGGAAATATTGACTATAAAAAATATGGACAAGCGAGACATTGAAATGTAAAAAGAAGAATAGAAAAGGTTTTAAATTTTACAATTGCAGCTCATTATTTTTTTTTTGCTTAGAGTAGGGAAATGTTTGAAAGAAAAACTCAACATATATTTATCGACTGTTAGCAGCTTACAATAAAGAAAGGAATGAATAATGGCATTCATTCAGATATGACATATACATAGCTTATATACAAGAAGAATATCATAATAGAAATTTAAAAAAGAATTAATTGAGCTAAGTCTGCAGAAACGTTGTGTAAAATAGCTCACTTGAAAAAAATATGTATTCACTCTTACTATATGAGCAAATGGAAATTAAAAATGTTAAACCGTTTTAAAATTTTTTTGGCTCTTTGAATTATCACATTCTTCTAGTAAATGAGCGATATGTAAACTGAAAAAAAAGTATCAACTTTGAGACCAACTTCTGTGTGTCGATTGATTGTTTGCTTACCTTTCATCTTTCAGTTAATACTCTTACTAATTTAATATATTTTGGTTTTTAGTACGTTCCATAAATTAAGTTCTTCTATTTTTAATTTCCACATAGAAACAATTTTGGTCTCATGGATCATATTGTTTATATAAGTCTTTCAAAGTTAAAAAATAGTTCAGAAATAAAATTTGCAGCAACACGAGAAGAATGTCGTTAAGTTTTTAAAACACCAATATGGCAATTATACTTGGAATTGAACTATATATGGGAAAGTTTTTTTTTTTTGAGCAAAGCGAAGCGGTGTTTATATAGGCGATTTATATTAACGAGAGTAAATAAAAGGGGCATTCATTCTATCGTAAGAGTTTCCTCTAGTACCAAATAAAACTTTATTGTGTGAAGTGAACATCAAATATTATTGAAACGTTTTTACAAATATCAAGATTCAAGCGAAAATCTATTATTATTATATACAATTTCTTAAATTAAATTTATTAGTTAACGTAATGGAATTATTTCTGTAAATTTCAAACAAATTTCAAAAAGTAACTATAGATAAAATAACTAAAAATTTCAAAGGCAGTCACAACTGTTCATCAGATTTCCTTCTATAATTTTTACGGTTGTTGCTTTTTTCTATAAATTAGAATTATTAATTTTTTGGCCTGATTTAATTTAAGTATATTAACAATAATCTTCGAGCTAAAGGCCAGTTTTTTATTTGGAAAGCCATAGAATTGTTGCCATTTTCCAATACTTTTCAAATATGCAAAAACTGGACTCGAACTTAAAAGTTATTGTTGATATAAGCAAAATAATGTCAAAAAAAATTAATATATGTACTTAAAATCAAATTCGAACGAATTTCATTGTCCAGCCTCGCCAACATGTCGCGCTGCCATTATTTTGAACGCTGTTTTTGTTATGTCGAAATATAGTAAACGAATTTGCTTATTTTTTCCGATATATGTACATATATTATGTGAATTATTTTTGGCGTTTCTTTTGAAAATAGATATTTTGGCTTCCCGCTTTTCTAAAGTTTGTGTGCGATATGCCTGTAATTTTTATAAATGTATTTCCATTCCAATTATCCTAACTATTTTCTTTACCAATAAACAAAACAAAACAAAACATTTTTAGTGGAAATCTAACCCCAGTATATATAAAATACAAATACACGATTATGAAGAAGTTTTTATTTAGAAAGTCACATAAATCGTATTCGAAAGCCCAAAAAAAAAAAACAGAAACACTATCGCACAGTTTTTATCGCAAACTAAAAATTCAAAAATTCAAACCCTTATAAATAGCAAATCTACAAAGCAGAGCAATTCATTAAATAAAAGTCGGCAACAGAAACAAAAGACTTAAGCAGCAAACTCGTGGTACATTTGCCGTAAAAACGCTGCTATCTATTGTCGACGCCGCTTCGTACTGCCACTAAAATTTATGTCAGGTGTCAACCCTAAAAGTCTATATAATAAGGAAGTGAAATCACGAGATAGATATTGTTTAAATAAAATGGATTGTTTCATGCTAAAGAAGCCATCGAATGTGTGACAAGCTTGTTGAAATTATATTGATTTTCCTGGTGGGCGATGATTGCATTGATATTCAAGCGCTATTTGTTAGTTAATTTAGTAACTTTGAGTCTCAAATTTGTAGTCTCAATGAGGTTGAAAAAAACACACACACACAAAAATGTATATCCTCTGGAGTAAGTACTGGCATCTATTTCAGTAGAGCAGTAATTGTTATTGTCTCATTTACAAAATTTATGCCTGCACATGAAAACGCCAAATTGGCAAGACGCAGAGACGCTTCTTCGTTTGTTACCTTGTTACTGATTTGTGTGCGAAAGTGGTTGCGATGAGCAGCAAAACTAAGAAGAAACAAAAGAAAAAATAAAACAATATAATAATAATGCGTGCATTGTATTCGAATTGCCAAAGCGAAATTTGTTGAGGGAATTTTTGGTTTCTCAGAAAACGGATATCAAATCGATTGGCAGCAATAAATGCCTGAGTGGCTTATGCAACCAACAAAATGTGCAGCAACCTCGAAGATGCACCAATGGGAGCGATACAATGCTCATGCGATTAAATTGTTGTTATTGTATTTGTTGTTGTTTTGAAAACTTTGGCAGCATCAGCATGTTTGCCCCGTCTCCATTCGACAGACAGCGCCAATGCGGGAGGATTATTACTTAGTCGCTGATGAGTTGCAGCACTGGTTGTTGCTCTCTGTGTCAGTGTGTCGATGCAATGTTGTTGCGTTGTTTATTATTTGTACGTATATGCACATACATACATACACACTTACCTACATACATATGTATGTACAAATCTATAGTGAATGTGGCTGTCAAACGATTTTTCAGTTACTGAATGGCTAAAAGGTCATGCTGGGGCTGAAAGTGCTTTACAGCTTTCAGAAAATAACAAATATATATTTTTTTTTATTATGATCGTAGTATGTAATAAACTATGCTTTTTATGTTGTTGTTTTTGTTTTTGTTTTTATTTTAACTGCCAAATGGGTGGGAAAGATTTTGTGTTGTATTTTTGGTTTTTGGTTGAATTTTACGATTCATTTTTAAAATCGATTTTCTTATGCTTGTTGTGATGAAGTGACTTTTATTAGTTTTATGTAAAATTTGTAATAAGATAATTAATTTTATGACAAATATGATAATAACTCTGATGGGCTATATATTTTCGTGAGATTTTTTCCACGCGATATATCAGCTGAGGAAAAGGCTTGATTCCGAATTTCAATCCAAGATGGTACTCTACCTCTCTGAGTCTGATACTTAGACGTATCTTTATATTAGGTATATTTTTGATTCAGTTAATTTTTTATTCTACTGACTTCGTACGTTTCGTTCACAATGGCACACCACGGAATGTTTTATTCCCAATGCCATACTATAAAATAGTTTTATGTTTTCAATTATATTTAACCAAACTTCACTTGTTAAGAAAGCGAATTAAACATTTCCTTGAAAAATAATTTGGCCACATAATAATGCACCTAAAATTGGACGAATGTACTTTCATGCTAAAAAAGGACCGCAAAAAGTACAATTATACCTATTTTTCCATCACTCGTTTTTAAAGAATCGATGAAAGTGGAAGTTTAGTTATAGAGAAGACAATGAGTGGCGTCATGTTGAATATGGCTTGGGTGTAGATAAATAAATGTAGTGAATTAAAGTTTTCGTTCTGAATGTAAATATGATTGTGTTGAATTTTGTTGTTTTATTATAGATAAAGAAACTGCTTATATTTTATTGGTGTTCACTTGTCTCAAAATGGCTTATATTCAACGACAAAAAGTAGTTTCGAAACTTACCTACCATAGGTACTCCATGGCCCAGTGTATTAGAGTAATTTAGTGTTACTCTGATGTAATACAAAGCTGGAATATATGGTCTTGCCTTAGGGCATCCCAATGTTAATTGGTCCACTTTTACTTCAAGCATTTGGGTTACATGTGGTGCTTTTTCTCTTATGGAATACTCTTTACATGCTTGCATGGAGTGAACGCCAGTTTTCACAAGGATTTGCAAAATAAAAAAATTCTTCTTTGTGGTAGTAGAAATGAATAAAAGTAATCGTAGTAATTACATGTAGCATTAAGAAAAATAATGGTGGAAATTATTAGTACAATTAGTAAAAATTAGTAGCAGTAACGTGTAGTAGCATTAATCAAAATAGTGGTAGAAATTTGTAAAAATATTGGTAGGAATAAGTATAAGTATTGTTTGAAATTAGTTTTAGAAATTAATAATATAGTGGAAGAAATGAGTAAAAATACTGATAGAAACTAGTAAAATTAGTAGACGAAAATATTAAAAAAAAGTGGTAGAAATTAATAGTATTCTTAATAAAAATAGTGGTAAAAATTAGCAGAAATATCGGTAGTAATTAGTAGTAGCAATAGCAGTAGAAATACTGGAAGAAATTGTTAAAAACAGTGGTAGAAATTTTGGAAAAATAGTGGTAGATATTAATAGTAGTAGCATTAACAAAAATAGTGGTAGACATAAGAAAACATAGTGGTAGAAATTAGAAGAAATAGTGGTAAATATTAGTAAAAACAGTGGAAAAATAAGTAAAAAATAGTGGTAGAAATTAGTAAAAATAGTGGTAGAAATTAATAGAAATAGTGGAAGTAATTAGTAATAGCAGTTGTAAAAATGCGGTGGAAATTAGTAAAATTAGTGATAGAAATTAGTAAAGCAATTCTGACGCGACTTTTGTTACTCGATGTAAAAAATCACAACCGCTAAAGAAGTTTTACTTCAAAAAATCTAAGTACCAGCATATACAAAATGTAGCCAAACTGGCAAATCAATAAACTTATTAAAATACATTCAGATTTGTATGGTGTCTGACAAATTTAGCTACCGCACCGCTAGCACATTTTAATTATCCAGCGATTTCTGTCGCTTGCCGTCTACAAAGAACACGAATAGTGCAAAGCAACTAGAGCAACAACTTACTTAGTAAATGCCAATAGTGGCATTTCGGTTTTTAATATTCATTAGTAAAAAATAAATGAAGAAAATATGGCATGCACGCCATATTCGGAGCGTACGAACTATTTTAGGTAGCAAATGCGCTACTTTTCGGGGGCAAACCATGTAAGTATTTGTAGATATATTGATTACATATGTAAAAGCGTATAACATACGATTTGAAATTCGATTTCATTGCAATTGTGTACATACTATGTACATATAACAAAAAAAACTTAGTAATGTTTGAAGCATTTTGCTTATAAAGTAAAAGTGAAAATTCTTATTTACTGTACTGTGACCATAATTCGAATTCCAATAAATAGGCAGACACACACAATGAGCGGCTAATACTTAGTTAATTTAAGTATAGGTTTATAGCTAAAAAAAATGTTTGAACATAACTATTTTCAAATACATTGCCAATTGAGCGCGGTCACTTCGCGGTTTTGAACCAACACGGTATTATCTTAATCATTGTAATTAAGTGTGGATTTTGGGCGCGTATCAATGTTGGCGACATTTTGAAGCGGGCGAAACATAAACGTAGAATGTGGCATGAAGTTGCTGCAAATAGGTAACTGAACTTAGTAATTCAATGCAACAATTTGTAATCTACTCTTTACTCGTACTGGTCGCTGGTGGTTGACTTTTAGTAAGGCCGTTCGTTGTATGGTTATTGCAAAATTTTCTAACTAAAATGTAGTATTAGAATGCAAAAGAAATAAAAATGTGAACAGCCGATTATGCCTAGCGTAGGTATTATGCGGAATATTGAAACCATTCTCTTTTTTTATATACACTAAATTTTTACCACACGTTGCAACAATTTAATAAGTTATACTATACGAATAACGAATGTTTCCAGCTAATTCCTATATATCAAAAATTCGCTTCAAAAGTGATAACGAATGTTTCCACCGTGCCTTTAAAGCCTTCTTCAGTCTCCTGCAAATTATTTATTGTGTATACTAGTTGGCGCACCTTGTTCATCTTGTTTCTGGGGTTCAAACAGGCCCCTCACCCATTTCTGAAACCAACTTGCTTCATTTACTATATGTATACGTAAATATACTACCTCCTCTCTCTAATTCAAGTAACTCACCACAAATCAAAAAATAAAATAATATTAGTATTACTTTCAAATACAGACAATTTTGTTCTAGCGTTGTTCACCACACTGAATTCAGTGGACGCGTTTTATTTTAACCGACTTGCAAAATAGCGCCCAGTTCGAATGGAATTTCCTTTAGTTGCAAAAGCAACCCTGTTAGCATCTTTTATTAAAGAAGCGATTTGTTTAGTGCTATTTAAGAACGGAAAAGAGGTGTGCTGGAAAATTTTTCGTTGATCTGATTATATATTTAAAAACACTATGAAAATAAAAACCAATTAGGTTTTAAACTGAAATCTCCCACGTATTTGCTTACGGCTCATTCACAATAACGCAGTTTTTCTCACTTCCCAATACTACATCTCAGGTCGGATATCATTTATCCGGGTTGGCTCTACTCGTATATTTTTCCGAGTTAGTGTTGTTGCTTTACATGCAATTCATTATCATACATAGTGTTCTTTTGCTACTTGGTTACAAAGAAACGGGCCTACTTACTATACAAAAATATCCTTGATGGAATTGCCACCTAATTCTGAATGAAAAGTGTAGAAGTAAAAATAGAGCTGCATGCAATCTCAGAATAAGGATTTGAAACGATAAGTTTTTGAAAAATTGTATTTAAAAACATCTTTGGTGGCGTTGCCATCTATGGCAAAGTACTTTAGAATGAGGATGCCAAGTACTGCATTTAAGAAAGCTTTAATTATGAATATGTTTTTGCGGCGTTGCCACTTAATTTTTAGTTCTACAAGTTTAGTAATAATATAAATTTTTATGACATTGCAAAAATATGACAATGCTTAATTATAAAATATAAAATAGTTACAATATTTCGAGGTATGAGGGTTTGAATTCAATAATAAGATATGGCTGTGAAAAGTAATGAAAAAGTTTTCGACAGAAATTATTCTTATACGGCGTTTTCACTTAACTGGTAATTGTTACTGAGTTTTAAGACAAGGCTTGCAAAAGCAAATATGTTGGTATATTTAGTAAAATTTTACATAGCAACACTAAAAGAAACTGGATTGAAGAAACACAGCTATCAAAAGAAAGAAAATGGAATGAAATGACACTTAAGACATTTTTGCTACTTTTGGAGCAGAAAATATTTCATTTTATGTAGATTTTTGTTTATTGCGAAGATACCTTTACTCAATTGAAATATCACAATTTGAAGAAAAAATTCCATCAAAATAAAAGGTTTCTTATACTCTTTTGATTTTTTGTTTCAGTACATTTCATAAGTATAATAGATATTTAAATATAGACAACATATGTTAAACAATTTTTACCACTTATGGTTTTTATTTCATTTAAAGTTTTTGTTTAAATATATCATGTTCATTCTTCATTGCAACCCATTTAGTTCTAAGTTTCAAACTTTGTACAAATGTGAAACAAATCAGCAAATCGTATCTCAAATATTAAAATTTGCAATAAGAGTTTTGGAGAAAAACTTCAACTTCTGTTCAATAAAATGAAAGTTTCAAGTGACCACAAATGACTATTGAGTTTTCTGACGCTCTTTCGCAAATTCTGCCGTTATAAGTAACTAACACTTGCGTCATGATAAATGTTTTATCGTGAACTATAGAGGTAAACCTCAGTAGACAGATTGAAGCCAGTCTATATCACAGATGAGGACTTATAGGTTTAGGACACAACCTTCTCTCTATCATCGATGACTCAACAAAATTTAACAGTGCCATTCTAAGATTAAATATTTAAAAAAAAATCCGAACTTCATTGTAATATCAGATTTAATTATTTTTCGAAACTTGTTTAGTTGTAATCAATTTATTTTTTATACCGAAATCATTGTAACTAGCATAACTTGTTTTCTCAAACAAGAGACTCGCGTCTCAACAAATATAGGTAAGAGTATTTGAAAATTTAGCCTCGTAGTGAGCTAACAGCCTAACTACGCACTCAATTGCAGTGTAACCCATCATAATCTGCGCTACTTTGTAGCTTTGATTTTTTATTCTTTTATTTTCGCTCCTTATTTCCATCAGCACTCCCCCTGGTTATATTAAGTACTAATTTATTACTAACTAATTATTGCTTTACAATTTAAATAGTTAATAAAATTATTAATCAACGTAGTCTGGATTTTATTTAGGTAGCGGTTAGAAACTTACCGCTACATATATACCAAATATTGTAAAATGCATCGAGTATTTAAACATCGGTTTAACAAAATCAAAAAGTCTTAGTTTCGGACAATCCTAAATAGATATCATAGATAACAAGTAAAGAAGCGCTACCTTCGGCTTTGCCGAAGCCTTCATACCATTTATGACTATATAAAAATTTATCTTAAACCAGTGCATTGTTAGCGTAAAAAATATTAAATTTTAAAACATTATTTTTTGTCATACAAAATGAAATGCACTAAAATAAAGTGAAGTAACTATAATAAAATAGATTGTATTTTTCTAGAAAAATTAAAAGATTAAGACACATATGGAGATGTAATGATAGTACTGAAAAATATCCCTTCATGGTAACTCTAGAAGGCTTAATATGTTTTTGCGTTTATATTGTCTGCAGGAAAACTCGTCAATAACCAATCAATAAATCCCAGTATGATGCTTTGTAGCAGGGAAATTTTCTAGCAATGTATTGTATTTAGCTCAAATTGGTTCAATCGCATTGCAAGGAATGCTTTAAATGTTAAAGTGTCCAACCAGAACCTATTCTTGATGATTTTCTCAGAACACCTGGTGAGATTTTATTAGTGAATGACCTACAAAATTTCATAGGTTTTACTGTCTAAATATAGCAGTTTTAAGGCAAAGCCTCATATCTGAATAATCAGTTGTATGCGAGCCATACGTTATAGAAACCCGATCCTGATAATTTTCATTGTGTACTTTGTTTTAATTTAAAGTGAAAGGAAATGATTAACACGTTATAGAAATACTTCTACTAACTAATTTTCATTTCGATATCCTGAAAACTAAGGGACTAAGTAGTATACGTTCAAAACGACAAACCGACAGACGGACAGACAGACTGCCATAGCTATATCGAATCAGCTCGTGGTCCTAATCACTGTATTATACTTGAGTATGGGTCTATCTCTTCTTCATCTTATACTTATAAACATCGGATCAAAGTTATAATACAATTTCATTGTCATAAAAGTTATAAAAAGCGTTCAAAGGTAAACCTTTAGGGATGCCTTTTGCCAAATTAATATATAGATTTGTTTCGAGCTGACATAGAAAATTTGTTATTGGAGGGAATAATTATTTTTTCGCTATTAAAATATATTTTTATTTTCAACTTCGAGTCATTATCCTTCATATTAAATATCAGTGTGAAAATCAGCAAGCAAATATAAATCTTTTCTCACTTTAAATTCAGAACGAAACTACTGTCGACAATGCTGCCGCTGGCTAAATGCTGCACGCCCAGTTGGTGTTAAAGAGCTGAGGCTGATGATTGTACGCCGTCCGTCAAGTGATGTCAAACTTCGAGCCGCGATTTAACTTCATGTTCTGCGGGCGTTTGGTGTCTAGTGTGGCATGTTGTTAACTAAACTCACATTACTATTAAATTTGAACGCCTTTTGCTTAACCAACTGCCCATTACTTCAAATAAAATTTAAAAAAAAAAAACAATTTTTTTTTACTCACACATATTGCATTTATACTCCAAGTATACACATTGTATACATTCAACAATTGCAGAACTAGGTAGGTATTCTTTTAATTCTACGCCATTACGGATGCCTGAAAGGCCTACATAATTCGCCCCCACCCCCGTGCCCCCCTCCGGCAGTCAAATCATACAATTCATTCACCCCGTGCTACGAGTACACCCATGCAATTTTGCTCACTGCCGCTGAGTTTGTCTGTATTACCTTTGTATTTGGATTATTTTTTTTTTTTAGTTTTTGTTTTGCAGCCACCACAAGTTTTACATACTTAAAGCAGTATCTTAGTTTTTAGTGCAGTAGTTTTTGGTTGTAAATGCAGTTATTGTTTTATTGCCTCTACATGTTACACGCCGAAAGTATTGTGTGTCTACTGCTACCACAGAAATGCTTGCCGTTTCTTACCTGCTGTTGGCTATGCATCGCTCTTTGCTCTTCGCTCTTCGCTGGTTGTTTGATTGTTGGCTTAAATTACCAATTCGAAAGTAGGTCACTTTGTTTTTAAACTAAGCTTTGTTTTTACATGCATCTAATTTTGATATTATTTCTATTTTTCACAAGAATTAAATTCACTTAAATTTTTGCTATTAAGTTCAACTATTTAAAGCCGCATTAAGTTAAAGACGGTGTTAAGGCGTAAACACTCGAATTGCAGATCATATATCATTATCATAATATTTGTAACGGATGTGGTTGTTCCCGCTATTTTTGTGGCAGGGTAAGACTATTGAATTAATTATAAATTACAAAAAAAATATTTATTAATTAAATACTAGAATAATACAGTCAAATAAAGTATGCTATAATAAAACAATTTATTATAATATAACGCAATAATTGTATTTAATTTCATTACATTTACTCAAACAGTCAATGAATATTTCGGAATATTCTCACTGACCCTGCACTATGACCATTATCTAAAAATAAAGTTTATTCTACAAAAACCGTATAAATACAATTCACAAACTTTGTGCAGATTTCAATAAAATCCAACAAATTTTATTCAAAATTTCCAGCTTACAATGGTATTCACTTAATGGGTGCAGAACACGGAGTCTGCAGAGCTTTTCCAAACCGGGACACCTCCCCATCGGTCACGTGGAGCCCTGTATAATGACTTATGTAGAAACTGTGTGAATGAGGAAGAGGTAGAGTTCATTTAGCACTTCCTGTTTGAGTGTCCTGCGCTACGAGAAATGTGCCTCTGGTTTCTGGAGGACCATTTCTCCGAAGACCTGAACGACTAAAGTGCGGCCACACTGATGGAGCTGTTGGTATTTGAGAGCGGGATGGTTGATCCCTATAGCCACCGAGTGAGAGCAGCCCGCTAGCCTTACCTAACTTAATCCACATATGTTGAAATTGAACTTTTTAAAGTAGACGAACTTCTAAAAAGTTCCAATGAACGTTTAGCCTTATAAAAAAATATACCTATTATCATTACTAAAGCTAGGAACGTAATCAAAGAGGCGTGAACATGCAACAAATTCATCGATCAAAGTTTAAAGAGCTGAAAAAAAATTAAAAATTTTATGTAGTGTCGAAAAACTCTCCCTTGGCTGCTTTGCTGAATTGAAATTGTAAGTAATACTGTCGTAAGTTTCATCCGATGAGTTAACTCAATAATCCTACGGTGTGATACCTCATGTGTTAAGACACCTAAATGTTTGAATCTGGTGGTGAATATTTATGTCCCTTTTATAATAAAAATTTCCAGTAAATAAGTTACCAAAAAAGCAAGAATCTAGGATCTAGATGTATATACTTATAAAAAGTGTTATATTTGAGCATCGGACCAGCAGAATTCTGGTAAGGTAGTTATTTTTGTATAAATATGATTATAATTAGTAACGCTAACATCCGTAATTCACATGAGTAGCATAAATACTAAAATACTAAAAGTAAAATACTAAATATTTTAAAGTCAAAGCTACAAAAATAATTGTGTGAAAAATATAATAATTTTTAAGAGGGATATAAACAACGTAAATCAAATATGTACATAGATGCGTACATACATACAAACATCTGTAAGCTATTTTTGTCTACCTTTTCGCAAATAAATAAACGAAATATTAATTGCAATCCCGTAATATATGTACATATATAAATATGTATGTGGATATGTACTGACATATTCATCAAATGGAGCAAGTATTAGTTCTTCAAATACCCCAACTATTATTTTTACTAGGGCTGCTACTAGTAATTACTACTATTTTTTTTACAAATTTCTACTACTATTTTTACTAATGCTACTGTTAATTACTATTACTAATTTTCCTAATATCTACTACTAGTTATTTTACTAATATCTACTATTTTTAACTAAAGTCTACTACTATTTTTACGAATTTCAACTACTGTTTTTACGAATTGCTACTTCCATTTTTACTAATGCTACAATTAATTACTACTAATCGTTTTACTAATTTCTACTACTATTTTCACTCGTCCTAAAACTGAAAAGGATGTATTATAAAACTTTCTCCCATATTTAACTTTTTTTTTTACATAATTTTCAGTGAGATGAAAACTTTTATAGACATTTCAAATATTTTTTTTTGCAGACAGTAAACATAAATATGTTTCATATTTTCATGAAAGTGTTCTAAAGCCAACCCTCTTATCTGAACAATTAGTTGCATGATACCTATACGTTATAGCAACCCGATATTGATGATATTCAATGTAATTTACTTTTTCATTGTAAAAACAGTTAAAACTGACAGAAGAAATCAAAGCAGCTATTTCGGAGATCCCCTCATCAGATTTCTTTCTAGACTTTGTTCTGTGTTGAACACACGACTTTCGGAAAGCTACCACCTGTGCCAAGCTAATCCGCATAAACTGTTATTGCTTTTTACACTGTTGGGCATTGTGGTGATCTCCGAAATAGCAGCTATGATTTCTGACGCCTTTTTCCAGTACTTTCTAATATAAAATTGGTCTTGAACTCAAGAATTATTAGAAATATACATATCTAAATAAAATCATGCCAAAAATAATATCTGTATAAAGTAGTTTACATTAATTTAATTTGTAAAAAAACATACATCTTATGCAGCCAACTCATGCCTTGATCGACTTGCTTTTTCTTTTGGGCTTTGCAACTGTCACACTTCCAAGATAGATGTCGCTGAGGCGCAATAGCTATCGAACTGATATGACAACTTCCACTAAATACCAGTTTTTGAACTAGAATTAATCAGTTGACCAGTTTGACTTTTCACTACATGGTATCTACTCATTGAACGCATACATATGTAAATGTATTTGTGCATTTATGAATGTAAAGTGTAAAATGTGCTTGCCCGTTTTTATTGTGCTCGTATCGGGGCTAGCGTGCACAAGGTTAACTCCTTTCCTTTTCATTCAGACTGCCCAGTTCGAGTTGAGCCAACAGCAGCTAATGAAGCCATGTTACAATAAAGTAGCTGTAAGCAAATCTATCAGGCAAATAACTAATCGGTCAGGCAGTGGAGAGTCAGTTACAACAAATACATATAAACACGCATACATGTACACATGCATGTGTGTATGTGTATGTTTGTATATGTGTATTCGCAGTATATTGTATGAGTAACTTGCTCACAAAAAACTTACATACTTATTAACCCAGACGGAAGAGTATGAATATGTACATATGTATGTTGAAAGAGGGAATGTAAAGAGGAAATTGTTCATTAAAAAAAAAATCACTGCACACCATAAACAAAAAAAAAAGTGTAACTTTGTAAGCAACTAAGTATATAATATATGTATAATGTATCGGGCATTCGTTAGTGTTTAGAAAATGGTTTGACTTGGGTTACAAATGATTGGATGTTATTGACCAATAAATAAACGAAAGCATAATATAAAGTAGTGCATACCTTTATTTGGGGCTAATGAGTAAAACAAAGTTTGGTATTTTTAGTTTGCGTGCATTTGAATTTTTTGCATTAGAAGAGAAAATACTTGCAATCAAGTGCCATAATTCAAATTGTGGGCAACTTTACTTTAGAAGCTTTGTTTAAGTTTAATGCTACCTGGATAAATCAGTTGTTGCCCTATGGCTGACCACTGTCTGCGGTAAAAGTCAACCACTGCGATTTTCGCTCTTATGCTGCTCATAACTTAAAATGGTTTAAATATTTTTGAAATATGCCAACAGCTATGCCCGTTGACTCTAGAGCCATTCAAGGACGTGGGCAAGGAGGTGGTTCACTGCCCAATCTACAAAAAGCCTGATCCTGCAGTCTGCACACTATCATGTGATCTGTCTCCCTAATATTTCAAATAAAATTCTGTGTAATGTATTGTACTCTGTTTGAGAATGAAGCTCTCCGTCAACGAACCGTTTGAAACTTATCAGTATGGTTTTAGACCTACGAAGTCTACAATCGGCCAGATCTTAACGACAGGCTAAATATTGAAAAATACCCGTGATAAGACGATCGACACATCCCATATATTTTTGTTGACTTTAAATCTGCTTTCGACAGCATGAGAAGGAGTTGCTAACTTGATGCGATGTCTGAATTTGATATCCCAGCAAACACCACCAGCTCCGTGGATTTGGGTAGGATCTTGCCGAGCCGTTTGATACTAAACAAGGTTTCAGGTAGGGTGAATCCCTGTCTTTAGACTTCTTCAACATTATGTTGGAAAAGATAATTTGAGCTGTAGACTTAAACTGGTTCCGCCGTCGCCATCGGTCTCAACAGTCGCGCCAATAGAAAAAATTTAAGCAGTACTGATTCGACAAGTTTTTGAAATCGATATGTCTTCAAATTTCGGACGCACTCTGCCTTTGTATGCAGTGAAATATTTAATACCCAATGAGTAACTCTATAGCTTAAAATAACAAGAGTCATTTTGTAATTGCCACGTTTTATATCCGAATGAATAAGTAGCTCATGTCCTATCAGAAAAATATGGAAAGTAACAATTAGTCAAAGAACTTACTTACTCCCGAAAATATCTACTATATAAATTCAATAAGCAAATCTTTAAAATGGTCACAAGATTTATTACTGGGTATTCGACAGTAATTTGTATACCAGACAACTTGGATCGTAAATACAGGTTTTCAAAATACCCTGCTTGCTCATCGAGGAGTTACTTTTTAAACAATTTATGAATTTTGTACCGCAGCGAGAATAATGATCCTGTGACCTAATAAATAATTTCTATCACTACTTTTTCTCATTTCCACCACTATTTTCACTAATTCTACCACTATTTTTACTAATGCTCCTATTAGTTACTACACTATTTATACTAATACTACTAATTTCAACCATTATTTTTACTTATTTCTACCACTATTTTTATTATTGTTACTACTAATTTTTACCACTATTTTTTAATAATTTCTTCCACTATTTTACTAATTTCTACCACAGATTTTACTAATTTCTTCAACTTCTTTACTAATTTGTACCACTATTTCTAGTAATGGTACAACTAATTTCAACCACTATCATTACTTATTTCTACCACTATTTTTATTAAGGTCTTCCACTATTTTACTAATTTCAACCATTATCGTTACTTATTTCTACCACTATTTTTACTAAGGTCTTTCACTATTTTACTAATTCCTACCACAATTTTTACTAAGGTCTTCCACTATTTTTACTTATTTCTACCACTATTTTGATTAATGCTACCATTAATTTCTACCACCATTTTTACTAATGGTACTGTTAATCTCAACCACTATTTTTACCTATTTCTATTACTATTTTTATAAATGCTACTATTTTTGTTAATGGTACTACTAATTTCTACCACTATTTTTACTAATTGTACTTCTAATTTTTATAACTAGTTTTACTTATTTCTATCACTATTTTTATTAATGCTACTACAATTTTTTTTTCCAATATTTTTGATAATTTTTACCACTATTTTTACTAATTTCTACCACTACCTTTACTAATTGTAGTAATAATTTTTGCCCCTATTTTTACTACGCGCCTCTTTAAGTGCAAACATACCTTATTTTCTGCCATTTGCCGTTTCAACTCGAGCAAATTTATTGCCGGCAAATTAATGCATTTTTAGTATTACATATTATAATTGTTCCTATTGTTTTTCAACACAACTCAGTCCAAACAATTCATGGTATACGCGCGTCCATTTCTTAAGTTGGAAGTTTGTTGTAAGCGCGAAGAGAATGCAAATTTCTTGGGTTTTTGTTTGTTTGTACAAACAGTATTGAGCATTGAATGTTGTAATTATGTAGTTGAGTTTGTACATTGTATTTCTTTCTGCACGTCGGAGCTGTGTTGAAAAGTGTTTAAAGTTGTTTGTTGTAGGATTGCTCTGGGTTTTATTAGCTTCGTTTGTTGTGATTTGCCCAAAGTAGTTGTAATGCGCAATAAAATTTCAATTACGTATACGCCTGTGTGTACGAAACTATATTGATCAAATGATAATTTAGGTAATGCCGATTTGACTATTTATTGAAAGGCAGTGCATACTAAGTTTGAAAGTGGTTGTGTTGGATTGGCATGCAAAATTAAATACGAGTAGCGTAAAACAATTTAAGTAAAATCGAACTGTTTCACAGTAAAGAGGAGGCGTGGTCTATACTCTATCTCTCTCTCTCTCTCTCTCTCTCTCTCTCTCTCTCTCCCTTAAGGGATTATATACTTCATTGTTGAAGCAAGTGTAACTGAGATTACAATTTTTCAAACCTTTTTCGGCGTAGTATCAACAAACAGGTCCACTTTGAATAAAAAGATTTTGATCTGGAACTCTTCATTCAATTTTTTCGTTTGGCGATAGAATGCGAACAATTAGTTATAAAAATTGGTTAGAAAGAATACAATGTACTACCAATGCTGCAATCATATGTTGTGCTCCTGGAGTTCACGGAGGCAAGGATACAGCCATTCATCCCAGTATGAACATTAAGATGATTCAAAAAGACGTGGGAAAAACTGAAGTTGGAATTTTTCCCTCTGAGCCCTTGCAAATTATAATGTCACAAATTTTCATTAATTCTTTCATTCTTTCTAATTTCCGTTACTTTCCAAAAAATTAAATACAAATTTAACAAATCTACTTCAAAATTTCAAACTTAAAAAAAATTAGAAAATTTTCGAGTACCCAGTTTTGAAGCGCATTCAATTTAAACTCAATAAATTCATCTTTGAAACGCCCAAAAACTGCTATAGCTTTTTGACGATATGTTTGCCACATTTTTTTTCAGTATACCGAATAAATAAAAGTTATGTTTTCAATTTTTTTGTAATTTTTTTTTAGCTTCAAACAGTGTTTGAAAATTGGGATTACATAGATTTTGTTCGATAAAAAATGTATGTAAATTGAAAATTGACGGGAATTAAGTAAAAGAAAATTAAATTAGTGAAAATTTGTCAATATATTTTGTAACGGAGTGCATAACGACAAAATATTTTTTTTTACTTCGAAGTCGAGGTCGCTCAAAGGTTAATATTAAAATCTATATATGTATACATATATATAGTATATAGTACAAAATATTTGTTGACACTTCTTTCTGCCTGCCTTCAAATATTTTTTGATAAAAGCATAAATGAAAAAGTGTCCCCTTTAGGCCACACGGTGGGTAAGGGTTAATATGTTTTTATTGCCAAAAATTTGGATATGTCAGTCAATAAAAAAAAATCCTTTTTTTTAAATACAACTACTTGGTATATCTGTTTATCTGTTTACCTAGAAATAGAAGGAGTAAAGCCTTATGATCTCCGGAGGTCCAGTTTAGAGCTCCGGAAGGGAGACTGAGGCTCTTGGAATTAGGACCGCTTTATAGTCTCACGTTTACTGCCGCAGAAGTTCATTTCAGTAAAGTATTATTACACTTAATTTATCAGTCAATTTGTATTGTCATATTTCAATTAACTTATTACTTTTTTAAAGAAATGGCAACCCTATTAAAATACTTTTCAAAGCTTTCTTGAACAACTTTTGTTTGAAACAGATAGTGTAATATTTCTTTCCTTTTGTTAACTTAATTTGTCCAACGAGTGGCGACCTTCTTCGAAACAATATTTGTTTGTAAGCCTCTTTCTTCTAATACCCATAGCGCAATATTTCGGCTAATTTATTAATTTTATTTAGATTTTAAACAGCTTGACACCCATATTGCAAAATTTTATTTAACTTATTTATTTTCTTTTCATTTTGTTTTTAAAAGAGGTTGCAAATTACTTTCAAAAATATTCTTTATGTTAAAAAAGCTATCAACTATTTATATCCATTCAAAATTGATTAAAATTACTACAGCCATGTCGGCTAGAAAAATGGCGTTAAACGTTCAACGAAATCATCTCCGAAGCTCTGTAGAAGATGCACTTCAAAAACCTATCGAACATAACGGCAATTTTCTGCTGGTCCATTTGTTTGACAGAATTACCATGGTTGCTTCGTAGTTTTAATTAGTTGTTGCTCGAAGTATTGATGTTAAATATTGAGGACTCTCTAGAACAAGAAGTACAATACAGAAAATCTTTTGTTTGCAGTAATTTGTTTAATCGCCTGACTTATAAACGTTGTTCACTCGCCATGGGCTGGCAATATAATGGAAAATAATCTAACTAAGCAATGTCACTTTAATTTCCATTTCATCCATCGAATCCTAATTAGTTCACAACACTTGCGTCATCTTCAATAAAAATTCAACTTTGAATTCATATGAAGTGTGTTTGTATGTAAATATATGAATTTGAAATTCATACCAACCTTTTACTTTTACAAATATTTAAAATACATACCTGTTGCTATGCATTTGATCCGTTATTAAACAGCTAATCAAGAATTTGTTGGATGTAATGAAATTTTTGTACGTGCAAAGAAAAATTGACAAACTGGTTCGATTGCTTTTGAAAAATGTTGCACCGAGTTGTTAGAGTTGTTAGTTGTTAGTGCATATTAAAAAAGAAAAAATAAAAATAAAAATTAATAAATTAAAAATATTGTGACCTGTTTTGGCTTCGTTCTGGTTTGGTTTCATCACCAACAACACCGTTAATTGAGTTCTCTGAAATTCATTAAAATTTTTATTAGCAAATTTTCGATAGAGAGTAATAAATGACTGTTGAAATGCGGCTCTTGTATTTTTTTAGATTAATTATAAACATTTTTTTTCTATTGTTTTTTCCTATACTTGCGAACATCTTGTTTTTAAAATGTTTGCTTTAAATGTGAATGGAGATATACGTTTCGATCTAAATACAGAATAAATAAATTTAATGGAAGCCATAAAGTTGCTTTTTTATTAGGGTTTTATTTTTACTGAACATTCACTTAGGTTTGGTAGGTGACACTTGCAGTAAATCGCTTCTAAAATCTTGAGATGGCGATTTGCAAAATATCATTAATTGCAAGATTTTAAAACCCGCCTCATTTTAAAGGACATTGTTTCAATAATTACGTGACCATTTTTTTATTTCAAAATATGCTGCAAGGAAATACAATGTGGCTCAAAACAAATGCCCTATTGGAGATTGGAATAACTTTTGCGAATTTCGTTGAATGCCAGTTCGTTTATGTTATTTGTTAAAAGAACATAAGTAGTATTTGTAGTATTTGTAAGAGAATACCATGGAATTATCTAATCTCCCAAGCCGTTTCGTAAATGATATCCACATTTAATATACCCAGACTACTTTCCCCTGGTTTTGGAAGGCACAGCTTTCAGCCGTCAAGGAGTTCAGCTCCATTTTCTAGACTTTTTAAAATATCGCTCTTTGAAGCTAATGCTTTGCAATACAAAAATTCCAAGAAATGGTGAAACTGGACTAGATTTATGGCGTAAAAGCATTGAAAATTCGACTCATCAGAATATTGTCGTTATTCAAATGATTTAATTTTTATCTATAATATAAAAAATTCGCTCCGAATTACTGTTGTCTTAAAAGTTTCGATAGACGTCTAAATTTTTAAAACAATGGCAAGGAAACTGCAAAAAAATGGTAATAAAAAAATTTTTAAATATAAAATTAGTAAATATAAGCACAATAAAATAACTACCATACAATTAAATCATTGTTCCAAAAAATTAATATATCCATTTTTAGTATAGCAGAAATACTATTATTGGCGATAGACCAAGACTACGCAAATGTTTGTATGATTAAATTGGAAATCGCTAACAAAGAATAGTAATAAACAATAAAATTGGAATATGAAATCATTTTTATAGGGTATGTGAACCAAAACTTATATTTTACGAAAACGTCTGCTTAAAAATTGTCTAACGAAGAGGTGAATATAAAAATTTGACAGTTATTTTTGGTGCATGCTCGACAAATTAACTGACCTAGAAAAAACTACATCAGTTATTTATTCTTTTGGTAGCATGCCATCATTTGGTGTATATTTGTTAGAAAGTCTGTACTTTAGGTTAACATTTTTATATATACACTCTATGAATAACAGTAGTTGAGATTTCTAGTTTCTATTTTCTAAATATTAATAAAAAGATTAAATAACGGGCCACTGATTAAACCATTTTACCTCTGTATTAAAAATGTTATCGCACTAATTTATTTTAAAAGAAAACTGTACTAAACTTAAATCATTCACTTATATTAAATACTGTATTTTAAGATGTGGTGGTTTATGAAAAAACAGCGCCATTTTATATTGGTCTAATTAATTGACGCTATACTTTACCGCCTACGCGATTTTGTTTGATTTCAACATAGGACGTTAGGCGTTCCCAAGTTGGGTTAGGCTAAGCGGCAGTCCCTCATATCTCATTTTAATACCGCATTGGGGTTGTTGAACAAAGATCCGCCTAAAACCACTTCGTATTCCTAAGGAACCTCGTCAAGACCTAAGATCGTCAAGCTCATTTGGGAAATAGCTCCTCACAGCTCCATGTCTCCTTCGAGCTAAGACCGGACAGCGACAGAGTAGGTAATGTATGGGCTCCTCTTGAAGAACGCGGTCATGGTGTCATACTTAGCTCCAACCCGTGAAGGGATGAGATAACTGCCTCCAGATTGATGTCGTTGAAGGCACCTTCTATGTCTCGAAAGATCGCAAGGGCGTATTCTTTGTAGTGCAAAAACTTTTCATCGTTGAAGATAAGGTCGTGAAGGGAAGTTTCAACACCCAGACTCTTAGTGCATGGAGGTTGGGCATCGAATTCTCGGTCCCACTATGCCTTTTATGTAAGCGTCCAAGATGCGCTCCAATGTTTTCAAATGGAAGAACGAGAGACTTATTGGTCTGAAATTTTTGGGTTTGTTATTTGAATTTTCCACCTTTAAAATAAATAATATTTTAACTTGGGCACATTTTTGTTGATATAGTTCAGCCGCACTGTCGCCCCATGTAATGCTTTCCCTCTTTTTATTTTCATTATGTACAAGGTTTGTTGTAGGTCAGCAGGTATAATACCGTCGATCCCTGGTAATTTGTATGGTGAGAAGATCCAAATCGCTATCGCAGAGATGTAAAGGACAACAAATTATTCGCAGAATCTTTCTCTCGAACACTTCAAAGGCCTTCTCATCTGATGTTGACAGCCTCCATACCTCAACATCATACATTAGCACGGACATGGTGGGAGACTTATAGAGTATGGAAATTGTCTACTTAGTGCAATGTAGCCCTTGTTGGCGAGAGAAATTCTCCATTGGATTTTGAGACTGACATTATATGGGTGATAGTGCGGTATCCGAGGTAAAAAAAACTTCATTCACCGCCAGACCCTTCGCTTCGCTTTCTTCCCCAGTTTGAGGAAAAAAACGACTTGATTATTGCGCCTGAAGATGTCGATGTCATCCGCGGTTTGATTTTGCATTTCTGATTATCTTTTCGAACATAAGGGTAAAGAAATCGCACAATAGAGAATCACCCCGTCTGAAACCAAGGTCCTTTCTATTTCTGACAAAGCTGGTGGTGTACTTCGACGCCATTTTATATAACCATAGTAGATTCGCTGTGATACGAAATTCAGATATCGCGCCATACTGTTACTAGCATGCTATACTCCAATCTGTTTGTTGAAGGCCGGATTCCGTCGTTTGCAAAATACGCTCGATAGAATCTTTTAAGAAATTTTTAGAAGACTAAGTCCGCGATAGTTTGGACACATTGCAGGATCACTTCTTAACATTTTCCATAGCTTTAACTATTTCCAAAAGTTCGAAATTACGAAATGAGAAATAGATTGAAATTTGTATAAAGATTGTTGCCATTAGAAGTTCGTAAGCCGAGAAAGAGCGAAACTAATAAACTAAACTAAACAATAGTTCAATAGATAGGCGAATTTATATAAGATGAAGTTGATGAAGCAGCTGATTGAATTCGCTTGGTGAACGTTAAGTCAAAATGATGTGTTTGTTCTTTGTTTTTGTAAGTATAATACCACCAGATTTCAATTCACCTCGGTTCAATAGTGCCATCAAAAATATTATAGAGCGAAACAATAATTGCTTACTATAATATTTTTTGTTTTTTCTTCTTCAATAAACACGTGCGTATTTGCATATGTATGTACAATGAATGAATGAACAAATTTTAATAATCAATAATAATAAATAATAAACCGAATAACTTTGCATGCACTATGTATTTTCAATAGTCTCTTTGTTTGGCTAATTTTTTATCAGTTAGTCTGAGCTTTGTGAGCACAACAAACAATCAATATTCAATATTAATAAATAAATAAATACATATGTAGGTTATTAATTTTAAACGTTCATTTGTAAAGTCAACACTTCAAATTATGTGACATTTACAATTGTTAGTGCATAAATATATATAATATATATGTATATATATATATATGTATGTATATGTATGTGTGTGTATATAAAAAAAAAATTATTGTGCATATTTAGTTCAGTGAATTGCTAATTAACGACTCTACACCAAATAGTGAACGCATTCAAATGCCTGTTTGTCTGTGGCTGTGTATGTATGTATGTAGTATAAATTATTTAAACCAAATTATTGTATAATTTTCTGTTTGATACAGCTCTCCAATGTTCGAACTTTGCCAGCTTTGCTTCAACTTCTAGCGCGTTGCTTACAATCGAAACAATTTTTGCCCGCACAATCGAAGAGTAAATTCTACGACTGCAACTGTATCTTTTGCTCTCTTGCACCCAATTGCCTTGAGTTAATTTGTTGTTTGTTGTTTGTTTGTTGATTGACTTTTTGTCTTTTACGGTGGCAACTCTTTCGCTGCAATCACAATTTGTATGATGGTGGTTTGTTGGCTTCATTGCCAACCAATTTTGCTGTCTTCGATTCGCGGTTGATTTTACTCAGTGAACGTGTTTTATGGTGAACGGTTGTGTGCGCGCTCGGTGTTGATTTTTGGTTAACAAATTTTCTTACTTGCATTCGAAAACTTTTTCAACAGTTTTTGGTTGGTTGCTGATCGCGTTAAATGTCATTTTATGGTTGATCATATGTTGTGTGTGTTTTTGTTTTTTGATTTTTTGTTTGTTTGCTGTTTGTGTGTATATGATAAATATGTTTTTCTACACAGTTTGCAATAGTTGCATTGTGAATATTTTCAAATCAATTTCATAAATTTAATTAAAAGTGATTGAAAGATAAAATTTTCTAACAAAAAAAAAAAGAAAACATCAATTATTATAAAATAATACGAGAGATTTGTTGCAGTTCCAGTATTTAAAAGCCATTATGGTTTATGTGTTATAAAAAAAAGAAGATAATTGCAGTATTTGGGTTTACCCAAAGAAACCTTTACTTAAAGCTGTCAGATTAAAAAAAAAATAATAATTACACTCATGTATCCAGTTATTGTCATCTGTACTTAATTAAAGAGTAAAATATATACGAAAGTAAATCTTAAGCGTTGTCCAAGCGTTTATCCAAGAGTGGCTGTTAGATTAAACGGTGTGGAGATTTTAACACCAAAAGAGTTGCTGTAGATGAACAAAAGACGCGGCGCTCCAACTGCTGCTTCCGGCACAAATATTTGCTTTTCAATTTAACCAATTAGCATAAAAAGGTTCGTTTACATTAATTGAATATTGAATACAAATTTTTTTGATTACAAATGTATTTTTAATAATCATAAGCGCAGATATTGACTAAAACAAATATAATTTAGTCTATAACTGGTAAAATCACTAAAAGACAAAAAAAAAACTACAAAAAAGACAAAGCAAGAGAAATTTTCAACCGTGCAAAGGAAAATATAAACAAATTTATAGCGAATAGATTGGCAAAAAAAATTGGTCAAGGTAATGTTATATATTGCGCCACTACTGGTTTTTTAATATTGTATCTGATTGAATTAATTGGTTTGTAAACACCGTGTTGTACGAGTAGGAATGCTACCGAAAAAAAATTTAATTATAAAATCTCGTCTTATGAACACTGATTCTCGAGCAAACCTGCATCCTCTTCGCAGTAGACTGACGTTCTTTTTTATATACATAACTTCAGTTCAGTGGGTAAGTAGCACGGATGGCCGTGTTTTTTATTTTATTTTTTAAAGGAGAATATCTTTTTATTCATAATACAAATAATTTTGAATAAAAAATAAATGACATTTGATGAGCTAAACAATCCAAAAATTATTTCATAAAGAATTGGTTGCGTTTCCTGGGCAAAGCGGAACAGTTTCAGAGATAGTTTCTGGCTATGAGTGCGTGCTTTATTCGATGGGTCCCGAATTCAGATCCTAGCCGGGCAATGGGTATGCCGAGTCATGTCCTATACCATGGAAAAACCTCTTAGTTGTAGGTCCCTCAATTTGTATTACAACATCAAGACGAACACCACAAATTCTTGGAGTAGTCCGACCGAACGTCAAACTATGGTGTGAGCGACAAAATGTTATTAAAATTATTATTATTACTAATGATCTAAGATTATTATTATTATTATTAAAGAGTCTGGCCCACCTGATATTTACCTCCTCGATGAATTCCGTACGGTTGTAGAAGGTGAGAGGTATGCCAACGGCTTGTGCAGAATTTACCCCGAATATTTCCGTCCATTCCCTTGCCATGCAGTTGCCGGTAATGTTTCTATGCCCAGGAACTCACTCAACCATCACAGAGCCTTTGGATGCAAGCAGGTTGAAAGTCCTTATGTATTCCCTGGCTAGTTTGGACGTTGTTCCGTTGGATTTTTGAGCAGCTTTCCTGCTAGAGTATATAGTGTAAGCCTTTGAGTAGCTTCCATTAGGCCATTTAGCTCTGCCTATAAAACGCAACAGGGCCAATAACCGCAAAGCTGAGCCTTATTGAGTGAATCTTGCTGGCTACTCTGGCGCTTAGCTTGATACCAACTATACAGATAGCCATATACTCTGGGTCTGAGCCTGTGCCACCTTTCCACTCATTTTTCTTGTGGAGAATTTGTAGCCCCAGTAGAGTATAGGAGTAGTATTATCTAGTTTTCGTAAATTGTTCTGCAGCGTCTACCGGATATGTGTGTACCCGAATCATAGGTTTTTCACTAAAGTTTAGAAGCACTAAATATAACCAGAAATCTACATTAGAGATCCACCAGTGGATGGTTTAAAATTACTTTCCGGGATTTGATGGATAAGAGGGTAGCATTCCCGGGAAAATCCTGAAAGCAGCCCGCTTTACCCGTTCTATCGTGGATGTGGACGAAGCCTTGCAAAGCGCCGTCCACCAGACGGTGACGGTAAAGGGTCTTATCACAGCTATGCGCATCCACTGTATTATAGTTGACTTTCCTAATTTTCACGATGTCGCCCTTACGTGGAAGTAGATCAAATCTACCACTTCAGTCAGAAACGAAAATTATTTGATAGCAATAGCGTTAGGTTAGGCTAAGTTTTTCTTTTGAGCTTAAACCTTGCATAGGCTGGGGAGCTGAGTAGGGTATAATATGTTTCAACCTCATCATCTTCAAAGCACCTTCGACAAAGAGGGTCGGTGACTATATTTAGCTTAATTACATGAATACCTACCCGGCAATTCCCGGTCATACTCATACGAGGATTGAGAATTGTCAGTTTGTTAGCGCGCGGGGCTACTGTGGCGGCCTACGGGAGTCCCTGCCCGGAGTCATAGCTTCAACGGTGCCATGCCGAGACAGCTCATTAGCCGCTCAGTTTCCTGCAATATAGCTATGTAATCAAATCAGTCCGATATGAAAGTATTCAGAGGCAGTTGAGAGATAAATCATGTATTCCCCGACCAGTTTCGACCAGACCATTAAATACTCTAGGGTCTTGATTGCCGACCCTGCCATCCAACTCCATCCACCTTCCATGCCTGCCTTAGCGCGATGTGAGCGAAGAAGGATCCAACCCTCAAACGGGCAATGAAAAGATCACCTTTAAGATTTTAAAATGCATTCTTAAAAATGGCGTATTTTGAAAAAAAAATTGCTTTATGTGATGATCTAAAATTGCAAACAAGCAAAGCAAAGGTGGTGTTAAACTAGGTCACTTTTTTGTACATTTTCGTGCAAAGGGGTCTGAGATTGAAATGCTCTCTGAAGAGAGACCAAACCGCCAAGAAGCACGCGAACATAAAAAATATAAATGCTTGTCAGAAATTAAATGTCAAATGATATAAGATGGCTGCGTAAATTTAGTGTAGGTCGATTAAAAGAAAGAACAAACGTTTACTTTTTGGCAATATCATTTAAGTATAGGAGTAATAACAATCTAGTGCAAATGGTCCTGTATTTCGTTATTTCGATGCATTTGCAAGAACTTCGTGGATATACTATGTATTTTGCTGTTGCGTCGCCATGGTGACTGCTATTTGCGATTAAGCAATCGTAAACTACCCCTATGTTTCAAATTTTTGATAAGCATCAAAACCGTTATAATTTACTAAGTTTTCAAATACGAATTTGAATCCTTTTTTCACATAGCAATACCGTTAAAGATTTGTAAGTTTTCCCTAACCCTTTTCAGTTTTTTATCCGGGTAATCTCGGGGTAGTGAGAAGAACAAATTAGTTTCTCAAAGTGGCTCTTAATGTACGGAAGGACGCGGGCGAGCGAAAAAAATGGACCTAATAATATTAAAAATTTGAATAGGTACTGGGACTGACGTCTCTTTACTTCCATTAAGTCTCTTTCTGGTTAAGATGTGAATTTTATTCAAATACAAACTCACTGAATGCTCAATTATGGTTCACCTGGCTTTGTGTATTTGTAGATTAAGGTTGATCACTAGGGTGGTGCTTAAAAAAATCAAATTGAAAATTTTTTTTTGCCTCAACTCTTCAATCTTTAATACCATTGCCAAAGATAACACATACAAATTTTGGTACCGATTGTAGACAATGGATAAAAATTTAAATTACTCTATGAACACTTAAAAAATTAAATAGTAGAATTAAAAATTAATATTACTCTTTGAACAGTTAAACAATTTAAATCTTTATTTTGGCCTAATAACCAAAATTGATACTACTCTTGACGACGATAGGAGATTTGTTTCCGATTGGGGTTGGTTAAGGCGTGTCGCATAGGGGTCAAAGTTCAGCATACCCCATAAAAACTGAAAAAATTAAAATTTATATTTCTTCATCTATAACCAAAAATCGGTATTTCTATAGTCGATAATATCACAAACAAATTTTGGGTACCAATTGAGTCTTCTTGTAAAAATTTGTTATAGTTTAAAAAAAAATATTTCAGCTCAGTACAGAGTTATTTGTGTTTTTAATGGCATTAAAATCTCCAGAAAACTTTTTTTATTAAAAATTAGTATATGTATTGCTATTTCAAAATATTTGCAATAAGCTGGCATAAGATGATAAAGAAATATAAAACTTTTAGTAAAGAAAGGGGGCTATAATCGTAATGTTTAGACACATTTGAAGATTCTTTTAAATCTGCGATGATGAATAGTTAATGAATATTTATTATCATTTACAGAATTTTTTTTTCTTTTATCTCTATTCAGTTCAAAATTAACGTCGAATTGAGCTAAAATATTTCGGAACTTATAAACTATAAGAAAATTTGTGTTTGCCTGAGAAAGTGCACAACTTTTTAGTGAGGCACTTTTGTGGATACCCTGCACATATGTATATAGCTATTAACCTATACATACATACATACATATGTACATATCTATGCGTGCCATTGCGGCTAGACAATTGAGGGCACTATGACTCTGCTATGCTATGCCTTAACTATCTTTATTGCCATTTTACTATTTTTTTCTGCCTTTAAGCTGCATTTGTTGACGGCTTGAAATTAGAGCGTCACGTATGATTTGGTGCACGTTAGACACACACACATACACACATACAGTTACTTAGAAAAGTATTTTGCTTTAAGTTAGCTTCTGATATTCAAAATGTTTCTCATGGCAAATTTTTTTTGTTTTAAATTTTATACAAAGTTTAAGAAAAATTCAACCAATTTTAATTCAGATTTCAAACTATTTTATCAGAATTTTAAGATATAATTCGTGATAGTAAATTTGTAATCCATTCAATTTTAGTTTAAAAAAATCGAAGTTTTAATTAAAAAGTTTTAATTTAAAAATTTTGCATGCGGTTTTGTGCATTTTCTAGCAAACAAAAAATTGTCAAGCATTTGGTAGGTGGAAAAAATGCGCAACGCCGTTATCGAAACAGTTATCAAATATTTGAACCGAAAAATGTCTATAAATGCTGATTAAGGCCGATATTCTGTAATTCAGTCTCATCTCAAGACATTCAATTTGAAACTTTCGGTTAGAGACATTTTTTGAGATTTTCGGTATTCAGTAAGCAACAGTTTAATTTTCATTTCACCAAAGACTGTGGTGAAAAGCAGTAGAAACAACAAGCTCATGGGATGTTCAGATAAATACAGCGAATGATTAAAGGACAGATTTTTGTGACCTGCTCAGGATTAGCTGACAAATTAGTGACTTTATTTTGAGACTAGAGACTTGAAATGACTTACTGTTTACCGAATAGTCGCAAAATGAATCTCACCATCGAAGTGTCTCAATTAGTGACTAGAGATAGCTTACAGAATACCAGCATAAATTGTTTGTAATTTAGGGGAAAACCTGTTGATTTTTTTTATGAATTTTATGCAAAATTTGATATTTCAGTCTGTACGGATTGAATGTAAATGAACACTTTTCGAACATTGCAGAGAAAAAAACGCAAATCAAAATACTTTTATAAGTAACTGTGGATATAGTTACATATGTACACTTGAAATGACTGGTAAAGAGACAAAATTATGTAATATCATAAATCGATGATTACTCGTAAATGTGCTTGGTAGGGGCGCGCATTCGTCGATACACAATACAAGTAATTGCTGTATTTATTGTTATATTATTTGTTACCATTTTTTGGTTTTATTTGTTGTTGCAATAATGCTTGCCATGGGAATGCCATTATTGGTATCCTCAAATATGTATTTGTTTTCATTTTTGTGAATTCCCATCAACATTAGCGGAAATGAAACTGAAAGTTAATGGCTAAATTTTGTGGTAAATAATTTCTTGCATGAAACTTTGTAATTTTAAATAACTACTTTTTTATATCGAAAATCATATTCCTTGTAATTTTTGACATCCTTGCGGGTGCAATGAAGTATATGAAAATTATCAGACACCACTTATTGTATCGTACTAAGGAAAAAGGGGCTTCAGAGTTTAAATAGAAGCAGAAGGTGAGGCTTAAATAATCAAAGAAAAACATTTTAACCCAGTGATATTTGTTTCAGTGCATTCCGGGTTCGAATCCCGGCCGGAACAAGTAAATTCAACAGTCATAGAAAAGATTTTTGAAAAAAAATAACCACAAAAATCATTTGCCGTTTGTTTGTTTGTTCCCCAATTTGTGACCTACCAAAAATTGTAGAAGAAGTTTGGCCCAATAGCAAGTCATATGATGTAGACGCCAAAATATAATTATTATTATTGGCTATAGAAACAATAAATTCACACGTCAATGGAAGTTGTACATATGTAGCTGCACATGCGCACTAACCACATGCTATTGTGGAATGCGAAAAATGTGTCAGCTTAAAGTTGTAGCACAACTATTACTATTTAAGCGTGATTTTTAGACAAAGTGCGGATATTTGAAGTAAATAAAAATAATTAGAATAAAATATGGCGACGTGAAAAACTTTGCAAATTCTAAACAAATATAAAAAAAGTAATTTTACATACATATGAATGAATTTATATTCACGTGCGTACAACTGCATAGCATGCTGCTTTCGCTAAGCAAATCCAGATTGGATAGCCTCTGTTGAAGCACGTAGTTACTTACGCTATACTCGTATATGTAAGTACACACATATACATATCTGCATACAGGAATGCATACATTATAATACAAAATATGACGTTGACGCTTTGTTTGTATAGTTCAGAGTATCGAGATGGACTTCGTTGTGTCTGGAACTGCTAGCAATTCGTCAATGTCTTAGAAACCGATGTCGGAAAAGTTTCTAAAATCATAACGTAATATGAATTATGAGAATTATGTACATATATCAGACTTTATATATGGGCCATTTCATACAAAATCGTCCAGGCAGTTATGGTCAAGTATTTTTTTAATGACATTTCTTCTTTTATAGTTTCTACATCGAAATCATTTGAGACACGTATTTTTTTCTTTTTGCATGATTTTGAGCTCTGTCGTCGTGCGGAATCTTTCAAAATTTATCGAAAAACTCGATTTGAATTTTTTTTTTTTGAAAATGCGATAGCTTTGCGACAAAATTCATCTTTAAATTTTTTTTTTCTGGTTTCAGTTAAAAGATCCCTCTAAAAGAAAAAAATATGAGAAATTTGGTACTTTTGGAAAAAAAATTTATAGCGTGATTTAGAAAAAAATCCAACAAATTTAGATTAAAAAAATTCCAAATTGCATCACTTTTTTCCCTTCATATTTTTTTTCTTAAATAGTAATATTATAAACAAAATTATGGAGTAGCCTCTATTAGCCCAATTACTCTGTAATTTTAGGCTTTATTTGTAACAAATGCGATCATTTCACCAAAAGTGGTTCAATTGTTATGATATTTATAATCATATTTCAATTGTGCAAAAAATCAAATGAATTACACCCCAAAATTTTATTTATTACGTACATTTGATTAACGAAAATAATTCCTATAAATTGATAGTCATTGAACTAAAGTCCATTAGTGCTGGCATGTTCTTGCACTGTGCGTTTAGTAGGTTTTGTTTTCGACATTTTTGGCCCTCCATGCATGCGTTGGCCGTATTCCTTTAATTTCTGCTACATTGTCTCACTGGGGGTTTTTGGTATTTCCGAACTTCTGTAAGCCACAAGCAAAATCGAGTTTTTAACAAATTTACAAAAAATTCACCAACGAAAGAACTCAAAATCAAGCAAAAAGAAAAAAATACGTGCCTCATCGATTTCGATGTGGAAACTATAAAAAAAAATTGCGAATTGCAAAAAAGACCTGACCCTAACTGCTTGAACTATTTGATATGAAATGACCCATGTGTATCATACATAGATATAAGAGTTTTCTTGACGATTCGCAGAAGCAAATTTGCTAAAGTCTTAATTTCATTGGGCATTTCAGAAGAGAACTGAATGCTTCTATTGCATGAACTGGTAGATTTGGTATCTAAACAAACAAGATACAAAAAATGCTTGATAAAAAACAAATCGACAACAGCGCCACCTATTGGTACTAAACGTACCTCATCTCTGGAAATGGAACTAACAATAGCCACTTATAAAAATTCAAACAATTATTGAAACCAATTTTTTCTATATTATTTACAAGAGCCGTACATTTGTTGTTGTGTTAAAAAAAGCAAATACAATAAAACTTTATATATTAAACTGAAATATTAATTCAAACATGAAAGTAGTTTAAAATATGGTGCGACAAAATTAAAGCATAATATCAAAATTACGTACTCTTTCTTTCTATAGTTGGCTATGAGTTATTAATGAGAACCGTTAGAACAGTAAATCTTATTTGATACACATAAACAAAACGTTTTCAGTCACATTGTGTATTTTCAGTCACGTTTTATTACATTGTCGAAGTAAGAGCAAATGCTTTAGGAAAAGAAAAATGTCTCGAAATAAATATAAACGGTATTACGTGTAAAAATGATCGATGAATTTAATAAACGTGAATCAGTTACCAATATTGCTCGAAAATTCAATATTCATCACAGTGTAATTTTCCGAACAATACGTCGTTTTCGGTCTTCCGGCTATTTGGACACCATACATGCAGGTGGCCGGTCTCGAAAAACTACTTCTCGTGAAGATAAAGCAATTGTCCGAGCAGTTCAAAGAAATCCTTTTATGTCGGCCACATCAGTACGAAATTAATCATGTTTAGAAATTAGTCTCAGATCCATTCAACGACGAACTGTCAGAAAGTCGAAAAAAACATTTATTTCTCAAAAGAATCGAAAAGCAAGGCTTGAGTTTGCCAAAAGAACATATCAACTGGACTATCAACAAGTGGCAAACCGTCCTTTTTTCAGATGAATCCAAGTTTAATATCAAAGATTCTGATGCATTGAAGCTACTACATAGACCAAGAGAGCAACGCTTAAGTCTGCGCTATTCCAAAGGTACCGTAAAATATGGGGGAACCAGCGTAATGTTTGTGTGGCTGTTTTTCACGAAATGGAGCGGGAGTTCACAGAGTTAATGGTTCACCGATTTGTGTACAAAGACATTTTTCAAACCATTATGCTGCCCCACGCTGAGGAAAATGCCATTAAGGGGGATATACCAACCGGACAACGAGCCTAAGCACACGGCTAAATGTATGAAAGGAAGGTTTATTTTCAACAAGATTGACGTTTTACAGTGGCTTGCCTAATCTAACGATCTCGACCCCGTAGAGAATCTATGGGAGATTGTGGATCGCAAAATTCATCGCGCGAACGTTGTAACAACAAAGATACCTTATTTAATCAAGCGCAACATGAATGGAAAAGCATTTCCGCAGACGTTTTAAATAACCAAATTGAGTCTATGCCACGAAGATGTGTATTGGGTATTGAAAAACAATGGCTATGCAACAAAATATTAGATGTAACAAATTTTTTTTCTCAATTACATATTAATGTGCTTTAGTTTTGTCGCACCATATTTGAAACTACTTTCATGTTTGAATTAATATTTCAGTTTAATATACAATTTAATTGTATTTGCTTTTTTAACACAACAACAATTGTACGACTCTTGTAAATATTATAGAAAACTTTGGTTTCAATAATGGTTTGAAAACATCATTTCATCAGGTAGTGATTTTGAGAGTTTCGTGCTTTACTTTAGTTTTGTCGAACACTGTAGGTGCAAGTGTGTTTTTATTTATCGTCTGTATAATTTATAGAGCTTGTGGCCAGGTCTGTATTAGGAATAATATGAGAAAACAACAATTTTTCAAAGTGGTAGAAGTGATAGCTGCTATTTCGGAGAACACCACATCTCCTCATCAGTTTTTTTTTATTTAGTTTGCAGAACTTTCTGTACCGGTCTGAAATATGCAAATCGGTCTGTCCTAATGAATGCCCCTTAGTTTGCAATACTTTGCTATCCAACACCAACTGAAGTCAATGGATGTTTGTTTGCTGTTGTTTACAAATATTTATCCATGTTTGCCTGCATTCTTCACTATTGCATTTGAATTTGCATTGAGCAAGCCATGCTATATGCAAACTCGTAAATGTTGTTGTGTATTAAGGTAAGCAATAAGTATTTTTGGTGCATCAGTATATAAACAACAAGTAAGCACATAAATGTCTACATATAAATAAGTTACAAGTACATACATATGTAACTACATATTTACTAAACAAAGATTTACTGCGCGTCAAACAAGTTTTTCAAGTACATATGCACTATAACAACTTACATAGTGAATAAGTAAATTGCGATTGTATGCAAGTGGAACGTGTTCTTTTCATAGAATAAAAAAAAAAAAGAAACTACAATCACTCAATGCTGCAACTTGTGGCATATTTTACTATTTACTAGTTGCATATTTGACTGATTTCCTTTTGCACACTCTCATTACGTTTTGAAATAATTAAAACAGCTATAATTCAAATTTACGTAGTTACGTATACGTGCAGTTGATCAGAAAGGTAAATATGTAGCAGCAAATATGTATGCATATGTGTGTGTGTGTGTATGTATATAATATTAGCAAAATGTGGTCACCAATTGTAACTGTTAAAGCAGGTACGCTCTGCTATGCTAACCGCCTTGCTGACGTAAGACATACAAATATGCCGCTCAAAAGCGGTGAAATTGTGACAGAACTGGTATGAATATTTTCTGTTTTTTTTTTTTTTGCTTTATTAATTTATATAAGTACATACATACATGCCTGCATAGGTGGCGGAGAGAACATGTTTAGTGTCAAGTGCCATGTGCGGGCGCGCCGTGCCGAGTTAAAAATATTTGGTTTGACTTTTGTTTTTTTTTTAAATTCGCTCACTTATAACTTTTTGCACAAAAATATCGAATTACCCGCGTTTACGCGCTAATTTTATAATTTCTATGCGTAGCACATTTACCTAGGTGGCCTGAATCTGAATAGGTAATTAAATGAATGTCGCTTTTTGAGTATTCAGAGCAAATCTTTCTTGTTGCTCGACAGGTATTAGAATATTCGTAAAGGTACTTGAAATCTTGAGCACAAAGTTTGTTCGTAATAACATAAATACATATGTACATATGTGTGCATGCAGGTACCCTGTTGGAAAAAAGCAAAAAGTCTTAAAAAATTACAATTTAAAAACTATTTTAAAATAAACTGCTTCGAAACAAATGCATGATAAATTAATTATGTTGATCAAACTTGCACCCAGTATATCTGTATATATCTATGTTTATTATTACGATTTTTCTGTGGTAAATTATATTTTCAATAAATTATGTATATATATACATAACATATATATATAGAAATATAATTAGTTTTGTTAATTATTATTTTGTAGATAAATACAATACGTATATGTTTTTCATTTAAAACATGCAGAGTTATAGCTGGCCAAAATGAAACTGATTTTATTTTAAAGGTATTTTGTTTTGCTTTAGAATTTGTGCACTTTGAAAAATCAAAAAAAAAAATTGCAAAAATTTTGAAAAAATCTTTGAACTCAAAATTAAAAGAAATTTAATTTTCTCCAGCTGTAACTTAGCATATTATTAACCAATTCCCACAAGCTTTATGTCGTTAAAAAAGATTAAATTATCTTTCGAACAAGATCCGCAAGATGAACCCATTTAACAGTTAAGCAATAAAAAAAATTAAAAAAATGTGTATTTGAGCTCCTATATCTGTCTTAGGCCCCCTTCTCTTTGTGACCTTCACTAATGACATATCTAATTGCTTTAAACACTCTGAATATCTTTTATATGCAGATGATTTGAAAATTTTCACTACTATTTTTAATCAGTTTGATTCTACCAAGTTTCAATCGAATCTTATAATGTTGCTGTTTGGTGGCACATTAATGAACTGCGGTGAAACTTAAAAAAAGTGCTTCTACGTCACATTTTCCAAGTGTCGCCCCCTAATAGTCACTTCTTACTATATCTTTGGCTCATGCCTAAGCACTCGAAATAAAATTTCAGATGTTGTAGTGGTTTTCGACCCAAAACTTCTTTTTAATAACCATATACACTATACTATAGCCCCATTCTTTACTAGCTTTTATACGCCCTTTCAGCTCCGAATTTACTGGCCCTTAAACCCTGAAACTACCTTTTACATCTCCCCTCCGCTCTAAATTAGAATTTGGTGTCTTGAATTCATCTATGTACACCAATATCCCCTACAATATACTTGCGCAATCATGAAATTTTTTTCTTAATCGCGTTGGAACAGTTTATGCTTGTAACTCGCCTATATTTAGAGCATTAAAACCATTTAATTTTTTGATATTGATTTCTCTATGATTTAAATCCCCTTTAAATGAAATTTTTAAATAATATTAAGTTCAATTTGTCTCTGTATAGTCGGTTGGAAAATATACATTTCCCAAATTATTATTTTAAATAATAAATGAGCTGGTGCATTCTGATAGGGATAAAAATCTGGGTTTAATACTGAATAGAAAACATTTCTGGAAATATAATATTGAGGAAAGATCAAAGAAGCCCCTGGTTGTATTGCACTGCTGTAGAGTGGTCATCGGCAAGCGCTGGGCGTATGTTGAATATAACTCCAGTAGGGTAAAATCTTGCCATCCTCAGCTATGACTCTCAAGGGTTACATTGGTATCGGCATTCCTTCTAAGGAGGATTGGGAGAAGTACAATCCATGGCACCGAGGGCTGCTCCATGTTTACGACTCTAAGGAGACAATTTTGGCGTATCAGATCACCGTAGCATGTTCCAGACGGAAGCGACCACCATAATGGAATCGGCCGAATGGTTGCTTACCAGCGTGACCTCTGAATATTTACTACGATAGCCAAATGGCAATCAGAGCTATTAACTCAATAACAATGCTATCGAAAGTAGTCAAAGATTGCTTCTGAACTAATGCCCATTTTCTAATATATTAACAAAATTATAAATTTTCACAATCTTGTTTATTTTAAATATAGAAAGACTAATTTATTTTAATAAAATTTACTTATAAATTTATATTGATTTAGCCTACTTTCTCATCATGGTGCTTCGTGAGTTAGTGTGCCTGATAGAAACAAACATTAGAAACCAATGTTTCGAGGTACTGTTAACAGTAGTAAAAAAAACCTATTTTTGAATTTTGAACATGGCTTTTGTCCTCCTCGCTTGCACTACATTTGCTTGATGACACCGTCAAGATCCATCCTCTTTATAACTTATTAAATAAAAGTACGTACATTTGTTTATGTTTGTTTAATAATGTGATTAATACAAAAAAAAAAAAAAACATTACAAAATATAAATACAAAAATTAGCTATATTTTTTTTATATATCTAAACAAAATTGATTTACCGCGTTATTCGAAATCTTATCTGTAATCCGTTACTATGATAAAAAGTACTGGCTGCTCCTTTCACATTTGTTACGTATTTGGTTATTTCATTAATATAATCAATGCTACATTTTTAGTATTATTTATATTGCTTTTATATGTTTGCAAATATATCCATTCAATTCTGGAAATTAATTCACAACTACCTCTCCTTTTTCCTTTACTATTTTCTCAGATACGAATAAATCGAATTTTCCCGACACGAAAGCAAGATAAAACTTTGTGTTACGTTTTGATCCTCTGTTTAAAGTTTTATCTTCTGGAAACTTTCCTTTAAATAGCGCTAAAAACGAGAACAGTGCCAATCAATGGGGCTTAAAATATCGAAGCCAAAATCAGGAGCACTCCTATGGGGAGTGAGATGTGTCAGATTTTGGAGTTCGATTTCATATGTCCATTACAGTGTATTTATGATAAACGTCATGCATCAGAATTTTCAAGAAGCTAGATTGCTAAATACCGTCGTGTTATACACATAAGTTCAGATTATGACTTTATCAGACATAGCATAATTCTCCGCATTCCTCAAAATTATGATGGGAGCTCTAAAAGGGGGACTATAGCGAATTTTCCACAATTCTACCGCCTATCATTCAGAGTAGTCTTACATGTGTTGATCTCATTTAAGAAATACATTTTATTGCTTCCACTGTTCTCTAGAAATTTCCAAATTCTGGTCAATTGAAATAACTGCGATAGTATTACTAGAAACAATGTCAGTCATAAGCTGAAGTCATCAAATACAACTACTGTGCTTATTATTTAAGATATATCAAAGTTATTGAGCTGAACACACATTTAGGCTAACCATAGAATAACCTGTCATATTCATGTCTTCATTCTTATGAACCTACTACTCTTTTTGGGACCACAAACTTTAAAATATATACTTTGTTTGTTGCCTTAGATTAATCAAATAAAATAGGGTTGGTTAGATTTTTATCTCTGTTAAGTTGATTTCTTCATAATAACCGTATACGGGATGCTATCAAACTCTTTGACTAGATAATATTTATTTCGGTATTCTGTGAGCAGTCTCTAATCACTAATTAAGACTTACTTTTCGGTGGTGAGAGTAATTTGAGACTGCTCGGTATTGAATAAATTGTTCGATAACCGTATTATTTTAATTTTTAAAGAGCAATAATGCTGTTGACAAAAAATTGAAAAAGTATGTTGAGTGCTATCGATTAATACAGTTTTATTGACGTCGATTGTGTATCTCTAGCTGAACATCTCATCAGCTGATTGTGGCTACTGCTTTTCACCACAGCCTTTTGGGGAAATTTTTTGAGTCTGTTGTTTAATCAATAACGCAATCGTCTCAAGTCACAAAAATGTCTCCAATTGAAAGGTTCAAATTTAGTGACTAGAAATGAGGCTGAATTAAGGAATATCGGCATTAATAACAGTCCATCTCTAACATAGCCTTAGCGATATTTAACCCTTTGTTTTTTCAGTGTTATTTGAATGCCATGCTGGTTAATTTCGTTGGATAGAGGAATTCCAAAAAAGAACCCGCTGTGCATAGCTCCTTACCTGCGCCTATATGTTTACAAGTGTGGTACAAAGTTTTGGGATAACAATCAGTTTCGAGTTGGGATTTCCAAAACTCATCAAGACTTAGTAAGAATTAAAAACAAAATTTTTGATAATTACTAAAGTGTGAAACAAATTTTTTGAGCAATCGATAACTATTATTCTGCATATAATAAGCATTATAGGGAAATATAAACACTGGAAATTGCATACTGAGATTTTTGCTTTGACATCCAACATGTTTGTTTTTTCCTTCTTTCCCCGATTTCAGCTCATTCTCGCTCGTGAGCTTGCTGAGGATATTTGAGTGTAACTTCTTCACTGTATACAATTTGACAATTTCTCACTTCAAATGCAATTTATTTTGAATTTCTGCCATTGAACATTTACGTAACGCCAAGAGCTTAACGGAATCAATGTAGTGATGGTATTACAAAATCAGAGCGAATCGATTATTGAGAGTAAGCGGCGCAAAAAAAAAAAATGCATACACATGCATACATAAATAGATGTATTTACTTATCTACGTATATTATTTGCTATAGAAAATGCGGCAACAACACCAAGAGCTGCACAAATGTGAAGAAATATTTTTTTTATTAATTGGTGGTCATAAAAATGCTTTGCTGGTGTTGAACATAGCTTTGTTATTGTATTTGCAGTAGTTAAGTTTATTTATGATTTGCGAGTTTTTGCTGTAGTGATCTTTGTTTTTTTATCTTTGCTTTGCCAGTCTTTGCTTCGCACGGAAAACTCAAAGACAACATAAAAAACTACAGACGCTGAAGAAAGAAAAGAAAAAATTACAAATATCTACATATATATTTACATACATACAGACTATGAAACAAACATAATTTTGCGGGTTAGAGTGACCGGGTGGAAAATTGAACATATCGATGCTTCTTCTTAGAGTTGGTATTGTCGAAAAGTAAAGTTTAGGTTCTGACAACAAAATTTTGACTAACTACAGTTTTTTCCTCTACTGGAAGTGCCGGTATCAGTGAATATCATGGCAGTGTTGTATATATCATTTAAAAATTTATTTAAACCATATTGAGCCCTCAAAGTCTGAAAACCCGAACAAAACTCCAGCACCAGCAAATAATGATTACTTTTTAAATTTCTCTTAAAAAATCTTACTGAAAGCGAAATAACTTTTGTTACACTGACATAAATTGGCTGCGTTGATTTTAATTTGTTTAAGTTTTATTGAAAAATTCAATTATAAAACTTAGAAAAGAAGAGTTAATTTTCAATTTTATTTTTGGCGTAGTAAATAAGACTCTATTTTTGAGTTTCATTTCTTGCTAAGACAAAAACAAAACTTTATTATTTGCTTAGAAAATAAAAGTTATTTTTTTGAGTTTTATTTTTTTCGTCAAAAAATTAAACTTATTTTTTAAGAACTAGTGCTAACTCTCTTAAATTAAATTAAAAATAACTTTTACATTTCTAACAGAAAATAACTTATCTTTTTACCAAAAATATAAGACTTAAAAAAGTTATTCATAATCAAATAAAAAAAAAATCAATAAATAAGTTTTATTTTATTTTTTATCAAAAGTATCTTAAAAATATTATTCATTATCAAATAAAAAAAAAACTCAGTTAATAAATTTTATTTTATCCTTTTACCAAAAAATATAAAGCTTAAAAAAATTATTCATTATAAAGAAAAAATATACTCAAAAATTATTTTTATTTTCTATGCAAAAAATACTACTAAAAAATTACATTCCTAAGCAAAAAAAATAAAATTAAAAAAAAATAAATGTTATTTCTTATGCAGAAAATTAAACTCATGGAATACTTGTATTTTTTAAGCGAGAAAAACTTTTATTCTCCGTAACTATTATTTTTTAAGCGAAAAATTAAGGTAACTCCGCGCGGAATTTTTTAAGATAGTTCTACGCAGCTGATATTCAACCTTGCAAATATACCAGATATTTAGTAATTATTAGGATTTAAAAAAATACGTCAATGTAATTCGAAAAAAATTTCGTTCGCATGGCCACTCTAATACGCATGCAAATGTACGTACCCAGTATGTGTAAGGAAAAATGCCTAATGCAAAAAAAAAAGGAAAATAAAAAAATAGTCGTTGAGAAATACAAAATATGGACAATGGATGATAGACAGGAAGGTGTTTTATGGCGTTGTTGTTATGCGAAGCATTGTCGGTAACGATAATTGGCGGAACTGCTGATTGGGTAGTTGTTGCGCTTCGCGTGCCAATTCATTGGTGGCCATTGAAGAAGTCGATAAGTAAGATAACCAAGAGGGCTAAGTGGAAAAAAAGTTAATATTACATAGTTGCATATATATTTATCTACAAATGTATGTAAGATATAAAGTTGGTATGCCCAATGGTGCATTTTATTGGCAAAATAATTAACACATTTTCATGTTTATAAAAACATATCTACATATTTTTTATAAATCCACATAAGGGCGGGAAGGATCAGTGATTTGCAAAAACGGTATATTTGAAATTTTTGAAGCAAAACTTCTTTTGTGGCAGTGATTTTTTACATCGCGTTACACAAATCGCGTCAGAATAAGACTACAACTGCTGCTATTATTTTTTATAATGTTCCTACTTTTGTAGTACTACTACTATTTCAACTTATGCTGCTACTAGTTACTACTACTATTTTCAATAATTTCTGCTACTATTTTTACTAATTACTACTACTATGATTACTAATACTACTAGTAATTACTGCCACTATTTTGACTAATGGTACTACTTATTACTACTACTATATTGACTATGTTCTACTACTATTTTTACTAATGTTACTACTAATTACTCATACTATTTTTATTATTTCTACTACTATTTTCGTTAATACTACTACTAATTACTACTATTTTTTTAATAATTGCAGTATTAGAAATTATTAATTTTTACTACTATTTTTACCAGTGCTACTACTAATTACTAATTACTACTACTATTTTAATTAATGCTACGAGGGTTGCCTTTTATATTTTGCGCCTTCGCAACACTACATGTGGTTAGTTGTAATTAGATATTCTTATCGTAAGGTTTGGTATTTTTAGGCATCAACTAGCATATAACATTTTCACTTACGCGTTTTATTTGTGTTTATTTATAGTGAGTTTAAAAATTCATATTGCCTAAAAATGGAATTAACCCGTGAACATTTTCGTGCGATGATTTACTATGATTTTCGACGTGGATTATCGAGACAGGAGTGCATCAATCAACTTACTTCTACTTTTGGTGTTGAATCACCACACTTAGCCACTGTGAAACGATGGTACAATGAGTTCCTACGTGGCCGCCAATCTTTGCAGAACGAATTTCGTGAAGGTCGTCCAAAAACGGTGGTTGTGCCAGAAACTGTCGATGCTGGATGGATGTCAATTGATAATACTAGATCGTCATGTGACATATCGCGAGATAGAGGCATCCTTGGCCATTAGTGGGATCTGCATACATTCAATATTGCATGAACATTTCGTCGTAAAGAAGATTTGTTCTCTTTGGATTCCGCATAATTTAACAATTGCCCAAAAACGGACTCGTGTCGATTGGTGTAAAGAAATGTTGAAGAAATTTAGCCGCGGTGGATCAAAGCACGTCTATGACATCGTAACAGGTGACAAATCATGGATCTATGCATATGAGCCGGAAACAAAGCAGCAATCGACTGTATGGGTGTTCCAAGACGAGCCTAATCCAACAAAAGTTGTTCGCGCAAGAAGCACCTCAAAGCAAATGGTCGCCTGTTTTTTCGGTAAATCTGGTCATGTCGCAACTGTTCCACTAGCTAAACTTAAAACGGTCAATTCTGAGTGGTATATAACCATTTGTTTGCCAAAAGTTTTTGGAGAATTAAGGAAAACCAACCGCCGAAGACAAATCATTCTTCTTCAAGACAATGCGAGCTCTCACGTATCGATTCACACAAGAGAGTTTTTGAGAACTCAAAAGGTCGAATTGATGGGTCATCCGCCATACAGCTCTGATTTGGCACCTAATGATTTCTTTTTATTCCCGAACATCAAAAAAAAAAAAAAAGCGAGGTCAACGTTTTTCAACGCCTGAAGGAGCTTTAGAAGCCTTCAAACAGCTCGTTTTAGAGGTATCCTCTTCTGAGTGGAAAAGTGCTTTGGAAAAATGGTTCAAGCGAATGCAGAAGTGTATTGACTTGGATGGAGAATATTTTGAAAAACAGAAAAAAGTACGTTGCAAAATTTGAAACCAATTCAAAAATATAAGCGTTCAACGTTGAGCGTACGCTAAGTGCAGAGGCAAACGGTGTGCATGAGAGAGTCTCAGGAAGTGTTTCTGTAACAAAAAAAGTTCTAATAAAAAAGTTAGCTTTTTATCTCTACTAGTACTTGACGGATTGGTTTTTACAAAAATTTATGTTTTTTGTTTTTTGGAATAGCAAAGAAAAAAATATCGAATTTTTAACGTCACTTTTCTAAGAAAATATTTGTAATTGTTTTTTTTTTGTTTTTAAGTAAAAAAAAAACGCGTTCAAAAAATAATGCAATTCGTTTGAGCGGATTTCTTGCAACTTTGCACACCGTTTTAAAAGCACGGCTTTTGAGAGCCACGCGGAACGAAAATATTCATATCTCCGCAAATTTATGGAATATCGTACTAACACTTCACAGTGATATTTCTGAATACATATAAGGGTTATTTATATAAAAAAAATCAACTTTTTGAACCTTTAATATTGGATTCCCCGCTTAATATTTTTGTATAAAAATTTTGTCTAGTGAAATTTTCGGAGGACATCTTAATTCAAGTTTCTCTGTAAATTAGTGGGCTTGCCATTTTCCACAGATTAGAGTTTGATATATCAAGCGTGATATGATATTTGACGCGGCAAAATTATATAGTATTTTATGGCATACAATAAGGCGAACAAAAACTTAAACCACCCTAAGAAAATTGAGTGATAATAAATCATTAATACATATTATATTGCATATAATATACATAAGTATTTGTTGTTGACTATAATAAATTTTGAATAAAAAAAAAAACAGCAACAATCATTTCCTTTGCACCGCAACTGATTACCACAACTGGTTTGTTTTTCCTCAACACTTTTCTCATGTGGCTACGCATTTCAAGGCATGCGTGCATCCGACACTAGAGACACAAAGATTTGAAACCTGTTGTCGTCTTCGAGTGCCAACAAACAACCTCCAACCAACCAGCAGCCAACAAGCAATCACCATCAATGAATTCGCCTAACAATCAACAAAAATATATATATTTTTTTGTTGTTTATTTTTTTTTATTATTACTATTATATTATTACTCTTGTTTTGTGAAGCGCCCGTGGTCATTTTGCAACAGTTGAGGTGAACTTGAAAAAGTCGCATTGAAAAGAAAACAAGGAAAGAGAGAAAATTGATAAATAAACACTGCCAATATGCACGCATATCTGAAATTAAAAAAAAAAAACAGTTTTTTTTTTGTATTTTTTTTTGTAAAATGCAACGCATCGAAAACCAAAACGAGGCAGAAAAATACGCAAAAAATAATAACTCGAAAGTTGAATGCGAAGCGCAATGTAAAACCAGTTGGCACCGCGCCATGCACTGTATTGACCATCTTTATTAATATCTTTTTAATACTGAAATATTTAATGTGCATTTTTGCCCAACTGTAGCTGTTTTTCGTCTTATCAAATAGTAAATTCCCGCTTACTTACTTATACTACTCGTACATATAATATGTATCTTTTGCCACTAATTAATTAATTAACTACATCATTAGGAGCTTATTACAAAAATATTTTTGAAATATTTGCTATGGTGATAGCCACTTTGTGAGAAAATTTTTTTTTAATTACTAACAGCGATTAATTTCGTCATAATTTTTTGTGGAAATCCTGTAAATGTACAAATATAGTAGTTCCATAGACTTACATACATGTATATTCCAAAACGCAAATATATTCGAAAAATGACATATATTTTTAACCTTTTCGTCAAGGCGAATTCATACAAGGGGATAGTTATATATGAGCTGAATGCTTGTTCTTCTTTCCAAATTCGCTGGGTTGTTTTCACTCGCACATTACACTAACAAAATACATGAGAAATACTAGGCGAATTCAATGTTTGACATTTCACACTCAAAATTACACAAACAAAGTACACAGCGGATTCGCTTTGTTTACCTTGCTATCACCTTCTATGGATTCATCTTGCTTTTTTCACTGCCATTTTGAAAATATTATTTCAAACTAACACAGGCCTATTCATATAAAGGATCTGAAATCAAGGCGAATTCAAATAAGGTGGTGTTGGGCAAGCAGCTGATCGAATTCGCTTGCTGGACTGAATGTCAAAACTATGCCTTTGTTGTAATTCTCACCTATTTTCACTGTCATTGTGCCTATAATTTGTTTGTGTATATTTTTGTTACTGTGCGCTCAACGCCACTTGGTATAAATTCGCCTTGGCTGAGCTTTTTCGTCTCGCGGCTAGAAATGTCAAATTACATGTAAAGAATTTTTCAATAGGGACGCTACAAAAGTAGACCGATAGTGACAGCAAACGACGCCATATTTTTTTCCGCTCTTTTGACATTTCTCTTCAGTAAGTTTTGCCATTTCATCAAATACGGAGTCGAATGGCCTCAACTTTAAGAGCCCTCATTTCTGCCTGAATGGCTTCGTCAATAAGCAAAATATGCGTTATTGGACAGGCAGCAATCCACACGTACTCCATGAGTCAACATTGCATCTCGAAAAAATTACGGTTTGGAGCGGTTTATGAGCCGGCGGCGTCATTGGTCCGTACTTCTTCCGTGATGATCAAGACCGACACGTTACTGTGAATGGGATTTATCCTTGAAAACCGTCGAAAATTGGGTTCAGCGTCTAGACTTCTGCAAGCGATCCCGTTGTGCCCATGCAAAAGAAATCGAGTTCCATACATAATGGCATCGAATGTACTTTCACAGGAATAAAGAATTTAATTCATATTCCAAACCATTTTTGTTTTATTTAAAAAAACTTTTGTGCGTTCCTATTGCAAGACCCGATATTTTGTTTTTGCTTTCATGGCTTCAGCACCCAAACTTTGACAGCTCAAGCCGTAGAAGCAAAAACAAAATACCTGTGAATTGCGTTGTTGGACGCCAGCTGATATAAATTCGGTTTGAAACTAACTCTTAAAAGCACAGAGAGGGTTTTGCTATTGGGCAGGTATTTAAAAAAAGGAATGATCCAGTGCGGTTTGATTTTTGACATATCCGAGAGTGTAGCGTGTGGGTGCTCTACACGGTGCTCCACGCGTTCGAATCTCGGCTGGGGCAAGTAACATCAAAAGCAACTTTTTCCAATAGCAGACAGTCCTAAATTAGCATGTCAGTAAATAAGCAGGGAATGAAAATAACTGTTATTTTAATTTTTTCGGATCAAAAAATCATTTGCAAAAATTCGTTCAAAACAAATCTCGAATATATCCCACACAAATAACCGACCTTATTTTTACTTAGACGATTTGTTGTTTTATTGCAAAATCGTTATTTTCGAATTTCTATATATTCGATTGAATATGGTCGTTATTCTTGGATTTTCATTTTTTTTTGATAAAAATAATCTTTGTTATTGATTTTTGTTTTTTTCAATCAGATTTTATTGATATCTTGGATTTTTATTTTTTCAAACATATTGAATGAATATTTTATGATATATTTTTCGCCCATACAACATATTAATGTCATAGCCGAGAAATTTGTTGGCGTTTATTATGATCGAAAAATTGTAAATACAAGAATAATATTTTTGATAGATAAACTAAAATCAAAAAATAACGATCAAACTTCGCCGAAAAAATAAAAATTAAAAATAACTATCTAACTTGTTCGAAAAAATTACTGTCCAAGAAACTAAAAATCACAAAGTAACGATGAAGCTTGATCGGAAGAAAAAACAAAAAAATATTGATGAAACTTGATCGAAAAAATTAAGATCTTAAAATAACGATTAAATCATGATTTTTTAAACAAAAATTTTAACCATTGCGATCCCTTTAAATAAGTTAAATCCAAAAAAAGGGTTATCAAAATGCAAACTAAGCTTCACACCCATCATTAGTCAGCATTAAAATTCGTATGGCACAATTAAAAAATGCGTTAAAAGGGCATCAAGGATGTAGACAAGTATGAAATTATTTATTGTATTATTTATCTATTAAATCTTTAAAGTAAAACTCAACTATATAGAGTCATAAATGCCGGCTGAAAAGCGCAGCTGCTTCCAAGCAGATCCAATTGAAATTGGTTTAAGTTGATATGGCTTGAGTCGAGGCGAATCGGCTTCAATGGCATTAATTGAATAGAGCTTTGGAGCGATCAGTCGAATAGCAGCGAAGTAAAAGCCCAGCATGTTGAGTGAACTGAAAGCAAAAACTCGCAATCCCGTCGCATTATTCAATTCCACTTCAGTTTACAAGAACTGTGTAATGCAAAAACGGAATACCTTAAAATTAAAATGAAGAAACAATTAAGTGGTGTTAGTGTAAAAAAGGGCGTCAGAGTAGCTGTCGAAAAGATATAAGTTGTATTTATTATATTAGCATTAGTAATCGGTACAAAAATATATTTAGGTTTTTTATAAATAACACTGATAACTCAATCGTGATTTTATATATTGAAATATTACTAAACATGATTTAAGAGTTTGAAATTTGAATTTTATAAAAAAGCGAGAGACATCTATGGAATATGTAGACTCCGTTGCAAATTATAAAACCACTAAATATTGACACATATTCTCTCATTTATTTTTCTTTTATTTAAATTCGGCAACTTTGCAATTCAAATGCAGCTGATTTTGAAACAAAAATCATGTAAACCCATATTTTAAATTTTAATAAAAAATTTAACAAATTTTCATCTCGTGGATTTTCGACCCGCTTGGCGAAAATCTGTTTTACAGTAGGGCCTAGCAGGGACCCGACAATCGCTGTTTGCACATCACCGTGATGTATTTTATGCTACTACTATTCTCTCACCAATAGCAACCATTCTAACTAACGGCTTTCATTTAGAGTATAAATTAACGATTTGGTCTTAAACTTTTATTGATAAGTTTTTCTCACCAGTTTTTATAAGACTGCAAAGTAGTAATAAAACTCACTGATCGTGCGAAGCAAATTTAGAAAAGAAAACATAAATTTATCAAAAGCCAGTCGCAAACGTCAAAGATCTGCGCCCAGCATCATACATTTACCAACACGTTTTTGTTTTTATTGCTAAAATATGCGTAGTTAGACAAATTTACGCAATCTGGCAATTTTATTCGAAAGATTAGGCGATTAGTCGGACGACATACATGAAATAATTAATTTTCAAATTTATTTGTCTTTTTTAGATGTGCTAATATTTGGTTAAATTATTTAAATTAAACCAAGTTACCTCTACGCTTTTGGCGTAATATTTCACACATTCTTCGTCATTTTCTTTTTTTTTCTCGTTTTAAAATTTTTGTATTTCTATGACTTACTGTCTTACTAAGGTGTGGCATCACCTGTCAGCACCATTGCCTTTGCACGCTAATTGCCGAATTTTAAAACCATTGCAATAGCAGATTTAGCAATAATTTCCATCACAAAAAAAAAATCAAAAATGATTTATCATATATTTTATGATTATCTCTACAAATCAATCGAACACTTAAAATGCCTGCTTTTGTCTATTAATTTGACATAACCTTGTAACGCATTTTAGCATCTTAAATTATTTTCTGACGCATGAATTCGCCTTCAATTTCATTTGTGGTGTTGACGGTTATGGTTTCCGTTGGAATTTTATATCAGTTTTGTAAAAAGTATGTGGGGATGAGAAACGGAAAAATGTAGTATGACATTCCGCAGGCCTAAAAGTAGTGACAAATTAGTGGTAAGCTGTCAAAATATGACATTTCAGTTATTAGTATAATTTTTGTAAAATATTGCATTGATACCGGTTGTATATTGGCGTATAATTGAAGTGCAAACTGTGAACTTAGGATCCATTGTGGCTAGGCGTACAACTAAAGTTATAACCCGAGTAATATTAATTTGATGGCTGAAAAAGGGTCATCTATATTTTCGTAGGAATTATAGGAATTTTGAGAAAGCAATGATCTAAATCAAGTATTGCAATATGGAAATCAAATGAAAGAGGCGTATTAAAGATTCACTTCCCAAGTGTTTTGAAAGAAGGTTGCCACCTGCTTAAATACAAATTAAGTTGACTTAAAAAACTATATGGCAGTTTTAAAAAAACTTAATTTCAAAAATACTTTTCGAGATGGTTGCCAGTTGCTTAAGAATCAATCAAAATTGTAATAAGTTAAATGAAATCCAACTACTTTTGTATGCAAAGCTCAATAAAGCTTCATTTCCGAATTACTTTTAAAATGGTTGCCACCTGTTTGAATGTAAATTAAGTTAACTTAAAAAAATAAATGGCATTTTACCATATGAGTGGCAAAGTAAAAGTTTTAAGAAAACTTCGTGTAAAAATACCTTAGGAGAGGGTTGCCACCTGTTTAAAAAATTAATGAAAATTGTAATAATTTAAATCAAATCCAACTGATATTGTATGTACGGCTCAATAATGTTTCATTTCCCAAATACTTTTAAAAATAATGAAGTTAAGTAAAAATAATCGACATTTTGCAATATGAGTGCCAGGCTTCAAATTTTAAGAAAGCATGATTAAAAGAAACAAATTACTTCAAAATATAATACGTTAAATCAAATCCAACTAATATTATATGCAAGGCTCTATAAGGCTTAATTTCCCAAATACTTTTAAAGAACGTTGCCAGCTGTTTATAAGCAAATTAAGTTAAGTATAAAATAAATGACATTTTACAAAATGAGTGCCAAGATATACATTTGCAGGAAACGTCATTTCACAAATAATGTTGGAGAGGGTTACCACCTGTATAAAAAATTACTTAAAAATATATATAAATGTATGGAAGTATAAGGCTCAATAAAGCTTCTTTTCCCAAAAAATGTCAAAAAAGGTTGCCACCTATTTATAAACAAACTAAGTTAAATAAAAAAAATAAATGACATTTTACAATATAAGTACTAAACTACATAGATATGTATGCTTAAGATGCGTAATTTCCCGAATAACTTTGGAGAGGGTTGCCAACTGTATAAAAATTTACTTAAAAATATAATAAGTTAAATCAAATATTCAAATATGGGTCTATACGGGTCTTATACGGGTCTTATACGGGTCCTATACGGGTCTTATGAAAGCTCTATTTTGAAAATACCTTGGAGAGGGTTACTACCAACAGTTTTACTATTTAGGGATCATTTTCTTACTAGTTTATGATTCCACAGAAGTGCCAAAATGATTCCGAACTTTTTCGAAATTACTTTCGAAATATTTTCGCACTTCAATTTTTATTTCTCACTCATAATTATGATCTTTAAAGTCTCAGTGTTCGATGGTTTTTGAAACGCCAGCTAGGATAGCAGTATTATTACTAACTTTTTCCTAAAATTGTATTCAGGAAGTATATTAAGTTCTGCGACACAGAAAGCCTAAAAAGTGGAATTTGTTTGTTTTTCCTTTTATGAATGTCCCTTAACAGCTGTCAGTCTCTTACTTCGCATTGTGAAATTTTATTTCAGGTACTTTATTTAATATAGGGTTATATGTAGATTGAGTAGATGGCAAAATTTTAAGGTGAAGGCTTATCCAACCAAAATTATTACAAAAAATAAACAACTACTTTTCAATGCCAACCGGATTCCAAATAAGATCCCAGTTTTTTTTGCGAAAAATACAAAACAAGTTGCACACAAGAATTCATACCAATTAAATTGATGAGAAGCGAAAATTAAAATAAATAACGAGTCATAAATTTTCCACGAAATGTCAATGGGTCAACAATATTGACATATTAACTAAATACTTACTTGGACATATAAATACAAGTGTACAATTAAATCTTTACCATGCCACAGCACTCAACGGTGCACTGGCACTGAGCGATGAGATGCAGACGCGATTGCAGACAAAGACCTGTAATCGGTGTACTGGTGTAGCAGGTTTTTTGTTGTTGTTGTTGATGCCAAACAATTTCAGATGTGATCATCGTTGTTGCTTGTGGGAAATAAAATACATATACGAATTTAAAGATTTACTTGTGTACTTAGTTTGTCGTAAGTAAATAAATGTGACCCATCGTCGACATAATTGATACCACATTTATTGCAAAAATAATTGCAAGAGTTGAAAAACTAATCACTATTTTTTAACAAAACAAATAAAAATGATGAGTAAAAGAGGTTTAAAAATAAAACAAGTAAACTTACAAATAAAAGTAGAAATATTTAATCAGAGTGTTTGTTTTTTTCACAATAGGAATTTGGTTTTTTCATTCAATTGCGTTGCCAATTTCACTGCATCCCACTCATTGGGATTGTTTTTTTTCCAATTTCGTTGATTAATTTGCTTCAGTTTACGCTTTTGTATAAGTTACGGAAATGTTTGATTAAAATTAATACAACTTCCTACTCAGCATTGTTTGCTTAGTCATAAAGTTCTGCGTTATTTGATTCAATTTTTTATAGCATGGTTTTTTTTTCTATTCGGTTCGGATGATACTTTTTTATACTTTTTCTTTTAAAATATGTCGCTTTTAATTGCAATTTGTTCACCTTACAGTTGTTCGTAACAGCATAAAATAATCGAGATAGATTTGAACCAAAATAAAATTAACAGCCAATTGGATTAAGCCATGTCTGTCTGTCCCTCCGTCCGTCCAATGGATAACTCGACGAAATATTGAGCTATCTCAACGAAACTTAGTATAAAATATCGCCTTAGATCTAAGGAGATTTGGTATTGCAAATGGACGAAATCGGACAATAATCGCGCCCACATAACGGTCTTTTGTGAGAATCAAAAGACCGCGATATTTCAGTAGCTATTGAAGATAATTTGCTTAAATTTGTTACATGGGATTGGGTTTAGGAACGGTACACGTGTGCAAATTACTTTTTGGAAAGTAGGCGTGACCCCACCCACTTTATAAGAAAAACTTATATCTTCGAAACAACTTGATCAAACTCTTCCAAATTTGGTAAACATAATGTATTTCAAGTCATAAAAGCAAAATTTCGAAATTGTCGAAAAATCGGACTAAAACCACGCCCACCCACAACGGTAATTTTCAAAAATTAAAAAAACGCGATATTTAAGTCAGCATTAAAGACAATTCGCTCAAATTTAATATGAAGGATGAGGCTACACTAGCAAATACACCGAATCAAAAACAAAAATATTGGAAATGGACGTGGCTCTGCCCACTTTAGAGCAAATAAGTACATCTGTACCAAACTGTACCAAATTTAGGGCACATCCCCCATTTGAAATCTATAAACAAAATTCGAAAAACTAAAAAATCGGTCCAACACTCTCGGTAATTTTCAAAAATTAAAAAGCGTGATATTTAAGTAACTATACAGAAAGTTTGCTCAAACCTAATATTGAGAATGAATCGTGCCTCACATCTTATATACCGGTAAAATACAAAAATAAAAAATAACTATATTTATTTACCACACTGTATAGATGCTCAAATTTGATAATTCAAATAAAATATTTCCGCAAAACGCATTAATTTCACAGCAACAATGTATTTTGATAATATTTTCCAAACATTTACTAATGTTCGAACGAATATAAAATGTATAATAACTGCTACGAACCTAAAAGTTTAAGTTCGAATATTACTTGTGAAGCATGGCGATATGAAACTTTTCGATTAATATTTCGCATGCGTTGAAGTGGAAACAACAAGACCGGTAGTGCGATTCACTAACTTTAAACGATGCGACAATCGAAATTTTTGTCGACAGTATTTGTCGTTTGCCCTAACGATTGTGCGATTCACTAACTTATTCTTAACGGCAGTTAACAGCTGTCTCGTTGTATTTAATCTGTCAAACTAAGTGTCAAAATAAGCGAAAAGCACAAAGAGGAATAGAGAAAAAACAAACGAATGCCTGCTGCCAAATATAAATTTTAGCGTTTTTATTATATTTCATTAAAGTGAAACTACAAACATTTATAATTTTTTTCATACATATATTGCATTGTGTTCCATTGTAGCGGAATTTCGGATTCTCCTCTGAGTGGTTTGGTAGAATAGTCATCAACTCGACTCCAAGGAATATCCGGAATCACTTGCAAATATGCCATGGTTTTCGTTTTCAAAATCCGCGTTGTGCTTTAACGTATTTAGGATTTACATTGTATATTTAATTTTTTTAAATTGCAATCATTTATCTATATATTAAAACTAAACTATATTTCTGTTTTTATACTTGGATCGTTGATAAAAGTTTGCTTTTACCATTAGCATATTAGTTGAATGATAGATGTGGTGGTTGGCATAAGCCTCCTCATGATCCTTTGGTGGCAAAATTGATATATGCGTGGAATTGACGGCTCCAATAGAGCCTCTCACAAAGGGAGACGATGTCGAAGCAAACATATCTTTAGCAGATTGACGTTCCACTTGGGTGATAGGAAACCTCACTTTCTGGTGAAACAATGAATCATTGATTGCAGCCGTTACCCGATGAATGTCAGCTTACGGATGGTTGACTGGCTCATGAATATTCCCCATTGATAACCTACGGGTCGTTGATAGCAACCAGTTGCGAAGAATCTCAAAACCGCTAGAACCTAACAATATAAGAGTAAAATTAAAGATTACACGAGCTGCTTGTTTCTCAATTGAATTTGCTGGAGCCTCCTACTTGGTATTCAACATCTCGGAGTAAACGCCGATCCTCTATGCCAAATATTCAAACGACATTATTTAATGCTCCTCTTTTAATTTCAAGAAAACAAATCACCCAATTTTAAATTTATCTTTTATTTAAGTTGAAATCACGAATTTTTCTTTTCTCGATTGAGTTAACAACATCAAATTTATTGTCGCCTCGATTTCGGTAATCGACTAGCTAGTTAAAAAATGGCTGCTGAATAGCAGCATCGTTAAAATTTTTGTAACGATGAGTTAGCCATGCGAATATCGCTAAAATAAGTTAATGAATCACACTACAGTTCGCTTTCGGGCTAATCGTTTTCCCTCTGTTTATCTAAGTAGTTTTTAAATAGAAATTTTCTGATACAGATTTATCAAACTAATGGAATACAGATTGGAGTAGTAAAGTTTTATGAATCTTTCCAATGATATGCATTTTTAAATATAAAAGTTTGGCTGATAAACAACATAGGTATATACATATATTTGGGCTTAATTTTGCCATTACCTTTCATTCTGACTAGTCAAAGGCAAAACTATTCAAATTGAAAAACTTTTGTCGGGATCGAAACCAAGAACATCAATTGAAATGCGAGGAACAGAAACTGATGTTTTAAAAAAATGCATCGTTTATTTATCAATTTTTAGGTCTGTTCGGCTCTGGCCTTATTCTACGACACAAGTTTTTTTTTTCATCTTCATGTGCCCTAATGTGCATATATAATATACACTTCCTCAAATACAAGAGATAAAAATTCCATGAGCAAATAAAATACAGACACATTTTTGATAGACTTCTAATTAATTCTAAGTCTCTTGTGCCCACGCGTGTTAAGGGGTGGCGACGCGTCGGCCAATGATTCATAAGCTCACAAATATTTTTGTTATTTTCGCTCTTGAGTGGGAGCAAAATTTTATTTTATTTGCATTTATTTACATGTTGTATTTTTGCATTGCGTGCACTTTGGCTGTTTCTGCGTAAGCAAATTTAATTACAAATAACCCACTTGGTGTCATCATCATCCGCAGATTTATATACTATAAGTAGATGTTGGTATATTTCCTTAGAAAATATTAAAGATTTTGCCGGCAGATAATTTCCAACATGAATATGCACTTCCACATTTATATTGAGGTACACATGAATGCACTCAAGAAATATATTAAAGAGCAAATATGTTTTTTTTTTCATTCTACCTACACCTGCAAATTTAAAGCTGAGTCAGCAGCGCTCAGCTTAATTCGATGAAATCAATTACGTATTTCTTGAAATGTTTGGGTGAGTGCTGCTGCAAAATATTGACTTTGCATTTATTGTCAAGAGTTTAATTTCTTTGTTCACAATTTAATATATTTTTGAATTATATTATGCAACTATTTTTTTATAGATATGAAACTAAGGCACTTTTACCACGTAGTATCAGTAGAGCAGCAACAATGATCAAAAGTATTTTGTTTTTACGACAAACGCCTGAAATATCAATAAAATTTTTCCTACAACTAATCAAAACGCACCAATAATATAGATATTACACATAGCTAAAAAGTTCACCTATAATTAAAGAGATCGATTGATGGCCAAGGAGTGCAAGAGGGGACAAAATGGAAGAAATTTTCTTTCCTAGCATTGGTTTGAATTTCTTCTCAAATTTATTGATAACTAAAATGGCTGAAAATAAGTAGATAATTTTTATGGAATTTTGTTCAAAACTATGGAATTGTGATAAGAAATCTACTCTTGCCTCAAAATCATATAAAATAAATTAATAAGGAGACTCTCATTTTTACTAGAATCTCATTGAATTTATTAATAGGAGTTTTTTTAAATTCAAATTTTGCCTTTAACGTTTTCACATACGTATGTACTTTGTTAATAAAATATTTTATATTGTTTTTAGTTTAATATTATGAATATTTTTCTTTGGAGTTTTGTATTTTCAAAAAGAAAATTTTTGATTTACATATTTATTGTTCCAGAAGTTTTCAATGAATAGAATTTCAAAAAATTTAAAAACAAAATATGATTTCGGTAATCAGATATGATTTATAAATAATTGTTTTCAAAAATAAATATCTTTATCTGTCTAAACTTGTATTAATATTCAAGAAATGGCACGTACCATACTTCGAACACGCATAATTTGGCAACAATGCTTATTATAAGTATAAATAATTATTTGAATTGTTATTATATCTTATAAATAAATATGTAAAACCTTTTTTAATAATACATAAGAACTTAAAGTTATTATAATTATCTAAAATCTATTAAAAAAAAATTAGGTGCCAATAAATTTAAATTGATAAGATTTTCGGCTTATTAAAATTAAGAGGAGATTGTAATGAAAACCAAGATTCCCTTCTTAATTTGATTGAGAAGGGTTTCATCTTAATTTTACTGGTTATCTACTAAATTTTATTGAAAAGGTTTTCATCTAAATTAATGGATCACCTTCTTAGTTACATTGACAAGCTTTCGTTTTTGTATTGCAGATTATTTATTTTACAGACATACCTATTCGTAATAGGAATGGCTTCTTATTAGAAAAAAAAATCATAGAGAAGTCCGCTAAATTTTGTTTTTATTTATAGTGCCTTAAAATGTCCTATGGTCATTTTGCTCTGTGTACGAAGATATGTAAAATCCAAAGACTGTGGAGTTTAGCGGCCTTTTAAAATGAAAGAAAAAAACAAATCAGCTACCCTCCTGCTAGCACCTGTCAATGTGACTTGGTTGAAACCAAGCCGGAAAAAGGAGGGGTAAAATAACTTTCCGGGAGTTATTTTCGTCAAATTTTAAAACGCTAAACTCTCATGATTTATCCTTTACTCATTTGTTATGGATTTTCCTGAAAATTCATATAAATTAACCGAAAACATAGACTACAAATTTAAATTTACAAAGCTGCGAAAAAATTCTAGCAACTGTCTTTCAACTCGACAAACGTCTATTATAGTAACTTCAAAACACAAAACAAATCGCGTAAAGTAAACATAACTTTTCATTTGCTTTTTGGTTATTAATTTTCGAATTAGTGTTTGCAAACAAAATGTATGGGTTTTCACCATGAATATTCAATATTAGTGATTTTTGTGTAAGAATTTTGTACATAAAGAATATTCAGTCGGAAAAATAGAGAATCACATAGAAACAATACTAAAAGTACTCTATTTCGGCTTTCTTATAATATCTTCTAATCTTAAATGACACAAAAGTTGTCTCCGATGATGGTGTAATTTTATTTTATTTTTTTAAAAACTTGATTGAAGTTGATTTTGTGTGCTTTAATCTGCAGGTAATATATCCCAGCGAGGGGTCGAGCAGGTGTTGCGGACATGATTGACTCAAAACTCAGATTTTAAATCCTGCCTTGTTTTACTCAGTATTGATCACTCTTTTATTTAAACTAAAAGAATTTGAAAACAATCTACGAATTTTAACATTTCCCTAGAACGTTCTTAGTTCAAAAAGAAACTACGTATATAAAGTAGATACTTAAACTTTAACATTTTTCCTAAATTTTCAGACCACTTTCGCGCCAACTTTTAAAGCTACCTAAAAACGCCTTAGTAAAAGTTCGAATATGGATATTAACTTAAAACAATATACATATATATACATACATACAATATAAATAAGACTATCGATATCGCTAATAATAACGAGAACAAAACACAGCTAACCGAGAATTTATTATCATTAATGTCTACGTGTAGTGGTTGTTAATATTTTAAGCAAGCCTAAAATGGGTATTACAAGATTTTTAATTGAAAATATTCTAAATAAACAGCTCAAAAAATAAATACACGTTTGCTATTATTAAACTATACAATACACTAAATAAATTTCATAATATGTTAAAGCGTGTAATTAAAAAATTCCATTTAAGGTGTTGAAGGTGCAAGCTAAATAATAATATTTTATCCAACACTTCTGGTTTCTGCAATTAAACACCCACTTTTGTCTTGTTACTAATAAATTAATAAATATGAATATGCACCCACCAGTTAATATTGAGCATACAATTCGTATATATTTACTTAACTGCGAAACATGTCGGTACTGTCTACTACAAAATTTACCATAAAAGGTAAATATCATCTGAATGCGTTTATTACTAAGCTGCAAATACAACTGAGATAAGTGAAACAATCTGGTTGTGTAGAGGGCGACATGGAGTTCAGTGCTCAATATTTATACTCATCAGACTAATTTATGTACTACAGCAATTTAAACTTAATTCAACACTAGAAAAATTAAAATATATAAATTCACTATTAATACTGAGACCGAAGTGTATTGGACAAAGTGTACAATTCAAATACATATATGTTTACATTCACCCTCATTTGTTTATAAATTATATAATGGGCGTTTTGCAATTTAAAGCACAACTGCTTTATTTGCTAGGTCAATATATGTAACAATAGATAACAATTTCATAAAGTACTCGATGTGAGAATACCAAAATTAACTTTGACTTGGCTCCATTTGGTATTTATGTTTGGACTTCATTAATATGAATCCGAATTGTTATAGCGCCATTCGAGAAAAAAACTTTAACACTAAATAAAGAAATACTCCTTTAGGCACATATGAGTGGGTATATACAGAATGCAATGGCAAAAAACGTAGATTACAAAGACGTTGCATCCCATCCCACCGTTCCTCGAACACAGAAAATCTCGTTATATTCACCATGCCATAACTAATTTGATTTTTGGTGATTGATATTAGAATCTGTTTAGATCCAATTTGTTTCTGTGTGTTGTGAGTTGGACGAGAGTTCTTGCCACGCCACAGGAAACGAAACGCCATGCAACTACCTTATACTGTATGTACGTTTTTGACAATAGTTTGGTAGCAAGAAGGATATAATACAAGAACGCGCCTGTCGCGTACCGTCAGTGCTCTCTTTGTCGATTTGACAACACAAAACTTTGGAACGTTCTGCCGTATGCCTGCTTCTTCTGCACTTCTTCCCCTCCTTTTTTAGAGCTTTTTCTATGCTATTTCATTCTCTAGCTGTTATTACGTCACTGTCGGTTGCTCTTAGTGCGGAAGGCGCAATCTTGTTTTCTATCATTTTTATAAATTTCGAATATTCTGTCGCTTCTTCTACGCTACTTTCTCTCCTTTTTAAAATTTTTTCTTTGCTCTCTCAGTTTCTAGCTTTTATTACCGAGAATGATTGAATACTGGTTTCTTTTCACCTTGTTTTATTACGTCACCATCAGTTGCTGTCAGTGCGGAAGATGGAATCTTGTTTTCTATCATTCTTGGTTTTGTAGACATATTTCTTATTCATGCTTGTCTTCTATCCTGTTCGTCTATATTATAATAAAACTACAGAATATTTTTTGTCTGTAGATTGAAAGTTTCTTTAAAATAATGACTCAAGGATTAGATTTTTTGTATAGGCAAACGTTTGATCTCACTAATCCTCGAAATTACTGAACGGATTTTCACGGGGCTTCCATAGGTGACTAGACTGTAATATCGGGCATAACATGGGGTATATTTTTCCAAATATTAAATGTGGGAAAGCCATTTTTCGTGGAAGGGGCTCTGAAATAGATTCTTTTGCATGCAATGTTATTTTTTAAATCTGTGTAAGTTATTTTTTGTTGATATTTTTTTTTTCTGTAATGCGGAGAGGCGCCCGCTGGATGTAGCGTAGTCGGTTGAATGTTTGGGTTTTTGGTTTGACTTTTTCTTGATTGATGTTTGAATAATAAATAGTGGGTTTGAGGTAACAACGATGATTTTGTTAACTAGAGGAATTCGTGTGCTAAGTGGAATACGTCCGGTTTTTCCAAATATGGGTATAAATGAATAGGTCTAATCTGCTAGTCGGCTAGTCTGGCTCTGGCATCTGCTTCTTCATTGCCAAGCAAGCCGATGCGATTTAGATGAAATAACGATTTTTTGATTATTTATATTTTGGACTGCTGAGATTAACGCTTTGCTATCTGTACAGTACGACATTTTAAGTTTCTTTTAGCTGCAAATTTAACTACGTCGAGAATAGCTACGGCTTCCGCAGAGACAACTGAACTGCATATTTAGAGTCGACCGGAGTAAAAGGTAGAACCTTCCTCCTCCATTACGGCAAAAGCAGTTGCATTTTATGTCTACTTAGTCCTCCATTAAATTCTGTGGCAAGTTCAGGCCGTTGAATTATCGATCATATGTATTAAATGAAAATATTTGTATACACTTTAAAAAAAAAAAATCACACACAATATACATATTTTCACACTGACCACCCGCAAATGATTGAATAAACCAAAAACGGGCTTCAAGATATTAAAAAAAAAGCTTTGAAGTTGGTGATTTATTTAAAACATCATGCTTTGGTAGAATATTCTTATTATAACATTTCAATTTAATGGTATGTTGCAGTTCTGCAACAATATGCATTAAAGGGTTAATCGGCAAACAGAGCTGAACTCGCAATGAAAAACTGGCCAATCGTGACTAAAGGTTCGCATCAGTAAAATTCAGTTTCATTTTGAGCAGAACTTTTCACAAGATTGTTTACAACATTAAAGTGAATATAACAATTATTCTCTGTACCTGATTTTCATTATATTTTTCCTTTCTTCTTTGCAGTAATTTCATCGATAACAACATTGGCAGACTTTTCCACGCTAACCAACAAATCGAGGAACTATCAAAAATGTTCACGCAACGCCAACAGCAACTTATTTAGGTCAGAAAAATGCAACGAGCGCGAGAGTGAATAACTTTTTCTTCGAACAAATAAACTCAACTGTCAGTGTTATTTGCTTCTCTGTTTCGTTTTACTTACTCCACGCATTATGGCCGCGTGGATTGAATCAACTTAAACAGACAAAGCATACGCACAAACCAAATTAGCAAATCAGCTAACGCTCACTTTTGGCCTCCATTGGAGTTCACAGCGAGTGTGTTGAGCCATCAGCCAACAACGCAGTGTGCATTTTAGAGCGCATGGACAAAACTGAAGTACAAATTTATTTCGCATACGGGGAATATTTCTATGGACGAAAATGGATTATACTAAACGTTTTCTATGGCTTTCCGGCATTTTATTAGGTGAGTAGTAGTAGACGTTTGGTGATTGCTAATTGATAATTGATTGTTGTTGTTGGTTATTGGTTAATAGTTAATAGTTATTGGTTAAAGGCTAATGACTGACTTTTGGGTTTTTTTTTCCGTTGGTAATGGCTTCGCTGTTTCCCTGTTTCTCTTGCTAAATGGGTTGAATTTTTAGTTTAAAAAATTAATATTTTCTGCATGAACTTGAAATTTGTTTTGTTACTCTAATTTTTAATTTGCGATTTTTACTCATTTGGTTGCGCATGCATGAAGGTAATGTGAAAGCAAATGGAAAGTATATTTTTGTCCAAAAGCAGGTTTGGATTATTAAGTAGGTCAAGTCCAAATGGGCTGTGTTAATAATTTTATTTCTTTGTATTAAAAGGTGGGGAATATGTAACCACTTTAGTTGAACTGCAATACCATTTGAAGGGAAATGAGTTTTATTTGCGGGAATTTATAAACTCCTTTTTGTTTATCATATCTAAGTGGCTCTGCCCAAATCGATCAATTTTTGTATGTGAAGTTATCAAAGCCGCTAGCGCCGAAGGATTACCAGCTGGACTGATCAAGCATGACGGCGCAGAGCTTGTAAGGCGAATGCAGGCCTAATAATTAAAATTTCAAAGCGCTCTGCCCAATCCAAAAGTAGGATGATCCTGCACCAGCCTTCGCGAGATCACCCCCCGTAACATTTCATACAAGGTCCTATCGCGCGAAAGGCTGATCAGAGATTGCCAATACCGGCGAGTCTTGAAAAATACCCTTGTCGACTTTAAATCAGCCTTCCAGGGTTTGAATTTGGTATAGCTGCAAAACTAATACGGCTATGTAAAATGACGTTAAACAACTCCTTCAGCTCAGTTAGACCTGACGACCTCTTTCCGAGCCGTTTGATACCAAACGAGTGACTCTCTACCATGTGACTTTTTTAACAGTATAGTGGAAAATATCTTTTATAAACTTTTGGTGTTTGCCTATGACTTTTATATCATCATTTTTTATACAATAGAAGAGATGTATTTGGAGTCGACAATATTATCGATTTCGTAAAAAACGAGGTATATATATTTTTTCCTCGAAAATCCAGGCTTCGCGTAATTTTATTGGCTCAAGGTTATAATTTTTCATTCACTTAGAGTATCAATCTAAAAGTTTTTTCTTACAGATCTCTTCGGCTCTCAAACCTTAACTATAATTTAACTGTAGAAAAGTCGGGTTGGTATTTTAAAAATTCTTTAAAAGAATGTCCGCAGGTGAGGCAGATAGTGTAATGGAATATATTTGAATAATTCTTATAAGTATTTGAACTCAACTAGTCAACAGGAACTATATAGTAGATGCATTTTCAAGGGTATTTGATTGGTGGCTAAACAGCAACCTCGACCAAAGATTAATTTAGGTTAGGTTCAAGTGGCAGCTGCAACATTTTTACTCCTTAGTCTCGTTAAGCCAGTTAGTCGAATCGACGAACCTGAGCAGCTGCCGTGTTTTCACTTTTGCGACCGTATCTAGGCTATTTAAAAATCCCGCACAAAGGAATTTCTGTCACCTTCTGTAAAGTGCGGGACAATCGTAAATTAGATGCCCTATGGGTTTTGGCTCTTCCTTTTGCTTCTTCGGAAATCGTTATGGGCGTCTGCTATTCGTTCAGCTTGTCTCCCTATAGTAATAAGCCCTGTGAGTACTCCCATAGTTAGGGAAAATTCTCTCCTGCTTAGTGAGAGGAGCTCTTGAGATTTTCTAATGTAATCAGTTTGGATATTTTACAAGTCCCGCTGTGTTTCCATAGCATAGTCGCTTCTTTGAGGAAGAAATCTCAAATTCTGAGATTGCTGGAAACCCAACCTCTTTCAGGGCTGTGAAAGAAGTACAGACGTACCCCTTTTTGTGAGCTGGTCTGCCTTCTCGTTACCTGCTCTGCCATCACGTCTGCGCCTTTGTCGTGGGCAACCGAGTCAAGGGCTTTCAGGGCAGCTTGACTTTCAGAGTAGATACAAACTTTTTTTGTCGTAATCACAGCGGATTCTAAGATCTGTACTGCTTCTTATTGCCGCTACTTCGGCCTGAAAGACACTACAGTGGCATTCAGCGACTCCACCAACTCTGCTATGCAGCTTAGATCCAGGGACTTCATCTGCCAATGACTCCCCACTTGGTATTGATATGCGATATTCTTTATTGAAAGCTTCCCTTGGCACCCAGTAGTCCATTATATGACTACCACTATCTGCTTTCCAACTTTTAAGAAGTTGTAGCCTTAGAGCGGCGTTAGCAGCAATCTACTTTCCCCCATCATATCTATGAGTAGTATATTTAGCATCAGATTCATTGCCTCAGTGGGCGTTGTTCGCAGCCTAATGAGGCTTTGCAGTCGTGCCATTTGAAATAGTACGATTTCTTGAGTTTGTATTGAATTTCCTTCACAAAAATTGGTAGTATCTAATTATAAACCGAAATTAAGAGAAAATGTTTTTTTTGCAAACAGGAAAAGGATAGAGCTGCTTACAATTAAACAAATCTGGGGTACATAAAAAACTTGTAATTGGTGCTCCCTGTATGTACATATGTATGTCTGTAAAAGGTGTTTTTTTTAGAGAATTTAGTTTTGTTATAAAGATAAAGGTTTGCCATTATGTTTTAAAAAATGATTTCGGGCAAGTGACCGCCGCAACTGGCTCAAAATAATTCCAATCGAAAGGCCTAATTTTCGACCAGTTTTGCAGCAATTGGGGCCGTTAGTCAGCAATAATGCGCCCAATATTCTCTTCCATATCTGTGTCTCGGGCATATCTGCGTAGATAAGCGACTCCACAAAAACTTGTCCAGCGGTGTTAAATCGCACGATGAAGGCCAACACAAGACCTACAATGCGAGATAATGAACTCACCTAAAGTTCCCGTCAAAAATTTATTGTTTCCGTTGGCTACATGACATGTAGCGCCATCTTGTTGGAACCAAAGGTCGTCCATATCAACACTCTGCAATTTATGCACGAAAAAGTCATAAACCACAGCTCTATAGTGCTCCCCATTGAATATATAATTATGGCCGTTTAAATTTTTTGAGAAATATGAACCAATGATTCCCTCTGTCCATAGAGCACAAAAAACAGTGACTTTTTGAGAATGTAACGACGTTTCAACAATGGCTTGTGGATTATCAACACTGCAAATGCGTTAATTTTGTTTATTAACGTATCCATTCAACCAGAAGTGAGCTTCATCCGAACCGACCGAATATCGCGCGAACCGAACCTTTATTTTGGTAATAAATTTGCACGATTTGGAAACGTTGTTCCTGAGTAAGTCTGTTCATTATGAAATGGCAAACCAAACTAAATATAAATCAAGTTACAGCTGTCAAAAAGATCAACTCCGAAAAAAGTGTTGGTTGGTTCATTGAAAACCACACGCCTAAACAAAACACCCTTTATCAACAAAACTAACTTTATCTAATGCGATCATTACTAAAGTTTCAAAAACCGCGTATCGATTAACCCTTGCTCGCTTTACAAACCAAAAACGATGTCCATATGTACATACTCGAATGCTTTATTTTTAATGTTATATGCCATATTTACACATTTTGTAATATTCGACATTTTCAAATATACATATGTACATTCACTCAAATGTCTCGGCAGTTTTGCAAACACTAATTAACCCCAAATATTTAGTTATATGTGTCAAAGCAAAAACAAAACAAAAACAAAAAGCTTGTAAATATCATTGACCGATTATTAACAAACATTATTCGTATCGTATCTGTGCCAAAATCTACTGCATTTGCACAGGTCCAATTCTACTTGCAGCCTTGACGTTACAAGATGCCGCCAGTCCAGTATTTCAAAATCACAAAACGAAAGAGTGGACGAATTTAGATAACATAACATTCTCTTTTGATTGTACGCATCGATCGGTTGGCTTCTACGCCGACATGGAGTACAATTGTCAGGTGAGTAATATTCCTATACGGAGAAGAAATATTATGCAAAATCAGAAAGCTATAAAACTGCAAGTCAAAATAGTAAAAAATAAAAACACACCAAAATGCTTCATTATGCTTACATATTTTCTGTATGTGTGTGTGTGTGTGTGTGAAAAAGAGTGTTTCGTGCATGTAAAGCTTTGTTTTAAGTAAAGTTTTGTTTTTTCAACGCAGAGAGCTTTGAAACCAAAACTTTCCACATGATCGTTATCAGCCTAGAAGTATGCATTAAATTTTATTAACACGATCGTTTTTCCCTTTACAATGTTCAGATCTTCCATATGTGCGATGAGGAGGGCAATCGCATACCGCATTTATGCGCCAACGAAACTTCTTTCAATCAGGAGTATCGTATCTGTGATTGGGATTACAATTTTAATTGCACAGAGTCACCGGTAAACTACAATACAATACAAATAAAATATTTTATTTAGTTGAAAATAATAATCTAATTGGCAATAATTTAATTTTATATATTTCACAGAAATGGTTTTACCTTAACGAGCTGACGTATGCCACAGAGCCACCTGACGAGGATGAAGATTATTAAAACACACAACCTATCCCCCTCCATGCCAATCTAATCGTCTGCACCGTTTAATTACGCCGAGTAGTGTGACCGACCCTACGGTCAAGTTATTTGTTAAGCGAAAGTGTATTTATATTATTGTAGTTAATTAGTTTTAATTTTTTTTTTCATTTTTAATGGCAAAACAATCCTAAAATAAAATTTAAATTGAGTTTCCATAACAGCCAATTTTTATGGAGTAAATATGGTAAATAAATTTGTTGTTTACACGATATTTGCATTTGATTTTTTTTTTGCATTTGAAATTTTATGTTATTGTAAAAATATCTGTAAACATATTTGAATACAAAATTTAATTGTACATAATTACATACATACATACACAAGTACGTATACGAAGAAGCATGCATAGTAATAAATGTAATTTATGTAGTTAATTTCATAACAAATTATGTTATGTAAATGTAAATATGCACATAGTATGTACATACATATGTAACTATCCGTTGTTATTTTTGATCAAACAATATTTAGTATTAGGAATTTAAAAAAAAAGAGAACAACAACAGTAAATAAAGGAAATAAGAGATACGTAATTTGTCATCAAACGAGTACGAAAAAATAAATAATAAAAAAACTTTAAGTACACAAATTATCATTCCAATCGAAAATTATTTAGGCGCGGTTAAAAATCATAGTACATATATTCAATACGAAAATTATGGTCTAAATACGGACACTATTAGAAGGTTTTATGATTTTTCAAAATGATAACATCCCTAAAGAATGTATAAATAGTAAAATTTTGTATTTATGCCGAGTCATGAAAAGTCTGCGTTTTTATGCAGTGAATAATTTATCAGCTGAACTTTGTGGAAGAGAATATTGAGAGAGGCTAGGCGTTTTTTTTTTTCATATTAAAAAGCAAATCCGTTCAGTCACATTGACATACACGCACATAGTATGTATATGTATATTAGGGTGCCCCAAAAGATGGAGTAAAGTCTGACCCCCTAGAAGCTTTCCTATGTATATCAAAAAATGTATACCTGTTTACTTTTAACAACAAAAAATAAAAACACGCGTGCGCCTAAGCGCGCGTGCCATTAGTAAAACTTATGTGCCGACTCTACAAAGATATATAGATTAAATATGGGAGAGAGTTTTATAAGACATCCTCTTTTGCTTTTTAGTTTTAGCACAAGTAAGAATAGTAGTAGAAATCAGTAAAAACAGTAGTAGTAGAGAAATTGTGGTAGAAAATAGTAAAAATAGTTGGTGTAAATAGTAGTAGCATTAGTAAAAATTGTAGTAGAAGTTTGTAAAAATAGTAGAAGAAATAAACAAAAAATAGTAGTAGTAATAAGTATAGTATTAGTAAAAATAGTGGTAAAATTAGTAAAAAATAGTAGTCGTAATTAGGAGTAGAACATAGTCAAAATAGTAGCAGTAATAAGCAGTATCATTAGTGAAAATAGTAGTAGAAATTATTAAATAAAGTTGTAGTAATTGTTAGTAGTATTAGTAAAAATAGTAGTAGAAATTAGTAAAAATAGTAGTAAACATTAATAAAAAGAGTAGTAGTAACTAGTATTAGCACAAGTTAAAATAGTAGTAGTAATGAGTAGTATCACTGGGGAAAATAATAGCAGTAGTAGTCGTAGTGATCCGTAGTGGCAGTTAGCAGTAATAGTAGAAGTTGTAGGAGTAGTAGTAGTAATAGTTTTCGTGGTGACCAAGTCCCGAACCACTAAAAGGTGTTGAAATGATCCCAAATTATTCAGTCCGAAAATAGAGCCGAAATGGTCCAGAACTTGTCCTCAGAAATGGCCTTGAACTAGTGCCGAAGCGGACCCATGCTACATATGTATGTAGGCACTGAAGGACATACATAGTACATACATACACATACACATTGGTATGTCGCTACCTCTGTATGTATCTACATACATATGTTTGTTGTTATCTCATACAAGTGTTATGTCGAGACTTCGTGACGCGATTTAAAAAATCACTGCTGCTAATGGAGTTTTACTTAAAAAAATATTTAGTGGTCGCTCAAAGCTCTGAAAGTTTCCGATATATTTTAAGTGAAGGAAAAATAATTTTTCCTAGAAATTGGGTAGAATCCTGGAAAATCAATAGTTTTCTCAAGCAATTGGATTGATTTGAAAAAAAAAATGTGAAATACTGATACTTTTTCCGCTTTAACTTTCCGAAAATGGTTGATTTTTTCATTGGAGCAAAAACGTATTGGACGGCGTAGTGCACTAAATTTTCTTGAATTCAAAAAGAATATGCAACGATATACAGTCAAAGAACATGGTCATACTTTCGCTCGGCGCGATTTGTTCAAATATTATCGAAGATGTCCATCAGAGTGGGCCAAACCCCCTCTAGGACTGCTCTGTGTCGAAAAAAATAACACCCCTTTCTTATACGAGTATATCAAAATATATTTAGATGGCGCTCAAAGCGCACAAAGTTTCCCATGTATTTTATATGCGGAAAAGAACTTTTCGTAGACATGGAACTTATACGTACATATAAAACAAACTATAGTACTACCTCGAAATTAATTTCCTTTTTCCAACAATATTTTTTTCTTGTTTGGAAATTTGGAAAAACAACAACAGTAAAAGCGATAAAACTTACAGCTGCTGTTACGGAGATCACCACATGCGCTGATCAGACTTCTTCTTTCTAGACTTGAGCAGAGATTCCGCTTGTGCCAAGCTGCAGCTGCACCGCTATTTATGTAGCTTAATTTTTTGATTGTGGTTTTTCTTAACTAATCTATGTATGTATATTTGATTATTGCTGTTTTTTTCAAAAATACACTAGTTTACAAATATTTCATTAATGATGGATATCTCGTAGAAAAGTGCTGAATTGAATTTTGGGTCGCTGAACAGGAAAATGAGTTTAAATTATTTCGAAAGCAGCGTTTTCGAGATACAGGCAAAACACCTGTTTTCTATGTATGTCGTTTGGAGTTATTGGCAAACAACCTCCAAAATAGCAAATAAAATAAACCTTCTTTGGGTACACTTTTAATGATTTCTAACTTCCTTTGAGTTATCGGAGGTTGCATTACATAAGTTGAAACTAAATAATAGGGTGCCAATAGGTGTAATGACACTAGAGAACAAACCGTATATCGATTTTTAGGGTCATACATAACAGAACCGGTATGCGTCTTGTTGTTGTACCACAAATTGAGGGACCTACACTTTTAAGCCGATTTCGAATGACATATGATTTTTGTGGAAAGTTTTTCCATGCTAGAAATATACTCGAAAGTTTGCCATTGTCTGCCGAGAGACGACCACTATTAGCAAAAACTTCTTATATAATTTTTGTTGTTACTTACACCGTCCAGGATTTGAACCCGAGACCTACGAATTTTGTATTACAAGTATATATTGTATATTGGTATAAAACTGAACTACATCACTGAGCATTTACGCACTATTTAGAGACACTCGATGCAGATATTTTCAAGCCATTTTTGGGTCACCAAAAATGTAACAATTTCTTGGTATCATGCGCTCTTTAAGAAAAGTGACCAAGTCGTTATTTAATGAATAATTTGGAAAGAGTGAAAAAGGTCTTGACGTCACTTGGTATTTCCAATTAGCGCCAGTTACCAGGAAGAAGGAGTGACTGGCGCAATTTTTTGAACTCGGCCAGAATTACTTAAGAGTTTATAGCACCAATTAAGTAATTGTATACAAATTGTAAATTAATATAAATCGTCCAAAATTCAGCATTCGTTTGGCCGAAGGCGAAAAGAAACCGGAACGAACTATATTGGCCGAACTTGGGCGAAGACGAAGTTCGGTTGTTTTCTAAATAGCACCATATTTCCCATTACGTGATTGGCTATTTATTGGATAATAAAACCCAATATTATCATTGAAAGGGCGTTCTACTTTCATTCAAACCCCCACAGCAGTCGTTGAAAATAGTCTCTTCGAATGGAAATAAAGTTCAACGGAAAAAATTGTAGACATATTTGAAAATATATGCATTTACCTATTACAGCTCTTTTCTATCAGTAAATTTCATTTCTCCCTCGTTTAGGGACTTCACCGTTCCTTCACTATTTTCTTAGTTATTAAATTTAAGTTTAGTCATTTATCAGCATTTATCATTAATTTACAACTTCCGCAACATTCTAAACTCGCAGTAATTGTTTTACGTCATTGTAGATAGTTGTATAGAGAGTAATTGCAGAACTATTAGGCATGGTTGAAAGGAATAAACAATGTTAATTTTTCGAAAGTATTTAAAAGTTCGAACAACCTGGCTGCCAAATACGCAAATATACATAAAAATACAAAGGAATAGTTAGTGTAAATTACATTCAGAATATAACGAGTTACGTTCTAGCAAGCACACATATTATATAAGCAACATATTTGCACCGATATTTCAATTATAGCTCAAATAAATTTTAATACACTATAAATATGTACAGTCATTATATAACAAAAACAGTTTACTATACTTTTCCCAGCTGATTTAGAACTTCCCGCAGAACTATCTACGTATCTACATATATTGTATTTATGCCTGCACTTCTATATACTCGTATTTGCTGACAAGCCGGTACAAAATCGGCCATCCGTAACTAATGTTTGTTTATGTTAAGAATAAAAAAACTTTCCATAATACTTTCCTTAATATGTACTCGTAATAAAACTATGTACTGTATGTACAAACATTAAATATATTAAATTGAATTAGTTCACATTAATAACCCACAAGCCATTGTTGTTGAAATACAAATTAGATTTTTGATTTTCACAAATTTGCGAAACAGTTTGAGTGACTAACACGTGAAATTTGGTTGGTGGTTCCCTGTTTTGATGATTTAATTTGAACGATTTCGCAAACAACAAATGAATTTAGGGAATGATGACCGCAAATATATAAGTAGATATTTACAAGTATACAGATATATTCCAAGGGGTCACTCACATCAGCAGCTTAGTTTTCTTTCCTTTTCAAAACTTTCCAAAGCTCTTCATGGTGGGCACATCAACCTTTCACATCGACTTATTTTTGATAACAAATGCAAACAGGATATTACAATACATCTACACTTAATTTTTGACGTTTTTTTTTTGAGGTTAGAAAAATAAAATTTTGATTTCAGTTTGGAAATTTTATCTTCGACTTTGCTGGGAGCAAAGTTGGCGTTTGCCATACATAGCTAGATTTTTGGCCGAACTTCTCCTACAATTTATGGTGTGCGTCTTGATGTTGTAACACAAATTGAGTGGCCGACCATTTTACGCCGACTCCGAGCGGCGAATGTTTTTTTGTGAGAAGTTTTTTTTTCATGGCAGAAATACACTCAGGCGTTTGCCATTGCCTGCCCGAAGGCAACAGCTATTAGAGAAAACTTTTCTATAATTTTTGATGCTAGCTGCCCTGGCCTGGATTTGAACCTGGCAATTAAAAATACTTTTTATGAAAACAATATGCACTAGGTGGCTCTAGAGGGGCGTTATTTAGAAAACCTGTATTTATTATCCGCTTTTGATGGAGGTAGAAAAATACGTAAAATACAATACTATAAAAAAAAATTTGCGTTTTGATGGTCCGATATTAGAAGGGTATTGTGCTGGTGCGATAAAAAATACATTTGATAAAGAAAATAATGCGCTAGATGGCGCTAGAGGTGAGTTATTCAAAAATCTTTGTTTTAGAATAGAAAATCCGTATTTATGGTTCGATATTGATGATATTTGAAAAGTAAGCGGCAAGTGGGATTAGAAATGGTTTCATAGTCAGAATAAAGCCTTTGTACAATTTTTAATGTTACTTGCCCCAGCCGAGATACGACCCCGAAGTGAAGCACACACACACGCTATGCCCTCGGCTACGGCGGTCGCTGTTAATATCTGTTCCACCGAGTCGTATGATATTTCTGAGGTTTTTAAGAATTTTGAGAAAAATATCCCAAGAAACCATATGCTACCGCATTTTGAAATGAAAAATTTGTCTTTTCACTAATTTATTATTCTCTCAAAGATTTTGCCTACAAATTTCTCTATCTTAGTTCTAAACAATTGTTCAATAAGTTTGGCTTGCTTTAATTTTTTTTAAATTAGATAACCCATACTCGATTGTTCAGACCAAACGTGTTCAGTTTGTCAATACTTAATATACGCTTGACTGCCAGTCAATATGCCATGGTTCCGGTTCGGGTAGTTGCAAAATGTATTAAAAAACTCGCATCTTTCTATATATCTCCGCCTGAGAGATAACCCAGACCATATACACCTGCCACGGTACCTTCATCAGGGCATACCTTATCTGAAGTACGCTCCAAAATTTCCATCGAATAGTCTTTTTTTTGAGCTTTATTTATTGTTCATAGAGTGGAAGTTTTTTCTCAGTTTTATTTTTTGCTTAGAAAAAACAAAAATACTTGCAAGTTTAAGTTAATTTTGATTTTCAGTTTTTGTTTCAAAAATAAAAGTTTATCTTTGAGTTTTATCTTTCGCCTAAAAATCCATTTTATATTTAATTTATGGACGAAGTTTTCTCATGAATCAGTACATGAGCTATTATTTGTTAAATCAAATTAAAAATCAACTTTTATTTTCTAAGTACATTTTTTTTATATAACTGATTTTCAAGGTAAAAAAAATCAACTTGTTTTTTAATTGATAATAAAAAATTAAACCTAAAAAGTAAATATAATTTTTGAAGCAAACAATAAAACTCTAGTAATTGATATTCCCAAACAAAAAAAAAACTCTGAATAAAGCTCTGAGCAATAAATATATCTTTAAAAATAACTACTAAAAAGTAAATTTTTAAATGAAACTTATAAGCTTGGTATTTTCAAAATTTTTGGATTATTGCTTATTTTGTGGGGTCTTTGCAGAATGAAATAGAGAGGCTAGACCAATTTTGCTGCACCTGCGAAATCACTTTAAACGTCTCACCTGACATTTACAATATTTCATTCAATTTCTTATATGTAAATGAATCAAAGGTGAAGATGTTAAAATGAAAATGTTTTTATGAAACTTTACATACGTCTAAATTTGGCATACGCGATATGGAATCACCCAAATCTTTTACATCTGGAACAAAAGTAATATAGTGCATTTCGAAAAGTTTCGACAATTGACTTATTACTAGCTAATTTTTTGCTAGTTTTTTGTTTAATTTCATTTCATTTCACAACAAAAACCATATAAATTCAATATTTAAACTTTGCGCATATGCCAACAAAATTTTTTAAAAGTTTTATTTTTGGTTATGCAGTTTTATAGCCGAGTCAATTCGAGTGCAAGTTTGAAGAGATTCAAACAAAATCACTTAAATTTTTATATTTGGTCTAGTTAGTGATACCCAAAACTTCCTCACCATATCTTAGTATTTTTCCAGATACCTGCAGATGATTTTTAAAGCTAAAACAAAGCTTTGGTGAATTTATACAAATCTTATCAAAAAAAAAAAATTCATAAAAAATTATTTGGCGTTGGGAGGCGCGTTAAAATGGTAGAACCAATATATGAATTTTCTAGAAGTCTCGACTACATAATCATTTAGTGGATTTTTATAGGTAAACATAATACATATGTTAAATTTTATTTAATCTAAATCAGAAGTTTGTCACTGTTCTAACGATATGGATATCATCGGCTGAGACTTCGATGCTTCATAGCATTCGACAATTTTTACTATGTTATATAAATAGCTGATGACATAAAAAAAAAGATATTATTTTTGGATAACATTCATATGTATATTATTTTTCGGCCTGATTTTTTATTAAACGATAATATTATTTTTTGATCTCAAGGTCAGTATAACGAAAAGACAACAACAGTCAGTAGTGGTAGAAATTATAGCTATTTTCGGCACTCGTACCCACAACCTACGACTTGCTAGGCAAGTGCGTAGCCAATAGACCACAGTTTGGATAACTTTAAAAAACACATGCATTTTTGTTGCACCTTAAAGATTTACGTAGAATAATATAATATCATTCTATTCATATATGCACGTAAAGGATACTCATTAGCTATCTATATGGGCAGTTTAAACTTCTCTAGTCTGTTCTTCTTATGCATAATAAACATAGAACTCTGGTATGTGTCAGTTTTCATTCATTATCTTTGTCTTTTCCTTGCTAATAGATTTGGACAGTTAAATGTTCTGCAATGTAAAAATCACTTAAATATTTATTATAACGTTCAATGTAATACAAAATTTTGTTCTATCAAATATGTGTACCTAGGCGAATTGATAGAGGCTGTTGTGACGAGAACAGCCGATTTACGGGTGTTGATTTTTGTCATAGGAACTGAATATGTTACACTTACTGATAGAAGTAGGCAGATTACAATAGTTTGACATTAGATGCATAAGTAAAAAGTAAACACAAAATACAAGCAAATTTTGGTTTTGTTTTAGTTACACCACTTTGTTTTAAGTCGCTCTGGTTTTAGAATAAACGCTGTTCTTTTCTAAATAGTACACCGCGACAAGTACAATGACAAATTCTAAATTGTTGTTATACGATAAATAAAATATAAAAATATGAAAATTAATTCGTCGAACATTTTCCTTAAGAAATAATTGTACGTGTATTCATAAACATGGAATGTTTATTGGCAAATTAGTAAATTTAATTGGGTGCTTTTTGCTTCAAATATCAAATAACAAGTCGCATGGCAAATTCCATACATTACTTCCCTTCAATATAATTCGGAGTTTGTTTTATACATAAATATCAATTCTTTCCTAAATCAAGCTATGTCGCTAGAGAATTGACATTAAAAAAAAAATGGTGTTCCGAATGAGTAGCTTTGCGATTTTTCAGCAACATTAAAATGAAACGATTTTATTTGTACAAATTTTATACGCTTGCTTATGTTTGTATGCTGATGAAAAGCGTTAAGTCAAGTTCAGTGACGAATGCGTCCAATTATACTTAATTTGTATAAAGGGGCATATTTCCCACTTATAATTCATTGACTGAAAAAAGTATGAAAAATGTTCACACTCTTTTTATTAATTGAACGCGAAAAAGTATTTGCGGTATTTAAGCGACAAAAATTATTTAAATTTTGCAGTTTCGTTTCAACACAGGAAGTGCGAACAACAAATAATTAACGGTGAATCGGAAAATAGAATTGTAATAAAATGAAATTGTTGCTAATTTTTTTATTGTACATACATACCATTACGCTTTCGGTAATTAGTCGCACGAAAAAATTTAGTGAAATATATTTTAACTGTTTTTAACTGTTTCTCAATTTTCTCTACTGTACAGCTGACGGCACCCCAATTTGGGAATCCTTTCGCTACACAATTGCCACAATTTTCACAACTGAGCACCACACCATATACCGGGTATGGACAAAATATTCGCATTTGGCCGTGGGTAATTGGACAATATGCCTACCCAAATTACCAATTGTATTCAAAGTATTGGATTAGTAAAAATAATAAACCTTACAGCCCTTACAATCCATTTATTCAATATAATCCGTACAGCCCATATAATCCAAGCCAAACGAATACGGGTACGAATACTTATTGGAATGGCTATGCTTGGGTCAACAGTTAAGGAGATAGGAGGGAGCCGATCACTCAGCATATATTTGTTAACATATATTAGAGATATTTTTAAAAAGTGCGATTCAATGTATTTTTTGTAAATTTTAATAAACTTGTTTACTCATTTTGGAATTTATTGTATTCAATTTTTTTATCAAAGAGGAAACTATTATTTCTTTTTTATCTTCTGTCCTTCCGACAGCGTGAAAAGTTGATGTATATTGGGATGATTTTTCGTCATCCCTTGTCAAGTTTGGTTTGAAGACAAATCGGTTTCGGCGTATGTGGCTTTTTTTCTTGGTCATGCCGGCAATAAATTTCGATACAAGTGGTGTTTAATTTTACTATAATAAATTACAAAAGTAAATTTGGTTTATCCGTTATATGGAGGAAAAGCCCAATACCCACTGTAAAAAAAATGATCAAAAATCAACCAGAATTTTTAGCCACTTGAAACTTGAACTTTATTACAATAAAATTAAATGAGCTGCAAAACTGCATACGCAAAAATTTGTTAAAAGTTCTGATTTAAAAGTTAATAAAATTGTTTGAAGTTCGATGAACTTTTGTAAATTTCGTAAAATGTTTGAAAGTTTTATTTATATAGTTTATGTTACAAAATGAGTTATACATTTGTAAAATATTATTAAAAATAAATTAGTAAACATAAGCGGCCAACTGTATACTGAGTTTTGTTCCTTAAGATACGAAAAATACTGTATATTACTATAACCATATATTATTCTGACAGTAAAAGCTCTGTCCCGCTGGAAATCTTGAGAAAGTCAGTTTAATATCTCGTTGGGAAATAATGCAAATGAAATGGACAACGCTGTTGCTCGAAAAATAATCTTTACTAACGAAGCATTCCGGCCAACTGTGCACACTAAAGAACAAGAATAAAAATTTTTCTGTGTCCCGAAATTAAAGACATCGGCTAGGATGGCCCTTGGTTTCAGCTAGATGGCGCGCCATGTCACACAGCGTATGCCATATTCGATCGTTTGCGCGCCAAGTTCGGGAATCGTGCTATCAGTCGTCACGCCAATATTAATTGCCACCATCGAGCTGTGATTTGACATTGGTAGACTTTTTTGTGGGTAGCGTGGTGATCCGATGTCATCCGAACCCTCCGAAAAGCGAATAGCGCTAGAATGTGCCATGGTGAAAAAAATACAGCAGGTGGCGCATATTGTGGTACCGCTAACTCTCTCATGGATATTTTGACAGATTTTCTACGTCACAATAGATTTTGTTTAGAAAATCCGCGTATGCATGTCTACTCGCAATCATGTGTATTATTTCCAAGGTATTTAAAAATTTTAGTATGTATTCTGTCTAACATGCACACCAACGTGTTTCCTCTCATTTCTCTCCACCGGCGACTGTAAGAGCCAAGTTACTCTCCGAATTTCAGATCAGTCAGCGCAATCTTGTATTCTATCATTCCTGAGAAAGTACCAATACGAAGCCAAATGATCTCGTGTTTTATAAATAACGCGCTTTCGAATATACGAAGAATATACCGAAATATTGAATTTTGAAAAGGAAAGCACTTATGTATATGGATCACACGTAGTTTTCTTACATACTATGAAGATATAGCTCTCTGACACTTAATTTCATATTTGATGCGAGCGTTGTTTTGCTCTGAACAATCTTTGTTGTTGAAATTCGATAACCAACTCATGGTTAAATAATTCCTGGAGGCCGATCAGAAAACTAGCTGCCAATGAGCATTTCCCGTAATACAAAAATCAAAAATAAATTCCGCCTTTTTCTTAAGGCTTATTACTTTTGATAAAATACTTATGTACATATATAGTGCCAATGGCGACTTTTGACAAGTGGCGGCCCTTTTAATCAGAATTTGGTAGTTTTAGAGCTCATTCAGTTTTAGCAAAGTAACTCAAAAATCATGGCAATTTATATACCTTTTTTTTTGATGGCGGTTTTGGTCTTCAATATAAATAAACTTCGTGCATTCGTTTCTATATTTATTTCTCTTCTATTTCATTTTTATAATCGACGAAACGTTATACCAGGATTATTTCATAATTTCGGATTTCGCAAAGAAGTTTATGAGTAACCATACTTTTAAATTACAGATTGAAAAAGTAAGCTAAAAAAGATAATCATGCTTATGAAATTAGGAAATTTGTGCAATAATCAAGGTAGTCTAAAAAATATGGATCAAATATGGATAATTTTTTAGAGGATCTTCTATCAATTTTTATTGGGTAATTTCTATTACCATAAAAAAAACCATATAAAATATAATTTTAATAAATAAAAAAATAAACAAATAAAAAATAACCATTATTTTTATGGAATTTTTTAAAAATTATTTCTTGCAAATATTGCCCATACCTGCGGTTAACATGTTCGATCCTTAAGTTCACATTATTAATGAAGCATTCGAGCATTTGGAGAGGTATTTGGCGAGCGACGCTTGTAATGTTGCCTTCCCATTTTTCAAACGTTGTTGGATTGTTCTTGTAATTATTTTACACCTAACGTTGTCTAAGATCACTAGATCCAGGCAGTCGATTCATCGATCCAAGTGTCCTTTCAATAACACCATAGCTTCATGGGTCGTGTGGCAAGTAGCGTTATCTTGTTTAGAGATGAAATATCCTCGACATTATGCGCTGCATTTTTGAAGAACTACATAAGTAGCGATAATTCTGCCAACCCATAAATCACATAAAATCGTTGATGTTCATCTGAAAGAAGTTAGATTTATATAAATTTATAAATAAAAGTTTAATATAGAATGGCGCCAGGACTACATAATCGTAAAACATTTTGAAATCTATCACTCAATTAGAATCTGAAAACCCCGAGAAATAACGAAATATTTTTGCTTGAACTTCGAAGATTTTTATTTAGGTTTTTCCTTTTAAAAAATTTTGTTATATGACAACAGAAAAGCTGTAAACAAAATTCATTCAACTCAAAAATGGTCGATTTTAACTACTAGTGGGTTTAAATTATCAGAATTATTGCTAAATAGAAGTTATAATCGAAAAGGCCGAAATAAAAACCAAATAGTGAAGCTCCTATACTACTGAATTGAAATAATTAATCAGATTTTTTAATGAAAACTTGGTTCAGAAATACACTTTTTTTTTATGTTTTTTCAAAATTTAGTTGATAAAATAGTTAAATATTAATGTTTATTTGTAAAGAAGTTTAAAAAAATACCTTTTTAAATTTTGGAGCATGTCCCTGGCAAATAACTAATTTTCGAGTCGTTCCAGACTAGCTGAAATATACGGATTAATAAACAACCAAAAGTTTAGACTAAGTATTATATAAGGAAATTCAAATGTTTGTTCTTCGCTGCATTTGTAGTCAGTCAGCTGAATCAATGAATCTTACAAATATATACTCGAATTTACGTAACAGCCGCCAACACCAAATCCTCCATTCATAAACAAATATTTGATAATATAAAGTCTTCAAAATTTACATAGGTAGACGAAATAATTGTGTGTTCAATAACTACAGGCCTTTTGTTGCAACAGTTTACAACCATTGTAATGGATTTACCAACCCAGCAGGAAAAACATAGGAATTATAGTTGAAATTTAAGCTAATAAATTAGACTTTTTGATTATTTTATATAAACGAGCGGAGGCAAAAGAAATATGATAATCATATTTCCTCACCATGATTATTTTAGTAGCTCCTTTTTGAGAAATCACACGTCCAGCAAACAAAAGATGATCGACTGACACCACCGGCACAAAAGCCGCATTAAGTAAACTATCACTCGCTGTTGACGAAGTGTTTGTTCGTCTATGAGAATAATTTTTGAAGTAAAACTCCTTGAGCGGCAGTGATACATCCTTTTTAGTGTTTTTAGTAAATATTAGGAGAATTAATAGCTGAATTAGTGAAAATAGAAGTTGAAATTAGTAAAAATTGGTAGTACTAGCATTAGTAAAAATAGTAGTAGTTATTAGTAGTAGCATTAGTAAAAATAGTAGTAGTACTTAGTACTGCACAAGTAAAAACAGTAATAGAAATTAGTGGAAATAGTAGAAAAACGTATGCCAAATAGTAGTAGTAGTAAGTAGTACATATAGTCACATATATTCTACTGATAATTACCACATTTATATTTATGTTTCTCTAGTTTCTATTCAGTTTCAATTTTCTTTCAAAATAGCTAAATTATATCAAATCTATGAAGCATCTGGTATAAATTAGCATCAACACAGATTTTGTTTTTGTTTCCAATTTAATGTGCGCTCTTCACAAATGACGAATATGCACCAAAAGTGCAAGCACTTCCGCCCACATGATCGTCGTTAATGCGCTGTTTAAAATTGGTCTAATATCTGCAGCATTGAATGTAACGAATTCGACCAGTTTAATGAGGTATTACCGTAGAAATGGCGAATCGAATGCACTTTAAGTCAACGTAATTTGATTTCATTTCAAATAGCTAGAGTTCAGTTTAGCGATATTAAATAGTTATGAAAAAACATTTTATAGCCGCAGTTAAATATTTCCAGCAGGGTATCGAGTGTTCTCATGAGCGTACGCACTTAAAAAATGTACATTATATGTTGTTTGTTGTTTGTTTTCCGGCATTTGTAGTGTGAATGGGCTTTGTCGTTGACCTCAAGCCACAGATGCACTGTGTCATGGTCAATGTGCATTTGTGGCATTTATGATGCACACATTTTGTAACAGCTTTTTTACAGTTTGATTGGGAATGTGTGTATTTATAGCCAGTTCCGTTAATTCTAACCAACGGTGACAGTAATAAATACAAAGTCATTTAATTTTATACAGAAATAATTTTGAGTTGACTCTTAAAAAGTAATTTCGAAAAGGTGTTCTAACTGTTACGACTATAACATTAACCGTTATAATATAGGCAATCACATTCAGATTTGTTAGATAATAAACTTGTATGCATACAAATGCTAACTGTAAATAGGAGTTGTGCATTTCTACTTATAATATTAAATAGATATGCACATGAGCTCTATAACAATGGATGGCAGTTATAATATTGCAGCATAACTGCATAGAATTTATTGAACAAGTTACTATTAGTAGTTGTAATTTTCCAAACTACAAAATTTTCGACTTTATCAAAACTTGAACGAAACATGGGATAGGTTTTAAAATTAAATCATTTGATGGCATGACACGTCTACAAATTTAGTGGGAGCATTAGCTAAGAAATGGTTAGAGTAGTTTATTTCTTTGATTTCTCCCACAGCTCAGGCTCTTATTTTCGGTAATATTCGCAATTCCTTAGTTTATTTCTTTGATTTCTCCCACAGCTCAGACTCTTATTTTCGGTAATATTCGCAATTCCTTAACATCCTAGTGGGATCATTAATTGATCATTTGACTATGTACTCTATTAGTTTTAACTTGCATCCCGGCAATGAAGATAATCCATTAGATCTAAAGTTTGTTTAACAATACAGTATGACGCAAAACAAATAAGCTTAAAACCATCTGCCCACTACAACTTAAGTTATTTTCATCCAAATTACTTCGCATAAATCAAGTGCGCCCATACGTCTAATCCCTAATTTTTATGAACAGCTCAGTAGCCACAGAAGTTATTTGATTGAAGAAAAAAATGTGAGAGATTGTGAACATTTTTATTATATTTAAATTGTGGGCCGATTTTATTGTAACCGACTTCCAAAAGAATGCTCTAATTCGGATAAAATTTCTATTTGTTTACAAAAGCAACCCTGTTGGCATCTTCCATGAAACATGAGATTGGTTTAGTGCTATTTATTTATTTATTTATTATTTTATTTTTGGTTATATATTTAAAAAAACTACACAAATAAAACCGGAATAGGCGTTAAACTGAAATTTCCCATGTATTTCCTTAAGGGTCATTCACAATAGCGCAGTTTTTTCCACTTCCCGACGCTACATCTCGGTCGTATATCATTTTATCGAGTTGGCTCAACTCGCTTATTTTCCGAGTTATTGTTATTGTTTTACATGCAATTCGTTATTCCATTTAGTGTTCTATCGCAAGCCGGTTACAAAGAAACGGGCCTAGTATTGTAATAATTGAGTGATTTACAGGGCCCCATAACGTGACATAAATCATAAAGTCATAAAATTTGAGATTTTAAAAGTTATGTTTTTGGATTGCATAAAAACAAATAATTAAAATTAAACAATTTTGTATTTTTTAAATTTATGACTTTATAACTAATGACACCTGTGAATTATCCAAATATATTTAAAGGCAATAAAAATCCAGAAACACCCCAGTGAAATGCTAATATTTCAAAATGCATGACCCAGTTTGGTTACAGGAGAATACGCTTTCGAATATTATCGATAAAATTTAGAGTCCACACTGATTAGTTATTGATTTGATGCTGGTTGTATGACAAAATACCTCATCTGTATTCACTTACAGATTTTATAAGGCGGAATTACTTAATTTCATAAATTAAGATAGTGTGTCCGAACTTAATATCTCGGGCGATGTTGGTGTACACCGCATTATGAAATAGTTACTTGGGGAATGTAGTGGAACTTCATGTGAATAAAAATGTTTGTTCCAAAATGAGAAAATAATTAATTTAAAAAAATAAAAATAAACACCGCGGCGCACGATGATGCAGTTGAAGAAAAAAAAAGTTTATTTACAAAGAAAATTATTCCTAACAATTTCTGCGAAAAATCATTTTTTCTTCGTTTAATAATTTGATAAAATATACCCCACGATATGTCAGAGGTTACTACTACTACCAGTAAGTCTAAAAAATCTATTCAATCATTTTGGAGATTAAATAGACACACAATAATTCTAAAACTAGTCGAAATATTGCATTTTCTGCATCATATTCGGTCTTTCTTTTAAATAAACTGCCAATGTACAGTCTCCATTTTTCTACAGATTTATTAAAGTATAGACAAATAGATTAACTAAATACTCATATAATGCAATATTAAAACCAAGCAGCCGCCACACAAATTTATCTATGATGAGTCCCGAAATACGGAATTCATTGCCTCTCAAAAACTAATATCGTGAGAATCAATTTCCCATCAAATGATGGAAGGTGCTGTGTATAATTTTTATGAAATAAATACATGAAATTTTAGTTATTATTATTTCCTTAAATTTTTAAGTAGCTGAGCAGGTGTTAACATTTCGAATAGAAAATTCTAAAAATCTATTTAGAGCAACTTATTTAAATAATTCCCCACTATGCATTTGGTTTAAAAACCCCGTCATGCCCCCTTTCCTCAACTTTTACCGTAATTCATAGACATTTTAGGAAAACTAAATTCTTATGTTGAAATTTCAATTTTTAAATGGAGATAAATGGAGTCCATTGGATGTGCAAAAAATTTAAAGCAATCAACTGAAAGCGTTGCACCCCGTCAAAAAAATGAAAGATAAGAGCACGGTTTCCCTCCATTTCAGGGATAGGGAATTGCACTACATGATCAAATGAATTTTCTATTGATAATTTAGCCTCAAAGCAAAATTTTTCAGGAGTTAGGCCCTATTTTTAAGTATTTACTTTGGCAAAGAAATTTTGTCAAAACCAAAAAATTTGCAAAATTGCAACAAAAAAAAAGTTGATAAGTAGGTAGATGTTGCACTTCGATTCTCCATGCCCAAAAGACAAAATCAACAGACTTTTAATTATTGCAAGTTATTCAACTTGATATAAAAATTTTCAGGTCCATTAAAAAGCTAGGAATACAATCGAAATTCAACAGCAATTTGCACTCCAAGTATTTAAGAATATAAGATGAAAACAACTACGTCACTGACAGCCGAACGGGGATAATAAAATTTACTATTTGCGGAATAGTTGATCTTAAAATAATCCACGCTTTTTACATGTACGAAGGAAATGTAAGCGAACAAATAATGACGTCACAAAATTTGTATTTTGTCATAGGTATGTATGTGGGCATTATATATATACACTCTTGTGCGCAATATATACTTACCTTTTGTATTCCATAGGCGAATTCACAGCAACATGAGTCTGCAAATCGACCAACCGGAAAACATTTAACGTACGGTACATTAGACTGTACGAATAATTTTATTGTTTTAAAAAGCATTTAGTATAAGCTTTGAAAAAAAATAAAAATATTGCAATAATTTCAATCAAGAACTGAAGTTATGTAAAAGTAAATTATATGAAGGAAAGTTTTTGGAATAGGAAGAATAAAGAAAATGGCCACTTGCAATACTTAACCATAAAAATAAAAAAAAAAATCTGAAGTCGGTTTTCCAAGGTCTATTCGCATTAAGCAAATTTGACTATACATATTATTATGAACCTTTAAAATTGCAGTTAATTGAGCAGTTCAGTCCCATTTATTTTATATAGCGAATTAACTTTAATCTATTAAACTTAGCGGCAATTTCATGAGAACTCAAACCAGCCCAAACTTTTTTTTTTGATATTTTCTGAAAGTATACCTATCCAGTATTAAAACTCTCGACGAATTTGTAAAAGTAAGCTCGAGTTTTTTTTGACCTACTGTATATTTCGATCCAAAAAGTTTAAAAAAAAAGTGCAAAAAGGCAAAAATATTTGTCTGACCGAAATGAAAGTTGAAGAGAAATACAATAAACTTTCACGGGAAATATTTTCGTAGAACATGTTAACCCATTAGCGCCAACATAAAAGTGTTGTTTCGACTCTTGCTTAAAGAAAGCCGACAATGAACAAATTTAGAAAGCCGCTTGTGGGTTAATATTATCAAAAGATATATTTGCCGGAAAATTCCATAAGCATTCTCAGAGAAAATTTTTATAAAAGGAATGCCAGAGTTCACAGAAAATTATTCCTTGAAATTTGACGGTATATGTAGATGGTTTACCATTTTTTCACATTTTTGAAAACAACTCAGACCGAGGCATGATATTGGATTTCACTAATAATTTCTTTGGCACAATTTTTTTCTGGATATTTTATGGCGTATGTTCATCAAAGTTCCCGTTTTTAAAACACTTTTAAAACAAGACTATGGCTGATCTTTGACGATAACAGTAACACTGGCCAACTTTCCTTATCTGTATATATATAAAAATTTAAAATTATACAAAGAACTGTTTTTTTTTTAATAGCGGTCGCTCCTCGGTAGGCAATGGGAAACTTCCGAGGTGTTTTCACAAAATTATCTGCCATTCGGATTCGGCGTAAACCCGTTGGCTCCCCAATTTTTCGCAAAGCTTCAAGACGTACACCGCAAATTTTAAGAAAAAATCTCGCTAAACATTGAGCTACATATATGATGTAAGCTCCAAATTATTTTATTGTATTAATTTTATATATAAAAATCTCGTTTATATACAAATTTCGTTTTACGATGTTTGTGGTAGAACTCTTCCAGAACGGCTCGACCGATTTTTATGAAATTTTCTACGTGTATTTATTAGTTATGAAAATTGGTCGCAAAGTATACATATTTTATGATTGGGAAATAGTTGCCATCTATATTTAATTAAAATATATAAAAGTTATGTCAAATATTAAAAAATATATGAGAAGGTTCAAGCTAATTTTTATGGGGGTTTTTGAAAAGTCGAATTTAATTAAATTCAAACTCTAGCATATAGAGTTTTAAAAATTGAGTACCAAACAGTTTGCTTCGCCGCACAAATGGTTTAAAGTTAGCTTTATTTTGAGAAGGGTTGCCACCTGCTTGTAAAGTCGATTTAAATTAATTATACTCGAGATATTAAATTAATTATACTCGAGATATATTAAAATATGGGTGCCAAATGGTTCGTCTCGGCAAGAAGGTGCATACCAATTTTTAAGAGGTTTGCCACCTGTTTGAAAAGTCGAATTGAATTAAATTATACAGATGTTATATGAAATATGAAAGTATGCGCGCCGAAGCTGTTCGATTCGCTGAGAAAAGGCACATTGAGTGTGACCACCTGCTTGAAAAGTCGAATTTTATAAAATAAAAAATAAAAAACATCGTTTTATTTGTTTGTTAGTTTTCTGGTTACACATGCAAAGAGCAATTAATAAATAAATTATTGAAGGAAAATGTCTGGCGGTTTTTTCTAGTGCAATTATAAAATTTGAAAATTTAACCGATCGGTGGCTTCGTTGCCGGGATATCTTCAAAACCGTATGTTACAAGTTTTGGCGTTAAATTCACTACCTTGTATATTACAAGTTACTCTGAAACAAAAATAAAATATTGACCCTGTCTAATGTACATATGTATTGTTTTCCAAACATACGGAAACTTTGAAAAAACTTACACAGCTAGTTGTTGGTGGTAAGCTCATGCTTTCGGTATTGTCTGACAGAAAACGAGCTGTTGGTGTAAACGGTGAGCGCTAACAGAAAAAAAAAGCAAACAACAACAGGAAGAAAGTGATAGACAAAAATCGTTTAGCGGTGTTGTCAAATGCTGAGTTGTTTTTGTTGTTGATCATGTGCTTGTGGTTTGGCTTTATGCCGCTTAAAGAGAAGTGAAACAAGAGATGAATAAAAATCATGTAAGATGCACTGCAGCTACACGGAAATTGGCTTTAACTTTACAACTAAGATCTCTTTTGGTAAACAAAAGAGGAATACATGTAAACAAAAATATCCAAATACGCTGCGTTAGTATTTATTATTCGTATGTATGGATGTGTGCGTACACACACACACACACACAACTAAATCAATTTGGTGGTAAAGTGCGAAAGAAATTCGAAAAGAAATGCCGCTTGCAGAGATGGAGCTGAAGATATGCCGTAAAACAGTCAAGAGCTGCAAAACGTTGCGTTACAAATTTGGCTAGCTCTGGCTTGGTACAGATGACCGAACCAGTCTGCGAGTGTGACTTGGCTGAAACGGTACGTTATTAGCGCGGTATATTTGGTGACGTTTGTGACGATCGACTATTTATTTTGTTTGCGTGATTTTTGAAAAAGAATTTACATTCAACATTTGCTGTGAGCACTTGGCGATGGCGTGTTGATTGAAATTTTGTGAAGCGTGCGAGAAAGTCGAACGTACGATGCATGAATACTAAATTGAAAACTAAAGAATAAAAGGAAAATTAAATAAAATAGAATATAAAAACAAATTAACTGGCGGATAATTAGCAAAGCAACGTATTTGAAGAAAAAGTTGTTCGAAGATTGCTATCAATTAAAAAGTTCACTATACTTTTACGCATTCTAAGGATAAAAAGAACAAAAGAAAACTAAAATGGTGAGTACCTATTCGGAAAGCAAATCTTAAAGTAAAAGGTGTTAATTGGCCAGTATGAGTGTGTAAAAACTGCTGTTCACTTGGCGTGCAATGCAATTTTGTGGCACATTTACCTAATTTCACATTTACGACTTGCATGCAACATTATTGGTCAAGCAAAAGTAAACAAAGTAAATGTTGCTTTTATAACTTAAAAAAAATGCGCATATGCTGCTCATTGTTTATGATTGGAATGCAAACGGTTTGCTAAATTGATTTCTGGACACAGGCCGAAAACCAGTTTTATGATAAAGCTTTGAAGAAAGAAAAGCCTTTTTTAGGTTTGCAATTTCGGCATTAAATACACTAATAAGTATCTCTTCGTTGTTGTTGTTCCCAAAATGCGCATAATGAAATTGTTGCTTTATTCAGCAGTGTCACCTAACTTTTATTCACATCCAAAAAACAGCTCGAGTTCCATACATCTTTTCTTTGGTTTACAAATATGTTTTAAACTAACCGAACTCTTTCCATTATATCTGTTCTAAAGAATTTTTGTTTTTAGCAGAGAAGATATGCTCATAGGCAAAATAAAAGGTGCATGGTATTTTGAACACTTTATAACAGTTTTGACTTTTTATTTTTGGTTTTTATTTTTTATAAAATTACTAGTTGATAGCCGCCAATTAGAGACGATTTTTCATAGCTAAAAATGTTGCTTTGATGGATTTACAAACAACTCCCTGTATTCACTGTAAAGATGCAATCGACTGTAAAGTTCGTAGCGATTGTTTACTTAATTTGCAATGGAATATATTCCACATATAGGTGCAACTAACTTAAGGGCCAACTTTATCTCAAAACCAGACTATAAATATTGCCTCAATCAATCAATTAATAAAAGGCGCTTTAACCGCTAACGGCATTTTGGCCAATTCTAGTAAAGCACGCCAGTCGTTCTTTTGGTTTGCTAACTGGTGCCAACTGGACACATCAAGTGAAGCCAAGTCATTCTCCACCTGGTCTTTCTAACGTAGAGGAGTCCCCTCCCCCTGCTCCTACCAGCGGGTACCGCGACTCATACTTTCAGGGCTGTGGCATTTTCTTCCATACGTACAACTTGATTGACGTTATAAAGCTCATAGAGTTTATCGTTCCATCGTCTGCGGTATTCACAAACACGTAAAGGTCCAAAAAATTTTTGGAAAATCTTTATTTCGAACATTCTTAGCGCCAGAGATCTGATATTGATAGCGCCCACGGTTCTGCACCATACAATAGCACTTGCTGGTAAGAGTTAATGCTAGTTCCCAGATAAACAAAGTCCTCTGCTTTGTCAAAATTGTAACTGTCAACAGTGACGCGCGAGCCAAGACGCGAATGCGCTGACTGCTTATTTGATGACAGGAGGTACTTAGTTTTGCTCTCGTTCACCTCCTCGTTTCGCTTCTTTATCCAGCTTGGAAAAGGCAGAACTAACGGCGCGATTGTTGAGGCTATTGCGCTCTCTTATAAAAGATGACGCCTATCGGCTTACTAATTCTGCTACTCGAATTATCTTTTCCAAGAATTCTGGCTTAGCTGGTGGTGTTGCTCAACGTAAACTCCAATCGGACTGGTTGTTGTCGTCCGACCATATTCTGCAGATAGGCTGATGCATTCATCTTATAAGTTCTTCGCTACCACTCTTGAATGGACCATCTGGTAATTCATCAACTCCCGCAGCTTTGTTGTTTCTTAGCCGGGTTATTGCTTTACGAACTTCGTCGAGGTCAGGTGATGGGATGTTAATGCCGTCATCACCGATTTGAGGTTCGGGATCTTCATTCTCTCCGGCGATGCTTTCGCCGCTACCTTTTTGCAAAGTGGAGAAATGTTTCCTGCACAATTTGAGTGTACCTTGAACATCAGTTACCAGGTCGCCATTCTCGGACTTACAGGAATTTGCCCTGGTCTTAAAACCTCCGTAAGTCACACCTTTTGATACAAGTCTCGTGCGTTTTTCTTCCTGGCTAGCATCTGAAGATCTTCGCATTCTCGTATTTCGGTCTTTCTTTTCCTTCTGCGAATGATATGCTCCCCTTCCTTTTTCAACTCACGGCAACGCTTCCAAACAGCTTGCGTTGTGGCGGATCGTAGCATGGCCCTGTAGGCAGCGTCCGGCAAAGTGGATCAGTCCGAGACCGTGAGCTTAGGTTTCGTCGTGTATACTGAATTTTCCGATAGTGTGACCAAAGATCCCTTCCTTACTCCCCCTGTGGGCCTGTGCTTATCCATTTTTGGTTAAAGTACTTCTCGTCGCAACCATTATAGATTTCTCGACTCATGCGGCACCTAACGGATTAAAATATTGCCTATGAATCCTGTGCATCATATCTTGCGGCAAGCATAAAGCGGATGCAGATAAAAATGAGTGGTACACCTCAGAAAGATTAAATTAATTTGCTTGCCTTAAGAAAAGAATTGACTCATACCCCATAATTTTAACAAAATTTTTAAATGTAAATAGAAAGTATATGATAGATGGCTGTAGTGAAAGTGTTAAAGATGCGTTTGTTGAAATCATTTTTAAAGACCCTTACACATTTTTGACCCCGAAATTTCCTCTAACACCTCCCAAGCACAAGATAACATACGAAATAAGTGCAGTTCATAAGGTTGAAGTGAAATTGCTTGACTTCTGCCATCATTTTAATTTATTTGCTGAATAGTCTCTGCGCCCTTTGCGCTTTTTTTTTATTTTTGTTTTACACTGTTGGCACATTTATGTCACACAAATGTTTGAAAAGCATTTTTGACCTGTCATTGTGTCTTCCTCATTTCATCACTCACTCCAAAATGTAACTTTCCTTTACGAGTAAATATTTGTGCCTTCACGTACATATATACATTGTTTTACTTTATCTCTTTCAGTTTACACACCGCACCTCTACATATGTATGTACATATACAATTGTATGTGTATTAATATTTCTGCAAATACTTTGTTGTTATTTCGTGTTGTTAATCTTATGAGATGCTAACATTTATTTTTAATTGAACTAAGTAATACCTGCGAGTTGAACTATATCCGTGCCATTTGACGCCTAAATATGTCGGACACACTACAATGTAAATTACGTATTTTCACCCAAATTACTTCGCATAAACCAAGTGAGGCCACACTTGCCATTCTTAATTTATCTTGACAGCTTTGAAGCCGCAGGGTTGCTTAGTTCTTTGATCAAAAGTAAAAATTTAAGACATTGTGTATATTTTTGTTATATTTAAGTTTTATTGTGATAATACCTTTTTTTTCAAATCTAAGCAAAGCTTCTAGAGACAGTAAAAATCAAGAAACAGTTTATTAAAATGCTAATATTTCAAAATCCATCGTCTACTGCGGCTATGGGAGAAGATATTTTTCGATTACTACCGATGAAATTTAGAGAAGACCTTATTTCTCATAATTAAATATAAATGAACCATAAATTGCGGTAGTGTGTTCGGGCTTTAAGTTTAAAGGCCTTGATTTAAATTGTTAGATATCTCAAACCAGTCGTTTTGTTTACCCAGAATACCCGCTTTCAAAGTGAAATTTGAAGCGGATCGTTCGATTCTTCTTGGTATGTTGAATTTAACGTAATGGCGGTTATAGAGTTTTGACATCTTGACGACCAAATGACACCATTGATTGTGATAAAGCAGACTAACTTTCGGTGCGCAATTTTTCGTTTAAAGTGCTGAAGCCCTAGAAATGGTCGAACCAATTTTTTAGTCGTTCTTTTAATTGTAAAAAAGTTATGCACCAAATACCAATTAGTGAATCAATTTGATAATTGTGTGTAATTAACAGTAAGAAAAGTTAGCTAATTAAATTTAGAAAAGAATAGTTATTTAAAGAGCACTAAACTATTTTATCATAAAACAATAAATAATATATGATGATATACGAAATGAGCACCTAAGTTCAAACTAAATCAATGGAAAATGAAACACGTCATTCGACATTGCAAGATCAATTTAGTTAATTTTAAATTCATATTCAATTATTTTACCTTAAAAATGATGTACTTTTACTTTCCACTTGTGTTTGTTCTTCAACTCTCGTTTTGCGCAGTCTTCCCGTAAGAGCCACTTTTTCTCGCACTAATTCCATATGCACATCAAGTCACAGGTTGATTTTGAACTGATTGGATATAGCTTATTATGCAGGTACTTTTTTGGTTTAATTTTCCGACGAAAGCGTCTCTTGTTTTACATAAATTAAAGATTAAAAAAGTTAAAAAATGAAGGTGCTTCTAAATACATGGATCAAAACACGTAGTTTAAAAAACAAAAGCAGCGCTTTTATAGGACATAGGTACATGCATACGTAATACTATAGGATATATCGATGGTTTCTTCCACAGAACAGAAACAGAAATATTTTTAATTTGTTAAGTTGTATCTTCATTATTTGAATTTAGTTTTGACTTTATTCTATTAGTGGCTATTGTCTCTAATTTTGAATATTGTAAATTAGAGGCCAGCCCTTGACGAGTCAAGGTGTTTCTATTTCGCGTGATAAGATAATCACAGAAAATTCCCCTAATATTGTGATGAGAAGAGTCACGAGACAAATAATTATCAATTAGATAAATTACATGAGGAGATTAAGAAGATATATACCGTATCAAGATAAAATCATCAAATTAAAAAAAACCAAAGCAGTGTGGTTTTAATTCCTTTTCATGCATTACCTAGTTTCTTATTTCAAATTTATGGACAGTTTTTTTTTTGTAGTAAAAATAAAGCAAAAAGAAGATAAACAAAAAAAAAAAACAAAATATAAAAAACTAGTGAAAATAAAAAAAAATCTAAAAAATGATAAATTAAAACGAAGTAGAAATATAAATATAGGAAAAAATATTATAATGGAAATAAAAATGCAATAATCATAAAAAATGTATCAATAATAAATTAAACAAAACAATATATTATTAAATAAAATAACAACATAAAAGCGCCATTAAATTCAAAACACTTATTTTGTCTGTAGATCCATTGTTCAAATCTGTGCTGAAAACTTCGTTTTTGTAGTTTTTTAACTTCTACATTAGCCGCATAGATTTTCTCTGCATAGCTATCGAATACTTTCCTTTAAATGTTAAGTTGGTTTGAGAGGGCATGTGAATAGGCGTTTGGTATCGTGAGGATAATCTTCACATGCCGAACATATGTTTGGCATGTCGGGGTTGATTCTGGATAAGAAGGAGTTGAGTCTACTTCAGTATCCAGATTTTAATTGGGCCAGAGTAGTGCGGGACTCACGAGCAGCTGGGATCCTTCATCTGCAAACAGATGCTTGTTTGGGTGCCGCAAATGGTGACACCCAGCAAGGAACTGCTTGCGGAGCACATTTACGTCTTGGTGAATAGCCATGTGTAGATCGGTCTACCCCATAAATCGAATGGCACATCGTATAGAATTGTTCCTGTATTGTAGATAAATCCGTAATGCTCGCGATATTACCATGTCATTTAAGTCTCATTCCATAGCTATCATTGCTTGTGTCATTCGTGGATCTTTGTGAAAGTTTTCCAAATTTCGGCCACGCGCTTATGTCGACTTCAAAAGTCATAAGGAATTACATATATGACGAATTTGTTGTTGCGTTGGTGGAGGAATTTCCAGGAACTTTTCGTTAGTAAATTTACATTTTCTCCATTTTGGATTTTTTATTTGTGTCAAAAACTATTGAAGTGGTTCAAATAAATAAATGCACTTGTATAAAAACCAAATTGATAGTGAGAAGGTGAATTTGTACATGTTAGTTTTGATAATCTATAAAAAAAATTATAATAGTTGTATACCGGCCAATATATTGGGGTTTATGTTAGTTGAAATTAGTTTCCTATGATATTACAAAAAGCTGTAAAGTTATATCTTTTATTCAAAATTTGAAAATTTAATAACTAATCCTCATAATTTTGAAATCATTAACCCTATGGGCAAGAATACATATTTTCATAATCAAACATATGTATGTATTTATGGCCCACATAATTTATTTAAACTCTGTTATACTAAAACAATCCGGCCATATATTTTATTCAAATAAGTATGAGTGAAAATTTATATATTCATACCACGTAAATACAAATAAACTAATTTGGGTAAATTACCTACCACAGACAAAACTATTTAGAATATTCAATTCATGCTTTTCCAAAAGGTGAAATCAAAGAAAATAAAAATAAAAAATTCTCACTCTAACCAATTCGACTACTATTCGAAAGTAGAACATAGTTTTGCAAGCATTTTAACGGCTCTAAATCGACTGTTAATTATAGCTAAAACACAATTTAACTTCATACAGCAGCTCGTTTATGATCGTAAAAAAATCTACAACGCTTTGTTGTGTTATATTTACGACGTATAGATATCTAGTAAATATATACGTATTCTTCTTAGTTGAATAGCTGGGCGCAACAAAAACAATAGCCTGCTTTCGATTATTGGTATTGTTTTGGGTTTGTGGGGCTAATCGGTTTAAACTATGTTAAGTTTCTAATTACAGTTACAGTTGCAAAAATCCCAAACACAAATTTTTAATGATGCGTGAAAATAATATGTAGCATTACAATACAAATATTTAGAATCTGAGCAAAAGAATACATGCGTATTGTATTCATAGAAAAGTAGTCACTTTTAACTAGCAAAAGTCTTTCACTATTCACAAAAAAATGTATAGTGCTTTTGGCTGGGTATAACCACAGTACCGCAAATATTTATCGAATCTAGGAAAGTCGTAACAAAAACTATGTGTCAGAAGTTCAAAAGCTAAATGCTTATGAGAATGACCTTGATTGATTAGATAGAAAATTTTTGTTTAAAAAAAATATGCGTGCACCTAAATGCACGAGTCATAAGCAAAACTCCTTTGCCGATTCCAGAAAGAGATAGAGAGCAAGTTGACTTGAGTACATATATCTTAAGTTGTGTGTGTGTGCACCAATTTTCGTTTCTCCTCATCAGAACTAGTTTACGACTGCACTAGTGCCACACCAGTTCCAAATTACTCTCGAACGAGTAATAAATAAATCATACTGCACTAGTTCAAACTACGAAAACATCTCCGAGCTATTTTTGAACTGGCCTGAACTAGTTCCTAAACTGCCTCGAAGTAATCCCGAACTAATCCCAATATGGTACTGAATTATTCCCGAAATGGCGCAGAAATAGTCCCGAAATTGATACGAAGTTATCGCGAAATTATTGACAATTATTTATGATACAACCAAATAATTTGAATTACTAGGAATTGGAATGGGCAATAATAATTTTTATTTATCTTTTTAGTTTACATTAATATAAACAATTTGAATTTTGAATAATTGGTAATAATTGGCAATGTGGCAATGTGGCAATGTGAATTTAAAGAGTTATGTATGTCCGTTCTCCTTTTTTTCTTTGCCAATGTATCCGATACATTTCCAGCGCTGATTTCCACAGCTCTATGAGTATTGAGTAGAGCCAACCCTTTCAATCGCAGTCGCGTTGCGTAGATGGGTTTTAGGTTTTTAATCTTTTTAAACTAGAAAACGATCGTACGCTCGATACAATTTTAACTGACAGCGTAGCACCAATTCCTCGAAATGCACCAATTTCTTGGAATGCAAGTCCTTGTCTGCCACTGCATGTTTTCTATTTGCAAGCGTTTGCTGATATGGTCAATCTCATATCTGATTTCGTTTCATTTATTTTCAAATATCAGTTTGAAGTTCTGTGCATCTTTGAGTTATCCAAATAATATTTCTTCGCTTGGTGGTCTTTGATTTTGCCTGGGCTCAGTCGCTATGATCTCTTTTCTGTTAACAGTTAAAGGTTCATTCTAGAAAAGAATTTTATAAATTGTAGTAAATTTGCGGGCATTTTTTCAATGATCTTCTTTCAAATGTGGAAAAACTCATATGAATTTCAGCCCCAAAATTTTATTTATTACGAACATTTGGATAACGAAATAATTCCTATACATTACTTTCATTGTAGTACTAAAGTGCTGGCATGTTCTTGCAACGCACATATTGGTTTTGTTTTCGGTTTTTTTGGCCCTCCATTACTTTCTGCAACAGTGTTCCACTTGGTCTTTCGGAACTTCTGCACGTCACGAGCTTCAAGTAATTTGATGGTCACATAAATACTTCTGATCAGCGTTGTTCACAAATTGTGTTTCGTAGCTATGTACTTGACAAGTCCACCTATGCTATCACAGGCTCCTCTGTCATGTCCAATAGCAGAGAAAATCCATTTATTTTCAAATGACGATTTTTTCATTTCGTAAAACTGAAATCTGTTTTTAAATTGACGTACTGCGCCATCAGAAATGATTACTTCGCATGATATTCCAATAACTGGATATTTGGCCTTTATCTCTTCTTGGATGTAGTTTATCGCGAAAAATGCGTGAGCTTTGAGTTTCTTGTAGTAAATATCGAAACTTGGTCATTCTTCCAAAGATGACCCTAAATTTGCGGATCAGTTCCTTGCCAAATTGATGTGAAGTAACGACCGAGATGGAAATGACTTCGGCAGTGCTTTTTCCTCGCTGATGGCTGCCAGTTGGATTTGTTTTAACTTCAAATGCGACTTGGCTTTAAGAATCCATTCCGCCAGTATATTGACGTATTTTGTTAGAACCAGAGTAATTTTTTATGAAATTATTATTTTCCCAAAATGCAAATGAAATTTTGTCGTCTTCATTTTCCTGTGTAAATCGATCACCAAATTTAAGATTGATAGCTAAAGCTCCCGGGCACGTCTTGCAGATTTCAAAAATGGAGTGGCGGTCATCGAAGCTCTTTGACATTCTTAGTATAGTGAAATGTTTTGATATCCATAGCTGTTGTTATTAGGAAATTAAAGTTGGAGCAATAGACGCATATCCAAACCTCTGAAGTTTGACAAGTAAGTACCCATTTTGCTTTGGGGGTATAAAATTTAGCGAAACCCAATTTTAATTCTGGATACGTTTCCTTGAACATTTGGTATGTTTCTTTTATAGTTAGTGTCATAGTTCTCTTTACTTTTTTTACGGCAACTTTGTCGAGAGCAATTGAAGTCATCATTTAGATAATACTCCATAGCAAGGTTAACTCTAGACTCAGGAACTGGGTAGCCCCAATAAACAAATCCTGTCGTGTAAGGTCCATTTTGGGTAGATAAAATTCATGCTTGTGTAATCATGTAATTGGTAATCGCAGGATACTTGAAGATAATATCTCCTGTTAGAAGACGTATTTTTTCAGAAATCGTTTTGCAATTCTCCAGTGATGCTCTGGATGTTATTATCCACTGCTCATACACATTTAGCACTTCAATAGTTTTGGTGGGGATTTATTTTGTGGTAAGGTGAGCAATTCGCCACTCGATGGAGTCAGAGATTCAGAAGTTGAAAGATCTTCCGAAAACGAAACAGTTTCTTCCGTTCGCATCAAAAATAATGGCGAGAGTGACTTGTAACAGTTGTCGCAAACTTCGTCGGAAAAGTAATGTGAAATGATGGCATTTGTTTTATGACTTTAAAAAATCGTAATCCCTAAACAACTAATTTGGACTAATGGAGGCTACTGCATAATTTTATTTATATAAATTACTATTTCAGAAAAAAATATGAAGGGAAAAAGTGATGCAATTTGAAATTTTTAAAGTCCAAAATTATTTTATTTTTTTTTAATCCCGATATAAAAGAATGTTTTCCAAAAATACCCTGTTACATATCTTTTTCTTTTGAGAAGGTCTTTTACCTAAAGCAGATATGTTCTTATTAAATTGGTAATTTTTTCGCAAGGTTATCGCATATCCAAAATAAATTCATACGCCAATGGCACGAAATCGAGTTTTTAGACATATTTTCAAAAATTCTCATGACGAAAGAACTCAAAATCAAGCAAAGAGAAAAAAAACTACGTGTCCCAACGACTACGATAAAGAAATTATAAAAAAAATTTTATGCAAAAAAAAAAGACCTGAAAAATTTGGTATGAAATGACCCCCTTACAATAAATTTTTTTTTATAACTAAAATATTGTGCACATACATACATACTGATATATATACGCCATCGCATCGAAAAAAAACATTAAAATAAGATTAACTTTTTTAAAGCTTTTAAAGGAGGAAAGTTGGACGACACACCCTTACGGATTATTTAAAAAAAAAAGTACACAGCCCCTTCATTTGTTTAAAAAAATTCATTAAAAATTATTTTAATAAAAAAAAATTAACATTATAGCAGTAAGCTATAACGAATACCAGCGGACTTATTCATAAAAAATTTCCATTGGTTTTATTTCAGCTGATTCACTCGCTTCTTTTGTTTTCACGCGCCAACTGACCTACCTGCAGGCAAATTAAATGAGACGTGCCTTTAGTTGGGAGAAATTAATTGGCATTAGCAGGTATTCACCCATAGAATACAAAGCATGGAGAAAGCGTTGCGAATCTTTGTAAAGAATTTCGACAGAGTTATTTGGAGACTTGAATATATATATTTTTTTAATTTAAAGAAACTGTCGTGATAAATTGTTTTTGAGTTGAATTTGCACAAATACAATTAGATATCATTTCGAAAATAACAGGCAGTCATTTGTCAAATAGTAAATTTGACGCGACTCTTTTGGTACAACTCCAGCAATTTATGGCGTTTTTTTTCTCGAAATAAATGTCACCTCATTCTACTGCGATATTACAACAATGTTGCCATATATCCGGCGAAATTGCCGCATTTGTCATAAGAGAAAAGAACAAGAGAAACTCCCCCCCTGGCAATTTCACTTTCGTCACCAATTTAGTTAATCGAACGCAATAACTTGCATTTAGTGTCAAAATTGAGGTTTCGGAACAAAACTATTGTGAGAAATAACAAAGTCCACAATTAAAATCAGCTTCACAATCCCAACCCTCGCTTTTGGTAGCGGATAGAAAATGTCGCGCTTTTGTCGGGCGAGAGTGCAATGTTTTGAGAAAAGAACAAATAACCCAGAGAAAATACTGAGAAAACAACACGAATATTTGACAGCCCTGGCATGGGGCACAATAAATTCAACCTTATTTCGCGAAGAGGAAACGGTTTTAGTCGCGAAAAGAAAACACTATATGACTAAGTTGCTGGTAGTTTTTTTTTGTAGAGATGGACTCATTAAATCACTTAAGCATTAAATTATGATTCCCTTTAATATCTAGTCCATCGGTGGAAGTGGCTAATGGATAAAACGGCTGTAATCAAGCAAAACCATGTGTTATTTTGTGATTTATTTTTGTGCATGCAACAACTGTTTTTTATGCCCTTTTCTTCACAAATTCTGAAAGCCTACAAAAAAATGAATCAGACCTGTCTCTGCAAAGTTTTATTGGGAATGAAATTGATTGGAGTTCTTGTTTTCAATACTGACAAAATTTTTTCGGTTTGAAAAGTTTTGCCTTTAACTAGCGGAAATGAAAAGTAATTAGCAAATTAAACCCAAATGTTGTTTCTCAGCCAAAACTTTTAAATTTAAAAATTCATATTATTAGAGGAATTATAAGTCTTTATTACTCTAATCTGCATTCAGTTAGTTTTTGATAAATCAGTATCAGAAAATTTATATTTATAAACTACAGATAAATACAGGGGCACTTTCATGTTCATGACAATTATTATATATTTTATATTCGTTCGAACGCAAGTGTTTGGAAAATGTGATTAAAATACATTGTTGCCGGTAAATTAATGCGTCTTGCGGAAATATTTTATTTGAATTACAATTTTTGTAAGGAATCCGCCACTGTTGGCAACCCTTACAATTGTACCGTTGAGATTAGCTGATTGTATTTGTGAACAAACTTCATTAATTATTTCGAAACAAACCCCTAGGAAATTAATAAAGTTTTATAATGCGAATTTCTTAATAGGGCGATTTTCCTTGAAGTTCAACCTTAGTTATATGCCCACGCGTAATCTTAGCTAATGATTTTTGTTCAGCACACCCAAACAGCATTGCAAAATCTTTCAATAAACATAAATAATTGTCAAAAGCTGTTCAAACTGATTATCGACTCGGAATGAAAATGAATCGAAAACGATTCTAAATCTATTCGAACTCAGCCGGAATCAAGAACACCACCACCAAAATGAGTCGGAATTGCATTGAACTTACTATTTAAACCAAATCGAAATGTAGAACAGGCCTGTATATTTTGAAAACTTAAAAAAAAAAAATGTTTTATGGTGCAATTTGTGATATAAAAAAAATTTTAATTGCAAAATTGTTCGGATATTCAAAACTTTAATGCCATTAAGTTACTGTAGTTTTCAAAACTTCATTGCCACAACAGAGAAAATTAAAAATTTGAGTTTCATAAGTAATGAATCGCACCCATGACGAGCATCCGAGTCCAGTACAGATAAAAACATCAAATTTGTGGAGGAAACAGTACCAGGAAACAGACGGCTAAAAACTAAAGAAATATCAGTTATGACTTGACATTAGAAAATGGAAGAGCCATAAAATCTATGAAAATAAATTCTTCAGTTAAAAATAAATACCCTAATCCCTAACGGCCAACACAAAATCCCCAAAATCAAACTCACCACATACAAAATCAGAATCTTGCAGAGCATGTTGAAACTTGGCCTTTGTGTACGCTAACAATTATGTTTTACTTTTGCAATCCAACTTTATCGGATTTTAAAGTTGAGCTTCTTTCTTTTGTTATCGGAAGCAAATCGATCATTCAAACTCTATAGTTTTTGATTATTTTCGGTCTTTTTCATAAGTAGAAGCTGGTATTTTTCATTAAATGTATGTAGGTGTATTTTGTACGAAATGAAACCCTTGTTTCAATACAAACATGTTTCGTTTATAAGAGGAAGCAGGAAAATATTAAAAACAATTGTTTGCTACTTGAAATTTTCCCCTTATTGAAGTTAAACTGCTTGAACTATAAGATCACATAAAATGTAATTACATTTCTTAAAATTTTGATGGAAAAAATTTGATACATTTTTACAAGTTTTCTAAGAGCAAATTTTAACATTTCAATAGAACAGCTGATTCGAATATCCGTTTTTCTCATCTTCGAAAAAAACTAATTCCGATACCGGTTTACTTTTCCGATAAAAACTGACTCCGATTCTGCGATATGCCCGATTACTATTATATTAATCTTAATAATTATGAGTGAGAACAATTTTTAAATCAACAGTAACTATTATTTTGAGATGTATATTATAAAAGTCCATCTATAATAATTATGAGCGAGACAAATTTATATACGTCTTCTAAAGACTTTTATTTTGAGACTTATATTATAACTAAAACAACTTTTGTTACGCTTTGAAAGACAGAACTATTTCGGGGCCCAAATTAGTACCGAACTAGTCCACAAGTAACCCCGCCTGGTTCCAAAATTATTTCTAAGTAGTCCCGAATATCTTCCAACCTAATCCCGAGACGGTACTAAAAAAGTGCCGCCCTTCCAGACTTAAAAAATATTTTCTTACTCATAATTATTTTGAGAAGACTGTCGTTGCATAAATCATAAAATAAAAGTCTTTGGAGATAGATCGTTGGTAAATATTATGATAATAATAATGAGCCCGTATTATTTCGACCGACTTGCAAACGAACGCTACAACTCGAATAAAATTTCCTTTATATGCAAAAGCAACCCTGTTAGCATCTGTCATGAAACATGCGAATTGATCAGTACTATTTAAGAACGCAAAATAGTTGTGATGCCAAATTTTTTGTCGATTTAGTTATATATTAAAAAATACTATGCAAATAGCAACGGAATAGGTGTTAAACTGAGATTTCCTATATATTTTCCTATGGCTCATTCACAACAGCGCAGCTTTTTCACTTCCCAACACTACATCTCAGATCAGATATCAATTTACCAAGTTGGCTCAATTCGCATATTTTTCTGAGTTAGTGTTGTTGCTTAACGTGCTATTTCTTATCCTACCTAGTGTTCTTTTGCAACTAAGTTACAAAAAAAAGGGGCCTTAGAGTTATAGATTACACAAAAATTGGTATCTAAATGTAATAATTATTTATTAACTTTTACTCTTTTCTTTTATAATAGTTGTACCTCTGGTTTAAAACTATGCTAAATCATTTGAGGTTAGAAAGAATTGCCCACTTAAAATTCAGCAAATGCTCTGAGCAGTTCAGTGTGGGTGGGAACTAACCTTATTAATTACATAAGAATATTTCTTTGTATACCCAGCTGAAATAATTTCTGTTGGCACACTTGTACTCGTATTTAAAACAATAAAAAACAAGAGCATTATTTTCTTGCTATGCGAAATCTGCAATTACTCCATAACTTTCAGTTGACTTCATTTAAAAGCAGAAATACAAATTTAACGTGTGCTGAATCAATTTCTTTAAACGCCATTGTGTATATGTACGTTTAGTTTACTTATTTGCGGTTTTGTTTATTTTTGGTGATGACTAAAACTAGTGCGAATTTATAACCACTTTGCATAATTACATAAGGCAATGAAACGTCGCTCGGCTGATTGTTGTGCCGTTTCACTTTCTTTAGCGCAGAAAATGTTGAATTTATACAAATATATGCGAATTATATCTACATACAAATATGTGAAGATTCACACTCCTTTTGCATAACGAAATTTCAGTTTCATTGCTTTGGTTTACATTTTTTTTCGGAATTTCTCGCCTTATATTTCAGCAGCAGCTACAAAATAGAAACGAGAACAATGAAATTGGCATATTTGGAGCAGCCACTAATTTATTCGTTTCAACATATTTATACATCCGGAGAAATTTCTTTTTAACCAATTTCGTAACTTCTACAACTACACCTGTTTTGTTTACGCGTTTAGGGTTTTATTCGCAGCTTTTGAGTTTGCACAGCCTCAGCTAGTTGTATCAAGGCATTAATCATATGCTTAATTGATTTTCCAAATAAATGCAAACTGACTTTTATCTGAAAAATCTTTAAACTTTTAAATCCGATTCGAAAAGAAACAAAAATTGTTTATATTTATTTGAACTTCAAAAAAAAAAAACTGCTACCGAACCATTTCGCTGATTTCCCTCTGATTTCTAACTACATTTTTTTCTTGCTTGAACCATTCAGTATCCCATCGAAATAATTTTTTCTGATAGAGTTGCCTACTTATAATATTAAAAAAAAATACGACATTATGAATGAGCGCACTAACGCACCGGGAATTAAATGAAGATTTTCAATTCCTTTTCCGATTTGTATAATGTAGAATATGTAGTACATCGAATTGCAAATAACGACCGATTTTTTCTGGTAAAAAAAAAGCGGCGGCTTAGTTAACATGGAATTTTTCATATGTATGTAGATTTACCATGACGACGGATGTGATATTCCATTTCTCACTTTTTGAGGTTCAACCTGAAATATAAAATAAAACAGCAATTCAATTAGTTCTTATATGCTCGTTTTAGAAGAAAAGATCTCAGTTAATTTGAGTACGTTATAAAAACTAAAGCCACTGTAATGATTATGGCGACTATGCCAACAAGATAAGCTGTGAATATACCCTTCACAGTATGCTTACATTTTTGATCTTTTGTTCCAAATTCTATTATGACAGGTGTTTTAACGGGTTTTAATGGATGAAAAAAGTTGGCAAGGCCTTTTTAAGAAATCTCCAAGCCAGTGTACTTTTTTGAACATAAAATGAAATCTTTTTAGAGGTTTTAAAATTGCTTATAAAATATATCCACATATAGACAGATCCCCTTTATCATTCTAGGCGAATTCCTAAATTTTCGTCTGCCTCAGCGCCCTAATAATAAACTATAGGTGGAAACCTTAAATGACAGAAAATAATTTTAGAAGGGAGTCAAGAATTTTGCTTCTATCAACAGAATTATTAAGAGGATAGTTCACACTTTTGTTTGGATTTTGAACATTTGTGATAAACTAGTTGATACCCGCGACTCTCTATATACTTGCAGAAGATTTTTCAAAGCTAAAAAATGCTGGGTGGATGAATTTAAAAACAATGTCCAATAATAAGTATTCCAAATTTCTCATCGCACTGACAGCACAGTTTTTTAAATCCAATAGAGATTTTCTGTATAGCTCGAATCTATTTTATCATAAAAGTAGTTTTTTTTGCACCAGCTTCACACTGTTCTTATATCATCAATGCCAGACCATTAATACGGACTTAATGAAGAAATTTATTCTAACGCCACCTAGCGGATTCAATTTTTTTAAAAATATGTCCCGTCACACTTTCGTTACATGTCTCTAATTTTATCATAATCAGATTATAAATACAAATATTCTGAGTGATTCGTCTCTAGCGTCACTTAGCGCATTTATTTTCCATAGAAAGTAGTTTTTATTGCACACCCACTATATCTTTCCAATATCATCGATATCAATCCATAATTGCGACATTATGTTTTAATAAATCCGACCAACGCACTCGAAAATGTATCATTTTTCGAACTATTAGCAAAACTGCCGCGAATAAAAACAGTTTGTGACAGCAGAACACACTTTGTCATAATTCGTTATCGATACAGTTCTCATCACATTCTCGTTATCAATATAAGATCGCAGACAGATGTGACTTCGATATATTTACGCTATCGAGAAAGCTACTTAAAATGGTTTCAAAAACAGATTGTGAATGTTTGCTTTAGTGATAATTCAGATCGGTTTTTTTTTGTTTTTTTTTCACATTTTGTTTTCCCCATAAAAAGTGCTTTTTGGTTAAATTTAAATCTTTTTAATTCATTTCTGAGCTACGTACGTATGTACATATATTTTTGAGTATATAGTTTAAAAGTTATTAATTTTTAATTGATTTAATATGAGATTAATGAAATTATGGTTTTAAATAAGGCAACCACTGGATTTTTTAAGTCTTAGCAAAGTCTCTATGTTGCTTACTGGCCACGTACTTGTTGATTTTAGACGCTCTGTCATGATTTCAGGCTTACTCTATCGAACTCGCTTTATTCTAAAGCGAATTTTTCATTACAAAAGCGTCTGAGAAATAGAAATCAATATAGTGAGAATTCAACAATGCTTAACAATCTACTTCCAAAAGCCAATGCCAAAAGTATACACCTTTTACACTTTTCGGTTCCAGTACCGCGCCAGGAGCATTGCTGTGCCAGATGGTTTGTAAAAATGCCTCCAAAACGATACTACTCATATTCTTTTCGTTTATCTGAATTTATAAATGCAATAACTGCGTACATATTAGCGGTTAATGCGTCCTAAAATACTAACAAAAATTTTGAATATGTCCACATTCTTCAACTTTTCTTCGAGTTGATTGAGCTCTTTTCTAAAGTTGAAAATGGATACCGAGGAGCGTTCAGTTCGTGTTCAATTGACATTTAGCCAAGTAACCCTTTTTTACAATGCACAGTTTTAGTTATTTTAGAAGCAAAAGTTCACACAAAAAACTAACTGAAAACTCAAATGACACGCCTCTTTCTACATTCTTTGAAAACTGACAAAAATCGTGTAGTTAATTTTCCTGAAAAAAAATTACCATTCAAAATCTAAGACTCTTATGTATGTTGAACTTTTTAGTTACGAGAAACTATCGTAAATCTCTTAACATCCGGTCACGTACGTTTCTTGGTCAGGTGGGTATGGAGAAAGGATTAATTTTGCCGTTTCAAGATTGTTTACTAATTAATAGCATAACGTGAACTTTGAACTAAAGGATTTAGCTTACAAATTGTAACAGTTACTTTTGGCTAAATTGTTCAGTACGATTTTACGTGTACGCTAGAAATATTAGTTACACAATTCGTTTTTTCCATCGAAATTTGCTGAACAATAATGGCATGCATATGTGTTTATTTAAATCCATTATGATAGCCATTAAAGTGCATAAATATATTTTGTTAAAACTGTCGGCAAGTGTTAAAACAAACTTATGCGACAGCGCAGTTTTTATGGTAAATACAGCAAGTGATATCGCAGCAAGTTCGTTGCTTAAGTCTTTTGTAATGACTGGTGAGTAGATGACCACTAAAACTACCGCATTTTGACATGCGCGCCATTTTTGAACATAGTTTTTAAAGCTTCATATATTTATATGTCATGTTATAAGGCAACTATTTATTTTTCAATTTTTCATCTTCAGTTTCGCTCGAATTTTCCGAAGAGTGCCCCATTGACGCTGCTATTTAGTGCTGCATTTTTTCTCTGCTTGAACTGCTCAGCAAATGCGGCGAAGATAACAACAAATGCAAGCCACAGCAATGCTAATGTGAATAATATGCAACCAATAAGTTCAAAAGATGAGTTTGCGGTGCCATCAAAAGTTGTTGTTATTCCATCAGCCCAAACTCTCGCTGAGTCAAAGGCAGGTAGTGAAGGGGATGCAGAAGAAGACAATTCTACCAACACGGACAATGCGGATGTAGTAGAAGTAGAAGATGTCGAAGAAGATGCAGACGAAGATGATGATGGGGAAAGTGAAACATCATTGACGTTAGCAGAGAAAGATGACGACACAACTTCAGCGTTCAGCGTTTGGGGTATGGTGCGCGGTGTGTGGAATTGGATAAAAGACGATTTGAGTGAGAGCTTATTTAGTGATGTCGATACTGAGACAACAGGTGCAACAAGAGCGCTAGTGCGGCAAGTACGTGATGTATCTGAGGCAGGGCAGGCGGCAGTGGGTGAGTGTACAAATAAGTGAAAACTTAAAAGAGCTTGCAATTTTGTCGAATTTCGAATGCGTCGTACTAAAAAGTTATTGCGGCGCGTATTTAGCACTATAAATGCTTTAATTTTACTTCAATAGATGCTCTAGTTTACCGTTTGCTTGACACATAACTTCCTTTTTTTAAATTTCTTTGACAACATGAATCATTATTATTATTAGTATTATATTATATGTTGCCACTTTTTCAAGTCTTCCCTAATCGCATTTCATACACAAGCGTGCCCATTGGCTTATGACAACAAATCTTGTTTAAAAAAAGTAAAAGCCATCAATCAACATAAACGATTACATAACAATAAAACGGTGTCTTCCGCTGGCGCAACCGCAACCAGTGGCAACTTGTCTATTCCCTTCTCACTTTCATTCGTTATAACATTTTCTCACACATATCTTCACACTAACTCGATATCTTCTTAAACATCTTTTTACGATACGTGTTTCCACTTATGTAGAGGAAGTTGTATGCTGCCCTTTTTTGAGTTAACTCATCAACTTGAAGATTGTTTAATTTTTATTTTTATTGTTTTTTTTCTAAGTGTTAATTCAGGCAATTTTATGGTCATTGGTATAAGTACAAATTTTATTTAGCTGCTAATTTATTTTCAGTTTTCAAGCTCATCATAAGATTTGTATTTAATTGAATTATTATCTGTAATTGTTTACGTAATAGCTCGTAGTGACTTTATGATGTAGTCAATGGGTTTTCGCTACTTCAAAACTGATGCTGTGCGAAGTATTGCACAGTTTAAATTTTAATAGCTCATAGGTTTAATACGTACCGAACTTGTTAACATTTTTTTAAAAATATGAATTCATTTGAGGTCTAACTATTTGCGTATTTCGAAGTCTGCTCTGTAATTAAGTTTTTTTTAAGGACACCAAAATTTCGATCGAGTATTTTTCTACATCATCGGGTTTTTGAAAATTCTATGATTTTTTATTTTTATCTATTTATTTGTCAGGGTCTTGTGACTTAATATATACATATATATGTATATTTATGTACATTGAGTCCTAAGCCCACTCGCTAGAAAGCAGGTTATCTACTTAACTCATAGTTTGGCGGTTAAAATGATAAATTTGCTTGCACAGCAAAATGTTAGACATCAACTCAGATTTAAAAACATAAGTTTTTAACCTGGTAATTATTCACGGTTGAATTTTTGAGTTTGCTACATTCTGTCATAAATAAATAAAAAATAAATTTGCCCAAACGTTTTTTTTTAATAAGCGATACAATTTTAAACAAATCGATTTTTCCCCACTATAATGAGGAAAGTGTGGGCTCCAACTCCTCTAGCAGAGCTTTGGCAAAGAGAAGCGGTCACTTCCACGAGATTAGAAAACAAGCAGACCAAGCAATTCGTTGTTGTGCTAGAACCTCTAAAAATTATTTGGATTTTATATTTCAATCCATCAAATTCAAAGAAAATGTCAAAAATGAAATTTACGATGCAATAAATAAGGGTGATATATAGTTAAAGAAAGCTCATTTCAACACTCCCTTAGCATACGAAAAACTAAAGAAAGTTTAAGAAACGAAGGTCGTTTGGAGAAATAATGAAAAATTTCTGAAAAACGGATTTTTGATTATTTATTATGAAAGTTTCAACAAGTTTAAACAAAGAATTGTTTACGTTATTTGGAGTTCGGAAGACTCCAAGGTCGGGTACAACCGAACCTTAATATCCGATGGAGTCTTATTTTTTCAAAAACACAATACTTGTGTTAATGTATGCAATAAATACTCTTTACGTTAAAACCTTAAACGATTTTTTTGTTTCCATATTAACAAAATGAAATTTGTATGTCTTCATGTTTTCATAAAATCTCGAATATTCTGATATTCTGTCAATTACCGTAACTTTGCCCAATTTCTATGTTATATAATAAACTTTCTGAGCTGAAATTCGGTATTTTTTTGAATAACGTCTGATAAATATGAATAACACTGCGGAACAAAAATTAAAAAAAAAACCTGCGGTCATGATTTTGTTAATAGTTTTTATTAACATTACTAGCAGGCATACGAACTGTGTTTTTACTTTTTTTTGGATTGGCTCTAGTTCTTGGGATAAACGAAACTTAAGGAATTAATGAAAAAAAATTATATGACCTAGTTCCAGTTGTATTGATTTAATTAATCCTCAATAAGTTTTGTTATATTAATTATTAAAACACGTAGTTCGCTGGTTTAAATATTTTATTTCCCTTGCAAGGGAGCAAGGGCAGCCGGTTAAGTCGGGTGAGTTAATACAACTAAACATTAATTCGACGACTTCGCCTAAATACCTGAAAACTCTAACAGTCCCTGCCAGCCGCTGCAAGTTATCGACCGCGTGACTTGTTAATGCAATTTGACAATTTATACCATACTAAATACCCTTGTTTCATATGTTTATGGGACAGTCGTGCAAGAAATGAATATTGGATTAGAAAGGACTGGCCGGTGAGAGAAAATATGGAGGTAGGAATAGCAAATGTGGTTCATGACCAACTGATAAGCCGAGAAAAAATCACTCTTCCACCACTTGACATCAAGCTTGTGTGCAAACAATTTCCAATCCTTAGTATGGAAAAATAAACAGCAGGAGTCTTCGATGGTCCTAAATTCGTACCTTTCTAAAAGACACTGAATTCTTAAACCATATGTCACAAATTGAATCTGAAGCCTGGCTAAGCTTTGTTAATGTAGTCAAAAATTTTTGGGAAATCATAAATCACCAGACTATACAAAGGTAGTTGCTGATATGCTTCTCAATTTTCGCAAACTAGGAGCTAAAATGAGCATTAAATCACATTATTTACATAGTCATTTGGACAAATTCCCGGACAACCTAGGCGATTACAGTGAGGAACAAGGTGAACGGTTCCACCAGGACATAAAAATAATGGAAGAAAGATACCAAGGTCGATGGGACGACCACATGATGACAGACTACTGCTGGAACTTAATACGGGATTGTCCTGAGCGACGACATCATAGGAGGTCCTAAAGAAAAAGTTTTTTGTAATTTTTTTTAAATTAATTAATGAAAAGAATATATTTTTTGTTTGTTTTGTATTATTTTTATACAGGCGCGCAATAAAAATATAATTTAAATGCATATTGGTATTTTTAATTAGGTTTTTTCGTGAAATATTTAAAAGTCTTTATCTGAAAAACTAGAGCCTATTCGGCAAAACTGACATTATTTTCGTAATCAGCGCCCCCAAATTACACTAAATCGACTTAAAAATCTCCGACCGCAAAATTTTGCTCCGCAGTGTAATTTAGATATCGGATATACATAAAGAACTTACGATTTTAGTAACAGTTTTTCAAAAGCTGAATTTTGTTGTTTTTAGAGTTTATAGAAGTGTTGTTATTGTTCAGGAGGCTAAAAATGTTCCATCAATTAAGCCAATTTTTATTTTCTGCTTTATTTTCTTCTATAAAAAATTTTCACGTATGAATATTAGGGAAATTTTTAACAAAAAAAAAAAAATATTTGTTAGGTTTTGGCTACTTGAAAATTGATTTTTATTATAAAAATTGAGTTAAATGTGAAAAATCTATTAAAATTGTTTAATTAATGCGGTTAATTTTTTTTTTTACAAAGCCTAAAACTTTGGGTTTTCCGGGTTTTTTTCAATATAATTGACTTACAATTTTATAATAAATAAAAATTAATATACGAGTAAACATGTATGTATATAAAAATTGTGAAATCAAAGTCAGATATGTTTTGATCGATTGTAAATATATTTGTGTAAATTTATGTGAAAATATTTTATTAATATTCTTAACTACTGCTGATACAAAACTGAAACTCCGTTAAGAACATTCATGAATTTCAATTTGAATAAAATGTATAGCATTCCTAGAAAATCTAGATCCTATTTTCAATAGCATCAAGTCCACAATACCCATAGTTTCATATTTGCTCTCAATTTTCGAAATGATAGTTATGTAAAAGGTTGAATGGAGTTATCGCGTTACATAAGTTAATTAGATAATTATTTACTACGTTATTGCTCCATTTTTATCAGATAATTAAAAGAAAAGTTCGAATATTAGTGAACTTAGTGGAACGAGATTAGCGATAAGTTTGATAGAAAGGTTTGACAGAAAGGGTTGCTTGCGGTTCTTCAACTAGGTTCAAATTACTGCTAAATTTACCACCACTATCTTTATAATACTAACCAAATATAGCGCACAATATTAGGTTGTAGAACTTCAAGATTAACTTTCTCTAGCGAATTCCAGGCATCAAGTTGCTAGACTGCAAATCATACTCTCTCAACATTGGTCTATCTATCCTACGCTGTCATGCCAGAATATTTCGTATGGTATACAATAACTACAGCAAAAACAAAGGTATGAGTATGAAAAAGATTTAATTTACAAATTTCAAAGGAGCTCTAGTAAAATTCTCAACAGAGTTTTTCTACTATTGTACATTACACGCTTTTTCCTTTGTCACATATCAACCTCGTTAAGTTTGGCAGCTACATATAAATGAAATATTAATCATTTTATAACTTTGCTTTTTTTATATCCTTTCTTGGCATCGCAAATTAGAAACTCTCAATAAGCGTCTCCTGCGTCTATCGCGTTCACAACTTCATATATTTTATTTTCACTCCAACATTTTGCAAGCAAATTGAAATCTTACCCTGATACATAATTTTCTCATACAATCTTTGCTACGTAGCACATAGGATGAAGCAGAGCTGAACAAAATCGCTGAAAGTTATCTGCAAAGTAAAAAAAAAAATTAATTTTTTTTTAATATACATTTCTCGCCACACTTTCGGTTTCACTTATTCATTTGGTATTGTTTATTTATTAACACTGAGACGTCAGATTATTTCATACAATATTATATGAAAAGGAAAGAAATGTGGTAATTATTGCTGACCTGAGTGCTAATGGTATGAAAATCGCTAAGTGAAGACGCATCTGTTTTAACACAATTTCAGGTGAAGTAATATTTGTGAGTAAGTATTTTTAAACATACGTATGCAGATATCTTAGTATAAATCTGCATCATAAGTTAGCATTTTTTTTAAATCGATAGTAGTGAAAATATAAATGAAATCAGCGAATTCACATAACATTAACAATGAACAAATTTCCACTTCAGATTTTGGTATAAACTACTTTCAGATGTATATGCTATTTGCACTTACAGACAGACTTGATGATTTGATGAATGTCAATCCGATTTGAAGTATATTGTTATTATTTTAATAATGCGAAGGTCGGTTACGTGGAAAATGGATACAATGGACCAATAAAATATTTTAAAATTGAAACTTTTCTTCCCAGTTTTTTTAAGTTTTGGTATATTCTGCGCATGTAATTATATCAAGAGCTCAGTGGATAATTGAAGGGAATAGCAACGAGTGAAACTATGTGAACGTGTGATTTTGGGATGAAGTCTCAAATGAGAAGTCTTTTCATAGCAAAAATTAATGCAGAGGCTTACAGTGGACTCCTTAAAGATGATACCTTTTATACGAATTATCATAACTTTGGTGTTTTGGCTGCCACACTTGTGTTGGTCGAAAAATCGAAAAAAAAATTTTATTGCGATTTCTTAAAGTATATTCTTTTAAAACTATTTAAAAACCGGCTCTTCCCACGTATCCCCAAGTAGCTGCCGAAACTTTAAGCGCGATTATCTCAAAATGTAGTTTTTCTGTAAGTAAGGTTTCTCAAGAAGCATGTAATCTATCGGCTAGTTAAAACCTGCAATATTTCATACATGAATTAAATAGTTTTTATTTGAAACACGAGTTTTTTTTTGATGAAAAACCGAACTTTTCAACCTTCATAAATCTAGTTTTTCAGTAAAATTATCATCATTTGTGTAAAAATATTTACTTCGCCAAATCCTTCGTTCAAGTAAAAAACTCTTGTTTTGTTTGATTGAAGAAGATCCACCGCCCATTGTTTTATGATCGAATATATAAAAATTACAAAATATGTTCGAAAAAAGTTAAATCCAAGAATATCGATTATTTCTGATCGAAAAAATAAAAATGACAAAACATCGATCAAATTTGATCGAAAAAAGATAGATTATACAATAACGATCAAACTTGAACAAAAACCAAAAATCGAAGATTTATAATTCAAAATAAAAAACTATGGAAATATAAAAATAAAGTCAGATTTGCATAGCGTGTGGCATAAAGATTATATCGATATATGCGAGTTTTATTTTGAACGAGTTCCTTTACGATTATTTTTGTTTCTTAGTTTTTTTACCTTTGTAATAATAAGTCTAAATCAGTAAAGTTTTCCAAAACATGGGTAAACAGCATACAAAAATCTAATTTTTTTTTTAATTGAGCTGATTTTTTTTTGATATTTTAAGAAAGCTAAAACTTTTTTCATCTGTGGTGATTTTTTTGAAAACAAAGTGTTAAAACATTATTTTGACTTATAAACATTCCATTTTTGGACGACTTTTAAATCGGCTAACGATTACTGAATAGGGGCGCATAATTCGAGTATGGCATGAGCTGTGTGATATAGCGCCCCACCATGCTTCAGCCAGAGATCAGCCAAATCAATATCTTAAATTTGAGGCTATGGAAGGTCATTTATCTTGCTTCTGTAATGCTTAACATTATTCTAGAAGTATTTTCAAAGAGGAACGGGCCAATCGCATAGGCATTGAAAGCAGTTTTACGACATCAAAACTTATTAACTTATTATTATAAACTTATTAACGCATCGTTAGACGGACTCAAAAATGTCGTTACTAGTGACATCTAATTTACATGACATACAATTTGTTTAAGGTTACTTTTATTTTTATCGTTTTTATAAGATTTGATAAGATATTAATGTTGTTATTTCTACAGTTATTCTTAACTTTATCTTAATGTTTATTTTTTATCTACGCTTATTTACGAGTGCTATCCATATCATTTCTGAAAAAACATATGTACATATGTAAATCGTATTGCTGAATTTTCTTATTTCGTTACAAAGCAACCCTCAATTCAATAATTCTATGTATATTTTTCTATTTAAAATTCGGTTGAAATCTAAAATAAGATCAAAAGTATTTGTGACAACACATCACGCGACATAAGATGACATGATAGTTGCATCATGTGCCTTTTCATCATATCGGTGTTTACTGCAAAGAGTACCGCGTGTCAAATGTTACGTTTCCACGCGAGAATCTGAAATGTGCTACTCTCCATTGTGACGGATATCATAGGTATTATAGGTACACATATAAATGTTTGAATGTCACGTGACATAAAGTCACATGTAATCGAACCATAGGTAATTGCATCAAGTGAAATGACATCGTATGATAACGAAATCAAAGGTTATTTTTTGTAAATTTGGCTCCTAAAAAAAATAATATTAGGTTATTTAGTTTCGTGGTTATACTTGTATCAGCTTCTAACTGCAAATCATGCTAAAAAAGTAGCTAGTGTCTTTTTTAATATTGGGAGCTGAAAAAATCAGAAGTACATATTCCAATAACCTGGAAGGTGTGAACAATCTTAAATCAAATGCGTACGCAGGAAGCGTGGAAGGGCATCATATGATGTCATATGACATGCACCTGCAGAAATGAAGAAATTAATAAAATAAAATGTGAGCCGATAACCTGTAAGGCGTGGACAACCGAAAGGTAAATGCGTAATCAGGAAGCTGGGTGGACATCATATGATATGATGTCATATGACATCACATCTACTACATCATATGATTTAATGACCTGTGTTAAGAAATTGTTAAAATATAATATCGGAGAGAAACGATTTGACAAGAGGCCATAGAAAGTGATAAATATATATACATATTAGAAATTTAAATTTTTTCTATTGGCCCTTTGTAAAGAACTACAGAAATATCTGTCATAGGCTAGGATACGTTAAATGATCAGCTGTCTTCTACAGAATTCAATGTAGGGCCCAGAAATGATTTTGTCCAACATTTACTTACATGTTATTAAATCCTCCCGATCTCTTGTAAGCGTAAAAAAATTGCCCAAAATATATTTATGTGTCTTAAAATTTTCAGGATAAATTAATTTATAATTTACTACTACTTTAAAAATACTTTAATAGATAATCAATTAATTCCTTTTTTTCCTTTTCAGAGAGTCGTACTTTTGGAAAAATTCGCCGCCTTCAAATGGCTCTTGTGCCACTGATTTTTAAATTTGGTGTGCTCACCGCCATGGTTGCCTTCCTCATAATGCTCGGTATGAAAACTCTATTCCTAGTCAAATTGCTTGTACTGATGAACGCCGCTGCCATACTTGCAAAATTCATTGCAATAAAATCAAATTTTGGTGGCTATGAACACCCAGCACCACCCACATGGAACTATCAAAGTTGGACGCCCCCCATGGCGGGAGGTTGGGCTCCCTCGGCACCAGCTCCTTCGTATTCTCATTCGCACGAGCAACAGCCAACGAAAGAAATACACTTGCATATACATAATGACCAAGGGCACGGATATAATGGCGTTGGCCATGATGTGGGGAGTGGTGGACACGGACACGGCTGGACGAGTCGCAATGATCCCTACGCTGCCTATGAGCCCAATCGCTACAATGAAGTAGATAATGAACTTAATAATCATGGTCCTCTTGCCATGTTGCCAACAAGATATCCATCAAATTAAGGAGGCTTCTACTGGATGGGGGCATGCGAGCGTAATACCATAGTAATCGAGTCAGGTTTTCGTTTTTTAAGTGTTAGCTTTAATAAGTCAATTATTATTTTCGTGTGAGAATTTTTTTCTTTTGGGAAAATTTATTTTGTATATAGTTTTTTAAACATAAGTGTAAATGAATCAGAAAACGATAAAATAAAGTACAAATGTAAATATTCAGCGATTTCAAAAGGTATATGGTGGGTAAACCAAAGACTTATGACAGCAACTTGGTTTATCAATAGAACAATTAGATATTTAAGTTGGTAATGCAATTGGCGGCGGAATAATGTGAATAAATAAAGCTACTTTACTGAATATTTATTATTAATTCGAATACTATTATAATGCAAAATCTCATAAGCGTCCTCAATATGAAATTATTTAAATATTATGAAAGACGAATTAAAAAAAATAAAATAAAATAAATGGTGTGTAATTTTTTCCTTTAAGAAAGCTTGTGAAACGATCTTATTATTTCTATGTATTGCTAAACGAACAGGATTAGGAATTGTTGGCATTGTTCTTCAACTTGGTTTTTAGTTGCATTCATAGCCACATCAACTCTTGGCGGTCAGTTTAAAATTTGGCAGCACGCGCTTTCCTATGCGGCAAAGCGTAGTGACAAAACATATTTTATTTGGTAAACTGCTTTGGAATAAATTTCAACCGAAAAATGCTTGCTCATACATTACTATATTTTTCGGGCTTTGATATATAAATTATAAATGAACGTTTTAAGCAGCGACCCGGACTTTTATAACTTTTGTAATAAAAGTCGTTAGGAAAAAGCTATATTTGGGGTTTTGTTTTATTTGAAATAAAATAGTCGATCATCACGGACTTTAAATTCTGTTTAGCCCAGTAATAACAGTTAAGTTTGGACAAATTTTTTGTTTTATGGCCGAAATAGAAGAGTTTTCCTAATAATATACAAGCAGCTATCAAAATTAACAATTAAATAAACATTTGGTTTCAAATGAGATAGGATTGAAATAGCTTTCAAACTTAAATATCTAAAGAAGGCATATAAATGAAACTATCATGGAAAATAATTCGTTAACAAAACAAAAGCAGAACATGTCTTGAATTGCTCGTTGCGTCAGAAATGCTAAATCGCAAATAATGAAAATTTTTCGGTTTACTTCATAATTTTTTGGATTTCCGATAAGGCCGGAAATTCACACAATAAGTTTTAAATATCAACTAAGTAATAGGCATAACTGAAATACCTTATTGCTTATGTTTGTTATATAAATGTCATAATTTCTAAATAATATAATATATGCATTTGTTTATAAAATTTGTATTAAAATAACGTTCTTGATGAGTGGATACTCTGACTTTAAATACTCCGATATTATTGCAGAATAATACGTTTGCATTTTGTTTATTATTTGTGCGGATTACAAATACAATTGAATTGTAAAAAAAATATATATAAATATGTGGGTACCGTGACTTAGATTTTCCAGTTTTTAAACCATTTCATTTGACACCAAATTTTTTTAATTTGGATAGGCGGTTTATTGGTCATTAGGAGAGGATTAACAAAACAACAATTCGGATTTTTCAGTTATTATTGATGTTTTGCTCAAAACGTTGAAAAATAAAACTAATCCAGGACTATGATGTTTGACATTATGGGTTCAAAAACACATTGATAGCTTTCCTCTACAATAATCTCATAAATAATATATCTTATTAAAATTTGATATGAAACAAAGAAAGTAATCAAATTTCTCGTTGGTGTCTACTATTCTTTAATTATATGTCATCAATATTGCAATATTTTAGAGGAAATAATAATATCATCATTATCCCAGCCAAATGGTGGTTTTTCTAGTAGTTTTTTAAACGTCGACTTAATTGTAGTCGAGTGTAGGAGTGTTCCATGTACTTATAAAAACCACTTAATTTTCCATTAAGATTTATTCACAGACAACACTTCTCTACAAGCTTAGTTTTGTAAAAGTAATATTACTTATATTTGATCTCTTTAACTTATTTTTTTTTAGTACCATGGAACATTATAAATGAGCGGAATTATTTTTATGGTAGATTTAGAAACAGAGAGGCGTTTTTTCGGTACATTTGTAAATTGTGATTAACTTCTCGAAAATATCATCTGTGAAACGATTTCAGGCTTCTATAATTCAATATGATAATGATTTATATTCTGAAAGCTCCTGCTGAAATTATAATTTTTGACTTGTTCTCAAAAAAGCTTCAATGCAAAGACGTTCAAAAAAAGGAGTTAGCGGGTTAAAATATTTCACGGAAATTTCAAAGAGAAATGACTAACAGCATCTATAGATCCAGCGAGAAAGGTGTAAATAACTCATTGCTGATTTTCTACCCCACTACCGATTTTTATTTAGTTGCAAATGAGTTAAATCGGGTAAAAGCTTCAAAAGGAATCCCAGCGCTAGGCAGTGTATATCTAATCCCTTGATAATCTCAAATAGATAATTTTATTATTGAGCTTATTTAAAAAAAGTGACAATTTGATAATTTTTTCCCAACATATTTTGAACATTCCTAATTCATGTATTTTTTTAAATTCTCCAAGCAACCATTATTGATGTGGAAGCCAACTGGCTTTAACCGGATACAGACATGGTTAGCTTTGATTTAGTTATTGTATTTTGGCCTTTGCTTAACGTTTGACAAATCAAAAACTAATCTTAAAATAAATTTTAGCATCCTAATTAAGTATTTGCTTTGGTTACACTGGAAATTCAAATTTTAAAACGAATAAATATATTTATGTTTGAAAACAACTGTAACTTTGTGCATTAAAAACTTTAGGAAATATAAACCAAACATTTTCATATCGAAAATACAAAAATTAAAAAAAAAATATTCATAATACATATTAAACTAAGAACAATATAAAGTAGATTATTAACAAAGTGCATATGTATGTTAAAACGTAAAAAACAAAATTTGAATTAAAAAGGGCTCTTTTTAAAATTCCTTTTTAACGCAATCAATAAGATTCTAGTAAAAATGAGAGAATCTATGATTTTTAGCTAAAAAGAACAGATTTTTTCTTACAGTTGCATATTTTTAAACAAAATTCTGTAAAAATTAATTAACAAGAAGTTATCTCTTTATTTCAAGCCGTTTTCCATTTCAATGAATTTGAGAAGAAATTCAAAGCAATATCTAGGAGATTTTCTAATAAAAATTTCTGCGGTTTTGTCTACTCTCGCACTCCTTGGCCATCCAAGCTTTTTTGGACGTCGATCTCTTTAATTATGGGTAAACCTTTTAGCTCTGTGTGTGATTACTAACGGGTTACCCGCTAAAAACTTAACTTAACATAACTTTGCTATAAAGTAAATCAGATGATAGCCTAAATACACTCTGCATTTCGTTACCATTTAGGTGTAAATATTTTAACTAAACTAAAGAGACTTCTTAAGTTTAATACGCCAAGAAGTAGACAACATTTCTAATAAAACGTTCGCGCTTACATGTGTCAATTGTGCAGGTTAATTCCCATAAAGGGAAATAAGTTGTATATCCAGTTTACATTAAAAAATTTGCGTAGTCATAGAAAAATGCTCAGTAATGTGTAGTGTACTGAAACAGCTTAGTTTGCCAAAAATTTTAAATTTTCTAACAAATCTTCGTTTGTGTAAAACAAGCTCAGCCAGTAAATATTTTAAGCTCAAAATATTGGACAAAATCGCTCTTTAATTCATGCTTGGGTCTTGCCACTTAAAAAAAACTTCGACTAACTTGCAAATATTTGCTGTGATTGCAATGAAACTAATTCATCAATTCCTAATATGAAGTTTGAGTGAATCAGGGAAATAAATTCGATTTGCAATATGAAGCTTCGGGGAAATGGCTCAGCTTCAAGTTAAATATGTGCCTTTCTTTTAAGGGAAAAGTAATTATTCCTGCGAAAAATTCTAGTAAAATGCTTAAAATTACGGATTTCTGCCTTAAAATCTACATAAAGTTCAAATAATTTTTCAAAGCATGTCTTTTTTTTTACTTCCAATTCAAAACTTTTAAAGGTGGGAAAAACTTAAATATCAATCACCAAGTTATAATAAGTCGTTGGCACTCTCGCAGTTATAAATGAATGCGTTTGCCTTTTAAAACTTTCAATGTATGTGCGTTTTCCCATATTCACTACTATAAAAATTAAGTTTTTCGCAAATTACTAAAATCACTAACTTTTGCTACATACAGCAATCCCCTAAAATTTACCATCAACTATCTGATTCTTCTTTTCTCCATTATTATAAAGAGATATTAAAAAAAGACTGGCTCAATTCAGAGATAAACCACGCGCGTATCTACTTCCTATGATTATCTGCTGCCCAGGTTTGTTTCTTAAGTCTTTCGTCTTTTACCACTCAATTTGGGAGGAGCCCCGTTTACTTATTACACAATTGCATACAGTGAATTAATCGTTATGCAAATCTATATACAGCTGTAGACGAATAAAAATTACAGTGAATTTATACAAATATACATATATGCATACATATATATGTACGTGTGTATGTATGTGTGTATGCATATTTATTGACTGTACATATTTGAGTGCTCTTCATTGGTACTTATCGTTTGGTGGGGCAATTAACACAATTTTCTATATGGAAATTGGAAATTATTGAAAAGGAAAGTGTGTGCAGTAAAGCTGCGTTAAAAACGTGACAAACAAATTTAAGGTTTATTGTCCGAGTTTATTTAAACTAAGTATGAACATATTGCACCAAGTATTCGTGTATGCATATTTGTAATTACGCAATGATTACTTTCTTGCGATGGATTTGAATAAATCAAAAAAGAAAAAGAAAACATATTAAACGTTTGTTAAGGTGCTACAGGTTATATTTAAGTTGTAAGTAAACTTGTTTGTACTATCAATATTTTTTTATAAAATGAAAGTGTTGTATATATAATTTGAGTACGTAGTTTTTGTACAATTATTTTTTTTTACGGAAACCAAATGAAAGTAGGACAGCTACCTCATATAAAAAGTATACGAAAATTTGAATTTTCAAAATGTAATACCGGATGAATTAAAGGGAAAGAATTCAATTTTTCTTAAATCTTACAGAGTATTGTGCGACTTAAAATTTGTGCCAAAAAATAACAAAGTGTCCACACACTTAAAATATGACCTTCTGAAAATCTCCATAAATAGAGTAGTAGTTGCTGTGTGCTAACTTAATAATTTTAAGTACTCGTGAACTAACTCCCCACAAGCAATGATTTTAAGAGACCGAAAATAATATTGAGATGTTATATTTCAATGCCAAATTTTGTCAATATTTGCATTAGGGGAAATAAGTTTACTTTATATTACAAAACTATCTTACAGCTTCGAGAACGCACTGCTTATTTTCATAGACCTAAAAAAAATAAGAGTGCAAATTTCTGAGCTGTACCCCAATTTTTTGTCTATCTGGAAATGTGTTACGTGAAAACGCATGAATAGTTAGGTAGTTAGGGATTCTGAAAATTTTTGTCTTCAATTTTAATTTTTAAGGTTCTTATAAGCAGCTAAAGGGTGGTTAAATTTTAAGGGCCGATGTTGATTTTGAATAAAACCCAAATTATTTAGGAAGTTATTGTAATTTCTTTTTATTATGATAATATAGTGGGGTTCAATTATGTATGGAACAAAATATCGGCCAAATGTTCGCCGCGACCTCCATCCGATGGTCCAAATTATCGATGCCGCTGAGGCATAATTGAGGTTCTATGCCGTTAATGTGCCGAATTATCTCATCCTTTAGCTCTTGAATTATTGTTGGCTTATCGACGTACACCTTTTCTTTCAAATAACCCCAAAGAAAGTAGTCCAACGGTGTCCAATCACATGATCTTAGTGACCAATTGACATCGCCACCACGTGAGATAACACGGCCATTGAATTTGTCGCGCAAAAGAGCCATTGTTTCGGTGGCTGTGTGGCAAGTGGTACCATCCTGTTGGAACCACATATCGTTCACAGCCATATGTTCCAATTCGGGCCATAAAAAGTGCGTTATCATCTCACGATAGCGAACACCATTCACAGTAACTGCCTGACCGGCCTCATTTTCGAAAAAATACGGCCCGATGATGCCGCTAGCCCATAAACCACACCAAACAGTCACTCTTTGTGGGTGCATTGGTTTTTCGACAATCACTCTTGGATTATCATTCGCCCAAATGCGGCAATTCTGCTTATTGACGAATCCACCTAGGTGAGGTGAGGTGAGGCGATATGCATTTTGATTTGAACGCCTATTTTTATAATAAGCCTGAATAGCTTTAACACGTTGCTCGATTGTGTATCTTGCTATGTTCAAATTGAGTTAGTCTGAAATTGAGAAATGTCAAATAAAATGCAGAAAAAAACTTGACGTTTAGGTGTGGTTCACATTCAACATGGGCCCTTAAAATTTAGCCACCCTTTAGAAAAAACCTGCAGACCTTGTCCTGCCTTTATTTGTTCATTAATTGCCCTTTCCATATGTAACTTGAAAATACAGTTTTTATACATTACATATAAATATTAATATTTTTTGACCTATTTAATTCATATTAAACAAAGCAAGAAGTCTTATTAGGAGATGTGGTGATCTCCGAAATAGTTACAACTTTTACCATTGTTGTTTTTTCTATAAAATTTTCCTACTAAAAAAAAGGCATTGCGCTCATAAAATTGTTGTTTAATTAAATTTTAAAATAATATTGTATAAGTTCTAAGTGGTTAAAAATTACCGTTGATTTTTGGTAATTTTTTTGCTGATGGATGAGGAATTTTGTTCGTGCGTTATATGGAAGAAAATGTGCAACACCATCAGCAAAAAAAATTGCGAAATATCAATGAACATTTTTAGGGGCTTGAAAATTGCACTTTATTACTCTGATTATACAGTTTGAAATTTTAATGAAATTTTTATTTTTATTAATCAGATTTTTTATACATATGTAAATATATATCTATATAATTGTGATGTAGTTTGCATATACTGGCGAGAGCATAGCAATAAGAATCTACCATGAAATTTTTATTTAAAAAGCGGTTAGGTGTTTTGAATTTTCGTTCTGCAAAATAAAAAAAAATATATCTCAAAAAGTAATGATTACTTTCGATGAAAAAAATTGAATTGAAAAAAAAATTAAACTCGTAAAATGATGATTATCTTTGATAAAAAAATAGGAATGCAAAAAATTATCATCATAAGAAAAAAAACAGAACAGATATGCACAGATATAGTATGTATACTCAAAACTGTTCTGCGATAGTTGAAACCTTTTGATTTTTTCATTGGAATTTAAAGAAATAATCATTATTTTCGGATCAGGGCCTACTCAGTAGATTTGCCATATTAATCGTCCATGAATACGTAGGGTATTTGCAATTTGTATACTATGTTATTTAAGGAACTAAATAAATATGTTTTCTATGTCACTTTTCAAGTCCAGTTGCTAAGATATGACCAATCAACTTTGTATGTACTAATGTATAAATATGTCAATGAGGTGTGGCGCTACTCGGCCATAAAATAAACAAATCAATAAAAAAGGAGTGCAATTAAAAATTAATGTTTTGCACACATCTCGGCTATAAACGAGAAAATTATGCTTGCATTTAGATATACTATTATACGCAATTTCACAAAGCTGACACCATTTAAATCTGGCAACATATTTAAATGGCCAAGCGCATCGATTTTTGATCGAAAGTTAACCAAATGATAGATTATGGTCAGCTCATAATACAAGTAAATATATGACAAAGCTGATTATTGTAAAAGCGCCGCAATAGTGCAGTAGTAGCGCATAAAAAATAAACCAAAGGAATTACAATAAGAAAGCATTTTGCGGTTGACGATAGTGATCGAAAAGGTTTTACAATGCACACTGGTTACTTGACAGGTGCCATCACTAAATATGTTAGCCAATTAATTCGCGGATAACAAGTGTTGAGAAAACCACTGTGCACATTTAGTATGCATGTTGGTATGTATGTGTGTGCGTTGAATGAGGCATGTAAGTGAAATGCACAAATTGTTTTTCTCTCAAATCATGCGTCTTTTAACCAAAAACAATTAGGAAAAAAGAATGTGCCCACCAACAGAGCTCACCGCGCCACCATTTCACCCGCGCGAACAAATAGTAGTAATAATACAAAAAATATAAACTGGAAGTGGGCATACAATTTCACTTCTTGTTTGGTGTCAAAACAAATAAAAATCACAGTGCACAATAACTAGCCTACGTCTACATCCAACGCCATAGCAGTGGTGTCACATCTGCTACTTACCTCGTCGCCACTTACTTTAACTTTAACCGCTAACAACAACAATCGTGTACACACATGCGCCTAGATAGGGATATATGTATGTATGTATGTATGTAAGTGTGTGTGTAATGCTGAGAACCAGCTGGCCTTTTGACAGTCAATATTTCCACTGTCATTGTATTTGACAGAGAATGGCAATTGTTTGTCAACTACTTCGACAGCCTGCAACTTAAGCAGATAGATACTGGTCCATGGAGATGCTGTAATTGGGCACCACCGGCTCGGTTCGGCTCGGTTCGGCGCTCGACAGCAGCAAATGCAATAAATCATTAACCACCAAGTGGCAATAATGTTAGCGTACAAAGTTTTGTGCGACAAATGCTCATTGTTGTTGTTGTTGTTGTTGTTGTTGTTTTTGTGTCTAATTGTAAGTACTCTTGCTAAAACAATGCACTTAGCGTTGCCTAACAAAATGCATTCAGTAGCACATAAATTATGCATGAAAAATAAATTTATTTAGTTTCCGATTTTCTGCCATTGGTTTTTCTCCATTGCCTTTTTTATGTGTAGTTATTTGTTTTTGTGGCATTGGGATTAGTGATATTTCAAGTTGCTGCTGTTGTTGTTGTTGTTGTTGGCGATTAAGTAAATGAAGATGTTTATCTGGTCAATCAAAATTGTGGTTATTCATAGTAAAACACTAGCCAACGGATGAGCGGCACAGATATCTCGTTTATATGAAATTTTTGTTTGTTTTGCAGTGAAAATTTTCTACACAACTATTTAGTGTTTTCCCTAACAGGCTGAAGATCAAATAAATCAATAGTTGATGCCACGAATTCCGCACATATCAGTTATGAATACTGCGAGATAAGAGTTGTGGTGGGAGAGAAGGCCCGCTAGGAAAAATTTACATATATATCGTAAATTCAAAAATTTATCATTTGATATATTTTGCATTATGGAAGTATCATAAAAAAGGAACACCAATAAAAACACACTTCGACAAAATTTATTTTTGTGGTTAGAAATTATCATGATTTCCAAATAACGCTATTTTGGATTCCATTTTAAAAGAATACAGAATATAAGTACCAATAAAACTTAGATGCTCTCTACTCGTGAAAAAAAATGCTAGATAAAAAAGATGCCTGCGTACGGAACTTATAGCCTAAATATATAAAGCGCTAATTTGTCCCGTTATATCCTACGGTTCGCTAATCTGTTGGAAAATGCTGATGTGCAATTCTCACCCATCTTATAATCAAAAAAAATCGTTGCGTATACGCAGAGGCAACTAACTGGGGATTGTAATTAATAGGTATGTTTATTTTAAGTTAATATTAAAAACGAAATTTTGAAATTAAATACGTATAGATTTGCATCAACAATTTTTAGCTTCTCAAAATAAGAAAAGATATTTTTATATAGTTTTTTGTATGCCTCGATAATAAAGGAACAAATTTATAATTTATTTTTTTATTAATTATTAATTATATTATTTATTTATAATTAATTTAAATATACAAATAATATAATTTATCTTCGTTTTCGTTAATATATGTTTTCATTGCATTTAATGCCTTCATTTTCCTCGGTATGATGTATTAATGGTTAGAAGTCTTGAAAGGGACTCCTACCTCAAAATTAACAACGGACAAAATTGAATAACAACGGTGGCTCATAATGGTACTGCTACTGTAGTGGAAGTTCTTACATATCTAGGCTTTTTCATATGGATATGAACAATAATGAAAGTTGATATCCATTCACATTGGTCTCGCTTCAGTCACCATCCTTCTAGCAATTTTAATTTGCCTCTTTGAAGAAATACTTACTTTTTACCTACAATAATTTTAAAGAACAATTATTTAATGAATAATAATACATTTTAGTTCAGAAAAGTTCATCATATATTTTTGCCAGTATATTTATACAAGACATCCTATTTATCTAGGACGTGAAAATCAAAATTTGAATTAAAGAAGGCTCTTTAAAAAAAGATTTCCTTATTAATAAATACAATAAGATTTTAGTAAAAATGAGAGCATCAAAAACAGTTGCATAATTGTGAACAAAATCCCATTAAAATTAATAAACAAGAAGTTATCTCCTTTTTTTTTGCCGTTTTACTTATCAATAGTTTTTAAAAGATATGCAAAATAATAACGAAGATTTTCTAGTACAAATTTCTTCAATATTGTAGCCCTTGCTCTTCTTAGCCTGCTAAATTTTTTAGACGTTGTTGTTGTTGCTGTGGTAGCGGCTAGTCGCGCCCCGTAAAGAGCGGATTCACCCATGGTCGTTGTCGTCGAACTCATCTAGGTGGAGTCCCAGGAAACGTGCAGTTTCGACAGGGTTGGACCAGAGGGAGAGGGGGGTTAGATGAGTGGGTTTGAGGGGGCATATGAATAGGTGGTTGGTGTCGTGCGAATCTCCACATGACGGACATGTGTTGGGTACGTCGGGATTGATTCTGGATAGGTAGCAGTTGAGCCTGCTACAGTATTCAGATCGTAATTGTGCCAGGGTGACGCGGGACTCCTCGTCTGCTACAGGTGGTGGTTGGGCTCCGATGACTGCTTTTGCCTGGCGGGAGTCAATGATGGTAGTGACTGTGTCTCTATGGATGCTGCTTAGGACCCGCCGGTACGCCTCCGGATCCAGCGGTTGCGTGATGAGTGGCTGGATCTCCTCCTTTAGTTCTAGAAGATGTCTTCTAATGTGCCTGGGCGGCAGCTCCACTGCAAGCAGGTGCCTATTTGGATGCCCCGAACGGTGACACCCAGCAAGGAACTGCTTGCTGAGCATGAGGTTGTGCTCCTTAACGCGGAGCACATTGACCTCTTGGTGGAGATGTTCCTCAGGCGACATCAAAAGACATCCTAGCACCGTGCGGAGTGCGGCGTTCTGGCAGGTATGCAGCTTCATCCACTGTGTCCTGCTGGTTCCCGGGGACCAAACTGGGGCAGCATAATTTAGACATCGATCTCTTTAGTTATATATGAACTTTTTAAGCTCTGTGTATGGAGGCTGCTTTCGCTTTAAAATCTTTGACGTGGTAAGTAAATATTAATGGTATAGCGCGACATTACTAAAAAATGTACATTTATTGAAAATGCATTTTGCAGACAAACTACCGAATGTTAAATGCTGCCAAAGATTTATGGAGCTACTGTTTTAGGGAGTTGTATATAGCTAACTCAAAAAAATATTTATATTTTTCCCGAGTTATTATCACTTGCATAAAGTATTTGTTTAAATTAACGCGCATATGGCAATTATATAAATAATATGCGTTGGGCGAATGCAAAATATGCGCACAAGATAGTAGTACCTTTCCACAGACCATCCGGAGCCATATTTGCAACGACAATCCCTTTTGCCACAGTCACCTATAAAACATTTATTGACAGTTTAAACTAACCAACAATTAACGAACGCTTCCATAGCTACCAACTCTACACCTCAATAGCTCAAGAAAGTGCGAGACTCGAAATGAGCACTCACCAGTTGTTAGCTCGTTGCGCTCACTGACATGAAATTTGTATGCTCTCGCTCTTCCACGCGCTCTTCGAGAAGACAAAGAAAATTAGTGAATTTTTGTTTATTGTAGATACTCGCTTGGGTATAAAGCTTCTTACGTATGCCAGTCATGGCTCAATCTTACCTTGAACTTGGTCGCGTTTGCAACGAATCTTTTTGCCAATCGACAGCGGATATCCCAGCGTAACTCAGCAGCTCCACGCTATGGGCCGCCGATAGATGCGCTGTTGTTGCAATTCACTTGCGATACGAATATTGAAAAGTAAATATCAGTAAATTCAAGTAAAAGTCATCGCATGCGTCGGTAAAATTCAAGTTGTTTCACAATTTCGTTTTTGATTTTTTTGTTTTTTTTTGTTCACCGTTGCTTTTATTTATGAAATGACTTCAATTCTTTTTGTGCATAATTTATATCTGCGCACCAACGCTTTTTCAGTCGCGCGACAATTGTGAAATGTGTTAAAAAGAAATGCGCGCGCGCGTGTGTGTGTGTATTTGTTTGTTGTGTGTTTGCGCGACAAGTATGAACCGGCGGGCGAGTTGACCAACGAGGCGAACGAGACATTTTATAAGCCTAAAGACACCGCTTAATTGACCCAAAACTTTTTTTTTCTTTTTTTTTTTACTTTTTTTGCTTTTTTTATATTAGCATATAAAAGTAGGATCGTTTAAATAATTAATCGTACAATTTGATGAATTTAACCGTCTATTATGTGAATTTCTATAAATAGTTGGTATACAAATTTCAATTTCCAGTAACGAAAAATAACGGTGTATTGCGCATAATTTATAAATGTTCAAACAACAATACGCGCCCATTCGAAAAGCTATAATCAAACGCCTGGGTGAAGACTAAAAATTTTAAATTAAATTTATTGTGCCCGGATTGTCAACAAGCATTGACAAAAAAAAAAGCACCAACCAAAGCGCGAGACTAACCTCAGCAGCCTGCAGTGGTGTTGCTGTAGCTGAAAATTATTGACTTGACATAAATCCCCAATGGATTGGCCACGGAGGAGTAGTGCGTTAGCATTGCTAACACTCTTACCGTTCGTTAGCTGTTGGAGTACAACAACATTTGGTGGTGCTAATGGGCAGGCAGGTGTTGTTCGCAGTGGTGCTGGTGTTGGTGCTGGTGGAGTTGGAGTTGGAAGTGGCACAGCCAGAGCACAGAGCACAAATGGTAAGTTGTTTGAAATGTGCAAAATTGAAATAAATGAAGCTATCAATAAGCCAGAAATATAATAACCACTATGGAAAAGTGAAAATTTGTTTGTGTATGTATTTTTTAGTGAGTATGCTCGCAGATTTGGTCTAGTCAAAAATGAATAACAGTGATTAACAGCAATAATTTTTGGAATTAAAATTTAGGAAATTATTTGTGTAATATTTCAAGATGTGGGATATTCCACAGATGCTCTAAAATTCAATTTTTAATCAATTATTAAAACAAAAAGTTCACATCGTTATATTTTAAAAAATTTACGAATTTAAGTGAAGTTAGAAAAACAAGAAGAATATTTTAAATTTATAAATTTTTTTTTTTTTTTTGTACAGTTACACTCTCACTTTGATCCCGAAAACTGAAACTTAACAGCGTTTCGAATATTTGGGATTTCTGTTGACTAAATCATTAGCATAACTAACCAAAAAAAAAAAAAGATTTGAAAGTGCTTCGTTTTTGAGGCTCATGAATTTTGAGCTATCATTATGAAGGGAAACCATCTCGTGAAAATTTGGTGCGAAAATATTAACTTTTAGAGGTATCCGCGTGGCTTTTTTTATGCCTCCACCTCAAGTGTTTAAAATTATCTGTCATTCAGCCCGTGCGCACGTGAAATCAAAGGGTGGGTTTTTTTAAATACAGCTCCAGATTAGGGTTCAGTTATCTACAGATATCTCGAGAAATAATGAACATAATGTTCTCTATGATGGCTCGTTTTGTTTGAAAAGAATCAGTCCATAAGCAAATTTAATGATAAGAAATTGAAACAACTTAGTTCTTTTTTTAAATTTTTTTATACTTTGTCTCAATTCAACAAAATGTAAGGATCAAATCGAAAAATTAACTTGCCCAGAGTTTTCAACGATCTTGAAAATATATTCCCAGATTCTAAAAAAACTTAAATTTCTTAAGGGATTTCTCATGCGCCCGGATAGAATGACGAGTAATTTTACGCACTTGAGGTGGAGGCACAAAAATACCAAATTTTCAGCAGATCTTTATTTATTCATAGTGGAAGCTTAAAAGTCATGAGCCTCAAAAACGAAGCACTTACTCTCTTTTGGCTAGTCTAACGCTTATGTAGGTAGACATTTGAAAACACTTTTTTGACTTTATAATGTTTATTTTCAGACTAATAAATTCGAAACTTTCACATAATAATTTAATATTTAAAATTTTAATATTTTACCATGATGGTCTACTGCGCTGTAGCTTTGCTTAGCTAAACTAAACATGAAATATGTCATCAAATAGGAAAGCTCGAGTTAAGTTCGGGTTTTTTAATGCCTACAGAAATAAAACACAGTTAGGGTGATAATCTTGGCTTAAAATTAAAAAAAAACTACTGCAATTTATAATAGATGAGTGTGACGAATGGTTACGTAATTTCTAAACGACTTGCGATTTATTAGATTTTTTTTTTAAATAAGTACTTTATTGAACGAAATATATTAAGAAATAACCACCTGAAGAAGCCTTCATAGTTCAATATTTTTACTTCTGCTGTTTACACTTCCTGCAGTTAGAGTCTGTTATAAAACTAAATTCAAGGGCATGTGCTCCCAGAAGGTAAATTTAAAGTCACGACTCTGTGTTTCTAAATCATACCACATATAAGTGAGTTTCCAATCGTAAAACCACCTCAAGATTTCTGCATTTCCACAGCCAACTTTTCTGCTCTTGATATTTAATGCACATGAGATCTGGAACCCAGTATATGGCGAACCTCTCCAGTACCGTTACAATCATGGTTTGATAGCCACTTGAATATCAAGGTAATATGTATTAATGCGCTCACATGATCGGTAGGCCTCCAAAGTCAACTCCGCCGACTTTCTAAGAGCTAATATTTCCACTTAAAAAGTACGGCAATAGTCCGTTTGTTTAAAGGGCCTACTAAATTTAGTCGAAGAAACCGCTGCTTCTACACCTTGCTTCATTTAAGGAGCGTCACCAGTGCATATACGCCAAGTGTTTCTTATCATCTTCACCAACCATCGCCAATTGCGCGTCAGCCATCTGCATTTATACATAGGAGTTTTAAGTTACCTCTATAGTTCACTCGCCCCATAAGATCTGCGCTCAAACTGCCGCTTGTAAACGTTCTTTGCTACCAGGTCCGGAAAATTATTAGTGTAATAATAGCCGTGTATATCGAAATTGACAATGGGGGCGATAGACCCCCGTGCAGCTCAACGTGTTTTTGAATGCACAGAGGTTCACTGAGACTTGTCTCTCTATTTCCTCTACGTTGAGCCTCAATGAAAGCTTCTTATATTACACATCCCTTTTCTTTAAGTGGTGAAACGTTATAACTCCTAGCAACTAAATAATTCGCTTTTTAATACAAAAATGACCACTATTCAAACCAAGGGATGTTAAACAGGTTACATCACTAGCACAGCCAATTTAAGTGGGCACACTTTGTTAACGAGTACATACCATGACGTGCTTCAGCCGAAGTGTGCCGAATTCAAATCTTAAACGTCCGATGTTATTTCTGCCTTGAAGAAAATTTCTCACAAAAGTCACCCAGAATTCGGTGTCGGCGTTAAATTATAGGTCCTTAAATTTATCGTATAACATCAAGAAGCACACCACACATTGTCGGAGAAACTCGGCCAAACATCGAACAGTATGATGGGAGTGCCTTATTATTATTATTATTATTATTATTATTATTATTATTTATAACGCACAAATTTCATCCTCTTTTTTGGCTGTGTAAAACAACTGTTTGGTAAAGACATCGGCAGGAATAGGATTAATATTAGTAGTTGTTGCTATGATTAAAAACAACTGATATCTAAAAATATAGATAAAATATATTTGGGAAAATTTGCACTCAAATTTAACGCTTATTGTTGATTGAAAAAAAAATACAAAATATCTATGGAAATTGGTTGAAACAATTTTTATACTGTGGTAGAAATTAATAGAAATAGTGGTAGAATTTAGTGAAAATAGTGAAAGAAATTATTAAAAATAGTGGTAAATATTAGTAAAACTTGTTGTAGAATTTAGTAGTAGCATTAATAAAAGTAGTGGAAAAAATTAGTAAAAAAAAAAGATAAAAATTAGTAAAAATAGTGGTAGAATTTGGTAGTAGGCTTAGTAAAAATAGTGGTAGGAATTAGTAAATATAGTGGTAGAATTTGTAAAAATTAGTAGCAGCATTGGTGAAAATAGTGGTAGAAATTAGTAAATATAGTGGCAGAAATTTGTAAAGAGTTTCTCTCGTGACGTTCGTTACGCGATATAAAAACGCACTACGGTTAGTTTATGAAATACGTTATGAAATTTTCATAAATGTTTTTTATTTTGTTTTATTAATCTTATTAATTATTAATTTTCTCAACGTTTTAAGTAAAATTTCTTAATTTAAAACCATTTAATTACCAAAATATTTTAGTGATGAAAAAAGTTTTAATAAAATTTTACCCTACAATCTTTTTACCTTAATAATTTCTATTAAAGCATGCTTTATCGCTTTTTGTTATATATGTTGGCTTACCACAAATTGAGGAAAGACTGACGCTTTCTTAATTTATGGCTGATGCTTAATTTACGGCCAAACTTCGATGAAACTAAACAATTCCGCCGTATAAAATCTATCAATAAATTGAAATGTAATAAAGTGGGGCTCTAAATTTTATCGATAATAATCGAAAAATGTGTTCTCCCTATGCGTTTGAAAATATTTGCATTTCACTCAACTGCTCTTTAACTACAACTGCCCGTGGATGTTCCCTTTCTTGATCGTAAATTTAAAAAAAAAAATGATATTATCATAATAATATTTAAATACAATATATTGACAAAGTACACAATTTTATCCTTTGATCAAAGAACTAAACAACCGTGTGGCTACAGAGCTGTGTAGATAAATTAGGAATAACAAGTGTGGACGTACTTGGTTTATGCTTAACAAGATCCTTATCTCCATATTAAATGGGTACCATAAATAAATTCAGAGACGAGCAATGATTTATCAGACAATTTCCAAAGTCTCTTCATCTTCAGCAAAAGAAAAATCTATCATCGCCTAGAGTGCCAATCACTAAACAATGCTATGTATTTATAAAAATTACCATTGTATTTATTTTACCCATTTCGGAGGCTAACAAAAACAAAAGTATTTTATGAATAGTGTTGCACGATTGCACATAAAATGCAGCAACAATTGCCACATACTTACATTAATGCTTAATTGTTGTCGTGGCTGCCGAGTGGCTGCCAACGATCACTTAGTATGTAAGTAGGCTATGAAAACTGTCATTGCCAAGTGCATGCAGTTAAACGCAACTGTTTTACAACAACATATTTTACAACAACATATTTACCGTAGCTAACTAATGTGTTACTAAAATAAAATAGTCGAAGCACAAACAACACCAACTTCCATATCGTATCGCGGTAGCAAAGCGTTGCATTCGAATGCGAATGCGCATCTGCGCGTAGTCGAAAAAAAAAATTTCGCGTCTTCAATTCAAGACAAGAGGTGCAAATGCATTATTGTTGAAGTGTTTTACGTACAGTGGGTAACTGTAATTAACAGGTTACACTACAGTATAAACCGTCTATACACATTTAATTGGTTGTAAAAAAAACAACAAAAAAAACAAAAAAAAACAATGTTAGCAGTGTCATACTCGTATATTTCTTCTATAGACTTAACATTTGTATTCTACATACTAGCACACACATATACATTCACATTTAATATAAATGAGTGCTCATGATGAATTTGCTTCCACCTTACGCACTTGAATAGTGAGCGCGTACAATTGTTTATAGCTATTTACTTATATGATCTAAATTTAAAAACAAAAACCGGCCGCTAACTAGGCGCATTGCATTAATTCATATTTTATATAATGTAGACCCCGGCCAAAGCTTAGACATAAGTCCACACATCAGTAGGTATGTACATATTTATGTATGGAATAAAAGCAAATGAAGAAGCCTCCAGTGAATGACTTAAAAATGTTGCTAAACTCGAAATTAAACTTTATTTTATTTTATTCAATCATATCTTCTTAACAAGTGATGTACAGCAGTAATTCGTTAGCTTGAACCAGGATTGATAAGTGGATTTAACAAAATTATTCAACCATGTGGCACGTTTTCTCGAGATGTTTAATTAAAGGCATTTAATGCAATTTTTATATTTTAATTTTTCTGTTTCTCAACATAATTATTATTTAGCTTTACTTTCTTTAAATAAATTAAAGAATCACATAAGCAAATAATGGTTTTGATTTTTTTTTTTACTTCAAAAATAAGTATCAATTTTTATTCTCACGCGAAAAAGTTTTTATTTATTTGACTATTTTTGTTACTGCAATCTTATACTTTTTTAAATAAGTGTGGTTTAAGATATGAGTATAAAAATGCCTTGCTATGTACTATTTTCAAAATATTTTTTTTTTTAAATATAATTCGAAATTTTCCCAATTGTAATGTAGCAGTTTTGATTATCTTTAATATTGATTTAAGAAAACTATTCTACCCAACAGACAAATATCTAAGGCATTTGTTCTGTCATTTCTCCACGATGTTATTTTCTCGAGACGCTTAATTTAGACAACTTAATGCAATTTTTATAATTCTGGATTTTCTGTTTCCCTACTTAATTCCGTAAATTTAAAAAAATAAGAATATAAGCGACGTATGTGTACTCTAAAAATATACTATATAAGAAAATAATTTTTTAATTATTTTTTTTATGAAATAAATTACTTGAATATACTTGTCATTAATATTTTATACTTTTTCTAATACGTTTAAGAATTGAGTAAAAAAAATAATTCTTATACGTGTTTTTAAATATATTTCCTTTTCAATATAATTCGAAAATTATCCCAAATTTGCAAACAAATATCTTCTTGAAATATTTGGTAATATCTGAAAGATTGAAGGTGCCTTATTCTTCTTTAGCAATTTTAATGATCTTTAACGTGATATATCAACTATTTTGATCGGTTGACGGCGCCTACAGATATTAGAAGTTTATATTATGGATGGTTATTTGCCTTATTAAAAACCGTAATTTGACAATATCTTGGGGACCAATTTTACATTGGAGTTGAATGGTTTCTTTCTGGTGTTTTTTTTTTTTTTTGCTATAAACTATTTATGTTTCGGCGATTAAGATCATTAAAATAAAACAAATAATATTTGTAAATAACAAAGCTTTGCCGAAATAAGGTTGTTTTTTAATATAACTGTAGAATTTGCTTTTGAAAATTTCGTCTGCCAGCAGTTTATTTACCAAAAAACAGTTATAGAAAAGGAAAGGTTTGCTTTGCCTTTTCATTATGTTGAATAAAATAATCTCAGAACTACGATTACAAATTGTACAAAATTATTTCCACAATCATGGTTTAGTTCAAAAGTGTTACCATATTACCATACGTTTGCTCACTAATAAGGCACATTTTGGTTTATGGAAACAAAAACGGGACTTTTGACATCTTAGAAGGCTACATTGTGTAGATACTACCCCCGTTGCTATAAAAAAGTGGTCAAAAATTATCCCACATATGCCGCGGCGTACTCCTGCCTGAATTTTTACTCGAACACTAATGAGATAAAATTACCCTTCGAATAAATAAATTTCCAGTTTAAAATGTAATTTTTTCACTTTCTTATTTCAATTTTAACTTATACATACCTATACAAAAACCCCATAATTTAAGTTACAGATTCCATAGAAGCTTTTCAAATATTTTTCATAGAAATTTTTAAAATTTATACGAGTTTCAGGTGCATTGCTCGCCTTGTCAATGTTACTACGAATTGAATTTTTAATTTTAAAAAAATTTCATTCCAAAATATGTTTAAAAGATTCTTCTGACAGGGTATATGATGATGTACTTGGAAGCGTTGTGTCGCCTCCTGTGCCAAGTTTCCTACTCGAAATATTGTTCTCAAAATCATCAAAACAACTTTATTAGTTATTGTTGTATAGAAAAATTTTAGTGACTTGTAAAAGTGGAAGATCGATTCAGAAACATATACATAAAATAAGGCTAAACCCGCGGTAATAGATTTAGGTCCTAAGACACTGATTTTGAAAGTGTATTTGAAGTTTAGACATATGAATCAGAAAAATGGAGAATACAAAAAGAAATACAAGAGACAGGGTCTAGTAAAGAAAATCTATTTGTACTTCTAATACCATGATTGCTTTCAAATCTCTTCAGGCGCAAATACTAATGGAAGCAATTATTTCTGATGAGGGGTAGCTGAGGAATTGGTGATGAGCCATATCCGCTTTATCATCTATCGCAAAGGTATTTTAAATAATATTTAGTTTCATTTCAGCCACTGATTTAGGCTTCCATCAACATTGAAAATTTCTGTTTACTAAAAATTGATAGTATTTTAATATCAGGAGCGCACTGCAAGCAGCGAATATAACTTTCCTCCTAATTAGCCGGTTTATAATTCACACATAATTCCAATTACCTAGTATCCATTAAGTTTGATTGCGAGATATTCACATATGATCGAAAGTGGAGCTAAAATTTCCTTAATTCAATTTTGAGTAAATGTCTAGTCACCTGTAAATAAATAGTTTTTGCTTCGATTCTGCATATGTATAACAAACTTTATTTTTTCCCAATAACAACACAACTCAAAAGCATTTCACGCTACTGCCGCTCATGGTAGAGGCCAGACAGTACCTGGGCGCGAATGGCAAAAGGCGGTCAATGCAACAAGTTGCGAGCTAAGCCCGGTAATATTTAGGTTACTGACTGACATGACCACGAAAACAAAATACTAAGAACAACAAAAACTTTACTGTCACGTTACTAGGAAAATGAGTAAGATCCCTGTTGGAAAAAAACGGAGAATCTAAAAAATTTATTAATATGAAAAGTATTTATTTAGAAGTCAACTGCTTGGAAGCAAATGCTTACTAATTGCATTATATTGAACGAACTTGCTCCCGAGCTATATGTATTGATATAATTTTTATGTGGTCAAATATATTTTCAATAAATTTTATTTATATCTTTAGATAAATGTAATAAGTTTTGTTAATTATTATTTTGTAGACATATGTATACCAGATATATATTTATATTTGATTTAAGAGATGCAGAGTTATAGCTGACTGAAATGCAATTCATTTTGGAATTAAAAATTTGAATTTAAAAAACTAAATCGGAAAAATTAAAAAAAAATTTTAAAAATTTTTTGATTATATTTTTAATAAATATCTGCAAGTTTTTTTTTTTTGGCGTTAATGAAGAGATACCCAAAAAAAATACCCAAAGTTGCCGTCATCTCATTGTGTGTTTGAAAAAAAGAACCCGATATTTGAATTTTTTACTTGTAAATCGTTGTAATTGAACAAGAAATCGACACTAACAATACTTTCGAGAATTTATACTCGAAATAGTGGTGTAATTATTTTCAATTTGTATACTGAATTGAAACTGAGGTATTTGTTTGTTTAAATTTTATAATAACTATAAAGCAGAGATCCAGATTAACAATTGTTTGACCGTTAAGTTTTAAAATAGTCAACCTAATTTCGATAAGAGTTATACAAATCTTTTGACAATAATTATGAGTCAGATAAATTTTTTAAAATATCGATATTTATTAGTTTGAAACTTATAGTATAAACGGCTTTTCATAATAATTACGAGGGAGAACAATTTTTTAAATTGACACTAACTATTATTTTCAGACTTATATTATAAAAGTTTTTCCATACTTATTATCAGCGAAATACATTTTCTTACGTCTTTCAAAGAATTTTATTTTGAGATTTATATTATGCAAGTTTTTGCATAATAATTATGATTAAAGCTTTTTTTTCACTTATGAAAGGCGGAACTATTCTAAACTAGTACCGAACTAGTCCAGAAATGCTCCCGAACTAGTTCCGAAATTATCTCGGAGTAGTCCCTAATCAGTCCCGAACTAATCCTAAAATGATTCAAAACAATTGTCGTCCTTTAAGACTTTAAAGAAATCTTTCTCATTCATAATTATTACGAGAAGACTATTATTATATAACTCTCAAAATAAAAGTCTTTAAAGTCGTAAACAAATTTATCTCGCTGATAGTTAGACCTTAAAAACGTAAGTCTCAAAATAAAGGTTTTTGTAGATCCAAAAATACCTATAACTATTGTGAAAACACTTTTATAATATACATATGTATTTGACTAATAGTTATAGATTACTCAAAATTTGTATCTTAGTAAAACAATTATTGATTATCATTAACTCTTTTCTCTTCAATAGTTATGTCTCTGCTATAAAGTAGACATATTTATATATTTTCAAATAATTGGAAACGGACAGGTTTAAAAGAAGCTGAGAATTAGACTGGTTTTAAAATAGTTTGAAAAAATGGAATTTCAAATACATAGCTAGAAATAAATACATTTTATTGCAACTAGAGAATAACTAATTTAGATGTTCATTCTGTCAAACAAATTTAAAAGTAATCATTAATGAAATCATATGGAGAGGCGGTTAATTGACTTGCCTCTAGGACAACGCCATGTTAATAAAATTTGGTGGCTTACAGGAAAAAAATTTCAACTACAAGTGAGTTGGTAAAATAATCACTCTTTAAATTCCTTTTAAAACAGTTATATGTATTTCCCACAGGGATAGCACAAGAATTCTGTAAATAGGCAAGTAAACAAGCAAATAAATAGTAGCAAAATAAAAATGCTTGGAGTTGAAAGCAAAAAATAGTAGACGGACAGGTAGGCAATAAACATAACAAACCAAAGAAATTGAATATGACGAAATTTTATTATTCGTTTAAATATCTACATACATGCATACATACATATGTACATATGTAAATGGTTAATTATTCGAGCAAGTAAGTAAAATAAAATTAAAAAAAACCAAACAACATTCAAGCAGTGAAATTTTTCGGCTGAATTTAACAAGCGACAAACAAGCGTGCAATTGCGATGAAGCGCTAAAACGGCAGCGGAATTCATTTCATTATGGTGTGGTGTGAAATGCGTGGCAATAGGCGGCAAAAACTTGTTTACATACTTTTAAATCTTAACTACAACAATTAAAACAGCAACAACAATTGTAAATAATACAACTATTTATATACATACATACATTCAGCGAGTGCTGTTTGTGTCGCGATCACGACTTTATTGCAATTTAGCTTTGTTGCAAATTCAATATCAGCTCATCGAGTTTGGTGGAAAGCGAAACATTGAATTCTGCGTAACTGTAGCATTGGTGCGTAGCTAGTTAGATTTCCTTTTCGATTTTTCAGCTACATTCTACTACGACATTCATTGCCAGCCATGGTTTTGTTTTGGCGTGCACATGCAGTTTATTTGTCGTTTTATTGATTTTAGAAAATATCTTCTTCTATTGTCGCCGTAATAAAAATTAATAGATTTTCTCTCACATGAGGTTAAATTTTTTGAATTGAAATAATTTTTTTTTTCTTATTCATAATTGTATTTTTATTCACTTCTCGTGTTGACGAAATTTTGCGCATGCGCTCGCGCACTCGCTGATTCAACTTCTATGCAGTGCAAGTGAAAGTTAATGTGTGCTTTTCGTACGTGTTTGCGATTCATATCAAAAGTCATGCGATCAAAATCGCACCAATTGCTGACTTTTTGAATGCTGCTGTTGCGATTAACTCTAAATCGATTGGCTGCACAGCGATCGCTACCGCTGCAAATTCAAAAGCTGGCGACAAAAGAAAAAACAAAAAACAAAATTACCTTTGGTTCCCATCTATTGCAAACATTTGTGTGAAGGTAATGCATAGGTATTCATTGCTAGCTTCTGCCCGAAATTTAGTCATGACTCTTCTGCTTCGACATACGTGCCGTTAGGTAGCCCATCTGCACATGCGGTTACATGCTGGGTTAGCGGGCGAATTTCATTATTTGGATTCGAAAGCTTTTGTCTTTCAATTTTTACTGCACTACCTTAGAAGGGGAGAAACAATTTCTCGATATACATATGTAAGTACCTACTATGAATGTGCGGACATTTTATTTGTAATGAGTGGCTTTGGTGTAATAGATATAAAAAGTCGCTAATAAATAACAAAGGAAACGTGAAAGTACAATACAAGGAATAAAATTATATGGATAAATTTTGCAAATGCACTTGATAATAAAATGAGATCATTAACTTTTATTGTCATACTCTTCCAAATCGCCTACAGATATAGGAAAGCGAAAAACTTAGATATATAAAGACAATATAACCAAAAAAATAATACAAACGTTTTGACAAGTATTAGCTCATAAATGAGATCTAGGTGTTCTGTAATTTTTAATTATATTTTTTGTTGGAAAAGTACCCAAGATCAATTTATGAATTTTTAGTACATTTTTCTAAATTGCAATCTTGTATTTTATCATTCGACGTATTTTTTTTAAGTAAAAACATACAGAGATGGACAGTCGATGTGTTATCTATGTGTTTAATAGTCAATATATTATATGTTGTCGATTTGAAGGACAAAAATTAGTAAAAATAATCATATGATTAGGATATACTAGCGGCTTCGTATGGCATTCGGATTAATAAAAATAAGTAAAATAATTTCAGATTAATAAAAATAAGTAAAATAATTTCAGATTAATAAAAATATGTAAAATAATTATTAGTTTATTAGTTTATTTTTTACTATCTAAAGGAAAATCTAGACCTACTGCATAATTTCCGATTACGGTTAGTTGCTGAAACTTTATTCTCATTGGCAACTGCGCATTAGGCCATGTCATTCGGGAATCTAATTTATTGTTAGAAATGGCCAACGTTTACAAGTCTCACTTTCAAGATTAAGTTTTTTTAAGCCTACTTTCTTTGCATCCCATGCCGTACATTACCTTTAACTTAACTGAATTTAAAATAAATGGTAAATAGATGGTAAACCTCATTAAATTGGTTCTATTGTAACAGATAATGGGCTATTTATATGTCCCAAATCTTAGGCTAATCTATCCACTCGTCATCGATATGTGATTTACCTTATTAATTTAATTAACAATAAGCTATATATTATGAATATTATTATGAATGCCATATTATACTGCCACAAAAAGTTTTACATTATTATAAATGCTTGTTAGGATTTATGTTGACACAATTGCGTTAGTTTTTGAAACGTGGCAACTCTTTTATGAATAGCTCTCAAAAAACGTGTGTGTAAATATATGTATATAAGTATGTGTGTACACATCAAACATCCTTATTTGTATTCAATTTTCAAACTGTGAGCAACCCCCACAAATTTGTTCAATACTAAGCTTTCCTAAACCTCTGCCAGTTCAAACCAGTATTTTAAATTTTTCTGCTCTACTAATATATTTCTCTAAAAGAGCATCCTTCGTTTTTGCGTTTGCCACCAGTATAGTAAAACTTCCGTTGCCTTACCAATTAAATTGAATCAACGGTATTTAAGGGGTGGCAACTCTCATAAAACATCTTTTCATGTAAACTCATTCGCTTAATAGTAACTCTGTTATATTTCAGTTAGCGTACAAATAACATTAAATTCATGTGTTTAGACTCATAGCAAACTCCCCTAAATTTGTTTTCATAATTATTTTTTTTTGTCAGCCTACATTCTTTGAATCTCATGACCTGAATACATCCATTAACGTAATCCTCTTAAAAAGTATTTTATTAATACAGCTTTCTTAAAACTTTTCGGTTTGATAGCCATATTTGAATATTTGATTAAGGTAATTATAATTTTAAGTAATTTTTTAAATAGGTGGCAACTTTCTCTAAAATTATTTTTGAAATTACTAACTTTTTATAGATGGAGCTCGGCACTCATATTGTTTAATTTTGTCTATTTTTTTAACTTAACTTAATTTGCATATAAACAGGTTGCCAACCTTTTCTAAAAGTAGTTGGGAAATTAAGCTTTATTGAGCCTTGCACATAATATTAGTTGAATTCGATTTAATATAAGCTTGATAAATTTCTCCAAAAATATTTTTGAATTTAAGTTTTCTTAAAACTTTTAGTTTGACACTCTTATTGCAAAATTACATTTATTTTTTTAAATTGACTTAAGTTGGATTTAAACAGGAGACAATCTTGTTTCAAAACGTTTGGATAGTGAAGCTTTATTAACAATTTTTCATTTGCTATATTTGATTTCGATCATTGCATCTCCCTATAAAAATCGATTTTATGATAACCTATATAACGGATCATATATTTGCCAAATCTTATCAAGAACTATCTTGTCGTTATATAACAATATGTGATTTAATTTGTTTATTTAATTGACCATAACTTTTTTAGCAGATGACAACTCTCTATGTAATATAGCTTATATTTGAAACTAGGTTAGGTTAGGCTACTGTGGTAGCACCCGCAATGGGAGCTCGCTTAGACATAGTAGGAGTTCATTGTGATACCACTTGGTTTTATGTTTTTTGTGATTGTTATGATGATTAGAAACTAAATCTACAAACATTTTATTTTCAAAAAAAAAATCGTAGTCGCCAAAGTAGGGATAAAACGTATTCATAAAAATTTACAAATGCAAATAAAGCAGGGGCCCAAAAATGATGCCCGATTTCAGCAATTTAGTTAAAAGCTCGTTTTTCAACAGTTATCGGATAAGAGTTATGGTAAAAAAGCAATCCTTATTTCTTAAGTTTTATGGTTTGCTCAAAAAATAATCGTTATTTATTTAAATTTTCTTATAAAGCAAAAAAATGTTGTTTGGAATTTTTGTAGATTGGCTTTGAAAAGCCCCCACAAATTAAATTTTATTTTCTCAGCAAAAAACGAAACTCAATAAATAGCGATTATTTTATTATGTTGCTTTATCACTCATATACGTAACATTTATCCTCCCGCATTTTTTTTGAGTTGCGATTTGGAAAATAGCCGTTATTTGTGGCTTTTGATATAAAGTATTTATAAAATTTTGAAGGAAGTTTTTCATACTTTCGGAATGATATACATTTCATATACATTTTTTGATATTCAAAAAATATATTACATAATATTTTTTTTATTCATCTTATTGAAAATTACATTTTTTTGCAATATTATTGTTGTTGTTTTTCGGCCTTCAACGGTGTACTATATTTTATGTTTTGAACTTAAGGTCAGTAGTCTGTAAACTTTTGTCAATAAAACAAGATTACGTTTTTCCTGTCTTATTTTAATTTTTGTCGATATTTCAACTTCAGTTTAAATATATATGTATGCTTTATTTATGTATATTAAATCTTTGATGGTAACGGACAATATATTTCTCCTCTGTCAATTATCAGTCCACGTAAAAAGTAATTGTTGGGATATAAATTTTAATCGGCTAAATAAAAAATATGTTTCTAATAATTGTTCAAAAGAATTTTTGCATTAAATTCCAGAATTCAGGTAACGTTTTTATAAATTCAAGGTAATAGCTTTTTTTGGCCGCTGTTTCATAGTATTTTACCGATTTTTCATTACAATTTATCTTCAATAAAATTATGAGAGGGTTATTTTGTTTTGTGATATAAATTTTAATATAAACTTTTTTAAAAGATGTTTGAGGTATTTATAAATTTTGTAAATCCCTTTGGGTATGGGCGGGCAAGCAAGTAGGCTTGAATTTTTTGCTTTATTACGCGGTCAATCATCGAACGTCAAAGGTAGCCTACAGTAAAATCAGCACATTTTTAATTAAACTTTCACGGCAAGAACAGCGAAAGTCGGCGCACTTTGCTACGCACGTATAATATATTGCAGTTACATACATATATACAAGTACACATACATACATACAAACACTCATTTCTATATGAAACTCACTTCCCGCTATCTTTTATTACTCCATGCCCATCGCCGCCCATTGTTGGTCTTGCTGTTTGCCAAGTTCGACCGACTACTTCTTGTTGCTTCATTTTCTCCCCTAATTCGCCCACCTACTACTAACTACTTACACTACATACAGACGCTGTCAGCTGGCCAGCTGTTTTCATTGCACTGCTGATTTGCATGCCACACGCGCGCCGCTTTTTGATTGAGCGGCATTAAATTTTGCAGATTATTTATTGTATTGGCCATAATGGCAGGCGGAGACAGGCCGATGTGGCCAAGTATCAGTAGTGCCGAAGTGGACAATAGTTTTTGTTGTTGTGGTTGTTGGGGGTTTCTCCTCATTGCTGCTGTCCGCCCCATTTGATTACTAGCACAAGTTGCATGAATTTTCCTATTTAGCCAGACTTCGAGGTATAATAAGAGGCACTCTCCAAACGAATGCAGGTGCTGCTCTGTGATTGCAAGTGCAACGCAAAACGGTGATGTCTATGTGGTTGAGTGTGTGTGTGTGTGTGTATGTAAATATTTTGTGGTTGAGTGGGTGGTTTCGGTCTGTCCGCAACTGGGGTATCAAATGACACGTAAAACAATTTTATGTCATTATTTGCCGCACCATTGGAAATGCAAATAAAAACGGAACATTAACTAAGTAACATTCACTTCTTTCACTTGCTTGCTACTCGCGCTGACAGAAGGGTATAATTTACTATAATAATAAATGTAAAATATCTATAATTTATATTGGCCTGTAATTACGTGCTGAATTTTTAGTTGGTCTTTGCCGGAAGCTATTTAAAATCAAGTTGCGGAATTTTATACGTTATGAAGTGATTGAATTTTTCTGAGTTGCATGAGTTTACAAAGCCAATGTACCTTCCTGAATATCGAAAGAGTTTTCGATAGTACTGCCCATGGAGCTATGTGTGGATTCGACAATCGCCATTTTACTTCCACCTTGGGCAATGCTTCCTTCAGCATTAGAGCCGTAGAAGGCTGCTCACAGGAAGGTTCCTTGCCCCATTGCTGTGTGTGGAGTAGACGAACTTATGATCAGACTACATGAGTGAAGTTTCGCTACCGTAAGCTACGTAGATGACTTGGTAGTCATTCTCACTGGGAAATTCGGCAGGACTGTCTCCGACGACTCTCTGCATGTGATAGCACATTCGATCGTAATGTGAAGCTGCAAAAGGACGTGCTTGTGTCGTTTGAAAAAAAGGTGGCAAAAAGTTACCTTGCTCTTGGGCAGATGATACACATTGGGAAAAATATCCTCGCATTTGATCAAATTGAAATGTTACTCACAAATTTATTTTCATTATTTTTTTCTGACTTTTTGTAATCTGCATACATGGAATAACTTGAAAGGTGCCGTTAAAACGTAACACCCAAAGTTATCGAAAAAAAATTTGCATTTTGAATTACAATAATTTTAACTTTAAAGAGAAGATTAATTTTTTTGATATGAACATACGTATTAACAGCTTTATTGACATTCACAATATGATTTTCATAGAAATAACTTTTGGGGTTGAACCTGGTTGAAATAAATTTTCATATTGTATCAATCTGATCGGCTCGTAGCTGCACCGTTTTCATATTCTGCGATTTTAAGTACGCTCATCGGAATGAAATAAAATTGATTATTAGTTGATTGGTAAAAAATATCTCCAATATTCTAAGACGTGACTAGACGACGAATTTGTAAAAATGTAACACAATCCGAAACTTTTCCCGAGAACATAGACTTCCTTTCAATCATGTGAATAATTTTTTGAAACACTGAAATTATGATGGACAAGTAGTGATTGGAGATTGGGCCATACTAATATTAAGTAAATTGTTTTTAACTACAATTATATGTATGTATAATACAATATGTAAAGAGGCAATATCATACAAAATATGTACTAAAAAAATACAAAAAATTGCGAAATATGCAAATTATCCAAAATGCAATTTTTAAGATCATTTCCCGATCGTAGAGATACTTTATTTATTTCGCTTTACCTAAGTCCATTCATCATTATACCAACGAAGTTCGTTTCTTAAGTCTTTTTTCTACTAATCAATAATGATTGATTGATTGAAAGGCTCTTTATTAAGTTAAATTGCAAAAATACGGGGTTTTTCAATAAGAAGGCTACAAAAGTTTTTTTTAAATAAAACAAAAACGCTTTGGGATATGAACTAAATTCTTCATTCCTGTCAAAGCACATTCGATGCCGTTATATATGAAACTCGATTTCTTTTGCATGGACACCACGGACACGCTTGCAGAAGTCCAGACGCTGAACCCAATTTTCGACGGTTTTCAAGCATAAATCAGGCGATACTGCTGCAATTTCACGTTCGATATTCGTACGAAGTTCATCAATCGTCGCTGGCTTGTTGGCATAGACCATAGACTTGACGTAGCTCCACAGGAAATAGTCTAACGGCGTCAAATCGCACGACCGAAGTGGCCAATTGACTGGGCCATTTCGTGAGGTAACACGTTCACCAAACTCGGTTTTCAGTAAATCGATTGTGGCATTCGCTGTGTGGCTTTTGGCTCAGTTCTGTTGAAACCACATAGTGTTCAAGTCCATATCATCCAATTCGGGCCAAAAATATTCGGTTATATTGGAAGAAGTACGGCCCAATGACGCCGCCGCCCCATAAACCACACCAAACCGTAACTTTTTCGGGATGAAATGTTGACTCATGGAGTACGTGTGGATTGCTGCCTGTCCACTAACGCATATTTTGCTTATTGACGAAGCTATTCATTCAGAAATGACGACGACCATAAATTGGACGTAGCGCTCTTAAAGTTGAGGCCATTCACTCCGGATTTCGGTGGTAAATTTTAATAATTTCGACTCGTTGTTGGATCGTATATCTTTCCATGATTAAATGGCAAAACTTACTGAAAAGAAATGTCAAACGACTGTTGTAAATACCTACATACTAAGCTTTTCAAAAAGTGGTATATAAAATTATATGCAATTGTATGTAAAAGTTGAGTATGAGGATGTGGTTAGAATTCGTCCATCGTCTGTTGTTGACTGTTATTTCGTGTTTTTCACGATTTTCACTTTTTATACGTCTTTCAGTCAAAACATAGATATTGAAAAAGTTGAACATTGTTCATTGAATTTTTGTATTTTCGAAATTAAAAATTTTTGATAGACGTGTTTTTTGTTCAGGATGTTTGCAACCAAGGTGATATCAAAAGAACAGCTGATTTGATTTTTTTTATTTAAATTTACCTTGCCTTTGGGCAGACATTGCCAAACTGAATAAAACTTTCGATTTCGTATTTAATAAATTGCTTACACTGATGAGCTAAACTTCTTTACAATATTAGCAAGGGTTTCCGTCGTAAATTTTTTCGCCAATTTTATATGAAACTATAATACATATTTTATAATTTTCTAATAAATAATTGTAATAATAATACTAAAATCGACACTATAATAAAAACCATATAAAGTAATATTTCAAACTTTGTACACAATTTGTGAAAACTCCACAAATTTGTATTAAAATTTTAAGACTTTTGAGAGTGATGCTTATATATTTTTTGGGTTTGCAGTTTATAACCTATTTAATTTTACTATAATAAAATACAATTTGAAGTTGATTAAAACTATCGTTGCTTTTTATAATTTTTATTTTATTTAAAACGCTGACAAACTTTGGTTGTTAAATGTAAATAAGCCATAAAACAGCATACCGGAAAAATTTCTTAAAAGTCTTCTAAAATTTTGTAAAAATTTGATGACATTTTTTTTTAGTTTTCATGCATTTTTTATTAAGTTTGAAACAAAAACTTACAGTGCTTTTGTTAAAGTATGAACTATATTTGTTTAGTATAAAATTAGCAAAAAAATGTATCATGAAAAATCCTGTTAATTTTGTAAAAAGGTCACCAATCGACTGGTTTTACTCGCCACTGTATGTTTGTTTGTTTCCTATTTTCTCAATTCGCCCAAAAAATTCGCCTTAGACTGACTTTGACAATTTGCTCACCAAAAAACAAAAACAAGACACATGTAAACTTTTTCAATGAATTCGTAGTTGATATTAGGGGTTGTGCACATATTTCGTAACGCGATTTCAGGAAAAATTGATTATTAATCGTAGAAAAAATACAATGTAAATTGATATATGTTATATGTTGGCAAAGGGAAATCACATGTCACAAATCGCAAAATATCGGTACTCGATAATGAACCCCCGCCTAGAGCACTTCCACCATTCGTGCATACTTTTGGCGTGTTGTAAGAATTTTGAATCTGTTTACACTTATTAGGATTTGTGTTAATATGTATTTAGAAAATTTTACTCATATTTTGGGTTTTTTTTTTAACTTTTAGTTTTTCGAAAGTGCTTACCATATAACGTCTAAATTTCAGAGATACAATTCTGCGATTTATTTCGTAAAATTTCCGACAATCAAGCTACGATATATTCAGTGACATTATAATAATGATAATAATAATTTGGCGTTTACATCATATAATTCGATGTTTGGCCGAATTTCTGCTACAATTTCGGGTGTGCGTCTTGATGTTATAACACCAACTTAGAAGCCTACAGTTTTACGTCGACTCCGAATGGCAAATTATTTTTAGGAGACGGCTTGTAAGAAATACACTCGAAGGTTTGCCATTGCTTGCCAAGGGACGATCGCTATTAGAAAAAACTTTTTTCCTCAACTAGGTTTGCAACCACCGAATGAAGCGGGGTCATACAACACACTCGGCTATGGTGGCAGCTGATATAAATTTCATAAATGTTACAGAGAAATAAAAGAAATCGTGTCAACAAATGAGCTTAAAAGCCAACTTCAAAGGGAACATTTAGTACGCCTGTTTTACGCTTTCACAATTTCATCCAAAACTTCTGCTGAACAAATTTTTATATAAATATTTATGAATGAAAAGTAATAGGCTTAAGTTTCGCTAGGCATGAACTTCACATACTAGTTTTTTTTTTCATCAAATCGAAAAAATTTTTGAGTGGTTTCGAACTCCCTAAGTTTATTGAAAGAATTTCTCAAACCATTCGCAATGTTTGCCATAGGTGAGGTGTTTTAGCCGTTTTTTGGCATAACAATGACACTAATAGTTGAAAATTCTATAAGAATGTAAACGTTTTCAGTTTTCAGAGTTGTCAAAAAATTTTGAAAACAATCGGAGAAAGTTAACCTATGTTGGGACGAATTTATGAAAACCTTTCAACGCTTTGTATATCAAAATCTAGGCGTGATGAAAAAATTTGTGTGCCATTTACTGACACAGCAACTCCTAGTCCATAGAAAATTTGAAGAGTTTTCGGCTGTACATTTTTGGTTTTGTTCTACTGCTACTACCTTATATGAATTTGATTTGATTTGGCTACAATTAGACGTTTTGGGCTTTTTGGACTTTAGTTATGGAGGTATTTTCATTCAATTACAATAATTTAACTTTTGAGGCATAAGTGGCATATGTTGCAACGTCGGAAACGACTCAACTGGTGTGGAGTTCTAGCTTTAAAAAAAAATTCTTTGAATACAAAATTTGTAATTATTTTTTCTTTACAAAGTTGATCTATTAAATAACTGCAAAAGAACCACGAAAACATGAGATTTTTTTGTATAACTCGAAAACTCTTCTTTTGAAATGTAAATTAATCGCATTTTCACGTTCAACGATCTCAAGTTATTCTAAAAAATGCTTTTAATGAAGTACTTTCTTTCATATAACACTTGCATTTAAAGAATTCGCAGTAAAAATAATAAATATCAATACACTCAAAAAATATGTAATAACTAAGTATAGTAATAACAAAGTTTAAAAGACTCTCGTTCAGCTTGAGATTAACATATGGACGAAAGTTTTTACATCAATTTATTTTGCTAGCCACTGCAGGTACCTTAACTTCCAGTTAATTTCTTTGCCCAAACTCATTCACAACGTGCTAACCTCATGGGGCATCAAATGACATTATATTCATTGTTTTCTTCTTTTTCTCACATTTTCCCCAATAGTCATTGAACTCATCGAAAAGGATAATAAAATCAAGCACATATTACAAACTCACTTTGAGTATAAAAAAATTGTATGTAAAAGCCTCAGCTTTGTCAACAAAATCTCTACCTTGTGCAGCTGATGTTTTCAAATTTCTACCAACTAAGTAAATGCTCCGTTAGTTTTAGTGTAGGCGTCATGTCACTGCTTATCTTCTGCTTAGTACCAATGCTCACTGTTGTTGTCATTCAAAGGCTGTTGCACCGCACAACTTTCAGGTCATAGTATTCACGACTTTTCAACTATTGGCGGAGGTAACTAGAGGAAGAGGCGCAGTTGCATTCATTGTTAGCTGAATTGAGCTACCTAAGTGAAGTAGTTGCACTTCTGCACAAAAAATATGGCACATCCACATACAGTTGTATGCTCAAATTATGTAGATGCAAATTTTTGCTAGATATGCTTTGAACTTTGTTAGGTGGTAATTTATGTTTGACGTTAAATAAATTTGTTAACGTTAAAGCCGGCAAACATTTGTGACAAGAGTACTCTGAGTTATGGCACCCTGCAAAGGAAAGGAAAATCTTGATAGTTAAAGTGTTTTGGTATTGCTAATGTAAAACTGGAAAAATATATGTGTTCAGAAATTATGGATCCAAGGAGCAGGGAAAAATAAAAATTATTTCAATTGTGTGGATAAATTTTGTGAGCGATTGATTTAATTGTGTATAATACGAAAAAGTGGCGATGGCTTGGGCTATATCATAAAAGAAAGCGATACATAGTCGGACTAAACTTCAGCATCCAATACAAAACGAAACTACAATTCGTTCTCAAACTTTTTAATATACATTTTGTTGGTTTACGAATATATTCTTTAATTTTTAAAAAGCTTTGAAATAGGAGCTCTCGAATGATAGTGGCAAAAGGCGTCAACCAATTTAGTTGTTTTTTTAAGTAGCTCGATGAATAGCTCGATGTATAGCTGAACTTCGCCGAATGACAAATGATTTTTGTGAGGAGTTTTTTCATGATATTAATGCGCTCGGATATTTGCCATTGGCTGACAAAGGTCGGCCGCCAATAGAACTATTTTTTTTAAATAATTTTTAAGGTACATCTTCTGGCCGAGGTTAGAGCCCGGGATGCACCAACTGAAGCGCGCACTCACCTATGGCGACCGAAGAAGGTAATAACCAATGAAAGCTTTAAAATATAGAGTTAACATCTGTTTCCATGGATAAATCCAAACAAATAATGACTGCTCACATTTGAAAAAGATTTAGGACATAAATATATTTAAAGTCCATCTTAACTAAATATTTGCATCTCTATTCATTTTTTGAGTGTTATCAAATATTTTAAACGAAAGGGGTTTCATAAAATATAAAAATTATTAACAAATTTTCAAAATGTTTAAAAAAAGTCACCAGCTAAAATTAGGTTGAATTAAATAATTTACCTGTGTAAAAATTAAGCAAAATTATATTGATAAGTAAAATTCAAGATTACGGTGTGGATTTCACACGAACGCTATTTATTTGGAAAATATTATTTGATACTGTTGTCATAGATTTATCAAGAGTAAGCTGAATTAATTTATTTAGTTCAGCGAAATATGAAGACATGAAATAATATTTTTATATCTTTATATGTGCAATATATAAAGACATTAATTTAGATATAAGAAAAAGATAAAGGCTATTAATATATTAAGATTAACTTAAAAAGTTTCGACTAAATTCTTCAAATTTAAATTACCTTTTTTGTTATTTAATACCTGCCAGGTTTCAATTGAAGCAGATCTTATATTTAATATACAAAACTACAAAATGCGATTCTTTGCCGTTCGTGTGTAAAAAAAAGTTAGTCTACTCATACTACCTGGAAACTATCAAAATCTAAAAAACCAGACTAGGGATACCATTGACGTTTCTTTTTTATTGCCAGTATAACAGTTTGGTTCTTGAATTTTGCAATTCGATTTAAACGAATTATAGATGTCTTATATTAACAAAATTTTGTGTGCACTTTCAAAAGCGACAATACCATACAATAATTTATAGTTACTTTTTCACATATACAACTAGGTTTAAGATCACGTGTATACTTAAGGGTCCCATATATAAGGACCCCATATCTGAGTGCTTTGTTCAATTTTATCTCAAAGAACTCTGCTTAAGATATAACGCGAATGAGAAGCTTAATATTTTACAATTTTGAAAAACTTATATTCTTTGAATTTTAAGTTTAGGCAAGAGTACTCACAATCCTATTTGTCTTACAATTACCGATAGTTTCATTAAACAAATTTTCCGAATTTCAAATATTTTTAAAAATTTATTTATGTGAATAATGTAAAGTATTTTTTTCACTAGGTACTAGCTTTTTTTAAAAACCTTAAGCGACAAGAAACCATAATAAACCAAGGTTTTTGTCAATAACACCCTGTTGTCAGACGCGGCCACATAGGTAGACAGAGGAGTGTCCTCGAATACCTGACGCACTGCATGCAATGAATGGCTTTATCATTTACACGCAAATCTCGACACATACAGATATTACTTACAATACACACACACACACATATATGTAGATATCGTATTAACTACGCGCTGGATTTAAATCCACGCTTGTCATTCATGCTGCGCATGCGCTGTAGCTCCTACCCAGCGGTTATTTCTCTTCAATAGTTTTTCTAGCTTTTGATTCAAGCAATAAACAAAAAATAGGAATAGAGATAACAGCCAATAAGTATTCAAATGTAAATGCATGCATATATATATATATGTAATTTATATTTATATAAAGAAAATACACTGCAAGTGCTGCTGAAGTTCGGACTTCAAATACTTATAAACATTTATTCGGCTTTCACTCATCACACTTTTTTTTTTGATTGTTTATATAAATATCGCCGCCGTATGTATGTAAGTAAGTATGTATTTCTTTTTCTCTGAAACGTCTTAACATTTTTATTTTGAAAAAGCAAAAGCAGCAGTTTGTCACTTTGGTTTGCATTTTTTTTTGCCTGTTTTCGTCTTTCTTCGATTTCGCTTCTTATGGGCAGCGAATGTTGACCATTTTTAGACAAACAAATCGTAAATGCCGCGGGTGGATTACATCTTCATGCAAGTGTGGGTATGGCCCCAGCTGGAAAAACTCTACCCGGTTTAATTAATGTACCTAATTAGTACCTTACCTTACATTTCATTTGCGTTCAAATTTTTATATTTTATGAACAATTCGCGGGTAACACTGAAAGTTACCGTAAACGATTATTAGACACTATGATTTTTAAATTTGTTAAGGGAAAAAAATATTTTTAAACAGAGAACGTAAACAAACTATAGCAAACGTTTTCTAATCGTTTAGTTTCGATCATGCAAGGTAACGGAACACTTCCTGTTCACACCAATCTGAAATATTTTTTACTCAGTAACTTTGCGCGTGATTGCTAAATTAAATAAAATAACTGAACACAGAATGCCAGAGAAACAAACGAAACACAATGTTATTGCTCACAATGCCAAACGAAACGTTTCGTTTAGTAATAAGAATATTAAGAATGTGGATATTACGTTGAGGAATGATTCGTTGTTTCGTTTATCGTGTTTTGTTTGGGTTTTGCTCAAGATGAGTATTTTTATAATAAACAAACTTACGCAAGTATTCAATAGTTCGTTTGGTTTGCTCTCACCTGGTATTGTATTGTTAGTGGTCAGGAGCAGTAAAAAAATTTTTTTTTCGTACCTGTTGTGTGTATTGGTAATGGCATGTTCGTTTTGTTTTCACCCTCTGTTTTAGATAAAAATTCCGCAAATCAGTTTTTTTTAAATTTGTTAAGTACAAAATACCGGCCCCCTTGGTCCCCGTTTTTCAGCATCTGAAGAACCCTTTGAGAGATTCAGCAACCATATTTCTGAGGTATCGAATAAAAAAGTATACAAATATATAACTTTAAAGAAAATATCAGACAATAATTTATATGAGCTCAGGGCAATTTTTAATAGGAAAAACAATAGAAAAACTAATTATAGTAGAAGTTATAGCTATTTCGAAGATCGCCACATCTCATCAGACTTCTTTCGGGGATCGAATTTTTTCTATTAAAAGTAGTCTTGAGCTTATAAAAGTCATTGAAAATATTTTCAAAAACTAAAAGCGTATTTTTTTAGTAAAAGGTTTTTTTCTGGAAACTTTAAGCCTTACCCAGCTACAAACATTAGTTTAGTTGGTAAAGTACGTATAAAACACTAATTCAGAGTTCAAGCCTTTCCGGTATATATTTTACATCTATAGTACTTTATAAAAATAAAGCTAATTACTGCGCTCAGTTTTGCTGAAATCAAATGATTCGAAAAGCCCGTCAAATTTCCCATATAATGATTCACGATTGAAAAATCCAAAAGAATGTTGTAATTGGAAGACCGTTGAATGAAGGAGTAAATACGAAATACGATGAAATAATTTCAAGTCAATCGGTTAATTAGTATTCGGCCTAGAGCTGCTGTAAATTTTTAAAATGTTGTTTTGTTAAAATGTGTTTAGCTTTTTAAAAGGCTGTAAATATTTAGGTTAGGTTAAGCAGACTGCTCTCATAAAGTGTTCTATCGGCGGCAACAGGGCTTATTGTGATATCCTGGGTGTGAATAGTTCAAAACAATTTGAAGGCGAATTTATAGAATGTGATGGCTGATTTAATTTTTTTTTATTCACCTACATGTATTTTGTTTTTGCTTTTGCATATGAGCTTTCAAAAGCCGTAAAAGCAAAAAACAAAATTTTTTTAAATTTTGACAACTCTTACGCAGAAACAAAAACAAAATGCGTAGAAATTTCGTAGTTGTATTTATAACACCACCTGGTATGGACTCGCCTTGGACTATAGGGCCCCGTAGCCAAGTGACTAACGTGTGCGTGCTTCATTCGATGGGCCCGAGTTCAAATCCTAGGCAGTTTTTCTTCCAATGACAATACTTCTCAGAAATATCATTTTCCGCTCGAAGTCAGCGTAAAACTGTCGGTCCCTCAAGTCGTTACAACATCAAGACGCACACCACAAATTGCAGGAGAAGTTAACTCAAATCTTTTTCATCAACAATTGAATATTTTTTTTAATTTCGAATCAAATCGATTCAAAATCGCGTTTCTTATTTACATTCTGTATTTCACAGGTAATGTGACAATAACGATAAATCAAATTTGGTAACAGAGATTGATACAGGGATTGTTTGACGCTTTTTAGAACACAACTTTCTTAACATCATTTATCTTTACCAAAGTAGCAACCAGAAACAGTTATAGCCCAAACCAACTGGCAGAGCATCACTTTGAATTTAATACAATTTCCCAACAGGTTGCGGCGGATCATGAATGGATCCATTACTACAATTATTGGCCATTAGAAATACATAAGTACATCAGTATTTGGCTTAAGTGTTTTAAATGCATTACATGGTTTGTAACAATTTGTTACAGCATTCCGGTAATTGTTAATCATACTGCCGCCCAATATGGCTATACACGTACCACAATTTCACACAATACTACATAGTATATGGCGAAATTGGGTAATTAGCGTTGCTAAAGTAAGTGAATTGAAGTGAAAATAAATTTATCGTACACTCACATATCTGAAATTTGTCATAAGCTTTCGTTGCGCTTGTATTTGGCTTACTATTTTATTTGTGGAAATATGATACATTATTTTACATATTAGGAAATTTAGATTTCATCCTTAGAAAATAGAAGCTTGTCAAAAGTATAAAAAAAGCAACTACATTTTTATTTTTATAAATTCAATAAATCTTCGTACAAATGATTACAATTTTTAAAAACTGTGGGGCCATTAAATTTTAGTGCAAAAAAGTGCAAATTTGTCTTGCTCATTTTCCCCATATTACGAACGCATGCATATTTTTTTTCGTATTTCAGAAAATGACCTACACCATCAGTAAAAAAGTTACGATGGCAATGGGAAATTTTAGCAAATTGAAATTTGCACTTTATTTTATAAAAATTAGCTTATCGACAATTATAAATATTTGAGCTCAAGAACAGTATAAGGAAAGTATTTGTTGTTGTTGTTGCCTTTTTTTCAAAACACCTTTCTTATACTGGACTTGAGCTCAAAAAATAATATTGTCGATTCAATAAATTGGACAATACACTCTTGATATGCATTATATTGAGCTCTTACCGCGCAAAAAAGTTAAGCGACACATTTCCTGTTTTAGTTTCTTTTTGATGCATAAATGATTTGAGAGCATTATAATACTTTTTCACTTCGAAAAAAATTAAAAAATCAAATTTCTCTGACATTTTCTTCGCGGTTAGGCCTTGGTATAGTAAATAAATTCTATATGTACATATTAACTCAAATATATTTTCAAACATGTATGTAGTTAAATACTTATTTTGTATTTACTTATTATTTTTTTGTTGTTCTTTCCAGAAGTTTCGCCATATATAGATTTAGTACTTTGCCCGATGCGAGAACAGCCATGGGGTTGTGCGAGACAACAATCTGCGCGCATTTTGGACGTATGGGATGGAGAATTACATTTGCAGTGGCAGAAATTGAAAGGTATTAAATTTTGTGTATGAAAAAATACGAACTGGAGTCTAAAAGACAGCTGGCAAATATTTTTGAAATAGTTTTCAATGGAAATCATAGCAAAATGGTTTTTTTTTGTTTTTAATTATATTGCTTTAATGTTAATAATAAACAAATAGCTAGAATACACTCAACTAGGCCTTAACCATTTAAGATTCTTTGCAGCTCGATATGCATTAAATATCTACAATACACTTTTGAATACATATGTACATTGCATATCAATATCATTGTTCCGAATACAAATATGTGCAAACATAAGTGAGTGTAAAAACACACATACACACATACATATGCAAGAATTTTAGTCCATACTCGAAAAATGAGAATAAAGTTATTGAGCTAGAATTGTGCGCTAAATAATTAAGTATGCACATATGTACATATATATGTTTGTTTATTCGTACTCATAAATAAATTATTTTCTGCACGCATCTTGCATCCACATTTGGCTTTTACTGCTCAAATTTTCACGCTGCTATCAGCACAAAAAATATTGCACATTAAAAAATGCACAGGCGAATCGACGAGTAGTGAATGAGATTTTATTCTTCCAACCGTGCTAAAAATTAATAATTTTTATGTGAAGCGGTTTCATGGAAAAAATGCATTTGGATGTTTGGCTTTGCACAATAGATTTTTTGCATAGTCTTTTTAGACCGAATAGGTAGGGAATTTTCATACATATGTATTTCGTAAATAAAGCATAGCATTTGGGTATACTCCAATTCTGTCTATGAGATTTGAATTAGGATTAGAAATTACTTATTTGTTACCAAATTTTATTTCAGACAAAGGGGTTTTATGTGATGCAATGTACTTTTTTCTATCGTTATTATAATTGATATTAATTTTTAGCATTATTTGAATTATATAAGACTTTGAATAATAATTACAGATTACTCGACAATTTTGTTTATTACTATAATAATTATTTATTAACTTTTACTGTTTAATCTTATGTGTAATAGTTATGTCACAGTTTTCTATCGCATACAATCAAAGGAAAACTTTTTAGGCTACCCATATCACGACAATTTCATTTTTCTTCTAGAAGATAATTAAAAAAATAAAATATGCTTAAATTGGTCATCTTCTTATTGGGTGATTGCACATATGTATGTGTGTATGTGTGTGTGTGCATCGAGGAGAATTATCATTTCTTTGCATTCATGTCTTCATTTATAGATAGTCCCATACATGCAGAAGTAGAAAACTAGCCTTTGTGCGTTTTGTTATTTATTTTTAATTGGTTGATAAGACAAACCGGTGTAACTTGCTGCTTGAATTGGCCAGTTGGTCCACTCAAACATGTGCACAAACATTAGGTTGTCTCACCCAAAAAAAAAATACGATTTTCACCGGAATCGTGCAAGTTATTATGCGTTAAGTTATTCCTCAAAATATTTCCGAAAATTAGTAAGATTTATGTGTGCTGTACCGATTTGAAACTACTGACGGTAATGGAGTTTTTACAAATAAAAATAGGGTTTTAATATTTTTCCGAAAAACCACGTCAGATGAGAAAACCCCTTAACCCTACAAATGTCTGCATAAATATTTTATTAAAATCATAATAATGAAATATTGTGTACAACAAATTGGAACATGAAGGATTTATTTGCAGCAAAATAAGTGAGAAAATGGGTATTTTTCCAAGACTTGCGGTGTTCGACGAAGCAACACTTTTTAGGGAGCTAGTCTTTTTGGCAGCTGTTGCTTCTCGGCTGGAATTTAATCGAGCCAGCCGCGGCGGTCACTTGCCCGAAATTATTTTTAAAACATAATGACAACCCCTTATTTTTATAATACAGCTAAATTCTTTCCCATACCATTAAATTGTATGCGCTTTATTTCTTTTTGAAAACGTCATGTCTAAAAAAACTCATTACAAGTTATTATACTCTAAAACCTTCTATAAAATATTTCAGAAAATTATTAAATTATTATTATTAAGTGTATCGATTTGAAATCACCTGCAATAATGGAGTTTAAATAAATAAAAATAGGATTTTAATATTTTTCCGAAAAACCACGTCAGATGAGAAAATTCTTTAACCCTAAAATGTCGGCATAAAAATATTTTAAAAAATTTGTTTATAAAAATCATAATAATGAAAAATTGTGTACAATAAATTGGAATAAATTGGATTTGCAAAAAAATAAAAAGGGTGAATAATTACCTTTTCAATGTTTAAAAAAATTGTCAAAAACTGTATAAACAAATTTTTTTCCAAATACTTTAATGCATATCTATTAGTTTTGATCTGCCCTATCATTTTTGGCAATTTGAATTAATTAAAATTACTTTTACTTAAAAGAAACTTTAATTTTTGGAGATATTTCCTAATCGTTTCAGATCATGTTAATTTACATCTTTTGTGGAAATATAAGAAGTCTGAAAAAATAATATATTTTATCATATCAATTTTTTTTTATATGCGCAACTATACACCCTAATGTAAGTAGATATGTACATATGTGTGAAGAGTAGACCCGCATGTGTGCCATTTTTTGAGCAGTATGGTGAAGTTTGAAGAGTGAAAAGTGTAAACTATTATATTCACACTTTTCTTTCAAGTCAACAATATGCTATGCGCTAGCCGGTGTTACTTCTGCTTTCGATGCAAGTTAGTTTAAATTAGGACCGCAGTCACATAACTCTTCGATGTACCTATTAGTACATCATTAGCTGACCACTTGTGGTCGTGGAGTTTCCAAAAAAAAAAAAACTAGCCAACGGACAGCCCGAAGCTGCACAAAGCACGACTCTATTTCATTAATAATGTTATTTATTTTTTCATTTTGTAACAATCTCTTTTTTCTTTTGCAGTGGAAGCCGATCGCCAATTGAATGCGACTATAGAGAAGCGCGGCTACAGCGCCTCCGAGACACTCACCAAGGAGAAACCATCGACGATTTTGAAGAAAATCGAAATCGGTACCAGTTACATGAAAAAATATCTAGCTGAGACAATGGATGGGTGAGTAGCGTGTCATACTTGTTTTTATACTGTTTTAAAAAAGAAAAAAATACTATATATTTATATATGTACATATTTTTCTCTTCGCCTTCAACTAAACCAGCTTCCTTGGACGCGAGTATGATTATGTGCAAACGGATGCAAAGCAAAACTTTATCACAACAACTAACGATGAAGACGATGATAATGAAGAAGAAGAAGAAGAGGATAGCGAGACAGAAGATGAAGATGATGATGATGGCGACGAAGATAGTGAAACTGAAACTGAAACTGAAACCGACGAAGAGGCAGACCCTGCGCAAGAGGGTGAAGAATATGCGGATCACGACAAGTTTGCCAGCCAACAGCCAGTCAGCTTTCAGGGTCGCCCTGTTGCCGTCAATAGCCAACTGGATCACAGTGAAATTGTACCATTGATTGGCACAGCGGCTGGTGCGCTCAATCATGACGCTTCCGATGGTGTAGAATTTATCGAAATCGAAGATAATGAAAATGCGCCAATAAGCCAACTCAAGAAGCCTGGCGGCGGTGGTAAGAAAAAGAGGCGCAAAAATAAGGAAAAAAAGAAGCCGGAAACGCTGCTAGTCGTACAACCAGCAGATTTGCAATTAAACGATCATGGGGGGCATGGTGGTCATCATGATGATGCTGTGGAATGGGTGCCTGTATCGTCGCAGGGTCACAGCAAGCCATCGAAGAAACAAAAACGCAAGAAGAAGAAGAAGCATCAACATGCCGATGAGAGCGTTTCGTATGTGGTCGAAGAACACGAGCCATCGAATCATTTGGGTTTGGGCCTACTAGAGGAGTTGGCCGATGCTGTCGATGTCGTCGATTTGGATGAGGGACACAAACGCAAACATAAGAGACCGCATAAATATGGTAGAAGCGTTGGAGGTGTGTGTTTGCGTGTGGTTTATTAAATAGATCGCACCCTTTCCCAACACAAACATTCCTTTGATTTCTGTAGCTTCCTCTCTTTTATCTCAATACTTGTAGTTTGTATGTATTATCGGAAATTATAAATATTTATGTATAGGTAATTGGTTGGTGTTGGTTGGCGTAAACTGCCATAAATTTTTTAAAGCGTACTAATAGCCATTTCATATTTCCTTTCTACTATCCCTGCGTTATGGTGACGGTTTGCAGCAATACCCTACATCCAGCAATCTAACGAATGGAAACTTTGATTACCATATTGGCAGTTTATATACAAATTGCGTAAATCTCATCGGCTTCTAAACCCAACTAAACCCTACTAAAATCCAAAAATTAATAGCTAATTCTTAAAATATTTATTGGTTGGTCATTATTTATAGAGTTTTTCAAAATTTTAACTCTACAAGAAATATATCGGGAGGGAAAATATAGTAGGACGATTTTTTATCAAGTCATTCAGAGAAAAAATTACACTGTGATATGCGCAAAAAAAAAGTATGGCCCGAAAAGCCCGATTCATCATAATTCGGTTATGGGGAAACGAACTGCAATCATTATCTTTTAAATTTTATGCCTCCAAAAGTTCTTTTATGGTTTCAAACTTTTATATGGCTGTTTTTTTTGGCAAATTTTTGTGGCAAATAAAAACCACAAATACATAATAATACTTGAAAAGTTTCTCTTGGCACCAAAATTTGCAAAAAAAAAAACAAAAATCGTAAATAAATACGTGCACAAAATTTACAAAAGTAGTGACACAGTTCGATTTCTCCACCCGAAATAGGGTGTGACCGTTTTCCGCGGATATGTCTTTAACAAATTTTGAAAAAAAAACTATCACAATGTTATTAGCTGCAATTTTGGATTCATATTATTTTCAGTTCAAATCATATTTAAATTTTTTTAAACTAACCCTAATCGTAGACTTCAAAGCCATACAAGTGTTGTTCGTAAAATCCTCTATTGGCGTAAGTCGTTTAATAAAAGAAATCACATTTTATGATTATAACACCACCATATATTTACTAGTTTTGACTACTCTTTTTATTGAAAATTTTAAATCAGATTTTAATCAGGATTTTTAAAATTTTATGGCAAATTCAATGTGAAAGTCTCAAGATTCTAGAAATTACTGTTAAATTTTCAGATTTTTTATTATTATTTTAATAATGCTGGACGGTTTTTTCCATTTTTATAAAATTTTCGAGATCCTTATATGGAGGAAATTTTAAAATTTTATTTGAGTATACTTTTCGAAAGGATCTCATATGAAAAACTAAAAACTAATGATGTAATTGGAAAATAAAAGTTTTAAATAACAAGCTCTATGTATATGTATATAGAAAGTAGATCGCTGTGAGAAAGATAATTAAAGTATGTTTTGAAAAATATTTATGATTTTGTGGTTCATTGAATAATTTTCTCGTGACATATCTGTGGATAACTGGAAAAGAAAAATTTTATTCTAATATTTGAGAAATAATGCCAATAAGAAATTTTCAAACCAATTTCGTGTTCCCCGACTTCAAATTTAGCTAAAAACATTTTATGTGTTTTTTAATTGTCGATCTCAAGGCTATTATCGACGAATAAAAATAATAATAACTAAACGTTGCGTCATTCAATATCGGGTTATTCTTATTTTTATTAGTTTTATTCGTCGGCACATTATCTATCTGAAGGCCAAAAAAATGATTTTTATTAAAAAAAAAAAAAGATTTTTAAATAACGCCTCTTATTTTTATGAAAAATTGTGAACAAAGGATTTTCACTCCAACGTAATTAACACAAATGATTTCAGCAAATACCCAATCCAATCAATCTTTGTTTTCTACACCGCAATATGTATTGATTAAACATTTTCCCGACCTTTTCTTGCATTGAAACTCAACTTAGCCAATGTTTATTTATGATATATAAATTATTTTTTAACTAAAACAATAATTTACCTGCAAAAATTATTTGTATTTATAAATTCCCGCGCTAATCCATAAAAACCCATTCAAAAATTAACATGCAAAAATAATAACTATTACCCCATAACTTAACGACAGAAATCGTCAATAATACATTTTAAATTCGAGTGCAGGAAATTCCAAAAAATATTAGATTAATTTTATTACTTATGTTAAATTACAACAAATACACATGGGTGTAGGGTATTTCTGGTGTTAAATAAATATGCCGCTTTGGACGAACCAGACGTTGCCACTTGCGCTGCATTTGCCTTCGGCTAGCAAATACACAAACCCGCTTACGCTTTTGCAAATGAAGTTCAGCAGAGACACACAAGTCGGTAATGCAGTGCAGCTAAGCAACCTTAAATTTTTATGATTTTTTTTCTTAGACATTAAGTGTATTAATTACGCAAAATGCATACAAATACTTTTTTTTTAAGTTGTAGGTAATTCTAAAGATAAATATCAGGAATGTTCTATGGAATTGTAATGATGTTTGATACCTATCACTCTTATCTTAAATATTATCGATACTTCAGTGTCAGTGTGTCACAATAGTAACTAGGTTTAAAAAAAAACCAAACATTTACTTTTCCAATTTTAAATATGATAGCCGGCATCAAGCAGTTATGACTAAAAAAATTTCTGATTTAATGGTTTTTCGATTAGCTTGTACCAATTCATAAATATATGTTTATTAAGCCTGAAGTTTTTCGTATCGGCGAGTTTTGCTACGGCATATTTTTTATATTCATACCCTCTTTATTCATATAACGCTGTATATGCATTTATGATTATTTGAATCTGAATTTTCAATCTCTCTTGTCTGAATATCCATTGCTATCGATGAGCCTTACAAGTTGTGCTGCTACAACTGAACGAACTTAAAATTTTACAAATCAATTTAAAGGTCGTTAGAGAATAAATATAACATTTTTACTAAGAGCCTTCTACATAAAGCAACATAAATCTAGTTTCATACAAAAATAAGATAACACCTCTGTTAATTTGCAATATTAATGTTAACGAAGAAGAGCATAGATAAATATTAGATATTTCATGAGGACGAACTTCTAATTTTCTTTGTATACAGATTTTTTCTGAGAAGACCCCTGGTGCATTTTCTCAAGAATAATTTTCAAGAGCATTTCAAGTAAGGGTCAAAATGACACTTTTGGAAAGATCAATTGAGTAAAATAAAAAAAAATGTCATAAATTTATTTGTTTTTCAAAAATTTAAAATTTTGTTTTGAGAATTCCTACACACGTATACATACAATGCAATGAAATACACAATGTCTCAAAACCTTCAAAATAAGAGCGGTGAATAGGATGAAAGATTTAAAACTGGTAAACAAATTAAAAAATAAATAACAACAATGCCCGAATTCAGCGAGATTAAAAGAAATATGTGTTGGAAATATGTTGAGTTGTTCCAATTTTCAAGGCAGCCGCCTAATGAAACTTTCGTAAAATTGCATTAAAAATTTCATTAAGTTTAAATTATTATTATTACTTAAGGTCATTCACAGTACGAAAAGGTTTGCAACAAAAAATTTTTTGTAGAAAAAATAATCGATTTTTAGATGAATTTTTAACGCGCAATAGATACAATTTTATAGCTTGGAAGCCAATACCTAATTTTTTTTTGCGGGGCTATTTAACGCACATTGATATAAAATATAGTAAATATTAGTATAATATTAAAATGCTGTCTTATAAAAATCACAGTTCATTTAATTTTTGAACTTTCCACTATCTTGGAAATCAGACGTATACAATCGAAAATATAGCTAATAGTTGCAATACTAGGCTTAAAATTTGTTTATTAAAATTCTCTGCAGCATAAAGTGGCTAATTTTTTCTTAGGAAAACCACCTTTTGTGATTTCAAGGCGGTCGAGTATGAAACTTTGTAAATCGACAGGATGAAGATTAAATTTTTTCGAAACTCATATGTGCATATTTTTTGCCGTAATCTCACAAACTATTTAAGTATGACCTAGAAAAACCATTGTGATATTCAGAATTTAAATATATGTTATAATTGGGTCGCGACATTTTGATAATTTTTGACTAGTTTTCGTCTGTTTGTTTAATGTTTATTAATTTTTTTTTATAAAAGCAAAGCTCATTTTTTAACACAAACTATATATATCCAAATTAAAACTACTGTGCAAAAATTTTAAGAATTTCGCAAAGTTTTGTCTAAGCTGCAATATTTTCAATCAAATTTTCTAGAAAGAATTCTGATATTCAGTTTTATAGGCCATCAAATTTTAATATAATAAACTTCTAACTCACACTAAGTTGCTGAAAAAACCACTGATTTTTGGTAGTTTTTTTTAGTGATGGTGTTACGTTATTTTACCATACAAAGAATGTTCTTGCATTTTAACTAAGATGTACACGAACTCGGTTTAGGTAATAAAAAACAGAATTATATGAATAAGAAGCTTTGTGTGCATTTTGCTAAATAGATTTTACTATATTAATTTTAGCTATTACAAATTGTATAAATAAATTATTACAAAAATGGGATAATGCAAAACTGAGGAGTTATAAATCTTAAGGAGCTTAAGTTATCTTCCGATTATAATTGGAATTATTTCAAAGTAAACGCTGGCGACAGCGACTCAAACATTAACATACTAAATTCTTAACATTCAGTAATATTATCATTACTATTTTTTATAATTGAGTTTCCTCAAAATATATAAAAAGTTAAAAAAGCGGTGTATGCATAATTTCAAACCTGTTTCTTTCTAATATACATATTTCAAACGTTGTTCGCTACAGTGTGCTCTTCTAACTTAATGCATGAAAACATAAACGAAAGACTTAAGGCGCGAACTTGTCAGTTTTGCATTTCATCGCTAATGCCATGTTCACACGACGATGAAAGCTAGTTGATTTCAGAAGCTGTTTTTAATATTAAACATGATTGTTTAGACTGAAATTTTTCTCCTTATTTACCATTTTTACTCTAAGGCAATCCGGGAACTCAAATGCCCCCCAGAGCTTTAAAGTAAAAGCTTCGCTCTGTGCGCATTTTATAAATATTTGAGTTTTATCTCGAACCCATTTTTTTTCTCTTATTATTGTTCGTATTCCTTTTTCTAAACTAGTAACGGCAAATCATCGTTTTTTTTTTACAAAAAATTATCGAATAGAGAGTTGTCTATGAAAACACAACGAAAATTTAGATGTTTTCGATATTATTATGATTAATTTTCACAGGATATCAAGAATGACTCATAAGCAACTGGTTTTCGTTGTCATGTGAACTTGGTATAAGTTTCTTATTTAAAAGCCAACAATTGGTTTATAAAGTTTAAGTTTGTATGTATGTGTATTTAGTTTGTTAAATATATGCGCTTATGCTTCTCTCTAACTATCTAATTGCACAACGAAGCGCACTTCATACTAACAAACACCCACCCTCCCAACAGTTTTTTTTCAATTATTTTATTCATATAGCTACATAGTTCTAGGCCTACTTGTGTCGATTACCTAAATCATACTAATATGCAGCACTGTGCCGTGCCGCTTTTTCTCTTTTTCCTTTTTTTTTTTATCCTTTTTCATTTTACAGTGATGCGTGGCAAGAAGAAGAAGAAGAAGAAGGCGCTCGCTAAGCTCGTGTTGTTGGGCTCTTTCTTGAAGGCGAAAATCGAGTTACTCCTAAAAGTTTTAGGCGCTCACTTACAAATAAAATTCTTTGCAATTGCATTGATTGGCCTGCTAATAAATATTGCACGATTTTGGATTGATGTAAAGCGTGGTGGTACGCCACAAAAGGTTGGTATTTTTGGTAGTTTTATTAAAGATGAGCTGGAGATGGCTGAGTGTGTATTACTGCATCCCCAACACGTTTTTGCAATGCGCGTGCTTGGTTTTGTTTGCTGTGCAATATGTTTGTCTTGCTATAAAATAAATTGGTGCACAACTGCGACAATGAAATGAAATTTGTTTGCAATCACATTTGTGGTATTTAAAATTTTGTTAATATTTCTTCGTTTTTTGAGTGATTGAGTATTTACATCAGTATGTGTGTATGTACTTTGCAAAACTCAAAAGCCATTTGAGGGTGTATTCATTGCTCTCCGCATGTGCATGCTATATGCAATTTTGCATTTTTTACAATTTAATTATTATACGAGTTTTTATTTAATTTTTGTTTTTATCAAGTTTTCTTTACTTTATTTTATTTTGTTACATTTTTAAAATATTCCAATTTCATTCTTCTTTCATATTAATTTATTATTTTTACTTTGCTATATTTAATTACACTTCGCAGCCTTATTTTATTTTCCCCTGCTTTATATTTTAATTTTTTTTTACTTTATTTTTTATTAAAATATTTTTATAATTATAATTTCTTCTATTTTTCTGCTTTATTTTTTATTATTTGGGTTTATTTCGCTCGATTATATTTTACATTTTTTTGTTTTCTTATATTTTTTTTTGTATTATTTTTTATTTTTTAAATTTAATTTTTTGTTTTTATTTTTAAAGCTAATTTAATTGAAATTTTTTTTGTGTTTGCCATTGCATTTGATTTTTTCAGTTCCTTACATTTTATAATAAAAATTAACAAAATAAAATATACACAAAAAATTTAATAATATTTATAAGATTATTATGATTATTGGATATTACTCAAAATTATTTTATTTTATTATTTTTTTCTAATTTTGGTTTATTTTTTATTTACTTTTTTATTATGTTTGTATTTTATTTTCTTATATTACAATTTTTGTACTTAAGTCAGATTTAGTTAGCTTTATTTTTTTCCATTGCAATATTTGCAAAAATTTATTTTATAGTACTGTCTAATTTAATCAACTTTTTTTAAATTAATTGTTTATTTCATTCGATTTATTTTTATTTTTTTTATTTAATTTTAGATTAACCCTATTCTATTTTTTATGTTCATTTATTTGAATTTGCTTCCTTCATTTACTATAGTTAATTTCACTTTATTTTATTTAATTTTAGTTTCTTCGATTGTTTTTTAATTTTATTTTTAATGCAAATATGAATTTTATAAATTTTGTATAAAGTTTAAAAGTTTGAAATTTTGGCTTTTCTGCTTTTGGTTATAATATTTAAAAATTTATTTTTATAAAAATTTATCGGAAAAAAATTATAAGCTATTTTGACCTTTTTTAATATTCACACATTATTTTGCTTAGCACTAGTTAATTTTGAACTCAATTATTTTTTTTTTAATTTAGCAATTAATTTTAATCAGTTTTTTTATTTCATTTTATTTTGCTTAATTTTTAAATTAATGCTCATTTTTTTTGATTTATCTTAGTTTAGTTGTACAAAGCTTTCAATTATTTTCAAAAAATATATTTCTTTAATTTGGTTTAATTTTTTTTTTAATTTTTTTAATGTTTATTCTTGTGTTGTTTAGTTTACTTTATATTACTTTATTTTGAATTATTTTTTTACTGCAATAAATTTTCTTTGTACCGTTTAATTTTGATGTGTTTTTAAAAATATTATTTCTTTTATTTTATTTGATATTATATCAGTCTGTTCAATTTAATTTATTTAATTTATTTTTTATTTAATGCAATTTTTTTAAGTTCGATACCAGTTTTTTGACTTTTTCAGAATATTCTCTAATAAAACTGGTATCGAGTTGAAAACAAAATATACATATTCCTAAAATATAAGGCCAGAAATAAAATTCTTTATTTTATTCTTTAATTTTTTTCATTAATATTTAATTGCTCTTTACTTTATCTCATTTTGTTTGTTTTATTTAAAATTAATTTTTCTTGTTATATATTTCACCATATTTTGTTTTTTTCCTGAACTTGATCCGATTTAATTTTTTTCCCCGATTTTCGTTTTATTTTGTTGAACTTAATGTTTTGATAATTTTTTTAAAATTATTTTTTAGTTCAATTACTTTTTATTTATTTTATTTCTGTTTTATTTTATTTTAGCTCTGTGTTACTTTAGTTTGCTTAGTTTATTTATTTTGTTCGTTTTCTTTCATTTTATTACATTTTCAATTATGTTCATCATACTTGTATAAATATTTTTTTATTTAAATTTGAATTTAAAAATGCTAACTTCAACTCAAGGTTATTTATATAATTTAAGGCATGCCATCTATCCTATGCCTTCCATCTTTTAATCTCTAGCAATTTCCCACAGCAGGAGCGGAAAATATATGTATACATATATACTAAATTTTTGGAAAATTATTGCGTTGAAAAAATAACACTTTGCTAACTTTATTTAAACTAAACTAGGCTGACACCAATTTGGAGATCTCTTTTTTTATAATAGTCTAGATTTTTACTTAATGGATAAGCGCAAAAAATGTATGACATTTCAATACACAGTTCGAAAAACGCCTGGGCGTAATGAGGCAGAACAATTTTCAATAAAATTAGACTGTTCTTTTATATCAAGTTACGTATTAGCGAAAAGTTTGTACTGAAGGGGTGAGGGAAGGTTTTGCAACATAGGATAGCAAAAAAAAACTACGCCGCCAGTGTTTAGTAGAAACCGCTGAATGCATTTAGATAATTCCGGGTCGGGGCTCATACAAAAAATGTTTAATGTATTGTTTTGCCGCTTATGGTTTTAAAAGTTTTGAATACGTACGTATAGTAGAAAAGAAATGTATTACAAATTAACATATTAGTAATAATTTTCTCTATTATTTGTTCGACAGAATGCAGGATACACTCTAGTACTTGTTCCAGTTAACAAGCCGATTGACGCAATAATGTACCACCCCCTCACGATCCACCCACTACATCCACCCCCATAATTCTACATGACTTAATTTTACCAATTCGAAAGCCAGTGCAAACGGTTACGGTGTCAATAAAATCATAATACTTTGGTATTTTCCCAATATATTGCTTTAAGAGTTCCTCCAAATTTTATACCAGCAAAATATGTATGTACATACAAATATGCCATGGTTAAATAGCTAATAGGTGGATGTGACTTTTTTTTAGATTTTTTCTCCTGATACCCGTATTGTGGGCCACTATTATTAACATTTTATTGATATTGATTTTGATTTTCAGGTAGGAGTAAGTCTTATTGAAAACTACCTAAAACACCTTTTGCTTTGTTATCAATATTTTCTTCTTCTTTTTTTTGTTATATCCCAGCCAAATCTTGTTAGTAAATACATACATTGAAATATTAGGGTCCAAATATTCAGTTGGCTCTAGTTTTTTTGTTCTTACTAATTTGGCATTTGAAATAATTAAGTTGGATTTGTGGAAATTTTCAAATTCCTATAAATAAATACGAGAACAGTCAAACAAAGAACTTTGGAGGCAGAGAGATTGCAAATATTGATGAAAATGCTCAACACATACCGTAAAAATTCATTTTTATTTTCATTCTCAGGTCAAACTATTTGTGCGGGAGAAAAAAGATGAAATATAAAAACGCACAAAAGCAGAGAGAAAATATAATAAATTTAAGGTTTTAGTTTTTTCACAGAATGGCTAAATTTGTTTAGGGAAGCTTTAGGTTTCAAAACCGATAGTAGTTAAAGAAAATCATATAAATCTAAAATTCAACAAGGTATAGAAGTATAGGTCTCAAATCAAAAAGGAATTTGCACACAATTTTAAAATTTTTGCATAGTTATTTTGTAGCAGAACACCTTAAAAATGGCCTTTATAGCTTTTATCCTTGAATATCCTTTAATTCTTTAAGTCTTTAAGTTCTTTCTTACTTAAATGATTGAGGTTCTTGGCTAAATTTGTAGTTTGAATCAGAGTTTTCCCTTGATGTATTTCGTTCGAGTTCAGAGGGCTTCGGGTCATCAAAAGGTTTAGATGTGCAGTGTCGTACCTTTTTATGACTTTAGTTGAAGTCGTTGAGCAAAAGATAAGTTAGGATATGTCCACTTATTTCGATTTCCAGAGTTAATTCCGTTTATTTTCACAAGGCAGAAGTAGCAGTCGTCTCGATGGTTTCAAGGTTCTTTCCAAATCCTTTTTTTCCAGGACTGGACTGGGCCATAACCGTAGACATTGCTCACAATCCTGGCATACAATACGAGGAACACATGGCTAATGCTGATAAAAATTTTTTTTAAATATTGATTATACGCAGTCCGATATAGATTTTCGATATTTTGCAAGTACATATTCACCAGAAATATAGTAAAAAAAAATAAAAAAATGGAGAAAAAATGGAAAAAATACAATATATTTCCTTGCCCAATAAAAACTGAAAAGCTAAGTAAAAATATTAAATATGGATAGTTAGTTATAACTCAAAAACAAAACCTATTGAGAAAACATTGTATACATATTTAAAAGGTACCCGCCAATTTGAGATTGAAATAACAAAAAAATCACAGGAAACAAACGCTTTTTTTGTTGACTAGTGTAATACATGAAATTCGCAAATAATAGCTTTAAAAATATGCCAGGGTTTTTCATTAAGTTAAAACATAAAAAATATTAATAAAAGTTCCCCATTTCCATCGTAGGACATAAATAATTGCTGGGTCATAATTTGTGCCCCATAATACCAACCAAAATATAAAATGAGCGCATGTGCTGAAAACGATCGTAAATAAAGCTCCTGCATACACACAAACACAATAAAGAGTCAAGCAAACCAAAAACAAGCAAATGCAAAAACAAAAACGATCACAAGCACAAGACCCCACACACTCAAATACACACACATACACACGTACATACATATAGTCACATACAGAAGAAAACTATCCTTTGGGTATCTTTGGTATTTCCTTGGTGTTTCTCACTTCAAAGAACAAAAATCTCTCTAATACCAGGTTGTCTATGTTGAACATGCACACCATCAGCACCACTATGATGAGCACAATGAAGACTGGGGTGGCGAATCGGGCGGCAGCTATTGGAAACGTTCTCTACAAACGGATCCCACATTGGAGGAGGCGGCGACGGATAGCTACCAGCCGGTGCCACAAAGCCAAGATCCCCACTTTATGGCCTACCATGGACAATGGCAATGAGCCATTGAAATTCTTTTCCACAAGGAGCAATATAGATTCATTGAAAAACTTGTTTTTATTAGTTTGTCGTATAATTTAAGCCGATTTGTTGAGTAATGTTTTGTTGTAAAAACTTTTAAAATACTAGTATAAAAAAAAAATTGGTTCATAAAATTCTACACAAGTAAATTGTTTATATGTATTACTGAAAAATAATAGATAATTATGTAAAGATGTAAAACAATTGAATGATGCCAGAAATTGTAGGCTTACAATAAAATTAGTGGTTAAAAAACAAACATTAGCTGTAAAAAAACAAAAACTTAGTCAAAATTATAAGTCTGGCTTTTGTGAAGTGCAAAATTAATGTATTTTTGTTATTCTACTACTGATTTGTGTATTTATAAATATGACTTGCATGTATGTTGAAGTTTCGAAATAACAAATATAAATAAGTATTTATTATTGTATTTAAATATTTAATAAGGGGCCCGTAGATCATTGAATACGATTGACAATCATTTCATGTTTTAAGACAAAGCGCATTTGCTTCAAGTAGAAGGAGGAGGAATATAAAAACAGCAATCAACAAAATAATAATTTTTATACAAGGCATAATGAATAAGAAGCAGCAGTAGAGAAAAAATTATATAAGCTAGGCGTATTTATTTTTGCTTCTTGTCTCCCGAATGTCAAGAACAGTTTGGCAACTGCTAAGAAAAGCAAGAAAAACAAATTATGTGAACAAAATTTCGCATTTTAGAGCCCAAGTAAATTTGAACAAAAAAGCAAATCAGCTGTTAGACTGCTGCTACCTATTTGTATCTTAGTTTTGAGCAGTACTTTTTGCAAAGATACATACTTAGTATATGACCACTTTCACTAACGGTTTTATTTATTTATTTTTATATTTATTTAATTGTTTATTTATTTATATTCTGCGTTTTACTATGAAAAATGTCAAATTATATATGTACATGTATTTTTAGTAATAAAATGTACGAATTATCATTACAGCTTTTTTACAGTTATTCATAATTTTATTTTGTTTTTAGGCTGGATCTTCGACAGGGATTCTTTTTTTTTTTTTGAGTGGTTTTTACCGAGAGAATACAAATCGCCAGAAATACGAATTATTGTTTTTTCGAAGTCATTACTTTATAAGTTTTTTTTTCGTATCATCCCAGTTTTCCGGAAAGTGATTCTGATATATTATTCATATTCTCCGCATTAAATTATGACAGAAACAAATTTCTTTAAAGTGGCAGAAGAGACCTAGCCTTCGAAAAAATATTAGCTATGAAAAATTCGTGTTAGAAACGGTCATAGACTATAAAAAAGAACTTAGTGTCTAAAAATATTTTTAGAAATTACTTCTGTTTCACCCTAGTAAATAAAGATGCAGGCGGGTCGCGATTCACCTGCTGTTGGTTGCAATCCTTGTACGCCTCTTCTCATTTATGATGTAAAATTCCTATATATAGTTACTTCAAGATGAAAATGCGTATACTACTACTTTTACTGAAAGACAGGTATTACTAAAATTTACCTTTTTCTCACCTTAAATGGCACAGATGATATTAGTTGGCAGTTTACGGGCGTTTACATTTTTACTGAAAAAAAAAATTTTGTGTAAAAAATAATAATCCGAGAAATAAAATTTTCATTGAACTGAGTTTAAATACAATAACACTTAGGTCTTCTTTTATGTGTTGTTTTTGTGCTGATTTTAATTTACGCGGTTTTTCAAACAAAATTTCGCTATAGCGATTTTGGTTTTTTGAGAGTTGTTATTACTTCTTTTTCATGTAACATAATTCATATATTTTTTTGCGGTGAATTTTTTTGGTTTGGTATTTAATTTATGTTCAGTCTTAAATAGGATAATAAGCGAATGGAGAGAAAAACGAATTGTTTTGTTTGACTTAATATTGCCTCATTGGATTTTTGTATGCGGTTATTTTCGAATTATTCGCAAGCAATATCTGAGTTTATGTAGTTTTTGAAAATACTGGAAAACAACGTCTGTTTTTGTATGAAAGTAAAGAACTTTATTATGTAGATTTTTTTCAAGCTTACTTATACTAAGTACTCGGTATTGAAAGAAAATCACCGAGTACTTACTTGCATTTACTTCTAACCATTACCATATTATAATAGCAAAATCAATCAAGCCGTTGGATTTTCATTCATCGAACAATGTCTATGTCGCCATATACATACTAGCTCATATAGCTCATCGATTCATCGCCTGTGAATTCTCCAACATTCCAAGAGCCATATTATAGAGTGTGGATTTTATTCGTCGGGAGAGAGCTTTACCACTCAATTGCCTGTTCGATTCTCCGTTCGATTTCGATACTGACATTATTATTGGTGTGAATGCTAGTTCCCAGATAGAAAAACTTATCTACTTTTCTAAATTGTAACTGTCAACAATGATGTGGGAGCCTAGTAGCTCAATTTAATTTACATAGCCGCAATAATTTTGAATACCAAATAGGAATACCAAATAGGAATACCAAATTCAGAAATCGCGGCCTATTAGCAACTTCTACTCGTGCTGTTGAAGGCTGATTGTCGACTAAGAAATAGGGATTGTCGATTTATCCTCACGGTAATTTTCCAAGATATTTTCAAGAATTTGGCATATCGTGAATATCTGGTCGATGGTAGACTTGCCGTTTTTAAAGTCGCACGGATAAAGTTCAATGCTGGCAACAGTCTTACGTACAATACGCTTGATAAAACCCTATATGAGATATTCAGAAGACTCATTCCAGGGTAGTAGCTCTTCGCCATCATTCTTGAGTAGATCAGCTGGTAATTCATCAGCGTCGAGGCTTTGTTGAAAATGGTTCTCCTGATTTTGGTATCATGACAGGGCAGCGTTGTACGTGATCATTAATCATGTGAGCTCTTTTCGTCTATAAAACAATGACAACAAATTAGCGAGATTTAAGTATATCACTTTGGGGCGAATTGTGCCAAGACGTTCATCCACCGGAGTGAACGACAGCACTTGGCGACGAAGTCTCTCGCCTGCCACAAATCTTACACTGGAAGTTCCTATCGGTTTCTTACCTTTTCCGGCTATTTCATTTGCTGGATGGCGGAAATTTAAGGATATCAATCAGCCGTGCGGCGGCACCTTCCTCATTTAGAGTTCGAGATGCATGCCCTCTTATCAGAATCCATAATCGAAATATTATTTGACTTTAGTTTCCTTTTTTTAAATTTATACTAGAGCGCACAGTTGCCCAGGGTATTATAACTTCGTTCATCTAAGGGTTGTTTGAAACAGCATAATGGTCCAGAGATAGATATAGGCATATATATACCATAATTCTTAGAATTAATAGCGAAATTGATTAAGTGATGCCTATATATACGTCCGTCCGCCCGTCCGTCCGTACACCGGATAACTCGAATACATATTTTTGACATACAACAACACTTGGTATATACATTGCCCCGAGCCCAAGGTAGGTTGGTATAGCAAATGGGCGAAATCGGATAATAACCACGTCCACATAACGGTGTTTTTTGAAACTCAAAAGAATGCGATATTTCAGTGACCAGTGAAGATAGTTTGCTAAAATTTATACATAGAATTAGGTTGGGGAAAGAAATACGTAGGCGATTTTTTTTTTGAAAAAATGGGCTTGGGTCCGCCTCCTTTAAAATAAAACGGTTTATCACCGAATCTGCTTGGCCAAACTCAACCAAATTTAAAGTCAGTAAACAAAATTTTGGGCACGCCCACCTCTACCACAACGGTGATTTTCAAAAATCAAAAAAAAAAGAGAAGACTTTTCTTAAGTGGAATATGCAAAATGGGATTCCAAGAGCAAATACCAGGAATTGAAAATATTTGGAATAAGGCGTGGAACCGAACACTTTTGAGCAAATAGCTATATCTCAAAAAGTATGCTACCATATTCTGCCAAATTTCCATTCAATAAGCAAAATTACATACAACAATAAAAAAAAATCGATATTTTATGAACTATTGAAGACAATTTGCTTGCCACGACCCACTATAGAGCAAATAGGTACCACATAGATCCAAAACTACGCTATTCAACTCTACAAAATTTTTAATACGTCTAGCATTTCAAGTCAGTGATCAGAATTTCAAAAATTATAGAAATCAGGCGAAAACCACGCACACCTCTCATTTAACGGTAATTTGCAACCAATCAAAATATTCAAATTTAGTATAAGGGATTCTATTAGGAAGATAAATATATAATATGTTAAAATTATACTAATTTCTTTTTGATTTTATTTAAATCACCACATTAAAGACCACATGCACCTACTGCAAAAATTTCCTAATATATGTATATATAATATTAACTTTTTTGATTGCATATAGCAAGCAATGTTTATTTGCAACAAATACTTGCGCTGGGTATTTAAAGTTTGGTTGTACCCGAATTTAGTCACTTTCCTACTTGATTTCTTATATTTCTTTTTTTTTTGTTAGTTTTGCTATTCGTTTTATTGGCCCAATTTTAAACGAAGTACATTCATAAAATACCAAAGAAGTCTTGGGCGCACGCATTGCTTCCTGATATTCCGTTAGCTACCTGGCTAACACAGTCTGGATTGTAAAAAAGAAACTGTTAAATTCTTCAATAAACAATCCCAGCGGAAGCATACTACTACTACTACAGAATACTTACATATGTACGTACGTATGTATGTATGTATGTATGTCCATACATCACTCGAGGTGAATATACTTTGCGCCCACAATTCGCATGTGCCCAACACCTGATCGTCTGTCTCCCATTATGTCCAGCAAATAAGTTTCGCATAACTCTCAGTTGATTTGGCATTCAAATATGATTGCTTTTTATATTCTAGCGGTGTTTTGAACTTCGAACGTTATTCGCTTGTATTCGAAGTCGAATTTGTAGTAAACACTATTCACAAATATTTTGTTTTTTTGTTGCTGGTAAATTCAAATTTGGTATATGCTCGGATAGCTCGTGTAATTGCTATAGATTTTAGGAGAAAGCTGCCAAAAATGAGTTAATGAAAAAAACGGCAAGTGTAAAACAGTGGACAATTTGTAACAAGGTGTGTTCGAAATGCCATTTATACATTTTGATTTGTTTATTTTAAGAATTTTATCATTTACTTTAAAATTTATATACGTACGCATTTTAATTGCTTATGTGTGGTGTATGAAGAATTTAAATATATTTTCAGAGGAAGCGAAATTAAAACAGTTATAGAGAACTTGCTAGAACGACCTAAATACTTAAACTTATATTGATCTGCATACGCCTTTAATAATATATAGGTTGTTATTTATTAAGCTACGACAGATCACCGACTCTTTGGGTTTAATACTGAGGCGGATTAGCCTACTCTGTTTAGGAACCCTCGCAAAACAAACTGGAGACTATTTCAAAATATTATCCACAAGGAACTGAATAAAATATCAGTAGAAATTGACGAGTCCTGTTCTTTGAGGTCTGCAAAAAAGGCTCGCACACCTTTCGGGAATGAGAACCTCACAGGGCTTCGGAAACAAGCACTGTTGAAGGATAGTCTACGAGTGCTACAGAAATAAGGTGTGGGACTTATACAAAACAAACTTAAACAAAGATAAAATAGAGATCCGGGATATTAAGGACACTCCTAGTCAACATATATGTACAAAGAGGCCATATGGCTCATGATGAACCGAGTCGGCTGGTGAGTTACTGGGCACCCTTATGAATACTCAACTTCCACAGAATAATCCAATTAGAAACTGCTCTGAAGTGATCACAAAACTTCTCAGAGGTTCCCATGGAGGAACTACTGTCGAGGAAAGAGATAAAGTATGACTATTTTAAGCTTCTTCCCTTTTAAATCGCCAGGTATAGATGGAATAATACCAATAATGCTACAAGAAGCTTCAGAAATGGTGATTCCGAACCTGACTGTAATTTTGAGATGGTCTTAACTTTAAATTACGTTCCGCTAAGTTGGAGAAATATTAAGGTTATTTTTATTATTAAAGCAAAGACACGTGGGCATAACAGTGTCAAAGATTTCAGACCGATAAGCCTAATTTGCTTTGCACTCAAAACGCTAGAGAGGCTTCTAGACATTTATATCAGGGACAAAATGTCAAACTTATAACACTCTCAACAGGCCTACGTGAAAGGAAGCACAACGAAAACCGGTCCCAAGAGAGCAAAATTGGCGAATTTTACAACTTATAGGATCCCGGCAGTTTTGGGCGTTCTATGATGCGCCTAAAACCTGGACTTTTTAAGGAATGAGTAAAAAAATGCAAATTCACGTCAGTCTGCACTCTGGCTTATAGAAGTGCTAACCAAGAGAATTTGCTTACCCTACAACAGGTTCTGTCGGAGCCATGAGGACTCCGGCTCTAGAGAGACAGTCGAACATCTACGGTGAGTACCTAGCTCTCGCTATGATGAGGCTAACGACACTCGACAAACCATTCAGAGTGAAGCCGCCTTTCTCTGTATTGCATACTGAAATTAAAAAAAGAAAGCCGCCGGATGGCTTTAGGTTGCCCGAGTTTTGTAGAATCAAAATGGCGAAGTTGCTAATTGCTTGCAAACAGAATGACAGTCCAATTAAACCAACCAACCAACTAAGTTATGACATCTGAGAGTTTAATATTTAATGCAAATATTTTTTATTGAGAATATAAAACCGGCTGGCGTAAGCATCTACTTATTCAAATAACAGAGTAAGACCGGCTAACCGGTTAAATATTAGTCCTCGCTGTCCCGAGTATCTGCACGCCACACATTTGCTAAAATATCACTTAAGTCAAACTTTTGCAACATGTTTCGCATTAGTTGGACCTTAAGCTCTGTGCAGCTCCTCAGACCACAGATAACGCTGGACTACATTAGAAATTTTGTTTCCTTCTCATTGTTTTTATGCAAAATAACATAATATATGGTACACTGAACGTGAAATTTACCATAGATAGGTAATATAATCTTCATTTAATTTTTAAAAAAGTTGCAAAGTAAATTGCATGTTCAAGTTTTACGCTAAAAAAATACTCTGCTAACGGTTACAAGCCATATCATCATTATAATGATGGAATTCGAGTTATTTTGTAGTTTTCGTCCTTTTCATTGCTCCCATCGGAGTACCTCGAAAGATCGACCAACTGAAATCGGCAAGCATTACTGCTGATCATTTCACATTGTGGCGTATTTTAGCACTAAGAATTGCTTTACTAAATATTCACTTTTTTATATTTCGGTGTGTTTTCAGAGTAATTTCACCACATATGTGGCAAGAGCAGTCTGCAGGACTCTTCCAAGTTCGCAGCATTCTATTAAAAACAATTTCATTAATAACAATTTTAAAATTTCCATCATATATGTATAAACTCTGCTCTTAGAAAAAATCATAAACTATACATAATAAAACTTCAATTAAATACAGCTTCCTTCGATACACTGAGGAACCTAGAACAGGTCCGCCTGTCCAAAGCATCTTCACATTGGAAAATTTTCTAGAGGACATTATCACCCAAGACAAGTTCAAACAACTTTGCAAATCTCCAGAACTAGGCGCATCACAAAAATCTTAAAGGCATGCATACACTTTTGAGTCTAGGAAAATTTCTCCCTAAACCCATGGAGAGTTGTACAAAATGGAAAATAAATATACTTCTGAAAAAACTGCTACTGCTGGACTACACCACCCCTTATTCTTTTCTGAAATAAATTTTTTTTTCAGAACTAGGGGAAGGCCGGAACCAAAACCAAATGTCCAGAGTAATTTTATGGTTCTAAACTGAACAGTAGGGTTCGTAGTGGGAATCCACTCGATCGAGCTTTCAATATACTTGAGCCTGAGTTTTTCGAATACTGTAGCGCATTTCAGGCTGAATATAGAAACTACATCGCAGATAAGTTGGCTAGAAGAAAATCGAATTTCCATTGATAAATGCGGCCTTGAAGTTGGACATTCCTCAATCATCATGCAAACACCCCTTCAGATCAGCCATCATTGAGAATACAAATGCCAGGTGAGGTCCAGAACCCTCCCGATACCATATACAGGGTTTTTTAATATGAAAATAATTTATAAATGTATAAAATATGTTGATCTTCCTGATCACCGGAAATTGTGATGTTGTTAGTCTTTTCGTTGATGATACGCTAACCATGTTACAATAATGAAATATGTAAATAATTGAGTTTGTTTAAATAAATCTAAAATAATTGTCAACAAAATCAAATACACATATAGTTGCATCCAGAAGAAGATTTGATACGTATAAACTTCGCAATTTACATATAAAACCAAGAAAATTTAGAAAAAGGTAAAGCATTTCACGAATTTGGGTATAAAAATAGATACAAAAAACTGTTATTCAAGGATAGTACTGACTATATCGTGAAAACAAGCAAGAAAAATGTTATTTATGCAACGTACTTGCAAATTCCTGAAAAGAAAATATAAAATAATGGTATAAAGATCTATAAGGTAATCTCTTCTCAACTATTGTCCGACAATTTTCTGTATAATGCCAAATTTGTAAACTGAAATAACAGCAGAACCAAGCAATTCTTCGAAGAGGGGCTGATACACCCATCAGTGACATGTTGTTAGCCCTTGAATGGATCATAAAATTTCACCAAGGACTGCGGTGGAAAAAGTAGAGATAATCAGCTGATGATATGCTCAGCTAGATATTCACAGTCAACCTCCATGCAAATGCGATCATCGATAGCACACAATATACCTACTTCTTAAATTTTTTGTCAACAGCATTATTGCTTTTTAAAACTTTAAATAAACTGGTTATCGTAAAATTATGATTGAAATTAAAAGTTTAAAATTCTTATTACTGCATTTTATGTTAAGCGATTATTTAAAAATTTGCAACTACTCATTCATATGCATATTCGATCAAAATGCCAGAACAAGATACAGAACTACATAAATGTAAGCAAATAGTTTTTTTTATTATGCGTATTGAAAATTAAGTATTACTTTTTACAGACTTAAGCAAAATATAGCGAACGACCAATAGACAGATCGAGTACTACTTTATTTTCGCGTTTGTTCAAAATTTTACTAATTTTTGTTTGTTTTGTGACCTGCTCAGGACCAGCTGACAAATTAGTGACTTTATATTGAGACTAGAGACTTGAGTTGGCTTACCGAATACCGAATAGTCTCAAAATCAATCTCACCACGGACAAGTCTAAACTAGAGTGACAAGAATAACGGTATTAGTGCGAAACAACAGCATTTTTATTATACGATGAAATTTGTTAATAAAAAGTACCTAAAAATTAATGTAAATTTACCTATGTTCAAAAGCGAGTCTGACAAATTTAGTCTTGACTAAAAAAGCCTTAAATGTTGTAATACATAATCTTCGAATTGGCGGCCGTCGTAGCCGAGTATGTAGCGTATGCGCGCTTCACTCGGTGGGTCTCGAACTCGAACCCTGCCCGGAGCAAGTAACCTCAAAAAATGTACAGGAAAGTTTTTTCTAATTTCGGTCACCCCTCGGCAGGTACTGGTAAACCTTCGTGTTAATTTTTGCAATGAAAATATTTCTCACAAAATGTAGAAACATCAAAGAGGTTAAAAGAAAGATGTGGGACTATTGTAAAATATACCAATATAATGCAATATATCACTATCTCTTTTTCGTTTACTATTGTTCCTTATGCTAATTTGAGGTGTTATGAAAAGTATATTGTAAACTATCTTATTAATATTTTAATCTTAGTAGTCTTTTAATTTATAATTAGGTTAAGCCTTTTTTTTAAGTAATGAGCCAGGTTCAAAAGTGCTATAAGAAATAAATAAATAAGATAAATAAATAGTTAATTTTTCGTATACATTTAAGGATTTCCAATGTTGAAAATTTTGTAGCATGTTTCATAGGTTAAACAAAAAATAACGGTATTGCAGTTAAGCTCAATCAATGCAAAACTATGCGATACGTACATACATATTTATGTAGATATAAAAAGCATTGAGAAAAGAATTTCATTCATTCACAATTTCTAAAGGTAAATTAATAAAATATAATGCATACACATGAAATTAATAATCGACAGGAAGCTTAATCGTGCATTCGCAATACACATTCGCACAAAAGCACACCAACAACAAGTGCCTATATGTACTCGTATGTATGCACAGGTAACTCTGTATGCGCGTCACTGCCCCAAAGTCTGGGCGTAACTTACATTCATTCTTGCATTTACCACTTGACAACAGTCAACCGTAGGGCAGGGGCGAAATGCACTTCGACCATCTGAAGATGGTTATGCAGAATAGCCAAGAGATACTGGTAGATAAGCGTCTGCGCGAAACGTCAACGAGTTAAAGAATTTCTTCTGTTTGCATTATGTATTTATGTTGGAACGTGTTGATGGTCTTTTGTGTGGCTCTGGCTTTGGAACCTGACTTGAATACGAAAATTTGGTTTCGGCCGGTGAATACAATGTACGAGTAAATGAGTTAGTCAAAAGTGTGCATATATTTATGTATACATGTATGTATGTATGTATATATGTATGTACATATATGCGTGGTATATCGTAAGTGGGTAGCTTCTTGTGAGGAATTTGAGTTAGGTTGTTGTTGCTGGCGCTGGAGCCTATAAACAGAGTATGCAATGTATACATTTATGAATGTATTGTAAATGTATTAAATTTGTTCGAAGCGCAAATAGCCGCGTAGTTGATTTTTTACATAAAATAGTTATATTCAAAACTTTTCCAAATACACAACAATTTTTTTACCATCTTTAAGTAAAATAACCTTTCTTTGGATCATTCGATAATCATAGTAGCCAATGTATTTAAGGCATGCTGTAATTAATGCAGATATTAATTTGTAGTTCTCGTTAATGACAGCAAAATCATACAAACATTCAAATTAATAATTGCCAATTAATTAATTTGCAATAGGTTTATTCAAATGCTCTAGGCAGCCCTGCAAAGTCCGTTCAATGGGAAAAATAAATGTAACTAAGCGAATTCATATGAGGTGAAGTTCACCAAGCAGCTGATTGAATTCGCTTGGTGAACGTAATGTCAAAATGATGTAGCTGTTGTAAATCATACTGTCATTGTGCGTATAATTTGTGACCACCTGCTATGATAACAACCAAGGCGCATTCAGTAAGGTTGTGGCTATAATAAAAGCGAATTCGTTCACAAAACTTGCTTATATTTTGTTTTTGATTTTTGGTGTATCATTTGTCAAATTCAATGTAAGGCGAATTTGTTAGGCGAATTGAGAAAATTGGGAAACATACAAATATACAGTGGCGAGCAAAAGCGGTAGCACTCTCACGACAATCGTTTCTACGATATCGGAATGACACGAATGTAGAATGTCTTATGCTTCCACAACAACAACAACAACAACAACAACAGCAAATGCAGTCGAATTGTGACTTTTTACAATATTAAATATTAGCAAAGCTTTTTATGATACATTTTGTTGCTGTTAATTTTGTGTACAAATATAGTTCATACAGTAAAAAAAAACATTGTAAGTTAATATTTCAAGCTACATAAATAAAAAATCTGTGAAAATTTCAGAAATTCTTATGAAAATATTAAAATTGTTTAGAAGAGTTTTTAGAAAATTTTCGAGTATGCAGTTATTTAATTTCAGTAGAAAAAGTTTCCAAGGCGAAAATAAAAAAGTTATAAAAAGTCAACGGTAATTTCTAGCCACTTCAAACTAAATAGGCTGTAAAAGTGCATACCCAAAAAATTTCTAAATATACTTTTAAAAAATTTTAAAATTTTTATGAAAATTTGTTGAGTTTTTGTAAAATATTTATAAAGTTGGAAACATTAATTTGCATGGGTTTTGTGAACTATGGTTTTATTTAAAAGTAACGAAAAATCTTTTATTATAAAAGGTCACTATTCGATCGGTTTTGTGCTAGCGTAAACTATTTTAATGAAAAAAAAAAAACAAATCAGCTGTTCTTTCGCCTTGATAACCATTCATTTACTTGTTTACTCAAATCAGTTTATTGAGCTTTAGGCCAAATTTTTATTAGAAAAAATTAATAATATTGATTTTTATTTATGTTTTGATAGAAAGAACAAATTGGCCAAGGAGAATTCATTTAAGGTAAAAACATCCTTGGAATGAATGTTTGTTCTTCTTGTTTTCTTAACACAAACAAAATATACATGACCAATACTGGGCGAACTCACATTTTGACATTTCTCTCGCAAAAATACACAAACAAAATACGCAACGGGTTCGCCTTGGTTATCTTGCCACCTTCTATGGATTCTGCTTGAAATTCGCTTAGACAATCGGTATACATGTAAGTTAATTTTTTTCATTCGCCAGTAACTTAACTTGCTTGGTGAATTTTTTTTTGCATAAAAAAGTAATCAAAAAATTAAGAAAAAAACATGCCGGCAAGGAAATGTTGTTTGTACAAAAGCGCACATCATAATAATTTTTAATGTGCCCGTATCATGGCGAAAAGTTTGTAAACAAATTTTACATCTAGACAGACTTTATAAATTTGACATCGACATGTAAAAAAAAAGTACTGCATTTGGCCCTGCGGAATTTCGGGTTTAAACAATGAAATCAATTTTTTATAATGATGAAAAAAGCTACTGTTTGCACAATGCTTCTTCTTGTTTGGAATCGGCCATGAAATAAATCTGTACAAATTTATGGCCTGTTACTGGCGGTGGCAATAGAGCACCTGTTCGGTGAATTATTTGACCTTGAATCTATGGCATGTAATAACAATTGCAATGATGTGTGCAAGTGTCGAAGACGTAAGCAATAATGTTGTTATAATTACCTTAAAAGCATACATGAATTATATTTGTTGCCCCAATAGGCGTCACTTAAAAATAATTGTTTTATTACTGTATTTGTGCCAAGGAGTGCAAGGAGTCTATTCCCGTTCCTGAGATGAATGAACGCTATAGCTCTCAAGGTGGAACCAAGGGCGACAATTTAACTTTTCCACTAGCACAACACAATCCCTGAGCTTCATGTTTGAATTCTATTGCTTTGCAATGCCAGCACACAATGCTCATGGATCCAATAATAGATTGGTGTGTACGGTAATCTACTGTACCGTTGTGACGGAAGCCAGCTCGATGACTATTTGATGCAGTATTTGCTTGCCTCCTTCTCAAATTATCTGTCACGCGATTACGTTAAAAGCTTATTGCAGATATATGTGGTCCGATTTTGTTGGTTTCGGAAGATTATTAAATACAAATTACAGTAAGATATCTCTAAAATTAAGGGATTAGTTTGACTTCAGATAGACAAACGGATATGGTCACACGGAAATCATAAAACGGTACAAAGTTCATTCATGCCACACATATACAGATATTTACAATCGCCAAATTTTTTTTGCATTCAATATTAAGTAAACAATTTTTTGTTTTTTTTTTTTTTGCCACGAAACATTTAAAAAGAAATTCTCAATAAATTTCATTCGAATTGCACGCGACAAACAATCGAAATTTAATAACTTACTTTTATTTGCGTTTATAGCAATACCGTTTACGCGCTGCGCATACACTAACACTGGCACGAGCACGAGCTGTGCATGTGCTTTGTTTCCCTCCTGGCATTTTTCTGCCATTCCACTTCAATGGAAACTTTTTATCTTGACAAATCAATTTCGATTAGTTAAGAGATTTTTGCTTACTCCAATTGTTTCGAGTCAGCAAGCGGATAGCAAAAGTGAGCGGCGAAGAAGTACCCTTCTATTGAACGCATTACGTGTCTGAAATATGTTTAGCCCACTTTCTAATCCAACACCTTACAACAAAGTTTGTTTGGTATGCTAATATTTCGAGTGATACAAATATAGTTAAAAAAAATGGCAGAAGTGGCTAGAATAGAAATTGGTTAAAATTCGCTTTGGTCTCCACAAAAAGTTGCATTTGCTTGCCAACACCGATGAAACTCTTGGAATTATGCATCAATTTACTTTCGAGCTGGAGGGGAAATTGTTTAGATGCTGCACTGATAGATACATTTATTGAATAAAAGACGAATGCTTAGTTTCTAATTGAAAAAAAGCGACAAGAATGTTGGCCAGTACGGAATGAGATCACTCGCAAACGTTTTCTGCTAAAGGCGTTGCACTTTAAGATTTCCATCAATCTGTTGTCAACCCTAACATAGTCGTTTACGGATTTGCAGTGTAAATTACAGCTATGCCTTTGCTAAGGAGATACATTTTAAAATATTTTTGTGATAAGTCCTTTGTAGAGACGGAATGAATACGAAAAAACCCTACCAATTTGTTTGACTCAGGCATATTCCATATTTTACTGATGTTTGAAATCTCCTGTCACAAAGTATGCAATAAAATTCTGGGAAATGATTCAATGATCCTTCGACGTGTTTAGTTTTTAGTATCAAGTGCATAAAAATTTTGTGTTGAATCGAAAAGTTGGCGTGGCTAGATAAAATCTAGTCTACCTGCAACGAGTTTGATAGTTTAATCGACTTTTTGAATTGACAAGTTTTAGTGAATTAAGGTAGCTTGTTTTGTATTTGATTGCAGAAATGGTAGTAATACGGTATATAAAATCTGTCAAACGAAAACACAGTTTTCCTAGGAAACTATTTGAAACTCACATTCTACTTATTCCAATCGGTATCTTGACTATCCTTTCTTCTGATATATTTATCGGAGTGCGAGGCATATTTCGTCATCTCAAAATTTGTACTTTTATGAAATTATTGCCAATCAGTACTGAAACTTATTCAATTAGCTTTCCCTTTACATTTTGTTCTGAAAATGTAAAGAAAGACTGAGAAATGTCAACGAAAATACAATCAGTCGGTACGAACACCCTTGAGCCCGTAAAACGTGTTTTCAAAGTATTTTCGTTAACGTGCCGGTTTTACTCTATGCACTTACATCCGTAGTATTTCTCACTGACCCAAACACAAAACTCTCAAGGAAACGCATTTCACACCGTGCTAAATTTCTATGTTCGATATTTTTGTGTTTTTTATTGTGAGTTATTTTTCAATCACTAATATGTCTCTCTTATAGTGTTAGTGTTAGCTATTGTCTGACAGAAAAATATATGTGGATGTATATAACTGGAAGAAAATTATGCATGTGACAGTTTTTATGTTTGGTTGTTTGTTACTCGCCCAAAATCAGCAGCATTGCTAGAAAATATCGATGATGTGTTTGAACTAGTAATGCAATAAATAATAAATAATGTTAAACTTAGGCAGTACCACTATGCGTTGGGCCTTCTACCGTTTAAGAAAAATACTCATCCTGACACAAATATCGAAAACTTTGGCAAATACTTCCAGGCTCCGACCGAGTGTCTCTATCAAAGGGATGTTTGGGAAATCATCTGGCCCCGGGGATTTTAACGGCATAGGCTTCGCGAAGCTATTTTGTTGAAACATCTGGAACTTATATAGACCTGGCGTCTGTCGCTACTTGGAACCGCAGCGGCTCTTGAGCTTGAAAATCTAGAGATAGGACTCAATTTCCGTTTTTAGGTGCTTCGTTACCAACTAGTACTCTGCTCACCAAGGCTGACTATCTGCGCCGTCAAAAAGTTTAAGAGAGGATTCTCTTTTGCTAATTCCTATGGCTTTTTTTGCTACAGCACTTTGAGATTCCTCCATGACACGAACTCTATATTCAAGAATTTCCAGTTTAATATTAGGAGGTGGACTTCAAAGACGAGTAGATACGAGAGCGCTATCAAAAGGTGTATTTTTTATAACATTTCCCGCTGTTGCCACTAAGATAAAATGAACACTGCGGTGTTTTGAAACTACTATTGTGTATTTTTCACTTTCCACACAACCATTGAGATAGGCAATGGGAGCGTTACCGAAGTAAGTTTCGGCGGCTTGGCTCCCCCTTATAACACCTACGTAAATAATTAATACACATAAATATAAAGTTATAATTATACATCAACATAAAAAAAATCAAAGTTTTTCAATCCAAATAAAGAGGAAAAAATAAGATAACACAAAACACAACATAAGTACAAAAAATATAAAATATGTATTCAATTAAATAAATTAACAACATAAAAAATTAAAATCATATTACAAAAAAGAGACAATTTCAGAGAAATATATGATAATATTACCAATAAGTATTAGCATATATTTAAACCGAGAGATTGAAATCTTCAGTTTAGTCATTTTGTCTTAAAAATAGACGATTGTAGGTAAAGTTTTATAATTTTGATAAGGCCGTACACCATCTTCCATAAAAATGTATAACACACTGATTTAGCGAGTTATTATTCGCGGTTACGTATCTGGCATCTCTCCATTTTACGTGCCATTCGTCGAAGGATTTATTTGGCTTTATTGCCAGCTCAAACATAACCTAACTTTGTAACCTAGTTGCTAAAGATAATTAGGTAGGATAACAAAATGCACGTAATGCAACAACAGTAACTCGGAAAAATATACGAAATGAGCCTACTCGGTAAAATGATATCCGACCAGAGATGTAGTGTTGGGAAGTGAAAAAACTGCCCTATGGTGAATGAGCCGGAACAAAATCCATGGCAAATTTTAGTTAGAGACCCATTTCGTTTTTATTAGCATAGTATTTTCAAATATCTATCTATATAGCATAAAAAGTGCCGGCACAACTATTATCCGTATTATAACAAATCGCAACGTTCATGCAAGAGCCTAACAGGGTTTATCCGAGTTGGAGAGTTTTTTTCCAACTTCCATTTCGGTTACAAAGGAGCAGGCCTTACATAAAAACACAATATAAGTAGGAACTGGACAATTTTTAAAAAGTCGACAAATCAAAAAGAAATGTCATCAAAATTTCTTACTAAAATTTTATTTCAAATTTTTATTCCAAAACTAAAATCAAATTTGAATATATATATCTATATATATAAAAATGAAATGCCCCACGTATGTTACCTCATCACTTGAGAACGGCTTAACCGATTTTCTTCATTTAAATTTTATTTGGTTTCCTTCGGACTGTAGATGGTTTGTAAAAAATAAAAATTGTAAATGGTGTTGCCAGACCTCTAAAAAATAAAAAAATAAAATTTCTTTGGTTGGACTACAATATGACCGTTTTTTTATTTTTGGACAGTGTTACCATTTATAAAAAAATAAAAATTAATATAAAAAGTGGTGAGAGAGTTGCCATCTTTTTCAATTAATCTAATAGGTTAAATCAAGATATGCAATGCGGGTATCAAATGAAAGAGCTTTTAAAAACTAACATTTCGAGAATAAATTTATTAGTGTTGCCACCTGTTTAAAAACTTAAATTCAATTCAATTTTAAGTCAAGTAAAATATTGCAATTTGAAATGAAAGAGGTTTAAGAAGTCTCTAAACTAAAGGTAGTTATTGTATTCTATCTGTTGTTCATACATAATGTATTTAAAAATCCACTAATCACTTCGCAGCTTACCTAAACACTTGAAAGTAGTCTACATACGAGTATATTTATATATAAAAATGAAATGCCCCATGTATGTTTCCGCATCACTTGAGAACGGCTTAACTGATTTTTGTTGTTGTGCTCATAGTTGCCAAGACAATGTTTGTATGGTAAAAAGGTACAGCCACGCCCTAAAGGTTTTCTGCAATTTATTTTTACTAACAACGGCCACTAGGTTGCATTTTGGTGCAAAAATCCATATTTTTAGGTTTTTCCGACTAAGAAGGTAGTTATTGTATTCTATCTGTTGTTCATGCATAATGTATTTAAAAACCACTAATCACTTCGCAGCTTACCTAAACACTTGAAAGTAGCTCGCGCGATCTCAAGTACATCACTAAACGCTATTAAATACCCTTAATAACAGCTTGCACAAAAACTCAGTACCTGCCATCTTTTTATTGTTATGTTGTTCTAAATTTGGGGTGGTATATACAAATTCGCTTGCATTGGCGAATGTATGTTGTTGTTGTATGTGTGTTCAACTGATATTGTAAGTATAGGAACATTACATGTTGTTAGGCCTTTGTTTTTTGTTATTTCGCTAAATCATATGCGTTGGCGGCTAAACAATAATTAGTCTGATCTAGCTCATTAGATCTATAACATCAATAAACTTAGTTGTGAGATTTTCGAAGTAATTTTGTTATATGTATCAACATTGTTTGTACTGGTGCACTGGAAAAGATTATACATATTTGTTGTGTTTGGAGACATGCCGCCAATAAAGCGTCAAAATATCGGTCGGCGTACTCGCAGAGCAAGGGTAATGACTATCAGTCGGGACGACGAGAGCGTTGTAGACCGTACCCAGCGTTTGGATGCAAATCGAATAAGAATTTCTCAAGCCCGATCAATTATGACTCCGGAGCAAAGGGCAGAGTCGGGTTCGACTCGCTCAGTTGAAAGTAGCGCACAACGCAATTTGGAACGAAGACAAAATAGACGATCAAATGTCACAATTCGGCATGACCGTTTGGCGTTCAGATACGATCCAACAATCGATTACGCCGTGGATTTATCGGTAGACTTTGGAACCATGAGCACTGTTTGTCAGCATTGTAATGCTTTGAAATTTCGGTTAGAACCACCAGGATTATGTTGTGCAAACGGAAAGGTTAAATTACCACAGATTACACCACCACCTGAGCCACTAGCATCGTTATTTTCCGGCCAGGATTCTCTATCCAAGCATTTTTTGCAAAACATTCAAACATACAACAGTGCCTTCCAAATGACGTCGTTTGGAGCTAATATAATCGCAGAAAGAGGTTTTAGGCCAACTTTTAAGGCATGTCCATTTTTAATTATACCACATGTCACATACACACGACGAGCCCGGTGTACTTAGGTTTTTTTTTTCAATTTGATATTTAGATTCAAGGACAAATACATCATCGTACTGGAGCATTGCTACCGCCTGTAAATGAACAACATAAATTCCTGCAGGTTTATTTCCCTGGAAATTCAGATGATGAAATCAATCAGCGTTGTGCCATCAATCGTGCGCTAAAGCGAAATATTATTGCACAACTGCAACAACTCTTACATGAACATAATGAGTTGGTTAGATTGTTCAAGACAGCACTAGAAATGATGTCTTCAGATGATCACAAAATAGTGATCAAAGCAGATAAAAGACCTGTAGGTGAGCATGAAAGGCGCTTTAATGCACCGACGTTGAATGAAGTCGCCATTGTCATTGTGGGCGAGAATGTGGATAGTCGCGATATAGTGGTTCGTCGGCGGGATGGAAACAACCTTCAACGTGTCACCGAAACTCATCGTTCGTATGATGCATTACAATACCCGCTAATATTTTGCCGAGGAGAGGATGGATACCATCTTTTGATCAAGATGATTAGTCCAATAACTGGTACGCAGCAGTGTTGTTAATCGTTTTTAACTAAATTCAAAAAAAAAATATATAATATGTTATTCTTTTGATATTTTAATCAACTCAAGTGTCGTGTTTATAAAAAGTTTACCTTTGATTTGTAACAGGTCAAGAAACAAACAAAAAAGTTAGCTCAATGAACTTTTATGCCTACCGGTTGATGATTCGTCGAAACGAGGACAACCATATCTTGAAGTGTCGCAGACTATTTCATCAGTTCGTTGTCGATATGTATGTCAAAATAGAGACGGAACGACTGTCATTTATACGCTTTAATCAGCTCAAATTACGTTCAGAGCAATACATCCATTTGCGAAATGCCCTCAATGAAGATGGAAATGCCAACAATATCGGCCAACTTACCATTTTGCCATCGACGTATGTTGGAAGTCCGAGGCATATGCACGAATATGCGCAAGATGCAATGACATACGTGCGTCAATACGGTCGACCGGACTTATTTATAACATTTACGTGCAACCCTAAATGGACCGCAATCACACAACTATTACTTCCCGGTCAATTATCCAGCGATCGCCACGATATTACAGCACGAGTGTTCAAGCAAAAACTCAACGCGTTGAAAAATTTTATTGTGCAGTATCATGTTTTCGGAGACGTGCGATGTTGGATGTACACCGTAGAGTGGCAGAAAAGAGGACTACCTCATGCGCATATTCTGCTGTGGATAACCGAGAAAATAAGACCGGATGAAATTGACTCAATCATATGCGCAGAAATTCCAGATCAAGAAACAGATCCAGAATTGTATGAAGTTGTTACAACGAATATGATTCATGGACCATGCGGCAGTCATAACCGGGAATCGCCATGCATGATAGAAAACAAATGTTCTAAACGTTATCCGCGTGCTTTATTGGCTAACACAATTACTGGTAATGACGGTTACCCCCTATATCGTCGTCGCTCGGCAGAGGATAACGGTAGGACGATTACGTTAAAAATCAAGAATAGGGACGTTGTAGTGGACAACAGTTGGATTGTTCCGTATTCTCCTCTGCTTTCCAAAACATTCAAAGCGCATTGTAATGTTGAGTACTGCAATTCTATAAAGTCCATCAAATATGTTTGTAAGTACATCACTAAAGGAAGCGACATGACTGTGTTTGGTATTACATCTCCTGATTACAAAGATGAAATTTCGCAATATCAAATAGGGAGATATATCAGCAGTAATGAAGCAATTTGGAAAATTTTTTCTTTTGCCATACACGAACGTCATCCCACTGTGGTCCACTTGGCTGTGCACCTCGAGAATGGACAAAGGGTATATTTCACGTCAGAAAACGCAGTGCGGATAGCCCAACGTCCACCAGCGACAACGCTAACAAGTTTCTTCTCGACATGCGCAAGTGATCCATTCGCAAGAAGACTGCTTTACTCGGAGATGCCTACATACTTCACATGGAACGCATCATCAAAAAGGTTCCAACGTCGGAAACAGGGAAAGCCTGTTCCTGGATATGAAAATGTATATTCAACCGACGCATTGGGACGCATTTACACAGTTCATCCGAGGAATGATGAATGTTTTTACCTGCGTCTGTTATTGGTTAATGTTCGTGGACCGACTTCATTTGAATTTCTACGAACTGTTAACGGTGAGTTGTGCGCAACATATCGAGAAGCGTGTCAGCGGTTACATTTGCTCGAGGATGACATTCAATGGGATTACGCACTTGCTGACGCTGTTATTTCATCTACTGCACAGAAAATTAGATCACTTTTTGCCATAATAATTTCAACATGCTCTCCATCTAACCCACTTCATTTATGGAACAAATACAAAGACGACATGGCTGAAGATATTTTGCACCAAGCGCGTTTGAGAACGGTGAATCCTGATCTTCAAATTAACATTGAGATCTACAACGAGGTATTGACTTCAATAGAGAATTTGTGCTTGCAAATGTCGGGAAAGATGTTGCACGAATTAGGGATGCCAGCGCCGAATCGCTCTATGCACGATGCATTCAATCGGGAGCTTGAACGAGAACTGCAATACGATCGAGATGTTTTGAGTCAATCAGTGCGAGCGAAAGCCCTACTTTTGAATCAGCAGCAAAAAGCCGCATATGACACATTGATGATAGCAGTCAACGACAACAATGGAGGAATATTTTTTCTGGACGCACCTGGTGGAACGGGAAAAACGTTCCTAATATCACTGATTTTGGCTTCAGTTCGCGCACAAGCCCAAATAGCGCTGGCTGTAGCTTCATCAGGGATCGCTGCCACTTTGCTAGAAGGAGGACGAACAGCCCATTCAGCGCTTAAACTGCCACTGAATTTGCAAACAATAGATGAACCAATTTGCAACATTACTAAAAATTCAGCAATGGCGAAAGTATTGCAGAATTGCAAAATAATTATTTGGGATGAATGTACGATGGCGCATAAACGGGCATTGGAAGCACTTGATCGAACGTTGAAAGATTTGCGAAATAATCAAGACCTCTTTGGAGGTACGATGATTCTGCTGGCCGGCGATTTTCGACAAACCCTGCCAGTCATTTCGAGGTCAACAGCTGCTGATGAAATAAACGCTTGCTTAAAGTCATCTAATCTGTGGAGATACGTGCAAACCCTAAAGCTAACAACAAATATGCGAGTTGCGTTGCAAAATGATGAATCGTCACACACATTTTCAACACAATTATTAGACATTGGTAATGGAAAAGTTCCTATTGATCCATCCACTGGTCTCATTTCGTTTCCACCTAATTTCTGTCAATTCACAAAGTCGAAAGAAGAGCTGGTCTCGAAAGTGTTCCCGAAAATTGGTGCAAATTATAAAAATCATGTTTGGTTGAGCGGACGAGCTATTTTGGCAGCGAAAAATAAAGATGTAGATGATTTGAACATAAAAATTCAAAGCAAAATCGCTGGTGAATTGCACTCATATAAGTCAATCGATTCAATTACCGATCTAGATGAGGTTGTCAACTACCCAGTTGAATTTCTGAATTCATTGGATTTGCCAGGAATGCCGCCGCACAATTTGCAACTCAAGATCGGTTCAGTGATAATTATGTTACGCAACCTGAACCAACCGAAGCTATGTAATGGAACAAGGCTCGCTGTTAAGAAGCTGATGAACAACTTAATTGAAGCAACGATAATCATAGGAAAGTTTAAAGGCGAAGATGTTCTGATTCCAAGAATACCTCTTATTCCAACAGATTTGCCATTTCATTTTAAGCGTATCCAGTTCCCTGTCCGCCTTGCATTTGCAATGACGATTAATAAATCGCAAGGTCAATCTTTGGAAGTTTGTGGAATAAATCTGGAATTACCATGTTTTTCTCATGGGCAGTTGTACGTAGCGTGCTCGAGAGTGGGTAAACCATCGGCGCTATTCGTTTTCTCTCCCACCGGAAAAACAAAAAATATCGTTCATCACCAAGCTTTGCGATGAATGGTTTACTTAACTTTTCCAATGTAATTTTAATATCATTTTTGCTTTTGTACATGTTTGTAATATTACAATAACCGTGCTTTGCATCATTATCTCAATATAAAATTTTAACTGAAAACAACTTATCTACCATGTAAATTTTGTACTAATTGTCAATACAACGACTGACTAAGATAAGTTTCAGACGGGTTGTCACCTACTTGAAAATTTAAACTTAAATAAGTTGATAAGAAGCTAAATATTAGAATATAGGTGTCCAATGGAAGGTATTTGAGAAATCTTTGACTAAGAAATCTTTTTAACTAAGGCATTTTTCCAGATTAAGACCATACGATTTTTTGGATGTATTGTACTTTGTAGTAAGAGGGGCAACAATGCAAAAATACTTTAAAGGCGCAGCGAAGCACGCCGGGTATTTGCTAGTATATATATAATTATGAGATAGGGATAATGAGAAAAACAAAGAATTTTCACACGGTTAGCGTGGCTGAGTGGCTGCGTGCTCGCCTAGCAACTCCATGTACCATGGTTCAAAGCCAGGTAAAGTCTAGAAAGAAAGAAGCCTGATGAGGAGATGTGGTGATCTCCGAAATAACAGCTTTCACTTCTACCACTTTGAAAAATTGTTGTTTCTCATATTATTCCCTAATACAAACCTGGCGTCATGCTCTATAAATTATACAGATGATTCATAAATATAAGGCCAAAAATAATAATAAATTTGAATATAGTTTTGTAGCCCATTAAATCTTACTAAAATGCAACTTGTATGAATTAATAATATATAATTTTCTTGCACCCATAGATTTGTATGAACGCATTCAGGTACACGTGCCAAGCCAACTATGAACAGCTGTTATGTATTTTAGATAAAGACCTCACTTTCATTTCAAATGCTGGCATTGCAATGAACCAACAATTACAACAACAACAACGACAACAGCTACATTGACAAACTTGATATGCAATGGTCAGTGCCACAATTGTCATGGACGTACGAACGTTTGGCGACGACACGTGTCACTCAAAAGACGAAGAAAAGTGACATTTTCGCCCAAAACATCCGACACGCCCTACCCACCCACCCATACAATTGGCGATTGGAAAAAGAAACGACTTAATTTGGTAAATCGATTGATAGTATATGTAGGTGTTGAATAGCTAAAATCACAAAGACTTTCTTTCTCCCACAAAACATAATCAAATTTTGAAACAAATATTAAAATGCACATTGTACTTGTTGTTGTTTCAAAAAGTGTATGCACGAATTCATACACGTTCATCGCATTGATATTGACCTTGTTTAAATGAGAAGCTATAAAATAAATCGATAAAATTAAATATCCATTGCACATATCCGCCTCTTTCGACTCCAAGCCACATTACAAGTACAGCTGTGTTTGCGGATTCGAACCTGCTCTGGGAGCGAAAAACAAAAGAAATGAAAAGCGAATTTAATTAAATTGCAATAGTTACCCGAACCGCGTGGCAATGGAGCAGTACACAAGCTCCACACTTCGATGAACACCGGCTGTGTCCACCGGACGCAAATGGAATTTCTAAGCATCATTATCGAAAACTTACAATATTGAGCCTAATTAAATTTTCATTCACGCCGTTGTGTATTAGTTTATCAATTAGGGCCCATCGATATAGCCAAGTAAAAGCAAGCGAAGTGAAGAGAGGGGGGGTGTAGTGAAGACGAGTGGTGGCAAATCATATGCAGTTGATATTGAGTGGAAAGTTTCGGAGTGATAGGAAATTTCATCGATGCAGCAGACATGCGTACATACATAAATATATATGTGTGATAATGAACGGTAGAATAGAAATTAAATTTGGCTTGAAACGTGGGAGCAATGCGCAGTCAATCAATGAATTGTATTCCCAAAAAATGTGCACCGTGTAAAAAACCAAATTTCACTTTTATCTTTCAATACAAAGAGGTGAGTACAATATTCGTAAAAAAAAGTCCCATCTCCTATGTAGTATAACTAGGAAAATGTATGAAATACTTCATGAATTTCGCAACACTCAAACTTTTCTTTATAAGGGTTTGATTGGAACTCTTCTAGTTTGCCCATATATTTGTTTAATACGATTCTATCTTGGTTTGGTAATGGGAAATCCTTACCGTTTTGAGTTATGTTAATAGGATTTTTCCCATCTGTAAGAATTTCAAAGGCACATGGCTTTATTGCGCCAAGTAGCTTCGGGTAGAAGCTGTGGATGTTTTCGACCAACAATCATCAATTCACTTCGCGCGCGCACATAGCGAGGGATAATAGTGAAGTGAGACTGGAACTGAGCGCTTGGAGCGTGCTTGTGATTCTTTTAAATTCTTTAACTCAAAATATACTTCTGATTCCATCATAATATAGACTTCGAAGAATTCATTGAGATGAAAAAAAGCAAAATCAAAATTGCCCGAATATATTCGAAAAATCAATTTCTTATTAATATTTACTAATAATTAATAAGATATGAATACTTTTGGTTGTAAAAAATATTTTAAATAAATTTTTATAATATAGCAGTGAAAAGAAAAATGGCAAAACTAATTTTTTGACTTTCAGTCCACTTTGTTTTGAATTCTCGAATATATTTTACCAGATCACCTGTCTTCTTCAAGATTTCTTTCACGATTGACCGAGATTCCGCTATAGGGCGCAGGTGGGGTTTCAGTCGCGAGGCACAAAATCGATGTTATTTCCATTGTACGACTGCCAGATCTGGCCAGAACAGTGGTCTTCTGCCATAACTGTTAATAAGTGTCCCCATGTATTCTTTTGGGGACTTGCACTTCATTTTTAATTTACAGCTTTCAGGAGCATCTTGGTCATTTGAGCCGACGCAAACGGTCAATAAGCCAGGATTGATGGCCCGGAAGGTTTTGCTATATATTCGATGCCAGTGGCAGGGGATCACCTACTATGAGTTGCTCTCCTATGGCCAAATTCTTAATTCGGACATGTACTGTCAACAATTGAACTGTCTGAGGGAAGCAATCGCCCAGAAGCTCCCAGCTTTGGCCAAAAGGAGAGGAATTAGTTTGCATCAGGACAACGCCAGGCCCCACACATTGAGAGTGGCTCGCCAGATGCTCCAGGAGCTTGCTTGGCAAGTTTTTATGTATCTACCTTAAAGTCCGGGCCTGGCACTAAGTGATCACAATCTATCCTGTCTATGGCGAATGGTTTTGCTGCTGAATAAATCGCCTCGAGAGAAGCTTGTGAAAATCGACTGCCCCAGTTTTTTTATGAAATTACCTCTAATATTGCAGCAAGTTATCGAGCAAAATGGTACATATTTGGTTTTACTCGGATCATTACAACTATGCTAAATTAAACCTTTAATTTAATACAAAAATAATTGATTTCTCTTTTTGACAACTTATATAGCTAAAATATTCCGCTGAACCAAACAGAAAAAAGAATACCAAAAAGTGGTCAATATGTTGCTCCCTATTTTTTTTGCACATAACTATATGTTCAAATATAAACCGACCGCTAGAAGCGACCGATAGAAACAACTTCCAGTCTTCCAAATCTTTGTCGGGGTAGATGATTGCCCTGAAAACCAGCTGAGAAATTAAAACGATTGCATTATGAAACGCATGTGCTAGACAAGGACAGATACTTATTACTAATGTTTATCTTTTAATTTGACCCTTTGGTTTGACGAAAAGAAAAAGAAACTTACATTTTACACGGTTGAACAAATTATACATAGTAGAATCGTAACATTTTTAGATAGAAACAAAGTTTTATCAATCGCCGACAGATTGACAGTGTGCATCCTTTGTGAACGAAATAATTAATAAATTTTAACATACCTAATATTTTATTTTAATTTTATATTGATAGTTCTTGAAACATTTTGAAAAGTTTATTAAATAAAATTTTGTTATTCGGGATTTTTTTAATTTAAAACTAATGGGTCCTGTGCCCCCGATTATTTGTCTGTGTAGATATCAAATGGATTTACTAGGTAGCTTAGCTACTAATCTGCAGTTTTTCACAGACCACACAGAATAGTAAAAATTTTCTAGATCCGAAGCTTCAATGATCTTCTAGCAGTGGTTCAATTCGGTTGTGAATACTCGGGTTCCTGGTTATTAATTCTAGGATTAAAAAGATAGTATATATATATATGTAGTTTTGAATTTGAAGAAAAATATGATAATGGTATTTTCTTAAATTTTTTTTCAAAGGCTCTTGATGTTTCATTTGCGCTAGAACTAAAAAGTTTCATTATTTGAATTTCAAATTCGACTGCTTCAGTTCTGGAGTTTCCATTACCACTCGAAAGCACAGGAATTCGCTGCATATTCCAATACCTCACTAAGTAATATACACCAACTACAGTTATGCCTTGCAATTATTTATTCTTACTTTTTATTCAAACTTTCATTTAAACCGAAAATAGATTTTTCTGCTCCACATATTGACAATCCACGTACACGCAAATACATAAATCGTATTTCGCTATGCACCCTGATGAGCAAGTGCTTCGTTCGATATCCAAACATTGTCCAACTCATTGTCATCCATATAGCGTGAATGAGCAACTATTTGCAATTCGGTTTTGTCTCTCCTATTTCTTTGCAATAGCTCAGTGAATAGCTGTTGACATTGATTTCAATTGATAAACTACCTGGCAATGGATGGTGGCGCCACAAAATTGCAAAACCTACATAGGTATTTACATACATATGTTCTGTGATAGACTGTTACTTATGTTTGCTGAATGATGTATTGCTCGTATCGTTGGTTAATAAATTAAAGCTTAGTTCGTTAAGGTATGTTTTGTTGAAGTTACAATCAACTGCTCTAGTTGAAAAGGTAGAACTTTGCAGTACTTAGGTAATAAATAATAATAGACCGCAAAATTAGCGCCGCTTTTTGTGATTTGAACGCTTTGAGTTAATTTCCACACTTGTTGAGTCTCCTATCCTCCTAGTTACGATTGCAGGTAATACAAGGGAGATCTCGATTAGGGCTTGTTGAAATTTTTTATTGGTTATAATTTTTTACGCGGCAGGTTCTAAGCCTAGCGCACAACCAGATACTGGGGCTTTTGTTTAAGGGTATATTTATGTTGCGAGCTGCTTGCTCTAAGACAGACGCCCGCTTGTAGCCGCTCCTACTGGTGAATAGATGCTGCTGACTTTAGTGGACCTCTAAACCGGAGTGGCTCCTCTAAAGCGAATACCATAGACGTTGGAACGATGCGCTGTATGACCTTTACCGCGAGATAGACATAGTTCAGCGAATGGAAAAAATGATACAGCCGTAAAAGTTTTAAACGCGGTACCCGCTGGTGTTCGTATAGGAAGGGGAAGGGCTACTCAGCGTTGGAAATACCAGGTAGAGATGCACTTGGGTACATTTGGGGTCCGCCACAGGTAAAATTTTCTGGCTTAAAAAAACGACTAATTGATCACTGTAGAATTCTAGCAATTAAGTACTCGTACAGTGACTCGGAATGGAACCTATGCCTTTCTATTCGTCTAAGGAGCGGAAGATCCAGTACGCGTGAAATATGCTCAACAGGCCGCCCAAGTGTGGAGTGGAAACTAAGTCTTTCCGTGTGCCTTTTTACAAAGTAATGACGGCAAAAGTATGGCTCGGAAACTCGGATTCTCCGACCATAAACAGCAGGCGTTCCTCCGCGATACATAAAGGCAAATTGGAGACTGGGCCTCGCCCAACACCCAGCTTGTGGATACAATATATATATGAAGGTATTATTTGACAGTTTTAGGTATGGATCGGAAACTTGGTCTTTTTAGCAATGAGGAGCGGAAACTAGGCCTTTCCGCCCGATGCGCTAGGTGTCGTAAATAATTTAGTCTAGATAGTGCAGATATATAATTTTAAGTGACTTGTAACCTATAAATATCTATACTTTGAAATATTTTATTTTATAAAACTAAATATCGACCTGAATTTCTTTTAAGTCGCAAAACTGTAACAAAATAAATAAATAACTAAATTCTATTCTATGTTGCTGTTGTTTTACAATAGTGTTGGTTTTTAGCAGAAAATTAACTACTTCGAACTATAATTCTTTTATAGCAAAAAACGTTCCTGCAATAAAAAAAAAATTGTAATAGTATATCATAATAGGCACATGTCGCATGAGATACGAGATCCAGGAAGGTTATCTTCGCCAAAATGACCTAAGCGCGCTCAGAAAAGCAGCCAAACAGCACTGTGTAGCTCAGCTAGTGCCACTGATGATGAAATGCAACAATGCTTGGAATGAGGTGCAGTATATGGCTGACGAACTGATGCGGCAACTTCGAAAAATCGAGAAAATGATGCGTAGACGTAAACGCCAAGAATGTACGTAAATCAGTGAACTGATCCAGTACTGAAGAATGCAGTAAGAATATAATCGATGATGTAGGGTAAAAAGGTAAGTGAAGTTTGAAAAGGTGAAGTTAGAAAAGTTAGAGGTGGACGCTAGTAATATGAGCGAGAACGACGTAGGAATTTAATCCATTTCAACCCCCAGGCAGTGTGGCTTTGTCTTAGTACTTTCGAACCGCCAGCCCAACATGAAAGGTAGCCTACGTGTAATCTCCGCTAAGTATTTTTGTTATTTTACACGCGCAATATCACGCTTTCTTGTCTCAGCGCTCTCAAACGGCATTATTCAATTCTTCAATAAACGTAAATAAATGACAACAGCTATTCTAACTGATTATGGATTCGGTATGAAAATGATTCGAAAACGATTCGAAATCTATTCGAAGTCACTAGGAATCAAGAACATTGAAACGAATTAGAATTGCATCAATAGTCTTAGACTCAAGTAACTACATAAATGGACGATGCGTCTTCTTCTTTCCTTTCCAATATTTCATATCAGGAAAAAATAAATTTAGCAGGTTTAGTATGGTGACGATATTTAGTACATAGGAACAAACATACAAATGTAGTATATAATCCAAAATCACTATTTAAAGTCATAGTCTAATGAGTGCTAAGCACATATACAACTTTTTTAAGTATCCAAAATTAACAATAATCTTAAAAGCAGACTTTTGCATTAATGTTCGTGCTATTGTAAAAAAATATATTTAAATGTGTAATGTAAGTGACTATGGATGCGTGCACATTCACTTGGTTCATTATTAATATTCAAAAGCGATTATGTTGAAAAGATCTACGATTTTGTGAAAAAGATACCGGTGTCAACGAATTGTGCTTTGAATTGCCGCAACACAAATAAAACAAACCAAAAACTGCAAACAAAAAAAATAAAATAAAAAACAGGAAAAGATGAAGGATCCATCAGGCACGTGCAGCGTCATTGGGGATAGCAAAGATCATGAGCTGCGCTATGGTAATGTTGAAATTATAAACATGTATTTATGCATACATACATACATATATACATATTTATTTACACATGCGCAGACACAGTTATTCGCTGCAAACGCATGGAAATTTTTTAGCGGTGTTGAAGCTAAAAGGCTTACCATTTTTGATTTGTATTTTGATTATGAGCAACAACGCCAACCAAACAAAAAGACAAAAAAAAATCAAGTTACTCATAAATATAAATCTACATACATACATACATATATCGCACATGCAATAAAAGCAAACGCAACGCCAACGAGCGGGGGGAGCAACCAGTAACGGCAATTATCGCTGCAAATACATTTAAAAATTATTTCAAATTGATTTTAGTTTTGGTTGAAAGCAAAGAAATGGTTATGTGGTAATACTTAATCCATATTTTTTTTTACCAATTTCCGATGCCAATGACATTTAAGCTTTCGCTTTTGTAAAGCGTGTACGTGAGTTTTATTACAACAAAACAAATTGGAAAAATTTTTAAATACTTCGTAGCATAGTGTTAGACAAAACACGCACAAAAAAAAATTTGACGCCGAAATATTTGGTGCAACTAACAAAATGCTTACTTAATTTAAATGTACTCGAACAAAATGTCAATGCACAAAAAGAAAGGTAATAAAATGTTCGAAAATCCACACATCAGCTTTCATACGCCTAGGCGCCCATTGCACATTTAGAGTCATAAAAATATCCATTCGAAATTACATAGAGCAGGCGTCACGTCTATCGTTACCAATTGGTGGGCATTAGTTTTCCGTACTATTAAAAAAAAAAAGGGCCAGAAAGCTTGAACATTCAAAATTCGAACTGTTGTTTATAATGATAGAATGTTAAGGTATTTTGCAAGCAGATCCCAGCAGATACTTTGTTTGTAATATTAGTTTTGGAGATATGCCTGATTGATCTAAAGCGGCAGCGCTACGTCCATTTACAAAAATTTAGATTTTTGTGAATTTCCCTCTCTAATTAAGTTTCCCGTAACAAATTTTAGCAACGTTTCTGCATTCTTTATTGAAATATCAATATTTTGTGCATTTTTCGTAAAAGTACTTCTCGTCACGCACCCAACCACAATGGTTTCTAATTTCCTAAAATCGGTTCAAAAACTGAGTTATGCTGAATAACTCGCCGAAAGCGCGCAATATTTCATAAAAATCTTTTTATTTCACCAGCACCATACATTTCTAATATAACCAATATCCGACCATAAGTACGGATTTTCTGAATAATTTCAGCTTAGCACCACCTAGCGGATCCATTTTTCAAAAATGAAAAAACTCATATATGCTGAACTATAGGCTTGTCCAGGAAAAAAGAACTGTAACGTAATTAATATGGGGCAATATTGCAGTTGTGCAGTGTTATCTATACCTACATATAAAATGTTAGCCGTTTCCTTTGCTATAACTTAAATCTAAAAGTGATAATTGGCTTCCAATCAAATTTGAATACTATATTCCATAGACCCGTGTCATGGGCATACATATGTATGCTATATTTTAATCCGTTAGGTGGAGAATGAGTCGAGATATTCAGAAAATCTCTATTTATTGTCAGATTTTGATAAAATTATAAAGATATAATGTGGATACGACGAGAAGTACTTTCACTTAGAATGGGTCCGCTAGATGGCGCTAAAATAGCAAAACATAAATACGGTTCGGCATTGATAATATTAGAAAAGTATGCTGCAAAAACAGTCGAAATTTTATTAAATCAACTTGGGACGAATATTTTAGTTAGGAAAAGAAATCCGTAAAACTTAAGACTTTGGAAAAAAGAAAAGAAATAAAAAACGTTTAACTTTTCAAAATAAAGTCTATTATATTGACTGGTTTTATTGCATTAGCTGGGTATTTAAAAATTGGTTTTACCCAAACTCATGCACTCCTTAAATTTCTTTTATTGATTCCAAATAATTGGAGATAACAAAAACCATTCTCGTGGTAATAGATGCATTTTTCAAATTTACTTGGATGTACCCTTCAAATTATCCTGTGACTGATTTTGTCGCTTAATGACTGAAAAAGCAGCTGTGGTTCTTTTGACATCCAAAGCGTTTTATATCTGATCGAGGCCAGCGTTTAGGTTTAATTTATTTAAATAATACTGAAAGGGCGAGGGGACACAGCATGTACTACGGGCGATCTGTGCTGAAATGAACAGGTATAGAGGATCCATAGAATCATTGTACCAATACTTACTAAACTCAGTTACGATGATCCAAGCTGCAGGTATAAATATGTCGAGCGTGTTTAGAGGGTCGTAAATAGTACGTTCCAAGTTTTAACAGTTTCAGAGATGAAGGTTCCGGATATGCCAAACACTAAAGATTTATTAAACGAGCTAAACGTAGAAAAAGTTGATCTTACTCGACAGGAAGTTCGTAAAGAGGCAAAAACAAATATAGAAAAAATACCGCAGGAGAACACAGATAATTTTAATTGGAACTGCAAGGAGGAAAGAAAATACTTCGTTCGCTATTAAGCGTACCCAGTTTGTGGACGTTCTAAAGTTAAGACCCAATTTTACTCAAAAATTCCAAGTTTTTCAACAGATTTAAATGCTATTTTTGCAATTTTTTTGGTGCCGCTATACCGCATTCTCTTTCTCTTATTTTTCTCACCATCAGACTTCTTTCTTTCTAGACTTTACCTGGCTTGGCGAGCACGCAACCACTCAGCCGCGCTAACCGTGTGAAAATTGTTTGTTTTCTCATTATCCCTATTTCTAACCATTTATTGCCTTTTGGCAGTTCAGGACAGCAAATAATGATTATTTTTCTTATTTCAACAAAAAAAATTATGCTGAAGTCTGCATTAAAAATACACCAAAATGATCATTTACTCACTGGCCACCTTTAGTTCCGTTCAATGATATTTGTATGAGTTATGTATATCAAAAAACTCAATGATAATAATTATTTTCTAAATTTGGTTTATTACTCAGGATAATAGTTAGTTTTAGTTTTATTTTTTTACCTAGAAAATAATAATTATTTTTTTAGTTTGAATTGAAGAAATTTCTCTTTAACCAGTAATTTAACTGAAGGGAAGGCGGACGTCAGTATTATTCGGTAATTCTAGGGAATGGTTGAAAAATATATGGGAATTGCTAATAAATTCCTATGGTGTTCACTTTTCGAAATCCAGGGAAAAATTAGTTACACTGTGCATCAATATAAATGTTTATTGGGTAAGCAAAACATTTAAACGAAAACACAACACCACAGTGTGACTAACTTCCAGTAGAATAGCTAAGAAATGTTAAATCAATAAATTCACGCGCATGCGCCGCCATGTTAGAATACACGATGAATCCCTCATGTATTACACTACATATCATTACATTAGAGCAATACGAATGCTCGATAATTATCGCAATTGGTTTGTCGAAAGCCGAAAATGTTTGAATTTATGAATTTGTGTTTTCCATTTCGGATGGACGCGCTCGCAATGTTATTATTTATTGTTAGCAACTTTTATGCACACAATCACTTACAAACTTGTGTGGCATTTAGCGTTTGTGTAATATGGCGGGTAATTTGCCATCACCCACCGCTCTTCGCAATTTTAAAAGCTTTGAGAAAAAATTAAATATTTTTATGTTAAGCTTCTTCGACTGTAGAAATTTATTTTATTTACTTAACTTTCTTCGATTGCTGCTTAAGAATTAAGTTGTCTTGGTGCAAGAGGTAGGTAAAACGTTTCCAGAAAACATATTTGGAGCACATAGAATTTATGACTCCGAAAAGAGTCCTACTATGTAAGAAATATAAATATCGAAAACCAATTTTTAAGCTCATACAGGAGACATATGTATGTATGTAAATATGACATACATATATGTATGAAGCAAATTAAGAGCCGATATAATAGAAATAACAAAATTTGTTAAAGGCAATTTACGGGATTTCCTAAGGCACCGATCTGTTGAGTGAAATTTCAGACTCACTTTATACTTGAAACATATATTTGCTTAGTAAATTAAATAAATGGACCGTAAATGATGACAATAAGAGTTGCATAAGACCTATATTGAGGCTCGTATAGGTCGCCTTTGCAGAAAGGGGAACATTTTCATTTAAGATAATTAGCCAATTAAGCGACAACGTGAATCGTAAGGCGAAATAAGGTCAGAAAAGATAAGAGAGCATAGAGAACAACTAAGAAAAACCTTCTGGATTCTTACTAATGTGAATCTCATGATAATGCCTCTATATAAACGCATCGTATTCAAGTTTGTAACGAACATAAGGGGAATATAATATTTTGTAAGTGCATGGATCGGAAGAAGGTGAGGAGTGGCGTCTGACAAATGCAAGCAAGCCTAATGAGATTCTGTAATTTAAATGCGTGATGAAACTAAATCTGGTATCAAAATACACTCCCAAGTTTTTAAATTCTTTGCCCTTAGTAAGGCATGAGTTTGCTGTGAAATTACGAGTCTTCAGAGGTTTCAACAATTTAGAAAATGTTACTTTACGACACTTTTTGATAGTAAGATCTAATTGAATTACCAAAGAGTCCTGGGTTCTTTGATTTCGAAACAAATTTTAATATCGTCGGCATATAGAAGAAATTTAACTGAGGAAAAGCATGTAGAAATATCATTAATAAATAAAGTGAACAATAACTTCAAAACTTGAAATGAATTATTCGAGCAACCACCATCCAAAACAGCCATGCAACTTCTCTTATATCTATACAACTTTATCCACTCAAGGAGGTTAGAATGAACTCCCAAACAAGCAAGTTTAGCAAATAAGATCTTGTGAGACATTTTTTCAAATGCCTTTGACAAATCTATACAAATTGTTTCAATTTGGCAACCACTGCGAAAAGTTGAAAAACAATCTGCTGGAAAACCTTAAAGGTTAGACACTGTCGATATTGTAGCTACAAATCCGTGCTGATTTGAATAAATCAAGTGCTTCATATTAAAAAAAAGTTTGTCCTTTACGATATATTCAAAAAGTTTAGCGACAGAGGATAACTTGGAAATTGGTCTTTAACATTTCTTAACCCTTCGATTACGTCGAATTCCGTTAATATCAACGATTTTTAAATTTCTTGGAAATTTAGTTTAAATATAAACTGAACACCAAATTTTGTAGATTTTAACAGAGTGGTTTGGCTGTTATCTCATTGCATTTCTTATTGCTCTTTGTATCAAATTTGTGCAAAGGTTCTACGCTATTTATTAAAAAAAAACAACTAATTTTTGTGAACTAACATTATGTGAGAGATGGGTGTGAGTGAGGCTTGCTATATTTCTCAGATTTTCGAAATTTTGCTTAATGAATTATATACCTATTAATAACAGTATTCCTTTTTTAAGCTAATACTGTATTTCAAAGTTGAAAAATTTAGCTTTTATAGATACTGAAATACCGCTTTTTTGATTTGTGTAGTTATTACCTGATTTCACCCATTGAAATATTTACTTACTTTTATGAAGAAAGGGAATTGTGCTGTTTCTATTTTAACGAAATGGAAGGAAGAAATACCATATACAAATCCTAAAATAATTCTCTAATAGTGGATTTTATCGATGCTGAACTGCCTTGTCTCAAATTGCTGACGAATCGCTTGAATTGCTTTGCGAAATGAACGTTACATTGAACCGATTATATACTGAGTGGATTATACTTATCCCGATATATCTAGATCTACTCAATCTAAATGTAAATATAACTTTGTGACCCTAACCACTGACATGACACCTCAAATTACAAATCAAAATCACTTTTTTCTTCTGGTTTAACGATTTGGCAACAGCGCGCTTCCTGAGCAAGCCATTAAATGCTGACAGGGCTATGTAAGTAAGCTGCTACAACAACAATACAAAACGAGCAAATTCGGACTCGGCTTCGGCCATATTCGGCCACCAAAGTTCGGTGTGTTTTCGTTGTATAGAGTTTTACGTTTAAAATTTTCTCTTTGGAAAAAAGCCAGAGTAACCTTTCGGATTTACATGATAGTGATATGATTTGCAGTAATAAATTGAAAGAAGTTATTCATCACAAGGGAAACTTCTGTGTCGGTTCCACCAAGGGATAGATATTTATGGGAGTGGTATTAGTCATTAGTAGTAAGTAGTAGTAGTAATAATGATGGTAGTAGTAGTAGTAGTGGTAATAGTGGGTAGTTGTACTTAGTAGTAGCACTAGTAAAAATATTAGTAATAATTAGGTTTTAGCCGTAGCTTAAACTACACATTTTCATTGTCTTGCCAACTAGGTCAATTAAAAACTAACATTTGAGATATGTTTACTATCTGCCGAATGCTCTGACTGAACCGTACTGTAATTATGAATGACAATAAATTTTCGATGATGATGAATATTTTTTTTAATGAAAACCTTATCCTAGGTCTACACTGGTGGGAAAGACGTCGCCAACTTATTTTTACTACATTGCTTAGCTTTAAGTATTTCTTAAGAGCAATGGTTGAAGAATAAATTTTTAGACTTCCAACTTCCTTTTGTGAAAACGTCATCTATAACACAGCTAGCTATTCGTGAATCGGAGGTCCGTCGCAACTACCGATTTAAAGCTTCCTGTGGTCCTAGAAATTCTTGCGTTCCTAAAAAGGGCCGAGCGTGATGCGCTCTTGACCGAACCCCTTGTAGCGATAAATAAACTGCCCACCTCTTTACGGCGCTCTGCTGCTAAGATATAGTAAAAATAGTAGTAGTTGTTAATAGTAGTATTAATCAAAAACTTGTAGTAGAGATTAGTAAAAATAAAAGTAGAAATTAAAAGTAGCATAAGTAAAAATAGTAGTAGGCATTAGTAAAAATAGTAGTAGCATTTGTGCAAACGGTAGTAGTAATTAGTAGTAGCATTATTAAAAGTAGTGGTAGAAATTAATAAAAATAGTAGCTGTAAGTAGTAAAAATAGATTACTACTAGTAATTTGTAGTAGTGATAGTAGTAGTACTAGTAATTGGTAATTGTAGTGAAAGCAGGTAGTATTACTAGTAGGTAGTAATTAGTAGCAGTAGTAAAAGTAGTAGTAGTTGTAGTTTTAGTGGTAACTCCAGGTCAGAAAATGGTGTCGATATGGCCCCAAACTAAAGCCGAAACTCACGACTTTACAAGATGTAAAAAATCACTCAATAACTGTCTGCTCCTCTATCGAGAGTGTCAAGTGAACAATTGTTGAATGTTTCTGGTAAACTTTATATCGATAGGCGAAATAGATTGCAAGGTAGAATTGTTTTGCATAACAATATAAAATTATTTAATTTAATTTATTATAATTTTTACAAGCATGTTTCTGATTGAATCTATTGAACATTTCTTAATAACAATAATAAAAGTAAGGAATCTTTAAAAATTAATTGATTTATTTTTTTAGCCCTTGAACATGTTCGGCTTAGCTTCGGTCGAAATTGGCTCTAAAAATCGATGTTCGGACGTTCTCTTAACAACAACAAACATATATATTTACCTCTTTTCCTTTACTAAGCGTCAGTACTCTCGCTCTCCTAAACGCCTATAACAACAATTTAGACTCACACACTTATTATGTATTTGCATATATGTATATAGAATTTCAAATCCGAAAACCACGGGTGCGTAAATTCTTCGAGCTACCAGAAAAGCTGCTAAAAAGCGCAATACTAATGCACACGAAGTGACGAATACAAAGGAAAAATGCGCGACAACACGAAGCCAAGGAACTTAAAAAAAAAATTTGAAATGAATGAATTCAAGCAGATATGGAGCTGTAGTGGTAACATTAGAGGTTGCTATTTTAAACCACGATGACAATTTTATTGGGTTTTCTGCTCACCACCATTGTCGTAGAGTTGGCGAGCAGGCATAATGTCAACTAAAACGAATTTGGTTTGTGGCTGATGGTGAGTGTGCAATTGGGTGCGTGTGTAGGTGTGAGTGTGCGTATCCACCTGTGTTTTTTGTTTACCAGAGTGCGTTCGTATTAGTGCTGTCTCTTCTTTGAATTCTTAATAAATCAAGGTGAAGAATATAAATGGCGAGTAACGCACCCAAAACCGTCGCAGTTAGTAATTTTCAGCCAACGGTGCCTCACAGTGGAAGCGAGTGCGAGCTTTGGTTTGAAGTATCAACAATAGAAATTTCAAACAACCAATACAACAAACAAACGAACGAAAGACATAGCCCAGACAATATTTTACATTAATATACATATATAGTTCAATAGTAGAGGAAATTGTGGCAATAACGAAATCATTCTAAAGGATTAATGTGCATTTTTGGTTAACGGAATAAAAGTTTTGGATTATAATAAAAACTATTGCTGTCGATCAATATAAATAGATTACTGCGAAAGTTCAAAGTGTGAAAAAGTGACGTTTCGTGAAAATCGTATCGCGAGAAAGAAAACAGTTGGCGCATGCGTGCGGGAATAATGTGGCGATACACACTACTACTTTCGGTGTGCCTCAGTGGCTGCTGTTTGGCCGGACCACTGCACGGAGTCAAGGTGCGTTATAATGAAATTTAAAATTTTCAGAAATTCTTAAAAATTCCAATGAAAGAATTGAGTGAATGTAATGAGAATGTAAGCTAGCAGCCGATTTGGGTGAAGTTACATTGGTTGTGGTGTAAAGCAAACAATGGAATAACAACAGCAAGTTTCATTTCGCGCAACAAATTTGCCACATAAGCCTATACCTACATACATATGTGTGTATATATGTATGTATACATGTATTAGTGTCTGTTTTCTGCCATTCGCTCATATGCACTTCCGTTAATTGTATTGCCATAAGTTAGATGACAAACGGAAGTGATAATGCTCATAAGCTATAAAGTAAATGGAGAGGCAATCGCAGTTACAGTCTAGCTTTACCAATACTTCTATCTCATCCAAGCACTCACAATTACAAACAAAACAAATATACATAGGTTCTAGTTTGTTGAGTTCATTAAAATTCCAGACGTCTCGATATTCGCTACGTAAAAAGTGACCAAAAACATTTACACCGGTCATATTGATACTAAGCACTTCCTTTCGCATTTCGAATGCAGTATTTATACCATTCGATTACTCTTCTTTCGCCCTGAGTCATGGGCTACTAACTAAATTTGGCCAACAGCAAATCGCACTAAATTACTTAAGAATACGAAAAGAAGAAAAAATATTATGATTTTTGTGGTCTAGTGTCTTGCAAAATGGCTGTGCAGTTACCCAAATGGAAGTGCGCTCCACTTTTGGGCTTCCTTTATGTATGTAGCCTACTCGTAGCACCGCCGGCTTCCATATGGCATAATAAACTTAAGGTGTTTTAAACGGGAACTCAATCTAAGAAAGGCAAAAAATTATGGTTCGCATTAAGAAAGAAGAAAAAAATGTGTGGTAGCAGAAATAAAGAAGAGTCTAAGTTCGGTTGAATACGAAAAAGTACTTGTTTAAAAATAAATTTAAAAAAATTAGTATGTCAATTTTCTAAAGTTTTGATATTAACACATTTCTCTCTGTAATCAAATTTTTCTTCCCTTATTTGCTACATGATTTAATAAAATATTAAATACTTTGAGTGTTTGTTAACTTGCTAATTTAAACGACTATTATTGATTTAAAAATAAGTTTTAATAAATTTCTCTCTATAATTGAATTTATCCTACCAAATTTGAGCTAATTTGTTACATGAATTAATAAAATATTAATTATATAATTTTTTTCTAAATTACTGTTATATGAGAGTTGCGCGTGGTTTCTCTCTCCTGATTTTTATAATTTTCGAAATTGCTTACTTAATTGAAATGCAAAGGGTGTTCAAAATTTGGTAGAGGTTTGTCAAGTAGTTTCGGAGATATACGACCACTTATTTCCTCTAAAGTGGGCCACGCCATGACATTTTTCAAAAAATTTTGATTCCGTCTATTTCATTTGCGAACCCCGTCCTTGATATTTATTTTGAACGAATTTTCTTAAATAGTTACGAAAATATTGAATTTGTTTAATTTTTGTAAATAAATTACCGTTATGCAGATGAGAGGTGCGCGCGGTTTATAAATTTGGCTTAATAGATTGAAATGAGATATATAAATTTGTTCACAATTCCGCAAAAAAACGTAACCTTTCTTCAACGCAATCCTTTATACCAAATTTTAGAAAATTGTCATTTATAGCTACGGAAATATTCGATTTTTCCAAAGAAATTACAACCCCAACCTACCTTGGGTTGAGGGCAAAATTAGTACCAAATTTTGTTAAGATATCATACTGCTTACTCGAGCTTTTCATTCTGAATATTTTGGTATATAAAAATGTCCCTCGTCTGACTAGAGCGGGGCATTGGCACAGAAGAACCAAAACTGTCTTCACAACGTCTATAGTAAGCCTGTAAACTAAGCATAATAGCCTGATAGTTCTACAGGTGATCATTTTCCGCCATCTGTCATTAGCCACTTCAAGGCGCCTATCGGAAGTAAGTAGCTCTGCCGGAAGTTTAGTGCCGAGTCGCGCGGCCTTACAGTTCCAGGCTTCGTCGGAATGTCTTAGAACCCATAAAACTTTCGTGGGAAATGACTCAGCCATCTCGTTGAGAGATGTACGGCGAGTACATGGATGAACTAGCCCTTTCCTATGGCATTCCATTTACACTCTTCTCTTGGGAGTAGGAGTATCGTAAATGCTGTAGTGACACTTCCCTAGGAATTTCTGAGAACTTCGCAATATCGTACTGCGCCTGTAGTTTCTGTTTGGCCACCCGTTTAGAGTGTTCAGTCGAATTGCCGCATCGATCGCACCTGTTTGGCAAATAGGCCTACCGGAAGTAAGTTCAGAAGGGCGTACAGAGCTTTGGATGCTGTTGCTCTTATCGTATCTGCTATGAGTATGAACGTAAGGCTTTGAATTTCATCCATCTTTTTGAAGTTTACACCTCTCTCAAGGGGATTCCACCATAGCACTATGTCGTAGTAGAGAATTTACATAGCTACCGCGATGTAGAACCAGTTTACTAATTGGAGTTCCATCCCTCATCTCTTTCCAATTGACCTGCTGCAGAAATATAGTTACACGGTTGTTTTACGCCTCTATCAGCAATATTAGCTTCACAATTGAGTTTCCTGCGCTATATGAGTCCTAGATATTTGGTCTCTCTCTTAACTATGAGAGTCTCCCTCCCTAGAATTAGATGCTCGAGATCCGGTGCCTTATGATTCCTAGTGAAGAGCATTAGGCACATCTTTATAGGATTTACTCCCAGTCGTCGTCTGTTGCGCCACAGGGAGATGTTGTTGAGAGATCTACGAAGTAGATCAGTTAAAAATGTTTGCTTGAGATTGCTATTACAATATCATCGACGTATGCAATAATTGTCCCTCCAATATTTTCAAGTTTTCCTATGTCCCATAGGAGCGGTTAAATTAGTCCGCCACGGGATACCCCTCTAACCGAAAACATTTTTATTACTAATCCCGCGCTTATTGTCCGACCGGTTAGGATTCGTGCTATAAACGAGGTTAGTGAGTAGAATACCCCCAATTTTAGCAGTGGTGCGATTATCGCCGCGGTGGGTATGTTATTGATCGACGTCTAGGAAAGAGGTCACAGTGTTTTCTTTGAAGTGTAGTAATCTTTTAATTGTGCTCCCTAAAAATTGGAGAGCTGTTTCAGTTGATCTCCCCTTATTGGAGGATTGTTAGGAGGCTGAAAGTTTATCGCAAACCTTGTACTAAATATGCCAGTCATCGTCCACATCTGCGAGCCAGAGAAAAGTGATGATAAGTGATTTTTGTTCTTCAAGAGAGGACCCTACTACTTATTTGTCGACACATGTGAAAAAGGGAGATCGGTCTCAGATAAACTAAGATTGTTAAAATATGAAAATTTGGGAGAACGAAAAGTAGTACTGCCTAAACTATAAGACGACTCAAATCATGTTTTCTACAAAGTAAATTTGGCAAAGAACGACGGAAATTCAATCCATAATATACCACATTTTATCTTATCGGAAGAAGATATAAAAAAAGTAGCAAAAAATCAAACAAATGACAGCCGGCGAACTGTTAAAAAAATATTTTATTCGTAAATAATAGTTGGCTTAAACTCGCATTCAATGTTGATATAGGAAGAAAGAAAAAAAACAACAGTCAATCGACAGTAGCTCGTAAATCATTCATAAATCACGTCGTCTACTGCATATTTGCTGACCAATGCAACTAACCATCAACGAGTCTCATTAAAATGCAACAAATCACAGTGACTTTTACGCAAATCGGAAAGCACGCAATAAAAGAAATTAATTAATTAAAAAAAATAAAAATAAACAAACAAAGCTAAATTATATAGTTAAAACTATTATTAAAAAATAAAAATAAACAAACTTGCGATGTCGCAAGTAAACGTATTAGCTAAGCGATAAATATGTGAAGGAAAGTTTTTGATCAACTTAGTTACAGGTGCAAACACCGCATATGCATAGCCCTAAGCGATTGCGCATGCGCTGCACAACTGTTACCAAAAATGTACACCCTAATGGGCTGTGCATAAAAAATTTCAACATTGCTCCACTCATTAATGCCCGCAAATGCATGCGAATCGCACACATTTTTTAGGCAATCAAACTCACATATATTTTGTATAGAGTATGTAGTTTCACTTCGCACCTAGCGCAGGAAAACTAGAACAGCAGGTGAAATTTCGCTAAGCGCTTACTTTACCGTCCGCACCAAGTATTTCAATTGCAGTTGCGCCATTTTGCAACCAAAACTGACGATTTGGTTAAAGCGTTGATTGATTTCCAAATACCTTACATTTCACCTAACAAAATACAAAAAAAAAATACAAAAACAGAAACTGAATGGCCAGCACCATCAGCGGTATTATAGTCCATTACACGAATGCGCGCGCGACTGGCGCCCACGGTCAGGTGCGTTGATGTGACTCCACCGCAGCGGCTGTGATAGCATTTACTACCTACTTGTAATGCAATGCATGGATTACATAAATTTCGTACACGCATAATAGCAAAATAATGAGGAGAAACTGATAGATGGATCTGGTCTAGTCTGTGGTGCTTGACGCTGAAGGGCAGCGTATGCTCTTCTACTTATTTTCTCTATGCTAAAGTTTGCTAAAAATATTTGTAGACTTATTTATTTCATCTTGTATTTTTTAGCGAAATGTGTCGATCGTGCTACGTGAGCAAGAGACTGAAGTGGAGCGTCCGGCACCAGAGCCAATTGCCCCCGAATACCCTGATGTTCCGTCAACGCTGACCTTGCCCAGTAATGCTACATCGATACGCAACGATATTACTGACAATTTCTCGTGCGACGACAGAGTATATGGCTATTATGCGGACGTGGAAAATGAGTGCCAAATATTCCATGTCTGTTTGCCAGTAACGTACGCCGATGGCAAAGAGAACACATTCCGTTGGAGTTTCATCTGTCCCGAAGAGACGGTTTTCAGTCAGGTAAGTCCTCCTATCGCATCCCATCATTTCGGTTATAAATCATATTCTATATACTTCTCATTAATAGGATTCATTTACCTGCCTGCGTCGCGAAGATATGGCCATAACATGCGAAGAATCTGTGAACTACTATGAACTGAACCGCAACTTTGGCATGATCGAAGAGCAGAATGCCAATGCCAACAATGTGCAGCCCAACGAAGACCAAGTGGAAACGCACAATGCTGCTTCTGTTATGTCCGAACAGCAAGAAATTCAGCCACACGCTGCATCTCAAGAAGAGCCGCTTATTGCTCCAGCTGCTGTTCCATCACCGCCACAAGCAACACCTACAAAAGAGAAGCCGGTCAAGGTGCAGAAACCCAACCGTAGAAAGCCACAACCAAAACCACAGCAAGAACAAGCAATGTATCCCACCAACAGACTTCCATCAACTATGCCACTGCGTAAGATGCCCAATGTGGGAACAAAAGTGCCATCTGTAGCCGCTTCTATGCCCGCTGAAGTTGTGGCCATCCCACAGGTTGTGGATGAGGTACAGGTAGTACCACCACGTTACAAGAAACGTCCCGCTGTGACGTCCAACATTGAGAAGGAAGTAGCAAAAGTGTCCGCACCGCCTTTCAAAATTGAGATGGTGCATACCCTAAGCAATCCGGAATCATTCAAACGCAAGCGGCCAACATTTGCACACAAACAAAATGTGGTTGTCACCAAAGTGCCTGAGGAAGCGCCTGCCGTTGAAATCGCACCCGAAGCTGTGGTCGCAGAAACTGTTGTGCCCACGATAAACTTTGAGCCTAGCTTGGGCGTTATTCCTGAATCGGAAAAAGTAGAGCTTTCAATAATAAATGAACCTGTGGCAGAGGCCGCTGAAGTAGCACCAGTCATAGTCGAACCAATTCAAATGACAATGGACGCGGAGCCAGAGGCTTCAGAACCAGTGGAATTTGTCGTGGAATCAGAAAATGCTTTAAAGTCGGGCCCTTCGCTACAAATTGTGCCCGAAAAAGAAGCTGTACCAATGATAACAGCAGAAGAAACTGAAAATACCGTGCCAGTGGTGATGATTAAAAAAGATGAGCCTATTGCATCTGTAGCAGAGGAGATTCAAAACGTAGAGGAGCCAGTTGCGGCTGATACAGCGCTGGTTATAGAAACAGAAAAGGATGAACAAGCAGTCACGCCTATAGAAGCAGTTGAAGAAATTCCTGCTGTAATTTCAGAATCCTTCGTAAAATTACTAGATACAGAGAAACTTCCAGAAACCGCTGATTCACAAGTCACCGTTGACGCACCAGCAGAGCCCGATCAACCTGCGGAAATAGCCGACCAATTAGCTGATGCATCCGAGCCTGCTGCCCTGAATGCTGCATCTGAGCTAATTACGCCAATTGAAAACATCCCAGAATCTTTGCCTGTCTTACCATCCCTTGAGGAGCTGGAAGAGCAGAAACCCGCTGATGCTATTGAAACGATGTCGGCTACACCAGAAATGGAGCAGCAAAATCCCTTAGTGGAACAAGAGTTCGGGGAAAAAAGTGGGCACTTGCAGACTGTAGGTGGTTTCAAACCTGTAGATCCCGAAATGGCTGCGGAAGCGGAGGCTCTAATTTCGGACTTTATTAATACGCTTAAGAGTGGCCAACCCAATCAACTACTCACAAATGAAGACCAAACACCCGTTACATCGGCTGAAATTGAGGACGCTCAAGTTGCGGTTGACAAATCGCAAGAGGCTGGCGAAACGAGTGAAGTAGTGGAGTCTAATCCTGAGGCAGCACAAGTTGCACCTGTAGATAACACAAATTCTCCAAAACCCGTAGCTGCCGAGGAGCCTGTGGCAGTTGCGGCAGAAGACACGCCAATTACGTTGGAAACTGAGCCAATTGCAGTAGAAGAAGAAGAAATTAAAGTATCCCCATCGTTGAAGTTTCCAATCTCTAATAGTTTCCCCGCTGATATGTATCACATTCCCGTAACGGTTATTCAGGCACCTTACGAAGAGGTGCCCACAACGCAACAGAGCAATATGGAGGATGTAAAAGCTGAGGCAGCACAAATCGAAGAAGATGCGTCAGCTGCAGAAGAAGCCAAAGATAGCGTAAAGTTGTTGCCAGTCGAAACAGAAATCACTGCTGAAGCGCAGAAAATTGAAGATATGCCTGCTGAGGAAACCCAACCTACAGTTGTCGAGACGGTTGAAAGTCAGCCCAATACTTCAGAGACCGCAGCTGCCGAAAGTGTGGACAGTCAACCCGAAGCGGCGCTGCCCTCAATACCAATGGCATACCGACCTATCAGCATCGATGATATTGTTGAATTGGTAAAAGAACGTTTGGATCAAGTGCCGGCCAATGAAAAAGGCACACCTATGGAGCTCGTCATGGAGCCCGGCAATGCAGATAAACCCGTTGAGTTGAAATTTAGTTTGGAAAAAGGGTCAGCGCCACATGAAGAATCAGCTGAACAAACACCTGCCGAGGATATCATTTTTCCCATTTATCATAGAGTGTCCGATATTGAGGACAGCGATATCAAAGCGCAAGAAGTTGTAACCGTGGACGAGCCAAGCGTTATTGTGACTGATCTTAAGAAGTTGCCATTGGAAGCAGACGCCATTCAGAATGTAGCCGAACCAGCTGCACAAGCGAATGCTGCCGAATTTCAGGCGATTGTTGCCAAACCAGTTGTAGATACTAAGACTGAGACAAAAGCTGCGCTAACTGAAAGTTTACCCACTGCCGAGGTTGTGGTAGTCGATGTGCCAGCTGAAACTGAGACAGCCGAGGTTGTTAAAGTAAATCGTGCTTTGAGATCACGCAGCTTAACGAAAGCTAAATTAGATCCACGCAAGCGTCGTTTTCTCTTCAGAGCTGATGCCAGTTAGAGAGTGAAAGCACTTGAGTTTGCCCATTGAGCCACCCTGCACGCCACAGGTTGCATGCAACCCATCCATGACATTCCTACAACCACCTAGGTTTCTAAATTTTCATATTTCTATTTTTTGCTGGCGATAGCATCAAGCGTCGAATGCGTTTTTTGAATATCGACTAATCTACAATTCGGCATAAAAATAACAATACTTTCTTCTCAAGCTGTTAGCTTTCTTTAAAATTAACTAATTTATGTATTTAGGTCTACTTTTTAACTATAAAAATTTAAAGTAATGCAAAATTTACAAAAAGTGTGTGAAATTCACACAGTTTCGTTTGCCGCAGTCATACTATATAAGAAAATTATTTATTTTATTATTATTCGCTGTAGATTTTTTGTTCAATACGCAAAGTGAAGACGTCGCAGAAAATGAGGAGTGTGATTTATAAATTTGCTTAATGCATACATAGTTTATGTTAAGAGAATGTTTGAGATGCTCCACAACTTGAGTTGAACAAAAGTAACAATTGAATAAAATTGAAAAATAATAAAAAAATGATTGTAAATATTTTTTTTTTCTGATTTTCCATTAGTAGTGATCGAGTAATTTATATTTTGCAAATGTTTTATTTAATTTAGGGCTGCTAGCTAGAAATTGCGCTTCTTTTACATCTAACTACTGAAAAATCAGAAAAATCGACGTCCACTCCGCCTGCTTGTTGGCAACAGTCGTGCCTGGGAATGAGTGCTTTGATTATTTTGGTTGGCATTCAGCCTATGGACGATTGTTGTTGATGATTATAAACAGCTGAAAATTTGTGAACGTTTGTTTTTTTTTTTGTCGAAATCAGTTAACGTCTTGCGAGCAAACTAAACACTTTTCAGGAATGTCAGAATGTTTTAACCAAATTGGTATTTTTTCGGTTAAACTACATATATGTTCATATATATATATAGAAGAAAAATTTGTATTACTTGTCAACGAATTATTTTGAAGAACTTAACTTAATAATACAACAATATTATTAAAATTAACTTCAACTCGCAACTGCCTTCATAAGCCACTGACGTAAAAAAATAAATTCTTACGAAAAATTAAAAAAAAACTAGACCGTTGTAAATGGTTAACGAATAAATGACGAATAACGAAGAAATTTTAGAGAGCAATATATTAAAATAAATTCAATATTACGATATGTATAAAACAATTAGTACACAAAAATTAATTTTATGTTGAAAATTGCTCTATCCTAGATTTAGATAGCGATTTAATATTTCAATATAATATAAAAAATGTTAGAGGTACAAAAAATTTGTATCCTTGCAGAAATTTAAAAGTTGTGTTATAAGTTCACGAAAAATATTACTGATATGTAAATGCTTTATATAGAAATAACCTACTTATTTATGGAGAATTCAGTTTTACGTAATTATTTACTTAGATAAAATTTAATGCGTAATTTACGGACGCCATAGCCGAGTATGTAGCGTGCGCGCGCTTCATTCGGTGGATACCGGATTCAAATCCTAAAATTTATGTTTGTAGTATCGGTCGCCTCTCGGCAGGCAATGGCAAACCTCCGAGTTTATTTTGCAATGAAAATATTTCTCACAAAACAAAAATCATTTGCCATTCGGAGTCGACGTGAAACTCTAGGTTCTCCCTCAATTTGTGTTACAATTTCAAGACGCATACCGCAAATTGTACTAAACAAACATCAAGCTATGTTATAAGTACAACCGGTCAATTTTTTTGTCCAAACTGCACTACGAAACAGTAAATAAAGTATTAGCGAGCTTTCGCTTGATTAAATATTTGCGGAACTTACTATATGTTATAGAGAAAAAAAAAAATAGTTGTAAGAACTCAGACTTTTCAGCTGAAATTAAAGATATCGCTCATCTTGGTTTATTTTGATGAGATTGTCTACGGCGCCATTTCATTCTTCCCTGCGACCATTCCGGGTGAAGTGAAACCGCGAAACATATTTTGAAATATGTACAGTTAACTAAATGGTTATGATTTTTCAAATCAAACAATGCCTTAAAGTAAGGCAAGAAGAAGAATTTTTAAACACTTCAAATTTGGCTGACGAAGTAATATCAGTAGATGGCGTACATTCCCACCAACCTGCGATGCTCCATATTCTCATGGGCTACATTTGTAGGTGTTGCTGTAAGTATTGAAATTGAGATTATTCGTAGCTATCGATTAGACGTAAATAATTGTTTTACTACTGGTTTTGTTTGATCCAGCTTAACCTCCATTTTAAGATTTCGTATTTAAAGTAGGTCTTATCAAACATATCTTTGGAAATGATTTTAAATCTATATTAGTAACGTAAATATTTCTCAATTGGTAACGGAGGTTATACCGTAATTCGGTTGTTTTTGTTGTTTGTGTCGTAATATCTGCAAATTAATTATTAAATTTTGTTAACATCTGCAAATTAATTATTAAATTTTAGAACATGACTCCGAAATCGAAAAAGGACCTATTGGCACAATACCGTCAGAGTCTTAAAGTTGACAAAGCAAAATATGACGAAGCTCTTGAACGCAATCAGAAACGTCAAAAAATTGATCATACAAAGAGAAAACTGTAACTCGGTCAACAGGAAATCATAGTCCAGTCTAAATTCTAAAATATCTGAAACATTTGAAATTGTCCCCTTTAAGTGCCCTCAAACATTAGGAAAGGCTCTTCGGAAAGCAACTAATTCACTACCTCAAAAGCGACAAGTTGTCGAAGAAAATGTTCCGTTAAAAGAAATGATAACTCAGTTAAAAGCAGAGTTACCGGATTTCAAAAAATATTGCCTCATAAAAAGTGAACAGCGATTATTTCGAATCGTGTAAGAATTCTACACAAAACGAGAATGTTTTAATGCAAATTGATTTTTCGGAAAACGCAAACTTTAGTTTTCATAACGAAATCCCAAGAGCGCATTTGGTACATAAAACAAGTCGAATCTCTTGCCATAAAAAGCGACAATCTTCATCATTGCAAATAAGCAGTTTGGAGTTTTCTCAAAGTCTTTACTGAAAGGATGCAAAACAATAATCTTCCAGTTTCGTGACTCAAAATTTACCCAGACAATGCACGAAGTCAGTTTAAAAGCAAGTTTGTGATTTCTTAGCTGTGTTTTTAGGCACAGACTTTGATTGTCTTTTGTGGAGTGGAATACTTTTGTTGCATCGCACGGCAAAGGTGCCCTTGGCGGTGTCTGCGCTTCCATTAAGAACACGATTTGCGCAAAAGTTAAGTCGAAGAGTCTGAATTTGCATTCGGCTGGAGAATATTAAAGGGCTGCGAATTTTGCAAAAAAAACTACGATATTGTTTCTTGCTGAGAAAGGTGTTAAAGTAAATGAAAATGCGTTGGCAATTGAATGATTCTTAAGGTGACATAATTTGTCATAAGGCATAAAGTCATAAAATTAAAATAAAAAACAAAATTGCTTAGTTTTAATTATTTGCTTCAATGCAATGCAAAAACATAACTTTTGAAATTTAAAACTTTATGACTTTATGATTTACCAAGTTTTAAGTAGCCCCAAGGGGATGGAACTGTCTCTCAAGTGTCTCGTAGTTACCCGTTGATCTGCATTGCAATATAGTTCATGTTGTCTATATGTGAATATTTTTTTAAATTAAATTTGATTTAAATAACAAAGACCTAAATGTTTAAATTACACGTTGTAAACAAAACACAGAGTTGTAATTTCCATGTTCGAATTATACCAGTTGTTTCAAAGTGGAATTTATTTCGGACGGAGCTCTTAATAGGCATATTGACGGCAAGCGGATGAAAAAATTTTCGCCCGGAACTCAGAATAGGCTGCTTGATTGTTTGATTGATTGACTACTGCTTGAAAGATTTGAATTTTACCTTTTATGCTCTTTTTCAAAAAATTTCACTAACAAACTTTCACATTTGTAATATTAGTAGGACTAGAGATTTTGTACTCAAAACAAAATTTAAAACAATTACTATACATTTATTGCAATTATCTCAGATTAAATATAAATATGTATATAAAGCTATATAATTTTATAAATTCATATAAATTGTATAATTTCCATCGAAAAATTATTAGCGGCGTTTATATGCCCGGGCCTCTTTATTATTTAATGTCACAATTCTACAAATTTTAGTTAAGTTTTAGGACTTCCTTTTTTACATTCAACATGCCAGCAAACTTTTAACGAAACTGATTATTAAGACTTAACTAATTTCTAGTATATCAGCACTAAATTTCTAGACATTAATGCTATATTTAATATATTTATTGTTCCGAGCAGTATGATTCTTGAAATACTTATATAATTTTTCTATAATTTTTTCTTGCAGTGATTATTTTTTTCAAAACTTACACAAATTGTTTTACATAAATTTATTATACATAAATTATTGAATGCTAACATTAATAGTTACTTAAACCAAATTTATTATCTTATCTAACTTAGTTTCTAGAGTAAAACTTATGCAGTAGCTAAAACTTTGTATTACATCCGTTTAAATATTTATTTAAAAATTTGCAATTGTGTTTGAACCAATTTTACAAAAAAAATTCTTTTTAACAGAAATATTTTAAACTTTGGGTATCTAGCTGTACTGGGTGCTTAACCAACAAAAAATTTACAAAAATTAAGCATTGAACTTCTTTTTTACAATTTTGCACAACATTTACAACAATAAATTACATAAAAGTTAAGTTTAATTATTTATTATTTACATATTTTACAACATTATTTAATAAAAGTTTACACCTTGAGACTCAGATACTAAAAAGTTAATTATAATGTATAAGAACTTTTTTTCAATCACATTAAAAAATACTTTGGTTTTTAACTGCAAGAGGGTGAACTTGTACAATTTTTTTTAGTTATTTTTAAACATTACTGCAATGCAGATAATTTTTTTTGGAAGTTGTGAGGACCATTTTTGACAGCTGTTCATTATGCCATAGATTGTCTGTAATATGTTATGAGTTGGTTAATTTTAAAATACTGAATCTGTCGGGCCGGTTATTTATACATATTTCTTATATATTCTTTGCAAGACGAAGTGCCGATTGCTGCATCATTAGTTTTGGTTTATTATACGATTTCTTTCGCCGCCTTTTGATAAATTAAAGCTTGAGAGAGGAATGTTCAGAGCTGATGTTTATTGGCAGATGTTCTGAAAATTAGCTTGGATTCGAAGTAAATTTAATTAATCCCGCACACATGCGGTGACCTTTCGTCACTTATTTTAAAGGATAATATTTTATTTTACCTATTGGACTTTTATTATTTCCTCCTAGGTAAATAACAGTTTTTGATCTTTATTTCCATAGTGTGTTTTGAAGAAGCTATGGCAAAGAGAGATAACAGCGAATATATATATAAATAGTCAGAAAGGAGTCTGTTAAAGTGGTAGTATCTAGCAGGGAAAATAGGTAATTTTTCTCAGAAAATAAATAGTTTTATTCTTCTTTTTGTTTAACACAATTTTCCTTATAGCGTTTCGAATTGTGTTATTTAATTTAAAAGTAAATCTGACGAGAAGATGTGACGCTCTCCGAAATAGAAGCTATAATTTTTAAGGCTTTGACTGTTGTTGCCTTTTTTTTAAATAAACTTATATATGTATAAATATATTGTATATATATATATTGTATATATACATATATATATGTGGAGAATATGGTCACCGTACGTATAAGAATTTTCCCCTAAGTTGATAACTCTCCCATCTTGACATTACATCTTCTATGTATAAAGTGAATACTACTGACCGTTATGTTATCTTTAACAATACTTTTTACTAAACTTTTATTTAACCGTTTTAGAGTTTTTGAATCGCTAAAATTGTAGTTAATCGAAAAGTACAAATTTCTGATATATTTTACATAGTATACATATGTACATATGTAAAGGGTGGTTAAATTTTAAGGGCCGATGTTGAATGTGAACCACACCTAAACGTCAAGTTTTTTTCTGCATTTCATTTGACATTTCACAATTTCAGACTAACTCAATTTGAACATAGAAAGATACACAATCGAGCAACGTGTTAAAGTTATTCATTCTAATAATGAAAATGGGCGTTCAAATCAAAATGCATATCGAAGAAAATCATCTTCAGTGATGCACATTTTCACCTCAGTGGATTCGCCAATTAGCAGAATTGCCGCATTTGGGCGAATGATAAGCCAAGAGTGATTGTCGAAAAACCAATGCACCCCCACAAAGAGTGACTGTTTGGTGCGGTTTATGGGCTGGCGGCATCATCGGGCCGTATTTTTTCCAAAATGAAGCCGGTCAGGCAGTTGTGGTTAATGGTGTTCGCTGTCGTGAGATGATAACGAACTTTTTACGGCCCGAATTGGAACATATGGATGTGGACGATATGTGGTTCCAACAGGATGGTGCCACTTGCCACACATCCAACGAAACAATGGCTCTTTTGCGCGACAAATTCAATGGCCGTGTCATCTCACGTGGTGGCGATGTCAATTGGCCACCAAGATCATGTGATTTGACACCGTTGGCCTACTTTCTTTGGGGTTATTTGAAAGAAAAGACGTACGTCGATAAGCCAGCAACAATTCAAGAGCTAAAAGATGAGATAATTCGGCACATTAACGGCATAGAACCTCAATTATGCCTCAGCGTCATCGAAAATTTGGACCATCGGATGAAGGTGTGCCGCCTTGGTCGCGGCGGACATTTGACCGATATTTTGTTCCTTACATAATTGAACCACACCATATTATCATAATAAAGAGAAATTACAATAATTTCCAAAATAATTTGTGTTTTATTCAAAATCAACATCGGCCCTTAAAATTTAACCACCCTTTATAATAAAAAAAAATATCGAAAATAAAACGTAGTCGGTTATCCAATGTTTTACTTAGTACCCTAACCACTACATATACAGCTTATATTTCTATAAAACACAACTTTGCCGTATACCATTTGATCATATCATCATTTGACCCTTTTCGAGATAGGCTGGGAAAGGAAAAGTGGGCCATCATCAAGAAATCCGAAACGAGTATCCTGGAACCTATTTGATAAGGTAATCAGCGAAAAACTTTCATTATATATTATCCGGAAAAAATGGGATCTCAAGCCGAAAATAGTATTTTCGATGGACGAAGCGGCGGTGCCACCCGTGCTACACTATGGCTCTGCAATAAATTGCTTGAAGACGAGAACGTAACGAGTAAGATAACCATTTTCTCCAACATCCAGGCAGCAATTAAGGCCAAAACTTCAGTATTGACAACAAAATGGCAGTATTTTTTCTACTTGAACGACATGGATCGCATCCAATTTTACTAACCCACAATTATTAATGCTTGTACTATAATAAAAATTAAATAATTTTGGTATGTGAGAGGAAAATTAATTAAGGGAAAGTGGTCATTGATTCTCTAAAGATAATTAAGATTTCGCGCATTAGGAAGACGTGTGCAGCGTCAAAATTAAAACTTGGGTGCAACCAATTAAACTTTTCTGCAAAACAGCTATAAATAGCAACAAATTATATAGCTTGTTTGGTAATAAAATTTCTTTGTGAAAAATTTACGATTTCGGTGCTTTTATCGTACAGTTAATAGCTTCATAAAAAGTTTAACTTCAGTCTAACAGAAAAAGAAATGCATATAATTAGCGCGCGTATGGTTAGTTATTGATTTCCTAAAATACTTAATTTGCATGCATTTATTTTGGATATCTTTTGGTATATATCTTCTTAATGCATTGCCGTACAAAATTCATAAAATATTATACAAAACGTCTTTCAGTTTCTAGTCGAAATAATTACATAGTGCTTGCCTGAGAAAACTTAAAAATATCTATATATATTTACATTATCGAAGTGTTTTCTTGTCGATATTAAAAATATGTCGCTAAATATAAGAGATACGATTATATATAGTATATAGCTACTTATATATAAATTACTGGGTGATAAGATCTTTATGCCCAATCAGATAGTCACACATGAAGCTAAAGAATATAAATATTACAAGCATAAATAGTGCCTAGCATTGTTGGTTATAGAGTGAAAGTAATAAACAGGTTTCCCAAACATTTTAGAAAATAGTTGATAGAATCAGCATTTTCCAAAAAAAAAACAACATTGCCAATATTAAATAAATATGTACATATTTCATGTGAATCACATTACACCGCTGTCGACATCCAATTAAAACTGAAAAAAATATTTTTCAAAATTTAGTTAAATACAAAAATTATTTCAAAATAATTCATCTAAATACGCACACCTAGCCTATGCCTCCGTCTCCTCGTTGGCACCCTCTTGCAATTCTTCGGGTGTACGCAAATCGATAGCGAATTTTTGTCGTTGTGGTGTAATATTATCTGTCGCTGACTTTTCACCACTTTCCTTTACGCGTCGTGAGTAATCCTGAAATGCTGCCGCAAGCGCAAAGGTGAGTTTTCGTGCCATCGCCCGACTATCACACACGAAGGCATGCACCTCGAATGGATGTGGATTTTGTTCATCCTTCACCACAATCATTGCGAATACGCGGGTATAGACTAAATCTTGTACACCATATGATATGGTATCAATCGGATATTGCCAACTATTCAAATTTGTTTTGGGTGTTATAATTTCGATACTAACTCCATCTGTGGATACTTTGAGGTCACATTGCGGTAGAACTTTGTTGGGTGGTAGAGTTTTAGCGACGCCCACCATAATATCGACTGGCCGGCGTGTATATTTAATACCCCAGAGGCCACGCGCTACCTCGGATCCGATGTATTTCACCTAGAAGTACAAATAAATATAAAATTACTTTTCATATTGGTATACGTATTGTACATAAAGTAAAACTCTTAATTTGAACCAACGGGATTCTAATTAATACCACCAACACATATAAAATAAAGATACATCTTTTTTCTTCTGAGGATGGCCTTCGTCATTCTTGGCACAGAAACTTTCGTTTGTTTACAATTCATTCAAATGTTATACCAAGTATTTTAGTTTAGTAATAAAGTAAAAAGTACCCTCGAGGTCCTAAGTTTTACACAAGTTTTTGCCTATTTCATCATACTTTTCGTTAGACAATATAATATGGTATACTAAAAGTCCTCAATAAAGCCCGCCGAGCTCTTGACCGCAAACTTTAAACGGGGTTTTCTCGAAACCGTGTTTTCCAAAACTGTGTAAGTGATAATAATAAAACTAGTGAACCGATTTTCATCATCTAACATTCATTTGAACGAATGTAAAAAACTGTTCTATATGGACTAGAAATTTTAAAAACAAGCAATTTTAGACTCTTTTTAACTGCAAGTACAACGAACATTTTTTCGAAATCGTAATGTTTTAAAAGGTTAATTTTCGAATAGCGCAAAGATTTTAGTTTATTTAGACTGAAAACCCCTCTTGAGTAAAAAATGTTTAGTTTGTTGCTTTCAGATCAAAATTGCGGCAAGCATCGCTTACGTAAGTTACGACGGCAGCGGCGACGTGACTTATACTTATTTTCACATAACAGCCTTCATTTTCCTACAAATCGACCGAAAAATCTTTTGCTTCGACCTCAAGGGCCTCAGTCTCTAAATGTACTTTCCCCCTTTATGAGAAATATTCGTTTCGTACCTGCATTTAAAATTTTGTTCAATATATTATATAACCTGATTTCTGCTATTTTTAAAAATGGTTTCGGATAATGATCTTACTTATAAATGAATTTTTTCAGATTGTAGAGCTTTTACTTCAAATAAAACAAAGGCAAGCGAGTAAAAATGTCCATTAATTTAAAATGAAATATGACTTAACCGAGACTGCGTCTGTTGAATTTTATCAGCATATAGAACAAGAACTGATGCCAACAAATGTGTACGTATAATCTTACATTTCACTCTAACGCATCAATATGACCGATTAGACGAGCGTATAGCTCTACTGCTTACTCTCGTTCTTTTAACGCAGTTAGTGCTGCCTATAAAAATCCATCAGTACGGAAAATTTTCAAGTTTACCGTTTGGGCATGTAACAAATTAATTTATTTATTTGTTTGATTTTATAAACAAGTTTTTGTGGTTTTGTCAATTTATGTTTATGTGAACTACGCACTTCAGAGTTTTCGCGAAAAACGAATTGCTTTTGCAAAACTCTTCTAAATTTCCTGATCGTTTCTTTCTCACATATGTGAAAATAGCTTAAATGGTGATCGTTTCTTTTGTGCACCAATAACTGTCAATCATTTTATCGTTCATTTAACGGTCAGTAATACCATATATTAATAACTCGGTTGTTTCATTCCCGCATGTGCAAGTACAATCATAGCTAGAGTAGCGAGTCGCGACTATCTCTTTTTAATCGACGGCAAAACCAAAGTAACTGTACCTCTGAAGGCGTCACTTTCTGCATGCAGGTGGATTTGGAATTAAAAGGGTCAGGAGAAGTTCGGTCAAATATCAAGCGTGCACAGAAAGTAAATCGAAATGGAAATTTCAATTATTTAATTGACCCCAGGGCGAACATTATCGACAATGACATCAAGTGGATTTGGAATTAAAAGGGTCAGGAGAAGTTCGGTCAAATATCAAGCTATGATATAAACGCTAAATTAGAGAACTTAAATGCCGAAAACGAAAGTTATTATTTTAAAACGAAAATTGCTAAAAGATTTTGAAAAAAATTAACACTAACTTATGCGGATATTTCGCGTAATTTCTGCTACAGAAAAGAAAAGAATTATCTTCAAAAATTTATCCATCGGTAAACTTGAAGTTTTTTCCGCAAAAAGAAACGAATATAATACTTACGTTCGGTGCGCATTTTTGTGAAGCTCTAAAATTACAATAATAACAATCTGCGCAAGACATCTATTCCGAAACGTTTGACGTATTCTACAGTATCGGATTATTTAGGGGTCATTTATAGGATCACTACATTTATACAAACTTTGACAATTTTTCTTTTCTTTGCTTAATGTTCTTTAATTTTTTCTAAAAATATATTCTATTAAATAACCAACACATTTGTACAGAAAATAGGAAAATTCAACAAAATTTCATCAAATTTTAAAGCTTTTTAATTCGAAGTTTTAAACAAAACTTTGCAGAATTTTTCAAGTTTTTGCGCAAAGTTCGAAATTCAAATCTATATAGTTTCTGTTAGGAAATTAGATATTAAAGAAATAGGAGAAAAATAGTCGAAACTTATCAAAATATAGTGACCCTATTAAATTGGCCGGCACTGTACGAAAAAATAAAAGGAACGTAAAACAGACTGCAGGGTACCAGTAGAGAACCAGTGATTTTTTCGATCAGGGTGCGTAGGTGTAATGCATAATCAGCCTACCAGTATAATACACACATTGGTGTTTTTTCTACCGAAAAAATCATTTGCATGAGCTCGCTGGCTAGTCCGAGTATTGCGCATGCGCAGCTACCGGATGTAACGGAGCACTTCCATGAACGAATGTCAGACTGGCACAAATACATACAATTACTAGAATAGAACAAAAAAAAAGCAAAAACAGCAAATGTGGGGGAAAGCTGTGAATATGGAAGTTTATGGCTACATTCGCATGGATTTTATTCTGAACTTTGGAATAGCAAGTATCTTGTAATGCAGGTTTAACTATTTGTGTGCCTGTTGTAATATAATAATTTTTTTAATCAATTGTTTAGACAACAAAAAGTGGTGGAATGGTAAGCGTTTTGGGTTGTTATCGCAATTTACCAAATTTCTGTGTGCGACGATGCGTATCGTTTGCACTGCCGCGGCGAAAAAAAGTGAGGAGCAATACGTGGTATTTAGTTGTGCTTTATGCTAACTATTAAACCTACATTTGCACACACATACATACTGATGTGGGTAACTTACATATGTACGTACCTGTATTATTTTATGTCCCATACCATTTGCCTTCGTATGCAAGAATAATATAAATAATTACAATGTATATCAAAAATATAAATTTGTTCAACACAATGAGTTGATTTGGCTAGTTTTTCTTTTGGAATGATTATTTGATAAAATATAATTGCGCGAAAATTATGCTAGCAGTTGAAAATATTTATTAATATGCATAACAAAAAATATAGTAAATAAGTTCTGTACATATAGTAAATACATATGAGCGATTAATACTTACATTTCCGGTCTAATTTTGCAGTTTGGAATATCTATACGCTTCGGAAGTTCGGTTAATTTAAATTAGTTTGTTTCGCTTGTGGCAATAATTTCAGTTCATAACACTAGTTAACAAATATTTGATTAAAAATGTGGACAAAAATAACTCGTGAATGGTATGAACTTTTATTGATCTATACGAACGTTTTGAACATCGAACTTGTAATATATATTACTATAATGAATTCAGATCAGATTTTAAAATTGCGATTCGTAAAACAAGGTTGGAAAACATTAAGAAAAAATCAGCATATATTGAGACAAACTTTGAACAAACCTGCAGCACCCTGTATCTCAAAATCTAGGCGACATGGAAAAATTAGGGTTTCATTTTCAGACCGTAAAGACGTTTATTTTTTTTTTTGGTAAATTTTCAACTAAAAAGTGAATGTAGCAACTATTTAAATTAGTCTAAATTAGCATATAATTTCAAAATTGCTCGAAAATGTAATGAAATCGTAGCAAAAATGTTGAGGTTAGGAAATGTGTGTACAAGTAGTAATACGGCCTTGAATTTATATGTATTAAAAAATTCAGTTCTTTGCGTATTTTGTTACTTTTTTATCAAAATTAGTATTGATCGCATAACTTCAGCGAAAATTTGTATTTGTAAATTTGTTGAAAAATGGGTGTGGCAACGCCTGCTTATATTTAGAGAACGACCGAACTTCGGCTTCGGTTTCGGCTATGTTCGTTTCGGTTTTAGTTCGGCTTCGGCCAAAAAACTTTGAGCTTTGGCCGAACATTTGCCAATTTTTTTTAATATACAAATTTTATATAATTTTGCTTTTAATACGTTTCTCTAAGGAAAAAAGTCAAAAAAGCCTTTCGGATTTATATGATATGCAGTAATAATACTAGGCCCGTTTAGTTGTAACCGAGTTGCAAAATAATATTAGGTAGGAAAACGAATTGCACGTAAAGCAACAACTCCAACTCGGAAAAATATGCGAGTTGAGCTAACTCCATAAAATGATATCCGACCACTATTGTGAATTAGCCCTAAGAAAATACATGGGAAATTTCAGTTTAAGACTTAATTCATTTTTATTTGCATAGTATTTTTAAATATATAACCATATCGAATAAAAAATTACCTGCATACCTATTTTTCGTTCTAAAATAGCACAAAACAATTGTGAGATTTAAATCTCTTGTTTCATCGGAAATGCGAACAGGGTTGCATTTACAACTAAAGAAAATTTTATTCGAGTTGTAACGTTCTCTTAGAAGTCGGATACAAAGAAACGGGTCTACTTAAAGAAATTATTCATTCTGAATTAGAAACTATTCTCTATGAAGATCTTTCACCCATAAATTGTTGAATTTTGAACCCCATATTAACTGTTGAAAAAAATGTCATTAAAAGATCTGTCTGGTCCATCGGTTGCAAGGTGGAAAATGTCAAAGAGCTAGTATTCTTACATTATGATACAAAAGTGTTAAATTTTGAGTATTAAACATATCAGTTTTTTATTTTAAGATTATATTTTTTGGTAAATTATATAATTAGTTGTTTTTCAAGCTGAGTTGATCAATTTGAAAATTAGTGGAACTATTTTTATAGTTATTTTTACAAAAATATATTTCTTGTTTATGCGATGAAATGAAATGGATGTAATTGAAACTAACGTATGCGCCTTTTTGAGTGTCAATAAAAAACGTACAATTTTTAAAAATTCATTGATTATTTATCTATTATTTTAGACATTGAAAATATTCGGTTCGGCAGAGCCGTAAAAATTGGTGTTCGGTCGTTCTCTATTTATATCATATATGTAGGCATATCTCATAATCTAACCCACCAATCCCCATGAAATTTGGTATAAATAATGGATTTTGCAACATAAAGCAACACTCTAGATGTTGAAATCGGTTAAACGTTACACCTTTCTTCCATATGAAGGTAATTTTTGAAAATTAAACAAATGGGTTATTTCATCTGTAGATGATTTTGACATAAATTATTCTTATTTATAAATTTTAATTAGTTAATTAATTTATTTGTTTATAAATGATCAATAATTAAGTTACAATTCCAACTAAATAGAATAATGCATATATTTATTTTATAAGCCATCAGTTGTTATTTCTAGTTGGCAAAGATTTATTAATACATAGTACATCTATTTTTCAAAAACGACCATTATCGACTTAAGTGATTTCTATAATTTTTTTATAAAGATTTTCTTTTGGCAATAGTGTTGGTGTTAGAACTAAAGTATAAAATGGAAAACTAAATTAAAATGCTGTAAGACATTGCGCTATAAGTTTTCACTGTTTATGTTCAATAACTCCAAGCTAATTGCAAATTTTACGATAATTTTTATAAAGGCGTTGTTAAAGTATATCAACCTTACCTTAAATGTTAAAGGTAAATCTTCCACATTCACCTGTGAATCTAAATCTGTTGACGATGAGGACGCCATTTCGCTTTTTCCCGTTTAAATGAAGTAAAGAAAAATATGATTCCTTGTGTATCGTTGAAAATATTATTCATGTGCTCGCTATAGTTTCATGCAATATTAACTGAAATAAAAAAGAAAAATTACATTAGTTTTCTACAATTGGGTTCGTGAAAAATAAGTTAAATATTTATGTATTTATATTACGGTGCATCACTTTTCATCAAAAAAAACAAATCGGTAATAGTTCTCCATTGGAATTAAAAACTCATTACATTTTAATAAAAAATAAAATACCTCCACTATTGAATTTGATTCTCGTGTAGCAAGATTTCGACCATTTCGATAAGATTTCGAATATCGGCCACGTTTGATAGAACTATGGCCTTGTGAGGCCGGGCCAGTTTCTCAGCCACAGTCTATGTCTACTCAAAATTGGTATAATGCTGAACGTGGATTCAAATATATCAATTTTAGTATTTGGTGTATGAAGTGGAACGTTGATTTTGAAAAGTTTACTTGAACTGAACTGCGAAAAGCTTAACGCCCTCCTAAATGTTAATATAGTAGGAGCTACGGAATTTTTTCACATGAGAAAATCCCTTTAAATGAAATTCAAAATGAATGATTTTATTCATATGAGAATAAAGTGGTAAACGTTATCACAAGCAAGCATTCTTTAGAAATTAAGTTTACTTGCGTAGTGAGTAAGAGAAATGAATGTCACCTACTTGTTCAACGCAATGTGAGAATTAAGTAAATAAATGCGCTTATTAACGTAAATACATATGTACGTGTGAAGGTAAGCATGTATGTGCGTGTGTATGAATATTAAGGTGGCTCACCAAAAAAAAAGGTTGCGATGTTCGGAACCATAAAATTGATTATGTTTTAAGGCGCCCGTCGAAATATTTCGGAAAAATGTTAAGATTTAAGTAAACTGATTTGAAAATACCTTCAAAATTAGAGTTTTTTTTATTAATAAAAATACCTGGAATATGAAGCGATTTATTGCAATTAGTTTCGACTTGATTTTACGTAAATTATTATACCCTTATTATATTAATTTTATCTATAATTAATTGAAGCCAAAAAGAGGCTTATCCCTGTTAATGATAAAATTGAGGTTATTCTCCAATAAAGGAAGTGTGGTGTTAAAAAAATATTGCTAACTTTTTCTTTTAATGATTAAATTACATGTATACTTCTGTTTATATAGTTTAATCCAAAACATTACATTTTCATTGTAAAAATAAAATCCTTTAATTTTTATAAATTACTAAATAAAATTAACTATATTCAAAAATTAAATAATAACCTTAACAGCTTCAGTGGCACAGTCTTTTCTTAAGCTATTTGAATAAAATAATTTAAAAAAACCTATATAAAAAAATAATTCATAACACAAATAATATTAAGCAAATTTTCAAATTATTATTGTGTATTAAAAAAATTACTTGAGAATATCTTTTTAATTCATTATATAAATTTTGACCTCCAGCATATTCAGACCAACCTTGATCAAATGATTTAAAAGCTAAAGCACCTAATATTAAAGGATATTTAATAATTCCATAGGTAGCAATATATGGTATTAACCAAATTGAACCAACAAAATAACTTCTTAAATAATTATTTAAAGATTTATTAAAATAAAATAAAGACACATTTGTAATAGACTGATAGATCTTTAAATTGAAATAAAACACATAACAAATGAAATATGATGCAACATTTTTTTTTATTTGAAAGATATTTTCATGACATTCTTCTCCTTGAACCAGTTGGATATTGTATGGGTGTAGACCAAGATCTTTGCGTTAAATTTTCCATGTTGTTGATGGACAAAGTCCAACTTGTTAAGCACGGCGGCAAATCTGTAGATAAATTCGGATCTTCTCCAACACTATCACTTACAGCACCAATATTTTCTTCTGTACGTACAGTTCTTTATCTGTTGTTTGAAATTTACCAACAGTTCTACGACCAGGTGTCAAGTGATAGCTATCCCTATCGAAATTTCTAACAGTCTAAAAAAAATACGTCAGATTTTGAAAAACATTAAAAAAGGGGGTTCGTTTTTTTTGGGAAATTGACCGCTTTAGATTTATATGATGGTGTCATTGGAGATACATTTTTTTACCGTCCGAATTTTTGTTTTCGCAAATATCAACAACACAATTGCATCACATGGCAACCCTGAATATTTCTGAACAAAATCTTAATATTTTTCCGAAATATTTTTGCCAAAATCTTAAAACAGAAAAAGTTTTATTGCTCCGGTGAAAAAACCGGAATTGTTTTTGATGAGGCACCCTAATGTATAAACCTACACATAAGTATTCGAGTATAACGTGTACACATGAGATAAGAAGCGCCAACAAAAACCCCAAAGAAATGTATTGTTTTCAAATTATAGAAGAGAAAAAACGCGTTTGCCGGGTAAAACACTTGACATTCTGATATTCAGTAAAATAAGTTATAAGTTTTATTTTTCAAATAATTCTTATTTTAAACAATTTTTAGCTATTGTAGTTAGAAATTAATTCACTTTATTTACCTATCGACAAACACACAGAACACAACACACACTGATAAAATACAAGTCTGTATGTTTTTATGTATAGAGCGTTTTTATTATTTTCCAAATTAATTACTACTACTATTTTGTTGTTGTTATTGTAACACACTTTAATTTATTATTTACATTTAAACAACTATATTATTATTTTATGTATTTATTTATCTATGTGCATATTTTCCTTACGAACTTTAACTGCTTGCGAAATTCGTAGCCACAATGACAATACTACATACATAGAAAAATCATATGAAGCGAGAAAACCTAGCAACCGACCACACCGTATAACAGACCTGACGAAATTGTTTTTCCACCGTTTTTGCTTCCGATTGTTTCACTGTTTTTTTTTGTTTTGTTTTTTTTTTTTGGTTAGTGGCGCACTCAATCTGTCAGGTCATACCGACCCGCTATAGCCAACTACCAGCGCCTACAGCCGAAAGCTCAGGTGAGCAACCAACCAGCCGACGATTATCGTTGGTAGCGGCCGGGGCAGTTAGTTATATGCGCGATCTGCTTGCTTCGGTGACAGCGGCGACTGCGCACATTTCCCATTGGGTGTTTCTATCTTATTTCTGTGTTTTTTGTTTTTTTTTTTTGAAATTTCTAAATACTACAACTACAGTTAGTAGCATTGTTTTGTGGCAGCTTGGTTATTGCTATTGTTTTTCCGCTGCTGCTGCTACCGCTTACTTCATAGCTCTGCTGTCAACTGCTTAGTTGTTGTGGCTGTTGGTGCGTGCTTTTTAATCGCACTGTTGCTTACACTCGGAACATCGGAAATATTTAACAAACAATAGCAGCAACAATAAAAATAAGTAATAGCACATGATACAAACAAACAATGGCAAAAGCTATCGTACAAATGAATGAAATAACAGATAAATAGATAAAATATATGTATGTACGTAACGCCGCGATAGGGGAGATTCGGTGTGGTAAAATGTTAAGTGTTCCTCAAAGAGTTAGTTGAGAACTACTTAGATACATAAATGCAGACAATCAATTTTTCATGACTGCCTCCAAACTACATAGAGTTAAAAAGTTTAACTATAATTAAAGAGATCGGTGTCTAATAACGGTTGGAGGCTAAGGAGTGTGGGTGGGGGCAAAACCGAAGAAATTTTCACTAGAAAATCTTCTTAATATTGGATTGAAAGAGCTATAAATAAGTAAATAACTTCTTGTTTATTAATTTTTATGGAATTTTGTTCAAAAGTATCCAGTTCTAAGGAGAAATCTCGTCGTTTTTATTTAAAAAATCCTATAAACAAAATTAATAAGGAGTCGTGCACATATTATGTAACGCGCTAGGGGGGTTTGCGATTTGTGACGATTTCCCTTTGCCTAATATATAACATATGTATATCAATTAACATTGTATTTTATTCTACGATTAAAATGATCTAAAATCGCGTTACGTAATATGTGCACGACCCCTAAGGATATCCTCTCACTTTCACTAGAATCTTTTTAATTCAAATTTTGCTTTCAAGGTCTTAACATTCAAATGTACTTTGCGAGTAGTCCGCTTTATATTATTTTTAGTTTAATATTATGAATACTATTCTTTGGATTTATGTGATTTCAAAATAAAAGTTTTTCATTTACATATTTATTGTTCCAGAAGTTTTCAATAATAAAATATGAGTTACGAGTAAATGTTATCAAAAATCATTATCTTTATCTGTCTATAGTTGTGTTAATGTTCAAGAAAAGGCACGTGCCGTACTACTTATACGCAAAATTTGGCAAAAATAGTTATTATAAATATTTACTAAATTAAAATACGTAAAATCGTTTATAATAATACATATGTACTTAAAATTATTATAATTATCTATAATCTACTAAAAAAAATTGAGGTCCCAATAACTTTTATCGATAAGGACTTCGCTCTATTAAAATTTAAAGGATATTCTACTGAAAACCAAGATTCCTTCTTAATTTAATTTTATTTTATTTAAAAGGTTTTCATCTTAATTTTACTGGTTATATACTAGATTTTATTGAAAGGTTTTCATTTTAGGTTTATAGATTATCTTCTTGATTTTATTGAAAAGATATATCCAGCCGTAATAAGAAGGGCTTCTTATTGGGAAAAAAAATCATAGACAAATATCTTAAATCTGGTTCTGATTTGTAGGGCATTTTAGGTAGTATTTTCGCTCTTTGCATTATACATACCAAAAAATCATATTACGAACCAATCTTGCTTGAAGCAAAACTACGTGAAGTCATTAAAAAGTTGCTATTACTTATTGGGAAAATTCGATTAAAATTCAGAATAGCAAATAAAACTAGCTTTCTATGGGTACCGTTAGTAAAGTTAATATTTTCTTTTTGGCAACACTGGGTTTAACAGCTCACGCGCGTTTCATGTCCTTTTGACCATCAAACATCTTCAGTTTGGTCTATACTTAATTATGAATTGTCTTACAACCGAGCAAAGCAAAATGCGTTCCCTTCTAAGAATGTTCATCGCGCGTTCCTTCCGTTTTATGGTTAGTTTAACCAAATTTCGGACCAAATTTACATTGTTGGACATTAAACCACCAACACGCTTACGTAGTGGGCAAACTGAGGCAAATACAGCAGCTGTATCGGCCAGTGTAAGGGATGACCGTAAATTATCGATTCGGCGCCGTTCGCAGCAATTGGGTATCTGTTACTTCAGTACTTGGAAAATTTTGCGGAAGGATTTAGGTGTAAAGCCTTTCGAAATATAGTTGGTGCAAAAGGAGAATCCAAAAAGTTGGCCGAAGAACACTCTTTTTATCTAAAAATTGCGTTCAGCGCCGATTATGCGAATCGCAACATTACTGTGCATGGTGAGTGCTAGTGCGATGATAAAACACTTTTATCCCCCGAAATGGAAGAGATTGACTTGGATGGCATGGGGTTTAAAAAAGACAGTACCACATGCCACAGAGCACGCCAAACAATAGGCCTATTGAGAGGCGAGTTCCATGAATAGTTTATTTCACGTTTGGGGTATGTCAATTGGACGCCTAGATTGTGCGATTTAACCCCTCCAGACTATTTTTGGCAAGCTATGTTAAAGCTCACATCCATAGCGACAAGCTTGCCTCGGGTGAGGTACTGGAAGCCAACATTGAAGCATTTATTCCTGAGATACCGGCCGAAATGTTGGAATTAGTATGCCAAAATTCGACTAAGATGATGGAGCATTTTAGACGAAGGTGAGATAATATTGAAACATTAAATTATATCGGCCGTACTATCGCCTCATATAAAGTTTTCATGAATTCTTCTAAATTGGAAGTTTTTTTTTATTAAAATTTCAGATAGCCCTTAAAGAATCTCCCTTTAGTAGTATTTTTTGAATTACATGCATTTAAATGCAATAATGTAAGGATATTTTCGATTTTTTTTCAAAAACTGTTAATTTATACGCATTTTTTTAGTGGATAAAATTTCTAATAGGAATAATTGAAATTGTTTTAGTCATAAACAATTTCATTAAGAAAATTTTGGAGCCTAATAAAAGGCCTAAAACCGAAAAAACTGGATACCTTTTCGACTCATATGTATTTGGCTATAGCTTTTGAACTAAAAAAGCTAGAAAAAGGTTGAATAAACTTTTACGAAGAAGTGCTTTAAAGTACCATCTGAATTCTTTTATATAGAACAATCATCGTACGACTATCAGCTTTTCACTTTAGATAAATATAATAAACGTTGAATCATACTTCAAAACCAAAAAAAGATTGTATGAGAGTAAACAGAGTGTTGTCAGAGCAAGAACAGTGAAAATTTTGTATAGGTATTTTTTCGTAAACGGCCTGGCTACAATAAAATGATACATATAAGTTTTTTCTATTTTTTTTTTTGGTTCACCCCTATAATAATATATACAAAGTGTGAACTTTGATCGATTTTTAGACCTTTTTTTTGCATACAAGTAGTTCTAACAGTGAGAAAGTCGGTACAAGTGTCAATGATAACTAAATTTGTATAATTTTGTATAAGTGTCATAAAACAGAGTACGAACAATTTGAGAAAAAGTCAACCTTTCTCGAGACAAACTCAAAAAAAAACCTTCAGCACTCTGTATCTCAAAATCTGAATGCGATGAAAAAATTTTAAAGCCATTTTTGGAATCAGATAAACGAAATCCATATAAAGTGTGATATTACATAAAATGTGTAATTTTAGGCTGATTTTGAACTGGAAAAGTGAGCGTAGCAAATTTTACATTTTCTGTCTGATTTAGGCGCTCCTACGATTCACATTTTCCTACGTAAATTGTGTTTAATTTAGAAATTTTTCAACAAAGACAAAGATCGAAAATAATTAAGACGTCCTGGACTATAAATTTGTCCGGCAAAAATGGTCCGTACTATGTTACTCGTAGTGCTGCGCTAATTCTGAACTAACGTAATTTGCTGCTGGGTTAGCTCAAAATTTTAAAACACATTCGTGCATACATATTTGCACCTAGTGTGAGTGTTTATGTTTGCATGTAGGTTGTAAAACAATGGAATATGCAATTAAAGCAATAAGCAAAAATTTCATGTACAACAACAGTGCATATACATTTCTGTTAGTTGATGCCAAGTTACATTTGGTGAGCTTGAACTGAGCTTCGATTTCAGTCACAAAAGTTAATGACCACTGAAACTGCGTGTGTAGTGTAAAAAGATACAGGAAAATATGAGTCTAAACTTCTAAATAATACTGATGAATGTCACAAATTGTTTGTCACACTACCCGAATTACCGCCAAGGAAATTTAAAGGCGAATTTATGTGAGTTGGTGTTGAGAAAGCAGCTGAGTGAATTCGCTTGCTGGACTGAATGACAAAACTATGTGTTTGTTGTAATTCTCACCGATTCTCATTGCTATTGTGCGTATAATTTTTTTGTGTACATTTTTGTTGCTGTACGCTCAACACCATCTGGTATGAATTCGCCTTGGAAAATTAATTGTAAATTATTTATAATCATGCTTTTGTAGCGACCTTTCCAATTTCAAATTTGTGTTTTACCGGCGCGAGGTCAAGGGGGTGTTGAGTGTAAAAAAATTTTGTAAAGTATTTACATATATAAAAATAATTACATTATGACCCAACCGTTTAATGTGCTTGATTTTTCTCAGATTTGTTTTAGTTAAAATAAAAATTGTTAATTGTATAAATCAATAATTATATATGTAAATAGAATTGAATAAAATAATCTTTTCCGATTAGAACAAGCCCAATTTCGGCAATTTTTATTTAGCGCTTCAGATTTGGGGAAAACAGTTGTTGGATAACCTCGACAATCTAAGTACTGTCGCACTGTTGTGGCTGTTTGAATTTGCCATAAGATCAAAATGGTAGACATAGGGTGATCACTTTACAATAGAAGCCCGTTTAACCTAACCTAACTTAATATTTTTAAGAACATCTTTTTTATTATCACATATTAAATTTGATTTGTAGACAAAACAGATGCGATTTTGTTTAATCTTTTAAAAAATTTAGATTTTTTATTCTGAAAATACCATCATCCACCGTGCACGAGAAAAAAGTAGAATAATCCGAAAACTATAAAATAGAAATACAATAAATGACGGAAAATCGTTCCAATAAACAAGAATTGTTTCATAATAGCTATTAGGGGAGAAATACTTTTTTATTTCGCCGATAAGAGTTATTCGTCAATGTTTATTTTCCAAGTTTCTTGATATTTCTATTTGAAAAAATATATTTTCCATTGTCAATTAAGGTTATTTGTCAAGGTTTACTTTTTAAAAAAGGTAAAAATCGACTCTTAAAAAATAACTAATGTTTATAAAAAGACGATTGAATAATCAATATTGAATTTGAATGAATTCTATACGATTTCTACGTAAACTTGTTTTTTTTTGTTCATATAAAATACATCCAATTTTGAGGGCTATGAGCGCTCTGTAATTTTTATGATTTTTTTTCTAAAAAGAGAACAATCCTAGGGCTGCGACCATTCTAATAAACATACATATGTACATATGTATGTACATATTCCTACATACGTATTATGATTATTTAATCATAAGGAAATAACAATACAATACAATATTTCGATCGTGCTCATCAATATAGGAACCCACTTGGACTCCATAACGAGTATTGGTTTGTGAATACAACATGCAATGAAATTTTTAAACTCATTCAATTGTGAAATTAATGAATTTTGCAGCTCAAAAACGCCCAGAAGCAGCAATAAATGCAACTAAAGGAAAGCCTTGCGGAGGGAGTAATACAGTATGGTTTGAAATTCGCCTCCAACTTTTTTACTTTAGCGACCGTACCAAATTAACTCATTGAGTTCTATATTATTGGCAATGTTTTGAAGCGATAACAAACAAATATTGTACATATAAATTTTTTTTAAAGTTAGATTGAAAATGTATGAACCAACCTAAAAAATTGAATAAAACAAATGTAAGCCTCTGTCATTACATTGCTCTGTACTGCACATTTTTTTCTGCATGGTATCCTGAGATTCAACTTTATTCTAAGTTCCGCTCGAGAAAAAATTCGCCCGTAATTTTTTAATGCGTTGGATGTGAATGCGCTTATTATGAGTTTCGCCCGAAATAAATCCCACTTCGAAATTGCTGGTAAAACTCGAACATGGAAACTACAACGCCGTATTTTGTTTAAAAAGTGTAAAATTGAGAAAAGCCAAAAACAATAATTTAAATATTTAGGTCTGTTCTTTAAATTAAATATAAAAAAAAATATGGGCGTGCTACGCAATTTCCTCTTATTTAAATTGTACCTCGTTTTTTGTGGAAACTTATATTACAGGTGTTTTAAGTGTTCAGAGAAAGAATCTTCAAGAAATAGACTTATTTGAAGATACGGTTTTTAATTTTTCGACGGATAATACCCATGTTTTTACTTATTTAGTTGTTTGAATATAAAAAATTAAAATAATTTTTTTGAAAAAGTACAATTTTGAACGATATAGATACTCCATCACTTAAAACAATTGGTGTTGCGCATTCCGCAGAAAAAAATTTATTTTACCGTATACCCTTAAAATTAAGTTTTATTACTTATTTTGTTCTCAGATATCAAAAAATCTAAATTTAGCTACATCCCAAAAACTGTTCTTCTTATTTTATATGCCGCCTTCATACGCGGACTCAGCGGTACAGTTTATATTAGATTTTATATTAAAACGTCGTTGATTATAATATAAGCTATTTTTTGGGAAAACAAGTGTCAGTTATCTATAATACGAGTATTTAGGTACGAAAAAAATATCTCGGAAAAAATAATACATTAATATATTTACTCTTGTTGTAAAACCACCAAATTGTAATTGAAACACAAAGCTTTTATAGTATCATTTATTATTATAAAAATGGCTTCGGCTACCTTTTGAACGACTGCTCAAATAAATAGTTTCACATTAGATCACGTATCAAAACCGCTCGTAATTATTATTTAAAAAATTTTTTATGAAAAAAATCAAAAGCTTGCAAAAATCGGATACCAGTTTTGTATATGTATCTTAATTTTTGTTTTGCCCAACTTTGGAGCGATATCTCTAAAATTGTTATAAATACTTATTTTCAGATTTTTATTAAGAAAAAATAATCATAAGACGAGATATATCTCTCACAAATAAAACTGAGATTTCGTGTGTTATTTTTTCGCTCTGAAACAATGATTTTTTGGGAATTGTTGTATTTGTATTAAACGAAATAATTATCACATATAAAACCGTTATCACACCGCCTTTCTAAAAATTTCTTGGCGGTCAATTTTTTTCGATATGCCCTCGTAAACTTATACATATAATAAAATATGTACATTTTTCTTAATAATCGACGAGGGCATTGCAAAAAAATTTACCGCCAAACAATTGTTCGAAAGGGGGTAATACGTTTTGAGCTTTGCGAACTGTCAAACCAAAAAAAAATATATTGTTAAAAAATTAATTTTTATTCCTGAGAGATAAAATAGTGATCAAAAACTGTATCGATAACAGAAATATATTTCAAAAAATATTGATTACTTTTGGTAAAAAAGCAAAACTAAAAAATTATCACAACTTTTGTTAAAAAAATAAAACTCATTATTTCAAATTAAAATAACACTTGAAATATATTTTTTTTTAACAAAAAATAAAACTCAGAAATTTAATGTTATTATCATTGATTGCAAAGCTTAAAATCTCTTAAAATATTGATTACGATCCCTGTGTTAGATTTAACACACATTTTATTATATTATATAACAACATTTGTGATTATAACTACGCAGCTTAATTTGTGTACCCTAGACTTAGCAACAATATTCCACACACTTGTTTTAATACTAACATCTGTTCCAATAAAAGACCTAACTGATCACCCGTATCTAGTAAAAAAAATTACCTGCTTGCCGAACACCAAAGTGTTTGGTGGATGATAAAAATACCCTGTTGGAAAATGTAAGAGTTCTATGTAACTTAATTAACACAATCGTTGTATTACTCTAAGTATTTTCTCGCTAGATAAAAATAACCAATTGTGGTTATTAAAAAGCAATGAAATGTTTCAGAACCATTCATTTCGGAAAAAATACCTACATTTTATGTGGATAAGGAAAGAGTATAAGTTGCTGTTAAAATCAATTAACTTAGTTCTACCAAAATTTATGATATTATTCCTCATAAATCCCTAGGAGTACAATTAAATAATAAACAATACCAGCGTACCCAATTTCAAATACACCAACAATAAATACAAGTTTTTCAAATAGATCAGTGCCTAGTTCACTTCCCCAAAAAACGTACTCAGCATGGTAATCGAACCATAAATAAGATTTGCTCAAAGGCGGTCATTGACAGATCTTCAAAACACCATATCTCTAGAACCTCTCGTACAGCTCGTCCAATTTCGTGCAAATTTACCTAAAACAGTCTACCGGTATGCCCTAATATTTTCTCTTTTTATCTATAAGATTTATAGAAAAAACAAAGATAATATTAAATATATTCGTGTACGAACTAAGTTGGCCAACAAATATGATTTTTGAAAATATCTCAATACTTATATCTTATCCATTAAATAATCCCCGTTTCACATTTGTATCAATTCGGTCAATAAAAAAGATGCTTAAGATGTCGACTTGGGACCCATCCGCCGAGTATACTTTTCTCAAAAATGTTGTCTTTGCACAGCCAATCTACTTACTGAATATGAACTAAATCGGCTCATCCAATTTTTCGCAATATCTTTACTCCAGCGCCATCTATTTTTTGCAAAAACGTTTTTATTTTGCACAGTTAACATACATACATACTGGTCTACGCCATGAACTAAATCGGTCAATAAATACGTTTTTTCGCAGTATTTCGATTCTAGCGTCACCTACCGGGTCTACTTTTGGCAAAAACGTTTTTCCATGCACAGTCTAGCTCGATGTTAAAAAGGAATGTAATCGATCCATTAATTGCAGTACAGCGCCACCTACCGGCATTTTTTTTATGCAAACACTACTGGGGTCACAGTTAGCATAACAGCAAAGTATTAACCAAATCGGTTCAGCCTTTCTCACGCGATGCGATGACCAGCGAACTAAAAATACGATGTTTTCAAATAGATCGGCCCGGTCAACTGATTACTTATGCAAAAATTCGTTTATATTTCTAAAATTTATTGACCGGGATTTTTATACGTTGTGGGAATCAACTAATATTGGAAAAATTATCTCACTATTCGAATTGAATCAGCCCTATTCTGCATTTCGACTCGAATCGAAATTTTCTCAGTTTGGCAACTTTGGTATTCTGCGTCTCGATGAGTTTCGATCAATCTTCGAAATTTACAATTTTATGTATTCTACATTGCGATCGTAATTACGTTTTTGTAAGTTGAAATTTTTTGTTGGCGGTGGACGATTAGATTTTTATTTTCGTGTAGTTTTAAAATATAATTTTCCCAAAAATGTGACTAACACTTGTTGTTTATGGTTCTAAAAGTCATCAACATGATTTTTTTTTTAAGTTTTTTGGGCTTTATTGATGTTTTTTGATATGTTTGCAGGTCAAAAATAACAACTCCGGAGCAGTATGAAAAATTGGCTGATATAATGGCAACCAAATGGGAATTAAGATTTATAATTTTCAAACTCAATTTCTTACAATTCGTCACTCATCTGAAATGGATCACACATATCTCGCAATCTTCTCATTTCAACTTTTGTGTCAGCATTCTCGGATGCGTTGTCGTCCTCCTCAAGTAGTATCGCCGCGGCTATTGAATCCATTACGCGATTATATTTTTATTTATTTTATTTAAAAAGCAATAGTTTGACCACAAATTTGTATCTGTTTGCTTTATGTCGTTTCAATTTCACACATTCCAAGGCAAACAGCTGATTTCGAAAAGGATGCCGCTCTTCCTCTTTTTCTTTCGATTCCGTCGTAACTCGGAATACGTAATTCCAATCGATGCGGAGCGGAATGCGGGAACGTAATAGAAATGCAGAATAGGGCTGATTACTTACTTCACGCCCACGATCACTATAACTTTAAAAAAATGCCTTCACCGAAATAAATACTTCTGCTGCGACACTTCTGAAAAAAATTATTTGGAAAGTAAATAGTTATATTTATTTATTTAAAAATTTACGTCAAGCTTGTTTAACGATTATTTATGGCAATTAGCTACGTTTTAACCTCTTTAAATTATTAATGTTAGGTTACATGAAAACTACACCATTTTCGATTGAAAATGAGAAAGGATCATATTAAAATACGAAACTACTCATCCACAGCATGGAATTACCTGAAATTTTGATTAGTTTTTAGTTTCTACTCGGGTAAGGTTTTACGCGTGGTTTTGTTTGTACAAGGTTGCCACCTATGAATTCATTTAAATTATGCACACGTTATATAACTATATTTTGCAGAGGGTAGCCACCTGTTTGAAAAGCCAAAATAATTAGAATATAAAGCTACATGAAATATTAAAATATGGGTTTCGTCTTGGCAAGGGGAAGGTTGGTAACTATATTTTGCAGAGGATTACCAACTGTTTGAAAAGTCAAATTTAAATAGAATATGAAGTTATATGATATATTAACATACATATGTGTGTTAAACAGTTATTTGTGTTAATCAGTTATTTGTAATATTAAATTATTAATGTCAAACAAATCGTTTCAGAGAAACAATTTTATAAAAAGCTATATTTTGCAGAGGGTTGCCACCTGTTTGAAAAGTCAAAATTAATAAGAGTATAAAGCTATATGAAATATTAAAGTATTGGTGTCAAACGGCTGTTCTCGGCGAGGAGATTCATAACTTTTACTTTTACGATGGTTGCCACCTGTTGCAGAAATCGAATATAACTAAATTAAACGCAAGTGATATGAAATTTTAAAATATGGGTTTCACCGCTTTTGCGAGATGAAGGTTTATATGAGTAATTTGGAGAGGGTTGTCACCTGTTTAGAAAGTTGAATTTAATAAAATTATACACCAGTTATGTGGCATAACTATTAAAATATTAGAGTCAAACAATTCATTTCACTGAGAAATAATTTTACAAATAGCTGTATTCTCCAGAGGGATGCTACTTGTTTGAAAAATCAAATTGTATTAATTTAGTTCCATATTTTTTGCCGGCAAGGTATACAAAAAGCGCAACTATAATTGGTTACCGCAAATGCACGTGTTGGAGTATTGAGGTGCAGCGCAAATGGATGACATTAGAAAAAGCTAAGTATGGTAATCGCCGCCCAAGCTGTGATATCAGCCAAAATCTCTATAAAAATTCAAATGCACCATGTATACATGTATTATGTATGTAAGTGTAGTAAGTATGTCGCCAGCTAAATGGGCATTTGCTTGAGTTTAGTTATAATTGAATTCATTTGCTAATGCATTTTTTTTCTTCACATTCTTATTACACCTTTACTTAGCGTAGCGCACTGCTTACTTTGCAGTTGACTGCTAACTTTTGATACATTGTAGTATTATGTCTGATCTGTTTCGAATATGTCAGCATTTTTTTGTTTTGTTGTGTTTTGCTAAAAATACGCATACTATTTCTTAAACTTGTTTGTTCTTAATTCTAGGTCGATGTGCGCAAATATTTACGGATTCAGTATTTATTTTATTATGTAATACTTTTCTTTTTTTAAATGAAAAGTGAATTCTATAATTCTAGGCTACAAACTACAAAATAAAAATCAGCTACTCGCTCGAAACTCAATTGTCCCAATATTATTTCATTTAAGTTCGTCATAAAAAATAATTATAACTAAAGTATGCAAGTGCTCGTACGATTCACCTGTTCTTTTTTTTAAACTTTTTTGAAGTGTCTAGTAAGTGTTTTCAGTCAAAATAGGCTAATCGTATCGCCCGCTATCTTTACTGTTCGCATATGCGCATGTAAACATTGTAGTGAGTTCCAAAAGTTTCGGACCTGAACTATAAAATAAGTAAATTCTAAATCACTATTAATATTTTTAATATATGTAATCTCTCGTAATTCGACCCGTGTTCTGCACTTCGATTAGGTCTAAACAGTAAAATTGATGCAATTCTGACTGATAATCAACTGTTGTCAATTATTTATGCTTCTTGAAAAATTTAACAATGCTTAGAGGAATTTACATTATAAAACCTTCTTAATTTTCTTGGGTTTGCTTTGAATTCATTGATGAAATTTGTTTACAAATATAATCAGCTGGTCTCAATGGTACAATCGTAAGGGTTGCCAACAGTCGCAGGTTCTGTACAAAAACTGTGATACAAATAAATTATTTCCGCGAAACGCAATAATTTAACAGCACCAAGGTTTTTTATGTTTTTAAAAAAATTACTAAAGCTCGAACGAATATAAAACGTATAATAAATGTAACGAACATGAAAGTTTAAGTTCGAATAATATTTGTGAAACATGGCATTATGGAACTTTTCGAAAATAATCAAATGTCGAATTTTATTTTTTTGATCACAAATCAAACTAATTTTTGGATTGTTATTTTTTCATTTTCATTGTTCATTATAACGATTAGTGTTTGTATTCCTATTTTTTATAAAAAATAATCGTAATTTTATGAGCTTCATTTTTATGGTCACTAAAAAGTAATGATTTAAGGAGTTTTATTTATTTCATCAAAAATAATCATTGCTTTTTGAGTTATATTTTTTTACTCCAAAATAAAACAAAATTTTCGGAAATTTTATTTTATCATGAAAAAATAAAAATTTTACTTTTGAGTTTTACGTTGTTTTGCAGAGCGAAAAACTTAAACCGCCAATTAATTTTTTTTTAAAGTATTTCGCGATTTTTTCTGGCAGTTTCATTTTTATGGTGACAAAAAGTAAAGATTTTTGTAGTTTTATTTTTTCCATTACAAATAATTATTACTTTTTGGGTTATATTTTATTGGTCAAAAATTAAATTCAATTCTTGAGGGTTATTTTATCTTACAGAAGTAAAAGTTTACTTTTGAGTTTTATTTTTTTTCGTAGAATGGAGAACGCAAAACGCCAATTCATTTAAATATCCGATTAATAAGAAGTGGCTCCAAGCGAAACTCGTACAGTGTTTCCTTTTACAGTAAATTTATTATTTGGTAATTTTTTTTTTGCTGATGGATGATGAATTTTGATCGGGCGTTATATGGTACAAAATGTGCAACACCATTAACAAAAAAAATATATATATAAAAAATCATTGAACATTTTTAGGAACTTGGAAGTTTGCATAGCAAAAATATATAATTCAAAAATTATAATTTTTGTTACCAAAAAAAAAAAAATTAACTCAAATCATAATGATTATTTTTGATGAAAAATAGGAATACAAAAATAAATCATTAAAACAAATGAAAAAATAACACTCAAAAAATTCGTTTTATTTGTGTCAAAAAATAAAACTCGACATATGATTATTTTTTCTGATGGCAAAAATAAAGTTCAGAATTTTTTTATTAATATTGAGCGAAATTTAGAATATAATGATTTAAATAAAAATTATCAATTTTTTTACAGAATTCATAATGATTACAGTTCCTGATGAGAGCAATAAAAACTTATATAAAAATATAATTTGGGGTTAATTTGACAATTACTTTTCATTTTGACTATCAAAGGCAAAACTTTTCAAAACGACCAAATTTTGTCGGTATCGAAATCAAAAACAAAAATCAATTTCGATGGCGAAAAATTTGATCGGAATCGAAATGCAGAACAAGCCTGTTAATAGTGACTCATTACTGTTGTGTTATGATCTTTAAAGTTCTCCAGCAAAGTTCTTCAGAACTCAAAAAAAAAAATGCAGCCAAAAACTTTATCAATTTCTTTTTTTTAACGACAGTCGGAATTTAATACACTATATTCTTACAACAAGCGGAATTAATTTAATGATTGAAATGCCCAACTAATTCATTGTTTTGTGCTTTCGTAACAAATTTTTCAAAGAAACTTTTTGACCTTACTATTTACATAATCGTACATATTTACAAACGCTTGTATTTACAGCTGTGCATAGGTGCTTTTTTTTTGCTCGATATCTCCAATTACTTCACACTTGCGATTGCTGTTGCTGTTGCTTTTCCATTTTTATTTTTATTGTTACTTTTTATTTTATTGCCGTCTTAATTTAGTTTCATAACTTCATTATTGCCTATTTTTATCTTATCAAATACTTATTCACTGATAACTCTACTAATGTGCTATAATTTTTGCTTTAATACGAATGTTTACCTTTAAAAAATGTTTTCATTGTCTTCAAAATACCTTACGCCAGTTAGCTTTGCTGGTAACCATTTTTTGCTTCTTCTCACTTTGATTTCAAATGTGTATACTAATTATTTGTGATTTCTGCTTTATGTTGGCTTTCAATTTCAATAACTTTTTATGTTTTAAATACTGTGTAATATTTAAGTAGGTTTATTTATTGTTTTATCTTTAGGTTCAATTGTTGTACACAATCACATTATCTACCATTCGTGTCAATGGAAAATCTATTGCCGCACTTCAAGCCTCGCACACCGACTGATCGCTACTGGGCTGCGAAATTATTGCGCTCATTCAATGGCGTTTGGTTTCATTATCGTTGGCAATAACAACACTCAGTGGCTCGCAAACTTTTTTCATTTGAGTTTAAGAAACCGTTTGAATGTGTTGCGGATCGGAAAATTTCATAACAAGCAGTAATTGCTACCACTATTTCTACAAAGAAACTATAACTGTTTTTTATTAATGCTACTACTAATTTATACTACTATTTTTACTGATTTCATCTACTATTTTACTAACTTCTACCACTATTTTTACTAATGATACTATAATTTCTACCATTATTTTTATTTATTTCTACTATTTTTTAATCCTACTACTAACTTTTGCCACTATTTTTACTAATTTCTTCCACTGCTGTTACTAATTTCTACAACTATTTTCACTACTTTCTACCACTATTTTTTATTTTATACAACAATTTTTACCAGTCCTACGACCGATTACTATCACAATTTTTATTAATTTCTACTACTACAAAGCAGTTTTATTTCTGGCTCGGACACTTAGGTGCACGCGTATTTTTCTGCTGTTTTTATAAATTAAAATATTTAAAGTTGAATCTATAAATTAAGAAATACGTAACTCAGAGTTAAATTTGTAAATTAATAGCCCAGATATTGTCTTGCATAAAAAACCAATAGCCCGAGCTACGTATATCACTTTTTTTAATTTTTTTTGAATTTTTGAATTTATTGAAATTTAAAAACAAAATAATTTTTGGAGGTTCTAACACAACAACGATGTGCTTGGTATCTAATCTCGTGGACGTGATCGCTTCCCTTTGCCAATCCTCTGTTAAAGAAGTTGGAGCCTACGCATACGATGGCATCTCCATTATTGTTGGAAAAAAGCGATTCGTTTCAAACCTTTTCGTTTATTTAAAAAAAATTGTTTAACAAACTTATTATTTTATTTGTTTATGACTAAATGTCGGAAACTTAAAAGTTAAACTCTGAATAATTGCTAAGTTAAATATTTATGCTTTTAACTCTGAGTTGATGTCTAACATTCGGCTTCGCAAGCAAATTTATCAATTTAACCCTAATCTCCTAATTTTAAAAAGTTACACAGATCCTAAAGTGAGACTCTGAAGCTCATATAGAGAAAAGTGCTTAAAAACATAGTTTTGGTAATTTATTTTATATGTACAGATGAAGTAACGAATTCTAAAACGTTTCCAATCATATTTATTTCATTTTTGAAAGAGTTTTAAATACATAACATTAAAAAATTTTGTTTATAAAGTAATTAAGGACTAATTATTCATTACATTTTTCACAAATTTTCGTAGTTGTAGAATGCTGGTTACAGATATTTTTTTTGCATTTGTTACAAATTTGTTTCTGCATTTTGGATATTTTCGTCGGACAAAGATGACAGCGCTTTCGTTTCAAGGTGGCAAAAGAACAGGTATTTGGCCGACTGTCTTTTTTGTATTTGTGACTCCACAAGGCTTTCTCCTAATTCTTGCAAAAACCCATATCTTTTGTTTTTCTCTTTTTCGTGCCACTCTGGATGAGTTTTTATCCAAATAATGAATGAAGCAATACCTGCAGCATCAATTAAATTCATAAAAAAGGCAAGAGGCCATCTATTACATTTGCGCTTGATCATGTACCTATTCGTGAATTAGTTGGCCAAATGTGTCTACGCCCCCTTTGGTTTTATTATAAAATTTATTGATCTCTGAAATTCGTTTTCCTTGTTCTTCAAAGACCGTATCATTATGATGCATAGTCGACATGAAAATAACTGCTTTTCTTGCTTTGGGAACATGAGAGGCAATCGTTATATGCTTTTGAACCCCGAAGATTGTTGAGTTAATTTCTCGAGACTTGTTCGGCAAAAATTCTGGAGGAATACATGTTTTGTTTTTCCTTAGCGTTCCCACCAATGTTAAACCTTTACTCAATAGACTTTCAGCTAGTTCTTTACTTGTAAAGTATGTAATTGTCCGTAGTTACATTGCGGTTTGTACCATAGTAAGGTTCGCAAAGCTCCTCAACAACTTTTTTGGCAAGACCAACTGCCCTTTGATTCCCATCTTTACCCGTATATGGAATGCCGCGAAGAGGATATGCATTAGCACTGTCGCGTAACCACCAAATCTTAATTCCATATTTATCCGGCTTAGATGGCATATACTGAATAAAGGGACACCTAATACGGCAAGGCAGCAACTGTTCGTCAAAAACAATGTTCCCCGTGGGCATATAATACTTTCCAAAGTTGTGATTAACTTTATCCCAAACAGAGCGTATAGGTGCTAATTTATCCGTTTGACGGCGGATACTTCGGGTAGACTTATTGTCAAAGCGTAAAAACCTTAAAAGTTCCTCAAAACGTTTAGCGCTCATAGTGGCTTCAAAAATTTTTATTCTATACAACTTGTCCCAGAATAACTTATAGCTTTGGTTATTGGATTTCATATGGCCAGCTATGATTAAAAGTCCTATAAAAGCAAGGAGTTCATCTTTTTCTACCACGAGCCACAATTTTCCTAATTTTGAGTACACTGCAGATTCTTCTTCATTTGTATACCTTATAATTTCATCACAAACTTCATCATTTATATAGAGTTTGAAGCAATCAATTACGTCTAATAAAGTTTCACCTGTATGAATAAATTCAGTTTTGTGCTCAGCTCTGCTGTTATAATTTTTACTTACCTGGAGGTAAAACAACTGCATCAACCTTTCCTTTGAGGATATTCGTTGATCTAATTTTAGATGAAGGTGGTGGAGACTTGCTCCAAATATAAGAATCTTTACCAACGTAGAAGTTGGCTTCATTGTCTTCCATATCTCATCTTCTTCTTCAGATGCTTCAGTCATCTGGTCCACTTCGGAATCATTGTAATAATCATCACTGTTGTCACTGACTTCACCATCAGACTCATCTTCCGCTTCCCAATGCTCCAAAATTTTCTCCAACTCCAAATCATTCAACCGTTTATTAGCCATCGTAAAACAAAATTTTTCCACAGTTATGTAATTACGTATTTATACAAATAAGAAATAACAGACCACAAGTGTACACGTGGGCACAATCAACAAAACTGTAAATAATTTGAATATGTATGTATATTTCTTCATCTGTTCAAAAATACAGTGCCTACTACGACTTTTTGCATTCAATGGATTCAAATTTTGCAACAGTTCAAAAATGCAGTGCCTACTATAACTTTCTGCATTTTACGAATTCAAATTTTCATCTAATTTAAATATGATAGGAATACTATGCACAGAGTGAGTCCCTCAGGCTCACTTTAGGATTTACGTTACAATTTTGTACGATTGCAAAAAAATGGTAAAAATACGTACACAATCCAAAAAATAATAAATACGCCATAATAATTACATTCAGTTGGAGGAATACCCAAAATTTCAAATCAAAATATTATTTGGTGCGGGAATAATCAATACTTAAATCTTAAAATGAGACTCAAAGGCTCACTTTAGGAGATTAGGGTTAACCGGTAAACTCTGAGTTAAATAGATAACCTGCATTCTCGCAAGTAGGCCTTTGATCATAATAATGAATTTTGAATGCTGTCTTTCGCCCCTTTTGGAAGATTGTTTGATTAACTCAGCCAAAACTTGACCGCTTTAGACCTAAATATATCATTGGAAAGGTATTTCATATTCATTATTGTGATACTATTGAAGACATTTTTAAACATTTTGAGCAGTAAACCAATACATAAAATTTACTTTAGGAGGCGTGACAAAGTGACAAAGGAAAGTTGGTGGAGGGGAGGTGCATTTTTCAGAACAACTGATTATAACTTTCAGCTTCCGTCTACCTGATTATTGCAGTGTAATTCAACCGAAGATAATGGCAGTTTCAAAGGCCGCACTACTGGAGAAGTGCTATCAAATCTCTAAGGAAAACGTTGCTAACAGTAAGAGTGGTTGCGGAATGTCGCCGATCTCTTGACGACATTGTGTGGGTTCCCAGTCATTGCGACATGCGGGGTAATTAAAAACCCGAGGAGCTAGCTCGTCAAGGCACGACCCTGTCGGACACTGATTTCAGCGATTCACTTGAATTTCCTTTACAGATGTCTAAGATCTTGACTACCAAGAAATTTGTTAGCATCGCAAACGGCAAGTGACAAAATGAACCCACTTGCCAAATTGCAAGGCAGCTCTGGCCATCGGATAAGTGACCAACGAACGACATCTCTCCTCAATCTGGGAACACAGTATAGCTGGATAATGACTGCACTACAAATCGGTTATTGCTTAACACGTGTTCTGCTATGCAGGAGAATGGGACCATATTATTCTGCCGTCGTCAGGTACTAGCTAGAAGGAGAGCTGAAGCTCTGTGTAATTATTTCTTTAATAAGCTTGACGATCTCAGGTCAATTGAAATTAGGGGCTTGGCGAGGTTCTTAGGAATTCGAAGTAGTTTTAGGAGAACAGAGGTGACTTACCAGCCTCAACACGGTACCACAAGGAGACATGAGCCTAATTGTGTCGAATTAATGACCATAGTCTAACCTAACCTAACCTAAAAATCGATTCGAAGTGGAAAGCAAAGACAAATGTGCTTTTTTAATCACCTCTACATTAGCTTTCAACTTTCCTTGAATCCTGCCCATCTATCACCTTACAGGAACAAGAAGCGAACCGACTGAACTAAATATGAAGAAGCACTGTCGGTCTTCTTAAGAAGCAACGCTTCCCACGATAAGTCATGCTTAACGCTAACATCTGATGAAGCCACTCTCCCGCATACGAAGGTTATCTCTATCGGTGAGCAGGACTCATTGTAAAAAATTGATGAAGGAATGAACTTTCTGACAAGTTCCTCTAACGCTATATGATAAATTTCTCGCCGGCCAGGTTTCAACCAGAAAGTGTCCGTTCCCACAGCCAAACCAGCCACTATATGCTCTGACAGCTAATCGGCTATTAAATCTCTTAATTCTCACAAAGCAAAGTCCGTAAAGTCATAAAATGCAGTAGTTCTCTCAATCTGCCCGCGTCTAAGGGTTCCCTGACTGTCTAATGGGTCCTTGGGCATAATGACATTCCCGGCGACTGAGTGGCAAACGAGTTGGCAATGGAAGAGACGCCATTCAAACACAGTTTAAAAATAAAATTCATTGAGGAGGTGAATACCAGTTGGGCCATGGAACCACCAGTGAGATTACCAGACAAGGTTTACCAAAGGTTGACGTGGAGCGATCCAGAGCGCGCGTTCGCTTAGGCCGACCTTTTCCCAGACTAATGGTCGGAGTAATGACTGGGCACTGCCTTATGGGGATACACGGAAAAATATTGGGATGCCTAACCAAGGATTTCAGAGACGGTCACTGTCCCGCCATAGCCAAGAGTCGAAACCAATTTTCAAACTGGCACTTTCTAGACTGTTTGGCCGACCTGACCTCGGCAAGTAACCCCGATTTTCTAAGGGAAGGAAATTCGTTTAGGAAGTTAGAAACTGCAGTTTTAAAATACCGCACTTGTTTTAATAGTTTCATTTCAGTCGGTATTGAGTACCATAGTTTTATGGCGCTGAAAAAGAACACACACTCGGATTTAAGGTATGAGTATATTCGACTAATGAGATTAAATTTAACTAATGAAAACAATATAATAAACAACTGTATTACATTGAATTTTGTTGCTTATGATATGCAATACATATTCACATATGTAGGTATTTCTGATTTTCCGTTGATGCGATTTCGAAGTGCAGACGACCTCGAAAAATTCGTAATAGATAATTTAACGTGACTTCAATTCTAACAGGTCCTTTTTCGAAAATCCTTTGCATCGTTTCACAAAGCTAGCGAATACGGCGGCAATTTTACCAAATGGCTAAAATCCAAACAAAGCATTGCGCACCAGTTTACGCCAAGTGTTCAAAAAATATGCTTACCAACCGTAGCACCACCTATGGGTAAAGTTTTATGCAATTTCGCTATCACCTTTGCTAGGTAGCGACAGATGACGCGCTCCAGTTTATATCCAGCAATTTCCGTTAATATTTATAACATAATAATTCCAAAAACAATTGATAAAATGGAGAGGTTGAAAACCTATCGAAAATTTTGTCAATATATTTACCAATTTATATCAACCATTTCGTTTTTAGTAAAATCTTTTTTCCACGAACTTATTTTACAAATAACATTTTAGTGTAATTTACTAATTTTTTTTTCAAAATTGTTAAAGCGAAGCAATTTGTTATGGAGTAGTGAAATGCTAACGTTTATTTTAAGCACACGCCTATAGGAAACTTGTTTCAGTATTTATTTAAAATATTGAGTTTGGTCGTGCCCTTGTAAAAATTTATAATTTATTCTAAGATAATTTTTGCAAAGTTATATAAAATTATAAATAAAAAAGAGTAAGTTCTATTTAGCTTCCAGAGCCTCAACGTTTTTGTCTAAATCTATAATAGTTCAAAATTTTCAGCCCATCATGCAACACGAAAGTATTAAGGTGAATAGCTGTAATAACTTTTCATGAATTTATCTTTCGTTTTTCAAATTACAATTTTTGTAATAATGAATTGCAGGTGACAAAAATAAAGTTGCATATTATAAACGTTGAATGCAGGAACCCAAAAATTGATTGTTTGGTGCAGAAACTTTCCATTTCAGCCGAACAGTATCGGCGAGAGAATGTTTCACAAAATGAACTATTTTTATTTAGAACGTCATACAACTGAATTACTTATTTGTTTAGCATCCATTTAATACTTAGTGCCACAAAATTAAACATACTCGTCTGCATTATATACGTAAGTAGGCACTACATCTTCAATTGGATGCCTAAAAATCAATTTGCCACAAGAATGCCCAAAAGTACACCATTGCTGGCAACTAACCATTGACTGTCCCTGAAAAATGCGTGGATCTACATATTTCTTCTAAAAGTTTACTGCCACTGCACAACATTCATTCATCAAATCGATGTGCTTATGTATGTATGTATAAAAGGGCGTAGGCATGTATGTATGTATGTATATGTGTGTGTGTGTGTTGTTTCCCCAAGCATTGAATTCAATTGCACCAAAAGTACACTTAAGAAAATTTATGCACGAGTGGTTTGAAAACGACAAACTGCACCAACACTAAAAGCCGACATGCCAATATTCTTGTTAAGTTGGTTGTAATTAGCCAAAAGAAAGAAATAAAACAGTAAACTACTATCAAGGGTGAAAACTTAAAAAGGGTCTCTGTACTTGTATTTCTAAACTTAAGTTCATATATGTATGAAAATATTTCCATGTATGTATATACAAATATGTATGTATGTTGTGTGTATGCTTGTAAGTTGATGTTACAAGGAGTTACATGCACTTCATTCACATTCGAACATTGAATTGCTACCAAGGGAATCATAATTTCTCAAAAACCCCAAGAACGTCGAACGGCAAGCAACAGGCAAAATAATGAAGTGCATTAGACCAAGGCAACCGCAAATGGTAGATGTGTTTGTAGTTGTGTATTTTCATTTGTCTTTATGTATTTGAGATACCTACATACAGATGGGAGAGGTACACTACTCTACTGTAATGGTCTGGTGGCTAAATGAACTTTCGCTACTCGTAGCAGTCGAAGTCAGTACGTGGGGTCCAGCGCTTTGGCATTTTTGATATAAAGTAGAGTACGTTCCTAATTATTTCAACATCAACTTGTTGTTGATTAATTAACGCAGTGTTTATATGAGTGGTTGACGTATTTATAACGCTGATTAATTTCCACTGCAAGGAAATTGCAATTAATAATGAAATTGACCAGCATTGAGAGGGAACAGTCTGATTGTATGACAAAGCGTTTGCGACAAATTGCAATGCTGAAGCAAATCGCTCTTTTATATAGTCTACAACTATCTGTATTTTGATAACCTGTAACAGAAAAGTGCATGCTGAAAATATTTACGTAGTGTTTGTATCAGATACCGAAAATAACCGGACCACTTATCAAAGTGTCGCAAATTTGTATAACACAAAAAAAAATCACTGCTCATAACTGGTCTACAAAGTTGTTTCGGTTATCTGCTTCGGTAAGACTTTTATCTAATTTTTAAAGTAAAATTTCTATAGCGGCCGTGATTTTTTACATCGAGTCATCCAAGTCGCTTGTATGAGACGGAGACAAACGTATGTACATACTGTGGTAGCGATATATCAATGTACATATATGTATATATGTACACGCATCTATGTATATGTATGAACTATGTGTGTCTATCAGTCCTTACATATACATATGTATGTAGCTTTGGAGCCAATTCGGAATTAGTTGTGGACCATTCGAGGACAAGTTCTACTACTATTTTGACTAATGGTCCTACTTATTATTATTACTATTTCGACTATGTTCTACTACTATTTTTACTAATTTGATTACTATTTTTACTTTTTTCTACTACTATTTTTGTTAATGCCACTACTAATTACTTCTACTTTTTACTAATTTCCACTACAGTTTTTACTAATTTTTACTACAAGTGCTTCTACTATAGACTACTACTATTTTTACTTTTTTTACTACTATTTTTTTAATGCTACTACTTATTAGTAACATTTTTTTTACAAATTTCTACCACTGGTTTTACTAATCTACTACTCTTTTTATTAATGCTACTACTAGTTACTCTTACTATTTTTCCTTTCCTCTACTACTACTATCAATTTCTACTACTATTTTCATCAATGTTACCAATTACTAATACTATTTTTACTGGTTTATACTACTATTTTCACTCCTGCTAAAACAAACAAAAAATATTTCGAAAAAAGCGTTGAATTCAACTTTTTTGCTCTCTGTGAACCAGTAAAAATCAATTGGACACAAAAAGCTTGATCTTCGAAAAAATGGTGGCCCACTTCACAAATAGATAATAAGACACGAAAATCTGCTGAGAGCGCTGTCAGAATGCGCATTTTTTATGACATTTTCCAAAGGTGCCACTACGGAAGAAATACAAATTTGGAGTTTCTAAAGTACGTTTAGGAGATTTAGCGATTTCTCTATTACCATTGAAATTTAATAAATGAAAATGAAATAAAAAATTAGTCCGTGTGAAAGGAATAAATATGAGATCAAATTGACAACACAAAAATATCACAGAGATTGACTTGTTTTCAATAACAAATAATAAACTGTGTTTGAATATGTAGTATACATCAAATCAATATATACCCAGTTCTCTCAAAAAGCAATTTTACTCAACATTATTAATGACATTTTGTTTTTTAAAAACAAAAATGGAAGTTTGCCTTTTTTCAAAATTTCAATACAAATATCACGAATTTATAGCAAAACAAATTTCATTCTCGTTTTGCATCCTACTTTTGCCAATTATTTCCTGTATTTGCCTCTGGTATTTTGTGAGCAATTGATATTAAGATATACACTGACTTCTGGCAGTCTACTGACAGCAACTTCACAATTTTTAACTGTATTTAGTTCGAATTGATTTCTTTTAGTTGGTAAAAACAAACGTAAGGGCTACCAATATTGAGTAATATGAAAAAAAGCTGTATATTAAAAAAAAACTTACTTAAAAATTGGATGTCCCGTGGCATTCTTTTGCATTAGAGGGATAATATGGCGATTTGTTTAGATAAAAATTGGCTCAGCGATCATAAGACTAACCGAAATAAGCTAAGAGCGCCTTGGCGCATTATCAACAGTCCCATCAATGTCCAGAAAAGCACACAGCAGAATATCCTTAGACCTGTAAGCTCCTTTTGTATAACAAAGCAAAGCAGGATTGGGCTATGGTGCAGAGCGACGAATTTGTGGTAGTTTTAATTAGATCGACATACTTTTTTCAAAGTGTTACCATCTATATTCCTTTTTCTATGATTCAACCAAAAAAGCTACACTCTGCTATAGTTAGTATATTATTTTTTTTTAATAAAATTAAAAAAGTTTACAAACTTTTCATTAATATATCGCTCAAATATAGATCTTTTATTAGACGAGTACTAAAAATAAGTACCAAAAAGGTAATCGCTATTTAGTACTTTTAAATACATGACCGCAAATGGACTGCCGAAAAAAGTGAGGTTAAGTTAGTTATTGACATCACTTTGCTATCATTGCACTAAGGGGTAGGAATGTATTCATTAATTCAAATTTAGTTGGATGCTAGGAAAATAAAATATTTATGTTGAAATTTTCAAGAAAAAAGTCATAGCAGTAAATTTTATAATTTTATTTCAAATTCACTCACTTTACTTCACATTTGATAAACCAAGTGGACATGGATTTTAAACTAACATCTTTGTGTGAGAAATGAAATCTTCCTTAGCATAGATACTACGCCCTTTTGGCCATATGACCCCCTCACTTGCAAGGTTTCTCTATTATTCATGTTGAACAATTTCTATAATTCTTCGGCGAAAGCCACTAAAGTGTTTGAAAATCCCACACGTACTAAGTGTGGAATTTAACTAATTGCACATCATTCCTTCGCCTACTGCTTTTGAACGACCGCCTATATCATCTGCTAAGGCATAACTCATCGTAAAAACTTTCTTCTCTCATATTATCTATTTTCCTGCACATTTTCGTTTTTTTTTTTAGCCAATGAAGTCGAACATTTTCTTTTTGACGTCATCAACGACCACGCGCGGCATTTATTTGCGCACACCACATCATTCCATTTGTGCAACGCGCGACTATTGCCAGTTTTTGCCATATCGACAGCAACCATACAACAGAAGGCAGTAGCGCCGGCTTTAGTAGTACTAGTTTTAACTTATAGCCGCCAATGTTGACCACAATAATTTTGCACATCGTCCTTATCAAAGTGTTGATTAGAGTTGTGGTCGTTTCGTCTTCGTCGCTTTCGTTGTCTTCAGCGCAAGCAACGATGCAAAAACTAAAAAAAAAATCCCACTACTGCCGGGGGAAAATATAAATGCTTGAAAGAGAAAATTTATAAAATCATCCCGTTCAGTGCTTTAATAATTTGCATAATAATAAATTGCTTTCTGACCACACATTCCGCACTAACTCATTCCACAATAAATTCTTCAGATTTGCTTTCATCAACTCTGACATCAGCGCGCGCGCTCTTCACTCATGGCGCTCACTTGAAGTACCATTTATAATTTTGAAAATCTCATATTTCTGCCATTCTTGCCACATATTTTCTTAGTTTGCAACTCAGCGCCTCATATGCAAATTTGCTGCACAAAACTAAAACATCGCTGCAATTCTGTGGTTTCCCCTCTTTCCTTTCCCATTATTTTGATATCGCGAAGTGGTTTTCCAACACTTCATACGGAATATTTTGAAGAGATATGCTTGCTTGCTTGTGTGCATGTTTGTGTGTTATGGAATGAATTATGATACCATAATCAATAGTAGCAGCGAAAAACAAAAGGCAGTCTAAATTGCGAAAAGCGAAATAAGCGAGAAAAGATGCGTAGAGCTATAACTATCACAAAGATCCGGGAGATGAACATTTTATGATTTTTAAATTTCTAAAAATATTCTATCGGTCGAGAGTGGAATTGGTTTGTAAAAGAAGAGTAAGGTATGAATGCAACACGCACTTTTATAGGTCCAGACCCATCCCGAAATGCTAAAGTTACTTAAACGTTTTAACGAGTTCTAAGAATTTAACGCCATTTAGTTGAAGTATTTCTTAATTCAAAAGTCCGTTAAATTTTTAATATTTCCATAAAAAGATTACTTGGAAATTTGGTCACTAATTTAGCTTATTCAGTATAGCAACCGAACTTGGTTTGTGGGGAAAAACTTGTGTGAAAAATTGCATCCTATTATCACAGCCTAAAGCTAGGCAAAATAATTTTACTTATTCTCTCGCCACATTTTTTTATCGATGAAAAAATTTCAATTTAAAAATTTGAACAGCACATGCCAGTGCTCGCCTTTTCTGTGCATTAGCTGCCATTTTTGTGGAGTAGATTACAATTTCAGTTATAGTCGTATAAGTAAATGGCAAGTGTAATATACATACATTAAATAAATACTTGAAGATTCGTTTGAGAACAACTGAAACGAGGCCTCCAAAAATATCTTCATTCTTCAAACCAAAAATATCGAATTTTGAATAAATGATCGAACAACCTGACGAATTATCATTAACGAAGAAGACAAGGCAAGACGAAACAATAGATTTGAAACCAGAAGTATTTTTTTATCACTCATCTGTAGAAAGTATGGTTAGCGATATGTATCATTAGCAGTCGCAAATTTTGCCAGAACGAACTAATGATGTTCAACAATTCTGCAGGAAAAATGGGATAATAGGGAAATTTAGCTGAAATAAACAGATATTCAAATTGAAATTGGCGTGGTTACAAAAGTTCCCATGGTTAATATACTGAACTGCTGTATTTGCACAGAGGAACAATGGAAAAGAAAGGCATGGATATGTAACCACTCTGGTGAGATTTGGAAACAGCCGTATAAAAATTTAAAGACCGCTAAACGAATAAATATCACTTGGAGGATGTCGCAGAATATATCCAGAACTTCGAACTGATATTTGAAATGATATTAGAATTGAGATTAACCAGAATCACAAACGATCGCAAATGGAAAAGAGGCAGAAACTGGTTACCATCATTCGAAAGGTCTCATTCTATGGCAGACAAGAACATGCACTCCGAGGGCGTCGAGATGATGGAAATGCCTGTAGACAACGATGGTAATTTCATAGCACTTCTTAGTGTTGCCGTGGAAAGTTGAGATCTCGGTCTCCATAATCATTTGAAGATTTCTCCAGCTGAGAGCGCGTCAATAAGGCGAAGTGCTTCCCAGTTACTGCGGATGAAACAACTGATGTAAGTGAAGTCAAATATTTTATGAATGTGGTTCGGTACCTCCACGAGGATAAGTTGAAACACATAATTCGTGAAGACTTCCTGAAATTCATCTCTGTAGAATATGTGACTGCCGAAGGACTTGTAAAACTAGCTTACTACTTTGAGTAAACATAGAGTGGAAAGGGCTAGTTTAATGTCCAGAAAACAAACTTTAACTAAGTAAGTGCCACTTTTTGTTGTTGGTATATTTCAGGCTACGATGGAGCTCGAGTAATGAGCGGAGAATTTAAGCTTTGTGCCGCTGTCATAAGGAAGAAGTGTCCAGACCCTCTGCATGTTCATTGTGCAATCCACAATTTAAATTTGGCTATTCGGAACTGCAAGCGAATGGTCAAGGCAGATGCCAATTTCTTCCGTTTTTCAAGCTAGGCTAGAAACCTCTTGAAGAAAACCTATTTTGCTGAAATTTCTCGTTCTAAGCAGATACGACATCCAAAATTTCGCGAGACTGGAATTCATTTCTTGTGCGCTAGAAGTTGAAGAGTAAATCTGAGCACGTATAGCCTAATAACTTGCTTGCTCCATTCGAACAACATAATTTATAATTAAGTTGAGAATGCTAAAGCTTATCTTCATTTTTTATGAAAAATCTGAGTCAAAACTTATAGAAAGAAGATTGTGACTTGAGCCGTTGCGCCAGCTATGCAAAAATTATCAAAAAAATCAAGGAGATTAACCAAGTTGATGACATTCGAGACCGCGGTGTATGGGCTCCTAGTGGCCTACTGGCCCACAGTTATTCGTAGTGTCCGAATAACCCGTTGGGCATATGAATGTGTGTCGTTAAAATACTCAGATTTCCTAAATTTTAAACAATTTTCTGATCGTTTTCTACCGAAAAATGTAAATTTAAAAGTAAGCTCACTTCCTCTTACTTCGAATCAAACGGCGCCTGTATTTGGGAATAATATCTCCATTGTTTAAATAGAGCAACGTAGAATGGACAACTCTGAGTGCCATACCAGCATTTGTTTGCCGAAAGTATTGGAAAAAATTATAGAAAGCATTCGAAGAAGCCGAGTTATTCTCGGTCATGAAAATGTAAGCCCTCACACATTGTTATCTCAAACAAAACCGTTTTAGGTCATACAAAATGGATAAGCCATCCGGCGCCCAGTGATTTATTTTTATCCCCCGATCAAAAAAAAAAACTACCACATACATATATAATTACATATTTTGAGGTACGTCAAACGAAGAAAAAGAAGTGGTTCAAAAATTGGTTCAAACAGTTAATAAAGGCAGAAATCAGTAAAGCCATGTCTGATTATAAATAATAAAATTTATTTGTCTATCTCGACACTTATGTAAATCGCAACCCTCGGTAATAGCGAGTAAACTGCACAACATTTTCTGATCCACTCTACGAAACTGGCGCGAAAATTTAGAATTTTTCGCCAGTTAGAAAATTGCAAACAGGCATACTTATCTATTTTATTTACATACATACATGTTTAGGTTTTAAATTATAGAGAAGTCAACAAAAAGGGCAATGTTAATGCGATTTTACACTTCGGATGGCGACGCGCTAATTTAGCTAGTATTTACGTATTTTATGAGCAGTGTGTTTTCAATGTGATATGAGTGGATTCTATTTATAGTTTACAGCGTGTAAGATCTAACACTTAAATAAGGGTAATGTGCGTATTTGCTTGGTAAATTTTTGGCTCAAGGTCGCTGTGTTTACCCGCCAATAGGATATATCATTACATATGTACATATTGAGCCCTTACTCCAAAAAAAAAAAAACCAAAAAGTAAGCGCCAAAAATCAAATTTTACAAGAGACAGGTTTTTTGTTTTTTCCTAATCTGTTTGGAATACTTCTGTGAAATTTTAAATGGAGTCTCTTCTCTCTGCATCTTCATCATCTGAAACATTAAAATAGCTTTCAATTCATTAAATTTGTTTAAAGTAATGCAAAGTTCTTCGCTTTACAGAAGAGAAGATCCCTGGGCTATATATGCTACAAGTTTTTAAGTCGCTATTGTGCTACCAAACCAAATTCTTCCAAATTTGGTGCCCGTTTCAAATTTTAACTCAGTATACTCAATTTCGGATATCGGATGAAAACCACACCCACTACTCAAATAACAGTAATTTACAAAAATTAAAAAAAGAAGAAAATTATGGAAAAAGAAATATCTGTATTGTATTAGCCTGTTGTTTAGTTTTATCATTCCCTCCTACATGAAATTTAAAATATTTCAAATTATTTTAACTCATTTTGCTACAATAAATCTACAGAGAACTGAAAAATATGGAGTGTAAGTAAAGATAATATTATTTAAAGATGATTTGTGTCAATAATAGTTTCAAAACTAATTCAAGTTAAAAGAAAACGGAACTAAAGAGAACGACTGATGCAAGTATGTTGATATGAATTCAAATTAAACTATAGTTATTATTTGTCAATTATAGAGTGTATTATCTTCAAATACCATCCCTATGTAAGAATACCATTGGAGTAATTTTTGAAGGAGAGTCTTGCCAAATTTAATCTAATCTTTTTTTAACTAACTAACATTTTTTTTAAATAAAAAAAAAAATGTACAAACGTTTTCAAACGGCAATTAGTTCATAACACCAGTGTCGAAGCCCAGCGCTGTTGAGATCATCTAATTGTAAGTTTCATTGATTTTATTGTGTGCACTTTTTTGTTTGGGTCCATGTTAGTTTGCTTGTTTGTTTGCTGCAGCGAGATGCCTTTTTTCTTCATTTGCATAAACAATATGTTGAAATTTCCCGTTCTCTTGCAAGAGTATTTGTATGTGTAAGTAAGTATATACATACCCTGTCGGAAAAACCAAGTAGTCTAAAAAATGTACCAATTTAAAAAGTAATTGAAAGACAACTGATTTGAAGCATGTTGAATTTATTATGTTAATATATATTTTCAATAAATTCTATTCATATCTTTATTAGAATGTAATTGGTTTTATTAATTATCATTTTGTAGGAAAATTCTAGCTATATATATGCAAGTATATTTGGTTTAAGAGACGCAGAGTTGTAGCTGGTCGATGTGAAACTGTTTTTTTTTTTAATTTTGACTTCAAACGTATTTTGTTTTGTTTTAAAATTTGTGCAATTTTATGAAATTAAAAAAAGAATCGAAAAATACAATATAAAAATAAAAAAAAATTTAAAACCAATATTAAAAAAGTTTCACTTTGACCAGCTATAACTGAGCATATTTTTTACCAACTGCGCATATTTTTTACCATGCAAAAATATAAAAAATGTGTGTTTGAGCTTGAAAGGTACCTGAATTTTTTGAAATTTTTTTTCCCGTACAGCAATTGAGCAATAAATCGACTCTTACAATACTTTCGCGAATCGATGGTCGAAATAGCGATGCAATTATTTCAAGTTTTGAAGTGTAGTTTTGTATAAATTTTATAATTACTATAAAGTAGACATATTTACATATTTTGAAATATTTTGAAACGGACAGGTTTGAAAGTAAATATTTGGTAAAAAAAAGTACTTTTTGAATTACTTTTAAAGTAGTTCTATTTCCGACAGGGTATATACGGTGACCCAAACAACTGATAACAATGTAGATTTCTTAACAATATTTCAATAATTTAAATTTCAATGCGTTCTATAATAAAAATCATATAAATTAAAATTTCAAATTTTGAACAAAATTTATGAAAATTCAGCAAATTTTGATTTTTGATTTTTTACAATTTTTTTTGAATTTGTGATCTCACTAACATTTTTCCATATAACCGACAGATTTTATACAAACTTCCGTTAATATTTATTTATTTTTTTTGTACTGTCGATCTTTAGCCACATAAACTTGATGTTTTAAACGAAAAACTCCAAAAGTTTCAAAAATTTCAAAAATTTTCAAAACCCAACCGGATTTTGAAACCATTTTGGAATTACACATTAAAATGAAATGACCCACAAAACTGCATAACAACTGATCATATTTTCTTTTCTTTACAATATTTAAAATAGATATTTAACAATTGAAAAAATTTTCATTAAATTTCGACTTTTGATTTTTGACAATTTTTTTTTAACTTTTGTTGATGTTTATTTTTTTGTACTGTCGATCTTCTACCATATAAACTAGATGGGTTAAACGAAAAAAGTTTCCAAACCCCAAAATCAAAATTTTTTCAAAACCCAAACCGAGTTTGAAACCATTTCAGACTTCCACATTATTTTGCGAAAATCAAATGAGCCCACAACTGAATACCAAAAAGTTTTTTAAAAATTCTGATCAAAAGGTTTTAAAATTTGTTGGATTTTTATAAATTGCATACAAAGTTTGAAAGTTTGATTCAAACATATGCTTAAAAAAAAATATAAAAAAATAAATAAATATCATAAAAAAGTTAACGAACCCGGCTTGGCGCTAAAAACATTGTAAATATTGCAAAAAACACCAAGTGAGCAGGATTTTGAGTCAACGTATGTTTGAACTACATTTCTGTTAGATTCTATGATATATGATGCATATACACTTGCATACATATGTACATACATACATACATGCATACACACATACATATATTGCAATCTATATACATATGTACTTCGTTTGAAAGTGTGCGCGAAATCTAAGCCAAATAGCCAATTCGCTAAACAAACCAATGAAAATTGGTTGCCGTACCGAAATCTATGGCGATTTTCTTTGTTGTTGGTGTTCCTTGTGTGGCGCTTTTGTGGTGGAAATTGAGGATTTAGGTTTCGAGTATTTTTTTGTTATCGAAAGTGGGTGGTGAGATTCCAATAAATGTTTACTGAAGCGATATACTTTATACAAACACAAATAACACAAATAATATATTAGTATTGTATGCTATGAATGTATGTATGTGTGTGAATGTATGGGTGTATCTGCATTTGTTTGCACTTTCCCCCCTTGGCCCCCTTTTTAGTCATAGGTATTTGACAAGTATCAGCTGTGGCTCAGTTTAGCTCAGCTTTTGTTGCAGCATAATCACATGAGCAACTCTAGCACACCCACACCTACATACACATACATTAGACACATACATACATACATATTTGTTCATATACATATATTTACATACATAGGTATGTAGATGCGTATGACCCAAACCAAGCATAGAATGTTCTCCTGCTGAATTTGGGTCAATTTGTGTGATTGAATTGATTGCACTCGTAAACTCAAACAAACGACGCGACAAATGCAATCGAAATGAAAAACGGCAACAACATCAAACGAATTACCGAGCAACAAATGCAGCACAAAAAGTGAACCGTTCGCAAGCAATGGGTGTGAAAGAAACAGGAAAATGTTTCACAAAGTGTAGTGCGAAAATAAATGAAAATTAGATTGGCTGTGCTGCGAAAGGGAACTCTGCGTAACAAAATTGGAAGTGCGTATGCATACACAATTCCTAGAAATACAGAAATACATGTGTATTTAAAAATGAACTGCGACTAGGCAGTGATAAAATGTTTTATTAATTCATCAGTACTGAATATCAGTTCATCACAATTTCGGAAAGATCAAAATTCTGACTTCGGCACATTACTCATTATTTTCAAGGAACGTTCTGCGAAAATATAATGTTTACAGTCTTGAAAGATTTGTTAAAAATCTAACGGACAAATAGATTTGCCATTTTTGGAGATTTTTTTGAAATCTGATATAGTCCACGTTTTTCTTTTTACTACCACCTGATTTTTGTAGAAGAATCGCAAAATTTGTATTATGATTTTAATGGAAATATATTAAAAGCGTAAAATAATTCATTCATTCTCATTGTGAAGTATTGTAAACAGCTGAAGTGGAAACCTTCATAAACAGGAAATGATGAAAAATGGATGAAATATTCGTAGTCATCTTCCCATCTTCCCATTAAACCCAAGTTACATCTAAAAATTTTAGAATATAACTCGAATTCAATGTCGCTTGATCAAAGTAAACAAAAAATCGACCCGAGTGAATTTGATAGGTCCCGAATGACTCATCGAATGAAGCGCGCACAGGCTACATACTCCGCTACGTCGGCCTTCATAAACAGGGAACGATAAAGAATGAATTTAATATTCGAAATCACGCGATCTTTTCACATAAGCATAAAGGGAACGGACTCAGATTATAAAAAAAACATATCTTCACGTTAAACTTAAATCAAATCTGAATAATTTAAAATCATTAATTCGAATCTCATGTTTCATGAAAGAAGCTAACAGGGTTGCTTTTGCAAGTAAAGAAAATTTTATACGAGTTGGAGCGTTCTTTTGCAAGTCAGTTGCAATGAAACGGCCCCACTGTTATTAATTTTATATCCCATTCAATTTTAGTAGAACTACACAAGTAAAAATTTCAGTTTTAAAGGTGTTGATAATTTTTTGCTTTAAAACAAAATTTTGGTTTCTTTTTATGCAGAAAACCGTTGGAAAAATGACCGAGAATCTGCACATTCTTCAGCTTCTTTAAACACAAACTTTGTTATACAAAAATTGAAAAACTGCACATCTAGAAATTCTCTACCAATTCTAAAAAACAAGCTTTGTTAAATATCAATAAAATTTACACATATGTATATATATTAAAGCTTTGATTTATACAGGTATCAATGTACAATGTACTCGATTTTTATTAATAAAATAACTAGAAGTTAATTATAAATAAATCAAGAGTTTAAAATCATGTCAATAAGTCCCTCACACGTAGTAATGAGGAGACCTATAGTAGCATTTTTTCTGTTGAGGGAATTTTCGATAATACCTACATACGTATTTCCCGTTTTGTGGTTTTTCTCTTTTTTTGTCCACCATGATTTGAAGCGTCTATGCTAGCACTTGTATGAAAAAAAATTTGTACCATCCCTCCTCTGCTCAGTATTGTGATGCATCACGTAGCGTGCCAGCAATTGACAGAGATGCAAATCACAAGCACGTCCCCTTCGCTATTAAATGCACTGTGAAAAGCCGCATAATTTAGAATCCTGCACCGGTGCTTTGTTACTGCCGGTTCGCAATGCGAAATACACACCCGCTCTATAGTTGAGTTAAAATCGCAAATTTTACGCATTTACGCATAATTACACATTTCTGAACTGATTATGCGAAAGATTAATGAGGGATTGCGCAGAGCAGTGGCACCACAATGTGGAAACAAAAAAAAAAAGAACAAGAAAATTAGAGTCAGAAATAAAAATGGAAACAAACATCAAAAACAGTTTAAGGCAGACGCCCAATACTCGCATTAAGCAGTCGGTTCGCATGCAAAAGCGGAAGAAAGACGTGCCTGTTGCACTTTGAGCCTGTTGCACTGCAGATTTGCAAATGCCATGCAAATGTATTGTAATCCAATACAAGTGGAGCAGTAAGTAAACATGTGGCCTAGCATGCAGCGCATGAAGTAGGCATTTGGGAGGCAATTTGTTTGTTGTTTTTTTTTTTGCGGACGAACAGTGATTTCCTGCGGCTATCATTGCTACTTAATGTTGCACAAACAACTCACAATTCGTTGGCAACAGAGGAGTCTGTGGTAAGCCAATCCACACATATCCGTCTACATACATACATTCATAAATATGCCTGTATATTATCCCTGTCGGAAATAGAGTTACTTTAAAAGCAATTCAAAAAGTACTTTTTTGCCAACTACAGGTTGTTGAAATTCTTTACTAACTTCAAACCGGTTCGTTTCTAATTACTTAAAAATATGTATACCAATTATCGAAAGTATTGTTAGCCACGCGTTTTCTTCCTTCAAACAACCTAGAAAGCACCTATTTAAGAACTGGTTTCGAATCTTGGCCAGGGCGGGACATTGGCAGAGATAGTTTTTGATGCTCTCCACTTTCTCTTCATCGCTGCAACTTCGGCAGAAATCGTTGGTTAGGCAGCCCAATCTCTTCCCGTGTGTGTCCGGTTACTAACCTAACCATTAGTCTGAGAGAAGGTCGGTCTCTCTTCGATGAGTTTTGTCTTTTAACTGTGTTTGCAGAAGGTTAGGGGCATGCCCGCCTCTAGAGCAGCATTTATCATAGGTAATTCCAACTCTTTCCTTGCTAATTCGTCTGCTGCGCAATTGCCGGGAATGTCACTGCACCCCGAGACCCATGTCACAGTCACGGAACGCGAGCAGATTGAGATAACTTCTGTATTTTATAACAACTATGAACGTTGTTCTGTGAGAATTAAGAGATTTAATAGCCGAGTATATACCGACTGGTCTCTCTGTAGGAGCGGGCACTGTCAGACACCTAGCAGCCTCCATTATGGCATTTATCTCTGGGTAGTGGAACCGTCTTTAAAGATAGCTATCGACTCTGGGCCTTGGTCTATGACATATTTCCATTCGTTCCTCTCTGGGATTCTTATGGAGAATTTATTGTCCATGCAGAGTAGAGAAGTAGTGCAATCTATCTTCCTTAGTGTATTATGAAGAGCTTTCAGGACCTTTGCATGCCCGGACCTTACCTCTTTCCAGCCTGTATCGCGTTAAGCCTGGCAGCCCTTTAGCCGGCCAGAAACTTACCATATAGATCCGTCGGTGGTTCCAGGGATTTAGTAGGTGTGGATGGTTACGTGCGCTGTACTCGCTCAACCTTGGCTCCAGAAAAGGTTTCGATTAGCGCTGACCATCAGACGCTAACATCGTAGAAGTTAATAGGTCTTATCACCGCCGTATACATCCAATATACTATGACTTCCCAATTTTTTCCAATAGAAGGCGGTGATGAGCTTCCTGGAGCAGTCATCGATGTCCCGCTTCCATTCGAGCTACCTGTCTAGAATAACTCCAAGACGTCAGTCAATTTACCGGCGGCGAGCTAGTGATTATTCTTGGACATGCGGTAGATAAAAAATTTGTCGAGCCCCGAAATAAGGCGTACAATGTTGACCGCCAATTTGATTGCAACTTCCAGGAATTTGTTAAAAACTGTTTAATTTTGGTTTTAAAGCTTATTTTTAAAAGTTTTTTCGATTAAGAAAATTCAAAATAAAATACTTATATAAGTACAAGCATATATAGCTAGCATTTATTATATTTACCTAAATTCTTATAAAGATATACATATATGTAAATTACTGAAAATTTATTTTACCATAGAATAATCAACATAATTAATTTAACATGCATTTGACTTCCAGCTACTTTTTAAATTGGTAAATTTTCGGCATTTTCCCGACAGAGATACTCCTCCATATGTATGTGTGTATGTGAGTATGTTCCAAGTACTACTGCACCACACGTGCGGCAGTAAGTCACTCACATCTAGTCAGTCAGTCAGTTATTCAGTCACTCAGCTGGATGGCTGGTTGGTTGGTTAGTTGGATGTTTGGCTGGCGAGCAGTGCGCTCACATGCGGTTGATTTGCACTATATGTATGTAGTTTAGTGCAGTCTGCGAGAGTAGCAACTAATTCTTGTTGTACATATCCAATGCTTGCGTCGCAAATAGCGGCAACAAGGCGCCTTTGGGTCATATTTATACATCCATAGTACGAGTGTAGTTAGTATATTTGGCATTTACAGTATATGTATGTACATATGTATGTATGTACATATGTACATTGTACACATGTTTATTAAGTGTAGGCATTTGAAATGATATTTTGCTCGCTCATCAACGACAACATTCCGCGCATCATCCGGCTGTCTGTCCGTTCTCATAAACATATTGGCGCTGCACTGTCAGTACACTATCTACCCCATATGACAATCGTCGCCGAAATGGCAACAGCCATTTTGTGACATATTGACACAGTGCATGCTAAGTATGAGTATGCGTGGTGGGACGTTGTGCATGGCATATGCATTCACAGCATGCATCGCATAATTATTTGCAATTTGTACGTACTATTGGCAAATGCTCGCCTTCACATAGAGAGCAAAGAATCCCAGAGAACAATTTTTTTTTTTTATAGCCTCTAGTGCGATTGTGTGCACTCCCAACGAAATGGATACAAATTTTAACATATGTACAAGTTTTTAATTGCATTCATTCTTTGATGAACAGTGACGATGGCTCGCATATTTTCGGTTGAAGAAAATCAACACTCACTGAATGTTCGAGTGTTCAGGTATTAGATGATATTTTTTCTAGCTGTTATATGAATGAACTTAGAAAAGGATGTGAGGAGTTGTGTCTAACTGCGTTGAAATCTCGGTGCATCTTGGGAACCTTTATAATTAAAGAAATTGTGCAAATAACTCGTCTATTGTGCGGTATGCAATCAAAAAGTGACTACAGTGTGTCAAATTACTCATTTGAAGTTGTAAGGAGTGTTAATAGCCTTAAGGGTATGCCAGATAGAAAGCTTGCTGCACTTTACGAGGCAGTCTTGTTTTGACGACTAAGATGAATACATAGAATTATGCGAAGTTTCCCACATAACCATCGCCAACGCCGAAGTGAAACTGAAAGTTCGCCAACTCTCATCTGTTCGCGCGCTTTGACAATCAACTGAATTTCATATTACTTTTATTCGTTTAGAAATTGACATCGCACTTGAATTTTCTACAAAAAACAATTTAAATTTAAAATTAACCAAAGAAATGCTTAGCATTATAGTTTTCCCACCTTTTCACAATAAATAAAAGCGTTTATAGTACCACCTTTTTGCGTTTCTCGCTTTTTGGGCAAAGTTACAAATGTCAGGCGAAACCAAAGCTTTTTATGTAGCATTGCTTTTACTTATGTTTTCTATAAAGTAATTTAGCTAATTCTCATTGTATTTGTGTTTTGTGCTATCACTAATTTTACTTACCGTCAATTATTGTTTTCGGTCGCCCAATCCAAATCCCTACTTTGTATTTCCAAAGTTAAAATTTTATCACACTGTTTTTTTTTTCAATCAGAAAGTGCAATTTTACAATTGAAAAGTACATACATACATATTTAAACAAAAAAAACGTAATTATCTGAAAAAAAGTAATACCGAACATTTCTTGTAAAGCTAGGCCACTCACGCAAATAATATGCCAATATTTTGTGCTCCATTCGAAAACATACATACAAAGATAGGGCGTGTAACTAACCTCGTCGTAAAAATATATGTCCTGCATTTTAAGGCTGAAAAATAAAAAACTCTTTCCATAAAAGGAGGCGGCTAAGCCCCGAAATTATAAAATTAGTCCACGCAAGAAGGCCATCATGCCATTTTTCAGGAATGACAATGAGCAATCTCAATGGCTGATATTGAAGTCTATGTGGTGAGTAGTGTGAAGTACCTGAGTCTTACCATGGACTCTAGGCTTATCTGCAGAGAGCACGTCGATAAAACGCCATCCAAAAGAACTAAATCAAGATTAATGTGCAGGCGTCTAGCGGGTAAATTCTGGCGATGCAGCTCCAAACTCTCAACGGTGAGGAAATCGCTTTCTACGCTCCATCGTTTAGTATGCCTTTGCATAACAGGAGCCATGTTATGTATCCGACGGGGGATTCGGAAGTGATTCTAAAATTGACACCATTTCACATTACCATAGAACAAGCAGCCAATTGAACTCTACTCAATATAGCAAGGGAAGGTCACGGAAAAGGGAAATTTATATTATCAAAGAACATGGAACCGCTGAGAATGAAGTTCCTCAGGGATGATATCATTAACCTTGCCAAATTCGAAAGAAGATTTCTGATTGAATTAGAAAGTAAAACAATATTGAGTGGGTCTTCCCTAGAAAGACATCTCCAGCTGAGCAAACTGCACTCATACATGGACGTCTCCAATACCTCGAAGTATGTCTTTGGTTCAAGAATACGCATGTCTGTGGTAATGGGAAGGAAATCAAGTATCTTCCAGACGTACATAAATGCTATTCTCCTGTGTGTAGAGGTTAGTTTCAGAAGAAATTATCAAAACGAGCGTAGACGCATTTTAGGTGACAGCAAAGCCACACACATTGCCCTAACATCATTCGAGGTAAAAGCGTCATTGGTGCTTCAGTGTACTCGTATAGAGAGACTCAACTCTCTAGTAATGTGGAATCACATTTAGCTCCTCTGGATTCCGGGCTACAATGTTGTCGAAGGAAATGACGAGACTGGTAGATTAGCTACAGTCGTGGCCACAAGGACAGCCGTAGGATTCGAGCAATTCAAGGCGATAGGGCAACACTCTATTAAAGAGGAGGTAAAGGAAGAATGGAACACATAAAAAGAAACAAAATATTGTGAAGCCATTCTGCATAAGCTATGAATTTGGTCGACTGGGCTATATCGCTACGGAGATCCCGATACAATCAGTATTTGACTGTGACGCCATATCGAGAAAACGAAAGAGATACCTAGACTAATACAGCCCTGGGAAGGAACTCCTATGCTCGCTACCACCGGTCACCATCTTAGACTTTCTAAAGGAGCTGGAGTTAGATTAGGTAAACTTAGGAGTGGAGGGCACATTTGATCTTTTGGGTCGAAGTGCAAACCTTTATAATATATCTACATATCTATCTACGGCCCGATGCCTCGATACTAATTTGTTTGCGCGAAGCTCATGACGAGTAATAGGAGATTTTATTGTCGAACTGGTACAAGTTTCTATTGCACAGGAGTGGGAATCATGCATTTTTTTATACTATTTGTGCAAGTACATCAGTTTAATCCGTTACTATTTTACTGTACTAAATGATATACCTACATATGTACATACTGTAGATTTGTAGACTACTGATTCGATATGATACTTCAATGCAAAGGGGTTAATGCCTACAAATATACGACTGACACACCACAAAAGAATTTTCGGATTTAGATATAATATTTCATACCGGGTTTACGTTTGCCAACCATCTAAGTCACATTACTCCATTAAGCTCATATATCTTTTATGGAAAGGGTTTTAAAGATCACTATACTAAAAAAAAACATTGGTTAACACTTTAGTTCACTTAAAACTCGAATATACTTTAATAATTTCATATATAAGTTAAGGACTGAAGGTCCTGCACGATCAAAAAAATTAAAGGGCCAACTTGCCCTGTCAAATGAAAGATTATTTAGATGTGTTATTATAGTTAAACTTTATTAAGATCTAATTCACAATTAGGTTAGTATACTAAGCACCAGGCCTACTGCGCAACTGGCCTCAAATCTGCGCTGCTCCCTTTTATAGAGTACCGTACTGCTGTCCTAACGCCTGAAGTCGTACGCGAAGTTTAGGTGCGTTGGCTTCACATGGTTGACATGCACCAATGGCATGTCCAAGTATTTCACAATCGTGTGAAACATATTTTGCTGACCATGCTGTCTGGATCGGTTCCTATTGCATAAGCATTAGTACGTGGTACTAATTATGCCCTTGGTTTCCCACAGGTGAATATGGTGAAATGCGGTCGGCCTTGAGTTAGGGTGTTAGGTTGCGATTGACTGCAATTATGCTGATGTAGCGGCACGTGTAATGCTATAATGTGGGAACGCAACTTGTTGGGTGCCGCAGCGTGTTAACTCCTCCCCCTTTAAATATCTGCGTCCCGCAGATTAGATGGCGAAGAAGGGTTCTTGCTCCTTCGACTAAGCCGATTCACAATGTTTATTTCAGGTAAGTGGATCTTCGCTGTGAGCTTCCTCCAGATACACCAAATTAGTAGCAAAAGTAACAGTAGTCCTGATCCTTCAGATAACGCAAACCAATTTGTCCTAACCTTAAGGTATTTCAATATTTTCAAATTATCTATCGTCATTCCATGTACCAGATCCAGATTTAGCGCCATGGTGCGGTTTGTGACACTGGTTAGAATAGGTGGGAGCACCTGTACTCCTGAGGTGGTTATACTCGAGTATGTCTGGTTGTTGATTACGATCGTCTCGTTGTCTATCCGGAGAATGTAAGAGCCGTTGAGATGAGCGGTGGTTTTGCCTGATCCTATGGTACCAACGAAGTTGTCAAGGAAAATCGTATCCTCTTTGATCACTTCAACGGTGGATTCGTTGCTTCTTGTGTAGGCGCAACTTGTTTTTCCGCCCTTTAGGAGACATGCCAAACAGTCAGCCTCCGGCAACAAGTCCAAAGATTCCTTCTCGCATACCATTGCCGAGGATAAGTGCAAGCAAGCCCCTCGTATGCCATATGTCTCTTGCCTATTCACTAGAACCGTTTTGTAGGCCAATTCTATCCTATGACCCTCTTCGACATTAGCCCGTGTGATAACGTGGTTGAATCTTTCTGCCGAGACCTTGGGCAGGGATAACACATATAGCAATAGAGTGTTGTTAGTATAGATTGAAGGCTTGCTATACTCGATGGCTTCGATGGCGTTGCTGTATGGGAGTACATCGACTTCGCTAACAAGCTGATTTACCTCTTCTTTGCTCAGAAGATTGCTGTTGACAATGCCAGCTTTAGCCATTTGGCAGGCACGCACCAATTCGTTCACGTCCTCTTTCAGGATGACTATTTTGTTCTGAAAATCCCGCTCGAGCCTCTCCCAGTTTCTTCGATCAACGACATCGTTTGTGATCGTCACAATGGTGTTTAGTTTCTGCAATAGTTCATTAGTTTTTTTGAAAATTGCATTGTTTACCTTATACTGTTGTTCATTGTTTTGGTTAAGAGAGTTCTCGTTGTTAAGAACTTTATCCCAGTCGGTGGCATCAGGTGAACCCGCTATCCATTTCCAGGCTGACCCTATCCAATCAATGGATCGCCTTTGTCTACCAGTCTGGTGCCCTCTCAGTTCTTTTAGGTGTATGCGGACCTTGTTTAGTTGGAACAATAGTACCTCCGTTGCTGTTGTTGATTCATTGAGAGTGGTTAATAAATGCTCCAGTTGATTCGTTGCCAAGTCATAGCGCTCCAGGTCTATTACGTGAATGAGCTTAAAGTGTCCATTGATGATCCAGCCGTACCCATCTCGTATAGTAGCTAATGGTGAGTCTATCTTAAAAATCTCATAGGAGTGCGCGGTTGCGCAGAGGCAGATGCTATGAATTATATTAAAGTATTGTTAGTAGATTATTTGCTCATATGTAAGCAAAGCGTTTAACAATGGTAATTTGAATGGCTATTCCTATTATACTAATCTATAAAGTTTAAGAAAGACAATTAAATTCTTAGGAGTACGTAAACTTATTGATTATGCTTTATTCTAGGAACTTAAATTAATTTTGAGTTACGCAGAGGAAGATGAATTAGTAAAAGCTGGTGGAGTTAATTAGACTAAAGGTGCTTTTTTCCTATTTTGTTAGTTGGGAACCCAGTAGTGAAGTAGTTAGTTATATTAATTGAGGTTACTTAGCTCAACTAGTTTTATTGGTTAGTAAAAAATATTTAACTTGTTAGTTTATTAGTAGGTTTCATGCAATTTTTATTTTTTTTTCTTTTTGAGAAAATCTCTCTTCCCCTTTTTTTATTTTTTTTTTGTTTTTTTTGTTCTTTTGGCGCGTTTTGCGCATTTTATTGCGTTTTTTTTTATTTCTTTTTTATTTTTGCGTTTTTACGCATATTAATTGTAATTTTTGTTTACTTCGTTTTTGCGTTTTTTACGCATATTTATTGCAATTTTATTTACTTTGTTTTTGCGTTTTCTACGCATATCTATTGCAATTTTTATTTCTTTTGTTTTTGCGTTTTTTACGCTTATATATTTCTTCGGGCGCTTTATTGCGCATGTTTCGCTAATTATGTGTTTTATAGTTTTGCATTGGAATATAGGTATTGACTTGACTATGGAAGGTCCGCGTTGATCCCTTTTAGTCATAAGCGTTTATAATTGCAAATGACCTACTCATGGCACGGATGATTTCACGCAAGTGAGCAGAAGATCATGTTGGGGGAATTGAACCCCTTCGAATCAGTTATCTCACACCAATGAGGATAGTGGAATTGAACCATTATAACTTCATCGACTACAAGCGCATTAACGTCTGTATCCGGACCTCCGGATTCTAATGATCCTAAGCTTCTACTAACCTTCTGACCAATGTTATCTACACATTCTTTATATCTGTTTTGTGGAACTTTTTCCCACTTTGCGTTACTATAGTCGCATTTCTATTTTCAGCAACTGCTTCTTTTTTGTACAGTGCCTTTTGTTTACTTTTTATCTGTTTGTTAACAATAAATAATTCATCGCCACTATTAAAATCACGAGGTGGCGAGCGTTTTGCATTTATCCTCGCATTTCTAGTTTCCTGCTCATGTAACAGCAAGGCCTTAACATTCTCATGCGTTTGATCCCTAAAGTCCCTTAAGCCTTGGTAGTTTACTCTAGCTGTTCGGTTGAAGAAAAGATCTACCGGTTTCCTTTTGGTTATGGAATGAACCGTATTGTTGTATCTATCTACGACTATTGCTACCTTCTCTTTGGGAGTCATCCTAGGCAAGTCGTTAGATATGCACCGATAAATTTCTATCAGGGTGGAATGTAACCTTTCTACCTGGCCATTGGCTTCACTCCGTTGAGTGGGTGTCTGATAAATCTCAATCCCGAGAGACCTAATGTAGTTAAGAACGAGTGGGGTTAGAAAACCCCTCTCATTGTCCATGACCAATATTTTTGGCACGGAAAAATAATGCAAAACGTCGGTAAGTTTCCTGCGTATATAGATAGATGACTTATTTTTGATAGGGAATAATTTGGAAAATTTTGAAAATTTATCTACGCAGCTCAGGAACTTTTGCTTCTCAATTTCAAAAATGTCGATGTGGATGATCTCGCATGGGTAGCTGGGAATTGGTGTTGATTGTAAATAAGGCTTGGCCGGATGCCTGTCATATTTATTAAGTTTGCACATCTCGCACTGCCTAACGTAATCCTTAATTTGTTTTGACATTGCAAGAAAATAGAATTTCTCAAGGATTTGCTCCCTATTCTCGCGAGCATTCCTATGTGCACGTTTATGTTCCTTTTCGATTATACTAAAAATTCTGTCGGCTAGTGTCACATCTTCTACGACTCGCTGTGTGATCCTGATCTTATACCTATGGAAATTATTAGCATACACGTCCTGCAATAGTTGAAGAAATTCTTCCGGGATTTTTAAACCATTTATAACATTGGGATTAAGGCATTCTTTAAGGATTGAGATGATGTTTTCCCTGTCAAAATTGGGCAAAGAGATAAAATATCTGCGGTAGCCATGATGTGGTTCTTCATGGCATCGAGATTCCTGACCTACCCTAAATATCACCTGGTTCCTAAAGACGTTAATGGGGGCCTCCACATGCGGTATTAAATCCGAACTATCCTGATCAGCAGAATGCATTGTGGCTTCTGATCCTGCATCCCCATTATCGTTTCCTATTTCACTTTCTGCCGGTTGGGCCACCACAGAATCCGTTAAGGCATTAACTTCTGTCTTAAGACGGGAAAGAGCATCAGCAACCACATTAGTCTTACCCGGTTTATAAATTATCTCACAGTTATATTCTTCGATTCGTGCCTTCCACCTCTTTAGCTTTGCATTATAATTACGACAGCTTAAAGAAAACGTCAGTGGTTGGTGATCGGTATAAATTCTTATTTTTTTTGCTCCGTACAAGTACGATCTCAAATTATCTAAGGCCCAGACTATAGCCAGCATCTCTTTTTCATTCGTGGCATAATTTTCTTCTGCCTTATTTAGAGATCGGGAAATATATGCAATTGGTTTGTCCGTACCTATATCCCCCTGAGATAGGACTGCCCCAATTGCGTAGTTCGACGCGTCGGTGGTTAAATTAAAAGGCTTACCGAAATCAGGAAATACGAGGACATCAGCGGAAGTTAGCATATGTTTCAAGTCATCAAAAGCCCGCAAACCCACACTGTCAAGCTGTATTGTTACCTTCCTCGATGCATTGGCCCTTATTTGTGCATTTTCTCCACGCGTTAAGTTCGTTAATGGCTTAGCTATCTTGGCATAATCGCGAATGAACTTCCGATAGTAAGAAGTCATTCCCAGAAAGCTTTTCAGATCCTTCAAATTGCATGGTGGCAGAATTTTGTTCATCGCCTCAACTTTTTTCGGATCGGGACGTACTCCTTCGGGAGTGATGATGTATCCCAAAAATTCAACCTTATCCTGTAAAAAACATGTTTTTTCCAAATTTACTTTAAGATTAGATTCCCTCAATCGAGAGAAAACCATTTCAACATTGTTTAAGTGGTCATCGGAGTCCTTACCGAACACGATGATATCGTCGATGTACACGTAGCAAATCTTACCGATATGTTCTTTCAACACGTCATCGATCATACGCTGAAAAATGGCTGGGGCGTTTTTGAGACCAAAAGGCAGCCTCAAAAATTCATATTTCCCGTTCATCGTTGAAAAGGCAGTTTTTGGTATGTCGGATTCTTTCATAGGGATTTGGTGGAATCCCGACGTCAAATCAATGGTTGTGAAGTAACGGGAGTTGCCTAGACTACACAATGTTGCGTTTATATCAGGAATAGGGTAGGTGTCGGGGATCGTTACGGCGTTAAGCCTTTTGTAATCGATCACCATACGGTATTGCTTCTCTCCATTAGGTTTGGGTTTCTTAGGGACCACCCAAATAGGAGAGTTGTATGGACTCTTAGATGGCCGGATAACTCCCTCCTCTAGCAACTCGTTCACTTGTCGGTCGACTTCCTCTCTCATGCAAGAAGGATAGGGATAACTTTTACTATAAATTGGTTCAGGAGTTGATGTTTTGATCTCAGCGCGTACGCAGGTGTCTATTAATTCTTTCCCATTCAGTGGCAGGAAAAGATCGCTAAATTTATCAAGGAGTTTATTTACTCTTTCCTCCGTTTCCAGAGGGAGATCTTTGGACAACGTATAATTCACTTGGGTGGATACACGAGCCTTTAATGGAATTTTTAATTGGTTTACTGTTAAAGTATTCGATTTCCTATCAACTATAGCGCCTATATCCCTAAGTGTGTCGTCCCCTATGATTCCGTCAAATGACGACAATCCCGGAAGCACAAAGAAGGTTATGTCGGAGTTGACACCTATGTCCTTGAAAAGCTTTGAACTAATTTTCTCTACTATGGGGATATTCCCGCCCGCCGATTTCACAGAAAAGGGTTTGTCGACTGCGACGGTTTGTTTGGCGACTGCTTGTTTGATGAAATTCTTGTTGGCACCTGTGTCCACAAGGAAATCTAACGTGCGGCCGCCAGGGAGAACGTACTCTAAGTATGGTACGCTAGATGGCCGTCGGATAGAAAATTCTCCTCCTCGACGCAGCCGGCCATCTCGTCACTATTAGCTTTTGTCTCTATATTGAAAAGCTTCTGTTGCTTGCGGGGAAAATTTTCGGATTTTGCAAACCGCTTAAATGGATTCGGGCGATTCATATAGTTTACCTTGCGTGAACGTATTGACTGATCTACGTCCATTTTTTCAACAGCCGGTTGGGGTGTCAATGGAGTATCCCGTTTCGGAGCAAACTGATAGTCCCGTCTTTCAGAAGGGAATCTGCGATCCTGAGGACGCTGGGTTGGTTTTGGTGGAATTGGAGGTGCTCTGCTACCATTAAAGCCATACATACGATCAGGAATTGTGTTTGTTGGTATAACAACACGATTATTAGGTCGTGCCGTATGCAATGTAAAATTGCGGAAATTTGTATTTTGGATTTCGAGGCATGCTGAATATGCTTCTGGCAGTGTTTTGGGGCGCTGAATCAGGAGCATCTTGCTTAGCTCCCCGTTCAACCCACGGATGAACACGTCTAGGGCACGGTTCCTATAAGTGTCTATTAACACCTTGACTGTTTCTTCGGAGTAAGCCTCTTTCTTAAGCTTATTAATAATAAGCGAAAATTGGTGATTTACGGCGGCATAAAATTCGTCCAACCGTGAATCCTTTTGAGAAAGCTGGTGGAGTTGGTACTCCAATGTTCTTATATCACGCTTATCAGCGTAATGGAGAGATAGACACTCCTTAATGGCACTCCAGTTAGAATCAAAAATGTTGTACGAGATGAGGGCAGCATCGGCAGCTCCTCGCACCTTTTGGCGTATGTGCTGCAGAATTGCACGGTATATCGGCTTATCACTTACTATCTTAAAATCAGCTAATATACTCTCCACAGAATGTATCCAGGACACGTATTGTACCGGGCTGCCGTCAAATGGCCGCAGCTCCTTAACAGAGTCGGGTAGTCGCGAGATGTCCTTCAAGTCGGCCTCTGTCGTTGGGCTTCGTGGTTCCAATGCAACTTCTTGCGTTGATTCTCTTGCTTCTCCACCAACGGTGAGCTGTGACCTGAGGCTGTCCAAGGAGGACACCCGCCTTTCCATATTACTCATCTGTTCCAGGAGAGCGTTGACTGCTCCAGTCAGGTTCGTAACGGTCGATTGAAGTGAATCCATGGCTGATCTAGTCAGCATTTGTCTATGAAAGAAAAGAGGGTAAAAAAATATACAGGATACTTACAAGATCCAAAGGATCATTTGTAGTGAATTGTTGGCTCACAGGTATCCCTGTTTTTTAGCTTTTAACGACCTTCACTTCCTTCTCACTTCACACAATTGCTTGTATTGTTTTTATTATCTTTTAGCTTTCACTTGTTTTTAACAATTGCTTGTATTGTTTTTATTATCTTTAGCTTTCACTTGTTTTTAACAATTGCTTGTATTGCTTTTATTATCTTTTAGCTTTCGCTTGTTTTTCACTTATTATTGTATTATTTTTATTTATACACTTCACTACTGGTCCCTGCTCGGGCGCCAGTTAAGGACTGAAGGTCCTGCACGATCAAAAAAATTAAAGGGCCAACTTGCCCTGTCAAATGAAAGATTATTTAGATGTGTTATTATAGTTAAACTTTATTAAGATCTAATTCACAATTAGGTTAGTATACTAAGCACCAGGCCTACTGCGCAACTGGCCTCAAATCTGCGCTGCTCCCTTTTATAGAGTACCGTACTGCTGTCCTAACGCCTGAAGTCGTATGCGAAGTTTAGGTGCGTTGGCTTCACACGGTTGACATGCACCAATGGCATGTCCAAGTATTTCACAATCGTGTGAAACATATTTTGCTGACCATGCTGTCTGGATCGGTTCCTATTGCATAAGCATTAGTACGTGGTACTAATTATGCCCTTGGTTTCCCACAGGTGAATATGGTGAAATGCGGTCGGCCTTGAGTTAGGGTGTTAGGTTGCGATTGACTGCAATTATGCTGATGTAGCGGCACGTGTAATGCTATAATGTGGGAACGCAACTTGTTGGGTGCCGCAGCGTGTTAACTTATATATATTATAATTTTTTGGCATATTTATTTTATATCAAACAATAATTTTATAAGCTCAATACCAGGTATTAATAGGAAGAATAATAGAAAAAAACAGCAATGGTAGCAGTTATAGCTATTTCGGAGATCACCACATCTTCTAATCAGACTTCTTGCGGGGATTCGAACTCACGTCCCCTAGCTGATAATCATTAAAGCAAAACCTAAACGAGATGAGCCAAATAAGCTGTGTATGCTGCTATTGTATGTTGTTATTGTTTGATATTAATAATTTAATTAAATATTAACAGTCTTTAAGTTCTGAAACAGATAGTCGATGTAAATACTGCCAATTACTACGACTCTGCCCCCGTTACAAAGGCACTTAATGAGTTGAATAGTATTTACTAAACACTTTACATAGATTTTTTCGCTCTCTAATTGAGTTAAGATATATTTTTCATTTTTAAATTCAGTCCCACTACACATAATAACTTTTTGTACCGAATATTCTCGATTTTGCTCCAAGTTTCTGGGACTTTTTGGGTTTCAACCACCACAAGGTTGCCAGCCTATATTATGAATTTATAGCATCTCCTCGTTCCTTAGTTACAACTAGTTCTCATTTTATAATGCCAACTAATACAGTTGTGTGCACAGTGGGCGGAAATCGGCATGTCTTTAAATGTTGATTTTCGGATTCTTCTATAACCTGTCATAATATCCTGCTATGTAACTTTTTTTTGTAAAACCTAAATTTCAATTTTGTTATTAGAATCGATTTCATGATTTTATAATGTAACCGGTCAAGTATTCAACTAGTAAATGATCGGATCTACGTAGAGTAAAAAAAAGTAAATAGTACATTTTTTTGTTGTTGTTAATTTTTCAATGTCTATTTTTTTCGTTGTCTGATTAATGTAGAAAGTTAAGGATATTGAGGAAGTTAAGGATTGGAGGTAGAGAAGATCATAAAGATGATAAAAAAGAAATTGAAGATGGAAATTAATATAAAGATAAAGTAAAAGATACAGATAAAGAAGACCTTAACGATTAAATAACTCTTATCAGATAATGTAAAATTTATAATTGGGCAATAACTGTTATCAAGCAAAGTTAAATCTAATCATTGGCAATGCCTGTTATTTGTAACGGAAAGACATTTCTATTTTTCTTCTGTATAATAATTACCAGGCAATGTAAATAAAAACTGTTTGGAAATAGCTTTTGCAGGCACTGAAAAAAATATCTCTCCTGTATAATAATTATTAAATAACGTAAATCGCACGCTGGTAAATAACTTTTACTGGCAAAAGAGAAATATAGTTATCAAGCAATGTAAAAAATAAAGTTTTCAATATATTTTTTTATCGACGAAATGCAACGAAAAAAATGTGCATTGGGGAAATAACTTTTACTGGCAATGCAAAAACGGTCTTGCATAACAGTTATCTGGGGAAAGGGAAAAAATATTTCTCCTACATATCAGTTATCATATAACTTAAGACATAAATGTGGGAGCATAAATTTTACTGGCAACAGAAAACAAATACTGTTACAAATTAATGTAAAAAATTTACTTTTGAATATAACAGTTATCGACGAACTGAAATATATACTCATCTAATAACAGTTATCAAACAATTTCCGATAAATTGAGAAATCGGACAACAATTTTAATTTGTAAATTTTGTGTCCCGGTTTTAAAATTAAAATTATCTAGCTTTTATTTTTGGTTCCTGGTTTAAAATTTTTTTAGGGTTTACTGAACAACAAATATAAGGTCGTTCATTATGTCCAGCAGTAACTGCTTACTATTTCGTTATCCTAAGAAAGAGGGGTTCTAAAGACCAATAGATATTGCAATTTTTTATTTACAAACATTTGCTTTGTTTTTAGAATATTTTCTCAAACATCCACAAAACGTTCTATATTCTTTTTATTGGCTTCGCTTTGCTTGAATTTGTATACTTTTCCCTTAGTAGCAAGCATGTTGTTGCATACAAAATAACTATATATGTATACGGTCGTCAGCCGGCTTTTGGCGCCCACCAGCCCACCATCCTCCTGCCTCAGTTACCTTTCTCTTACTCTGAGTTTGAGCGGGCGTTTTGTGTTGTTGCTATTGCATGTTGTGCGCTAGATTTGGAGTTTAATGTGGCGCGCAAATAGGCGCATAGGGGCCTGGGTAAACAATCCAAGACGAACGACTGAGTTCAGTTACAGTGCATTCGGGCTATTAGAAGGATATTTGTATGCACATTTGCTGGGGCTTACCCTTTGTACTCGGCACAATTTGCTTTGCATTTCAAATATCAAGTTGCATGCTGCCTAAGCCTAACGCGTACCGCTGATACCGGCTTCGAGTGTAGAGTGTCGTGAGTTGATAATGCGGGGGAAGGCGGGTAGGTAGCGGAGGATGGGGTGAGTCGTTCATTCTAGAAGAGTGCGTTGTACTCGCGTTTTGCGTGTGCACCACGTTTTCATTTCATTTCTGAATTGCAACGCCAACGCGTCGAGCATTGTATTTGTGTAGACTTTATTTGAAATACAAACACATACATACATACATTCACACATACATACATATGTATATCTATCTGTTGGAGTCTATGTATGTTTGTGTAAGTGAATGCTCTTTTGTTTGCCTATCTGTCGGCGCTGTTTCCTCCTCATTCAGAGGCTGGGTGTGTGTTGAAAGTAGGCCGCGTTCGTACGCGAGCATTTTGCTAACTGTTGCTTTGCTAGCTTGGAGGTATTAGATTGCATTCAATTGCACTTCAATCACGTATGTATGTATGTATGTTTGTTTGTCGGCGTATATTTCTGTTCTGACTGATTGCATGCGATTGGTTAAAAGAAAATTTTCTCAATGCGCTATTTATTTTGTTCTCTTTTTTTCTAATATACTCGCACACACACACACACATGTATGAATGCATTCAGAATTATGTAAATAATTCACTTTACTCGCTTGATTAGATACGTGCAGTACAGAAAGCAATTTTCTTAGATGTTGTGTTTTATTTTCAGAAGACTATTGAGTGTGCAAATATCAATAGAACTGTTTATAATCGCATTAATTTGATGGGATACATAGATGGAATCTATATATGTATTTACATATACCATAAACATTAAATATTTCGCTTTAAGAGCTTTAAAAAGGAGCGATAACTTGATTGTCGTACTAGTGTCCCATGACAGATGAAAATCGCTAAATTATCAGTAGCACACTGTGATAATGTAAATTTATTTGTACCACTACTGTTATCTGATTTATCCTTAAGTTTAACTTCCACGAGAAATTTAGTTGCTCCATAATTATGTAAGTGAGCCTGCTTTCACAAGATGCGAGCGTTTTTATTGCCGAAGCGAATTATCTATTTAGTTTGAGGGAGCGTACCTTAGCTAAGCACAAACCCTTCTTTCGGCCTCGGTTATTAGAGATTTCACTATTTTCTATTTTTAGATGCACTGTTGAAATTACGAACCGTAGATATTGTAAATTTTATTTAAAACAAAAGATTTTTATAGTGATTCGTTTAGTTTTATTTGTTGGTCAGAAGCTAAAGGTTATCTTTTGCATTTAATTTTTTGCACAATAAGTGTGCGGCGACTGCCGCAGCCTAGAGTTTAGCACTTCACTCGGTATGTTCTGGGTTCGAATTCTGACCGAGGCAAATAATATCAATCAATTATAGAAAAGTTTTGTTTCCCCAAAAACCTTGCCTCTCGGCAGGTAATGAAAAACCGTCTAGTGTATTTGCATCATGAAAAACTTCTCCCAAAAATCGGTATCGGCGTGAAAGTGAAATTGGGTGCGTTTTGACAAATTTTATACACTTTGAGTTTTGGCTGAACGTGCAAATCGTACACGCGTTTCTCGATATTTTTTTTTTAAGTTAGCGGCGAAATATTTGTCTCGAACTCTATATTAAAAAAGTACTTAATTCGTACAAGTGGGTCATATTGACCCAGTGTGTGTTTTTGTTTGTGGTTATTAGCATTCATGTCATTGGTTTATTTTATTTAATAGAAGCTTGTTTTTTGACACACACAGTTTGCGTTGTTATAGAAAAATTTCGGAAAATAAAGGATTTCTTATTTTCGACCAATATCCAACTAATGATTCAAATCCATTTGATTCAGACGATGACGGAGATTACTTGCCAGATTAAAATGAAGCTGAAAGTGACTTTGCCGGTAATTATGATTCGGGCATCGAATATTTGCCTCAAAACTTGAGAGAAGAAACTTTATCGCGGTCGTGTGTTTTATGCTTATCGAAAGAAGCAAAACAACTGAATATTCGAAGGATCCAATATCTGCTGACCATCCAGTTGTTTCTCGTGCTCTGGATTAGCTTCGATTAAAAAAAAAATAAGTTTAAAATAGTATGCCTGTTTTATGGTTCATAATTTTCTTTTTCTTTTTTCCATTTTCCTCAGTTTTTCCTATTCCTTTATGTGAAATGAAAAGTTGGTTATTATTTATTACAAGGATTTACCTCTTAAAACAAAGACGAAGTCGCAAAAACAAGTTAAGTCAATTTGACAAGGAAATATCGGAATATATGTTCGTATGAAAGTTAAGAGAAGAGCGGTTACTATACAAATTACTGACTTACATTTTCTTCTTTTAACCAGCAGAACCTCAGAAGGCTAAGCTATTTTTGCAAGATAATAGTTAGCATGCCATAAATATTGCAGTCAATGAAACAGAACTTACTAGATTTTTAAGTGACTGCGGATAGCGTTCGAAATTAGTAATAGAGCGTTTATGCGAACAACGAAACAATGCCTGGAAGCAAACATAGAGCTATTGAGATATCTGACTGAAACTTTGTAGGCACAAAGCAGCTAAGAACAGGAAATTTAGCACTCCTGCCACTTGCTATGAACGAAAAATTTCCACTAAAAATTATCCAGACCGAGAAACTTTAACTTACAAGTCCCAACCGGCTGACTGTTCCGATATGAGATTTTGCGTTATAACTCCTGCACTAATGCTTGGTTTTCCCTAGGTCACATTTTTTACGACAAAATATGATACGCGAAATATCAATATGTGGTATTTTATAATTTCCCACTGCTGACAAATAGAAATATGTCAAAATGTTGGCTGTTTTCATTCAACAATAAAATTCCACTAAAAATTATCAAGATCGGGTCACCATAACTTACAGCTCCCATGCGACTGATTGTTCATATATGAGATTTTGTATTATACGTCTAGAACTAAAGCAGCTAAGAACATGAAATTTTTGACTACTATCACTTATTAAAAATAAAAAGTGTCTACTGAAAATCAACGAGATCTGGTTAACTTTCATCTCCCGTACAACTGATTGTGCAGATAAGAAGTTATCCTTTATAACTCGTAGACCAAAGCAGCTGAGAACATGAAAGTTTAGCTCTTCCCATTATAAAGAATAGAATTTATCCAATGAAAATCATCAGATATGAGATTTCACTTAAAGCTACTATATTTAGACAGCTATAACCGTGAAATTTTGTGTGCTATTTATTTATTCATCATACAAGATCTGGGTTATGTTGGAGACTTTAACATCTATAGCATTCTATTTTTTATTATTATTCGAATCGGTTTGAAAAGTAAATTTGATGCAATTCCGACTTGTTTTGTTTGTGGTGTTCTTAATTCCGACTGAGTTCGAATAAAGTTCGAGTCGTTTTCGAATCATTTTCATTCAGAGTCGATAATCAGTTTGAACAGCTTTTGACAATTATATATGTTTAATGAAAGTTTTTACAATGCTTTTTGGGTGTGCTGAACAAAAATCATTAGCTGAGATGACGTGTAGGCAAATATGAAACTGAAGTTGGACTATAAACAAACTTGCCCTATAAAGAAATTCATATTATAAAACCTATTTAATTTCCTAGGGTTTGCTGTGAATTAATTAATGAAGTTTGTTTACAAATAGAATCGGCTTGTTTCAATGATAGGAGTGATCAACAGTCGCAGATTCTGTATAAAAACTGTGATTCAAATACCAATGTAATTTTATAAGGTTTTTCAAACGCTTCGGGTCTTAGAAACGAATAATAAATGAACCATGGCAGTATGGAATTTTTCGATGTGTATTGCGTATGCGCTGAAGTTGAATAAAAAGCATTTCGGTTTTATGCTGATTGTTTTTCTTGTGTTTATCTAAATAGTTTTTAAGTAGAAATATGCTGATAAAGACTTATCAAACTGACTGAGTATAGATTAGTGTAATAAATACTTATACATTTTCCCAATAGTATGAATTTTTGTATATAAAAAAGTTTTCACTGCGGCATTAATATACAAATGAAAGCTAAGAAGGCTTCGGCAGGGCATAACACTTATTTATTTGTTTTACTTAACTTGCCTCCGTTGTTCTGTGCATAGGTCAGGTCTCGGTCAGAATTCAATACCAGGAAGCCGCTTTGCTATATATTTATGGAATTCCATGTTCATCAACCAAAAATTTTATGAGCTCAAGGCCATTTATTTATTAGGAAATTATTGAAAAAGCAACAATAGTGGAAGCTATAGCTATTTGAGAGATCACCATATCTCTTCATCAAACTTCTTCCGTGGGTGATCGAAAGAGGTCGGTAGTTGTGTCTATAATTATGAAAGTCATCTAAGTCGAAATGAACAAAAAATGAGTTTATCACTTATTTCACACCACATTATTTTTAAATAAATTTATGCAATGTAACTTTTACGACATCGTCAATAATTGGGTTTTAAAGAGTGATTGTAATTCCAACGTTATACGGAATTCATTTAGTGTAATAATTATGAAAGTGGTCTAAGTTAAAAATTTAAAGAAGTTATACCAAAAATAATGTACAAATAGTCATCAATTGATAATATAAAAACGGTAGATTACAAAGTTTTGGTATCGGATCATTCCCTTCTATCAAATAACCGTAACTTTGGTTTGATAGAATTGGCTTTTAAAAACAAACTACCTATATAGAGCGTTATTATAAATTGATAGCAAAGTGTAGAAGAAGAAATATATTTTCGATTAAGCGAACTACGAAGAGTACAAAATACCGCCATTACTTGTATTATACATCACCATTAAATAGATCAGTAACGGAACAAAATTATAGAGATATTTTGTGTTTACCGTCATACATCCCTCCAGTTTTTCGGAAATATTTTAAGAGTATTATTTTTTAATAATTAATTAATGTACATTAATTATTTTATTAGAGTTATGATTTCAAGTAAAATTCATCGTTCTTTATTGCTTTAAATCGTTTATGGAAAATTCAGTTAATTTTGAAAATGACCTAAGTCAATTCAAGTTGATAAAACAGCATTTTCGTATGAAACTCGAACAAAATTCAATATGCATAATTAATTTCTATTAATCAATAAATTTTAAATAAAATTGTATTATTTTTGGCCTTATATGTTAGAAACAAGTGTAATTTAACTGAGCTCGGTTAGCGTGGCTGAGTAGTTGGATGCTCGCCTAGCAACTCCGTGACTCTAGAAAGAAGGAAGTCTGATGAGGAGATGAGGTGATTTCCGAAAAAGCAGTTATCATTCAGCCACTTTCAAAAATCTCTCGTTGTTTTCTCATATTATTCCCTAAAAATCTTGGACTCGAGCTCAATAAAATTACACTAAAGTCGTATGGTGTTAAAATATTTTTTTTTTAATTCTTTCAAATGCAATTTAATTAATATCTTGACATAAGAATTATAAGACTTAGGCGAGAAATCCAGAGTTAAATATATAAATAAAGAGATAAGTAACTCAGAGTTAAATTTGTAATTTCATAACCCAGACTTTGTCTTGCATCAAATAAGTACAGTTATCCATGCTAAATACTTTTCCTTTTTGACATTTTCTTTAATTTTTTTTTAATTTATTGAAATTTAAAATCAAAATAATTTTAGTAAGGTCTTGCACAAAAACGAAATGCTTGGTATGATTGCTCTGCCATACCGTGAAAGTGATCGCTTCGCTTTGCCAAAGCTCTGTTAAAGGAGTCGAAGCCAATATATTCGATTACTTCCTCATCATTGTCGAAAAAAGCGATTCGCTTCAAACTTTTTCGGATATTTAAGAAAAAAAAAAATTGTTCAACGAACTTATTATTTTATTTATTTATGACAGATTGTCACAAACATAAAAATTTAATTTAATTTTATAATTCCCAGATTAAATATTTCTGTTTTTAGCTTTGAATTGTTGTCTAAGATTTTGCTGTGCAAGCAAATTTATTAATTTAACCGTTAAACTCTGAGTTAAATAGATAACCTGCTTTCTCGCAAGTGGGCCTTTGAACACTTTCATTATAATGAGCAGAGTTGCGCTCATCAAAAATATTGTCGATACAAATAAATCGGCCGAAAAGTTAATACACGTTTTCTATTTTTGTTAAATTCTGAGGGCGATGCACAAAACTTTAATTTTCCATTAAAAAAATTAGGTTTATTGAGTTTAAGTTAAAAAATATAATTCCTATATTAAATGCGAGTAAAATCCTTGGTATAATTTATCAAAAGCCTTTCAACATAGCTGAGTTCGAAAATTTATTTTCTAGCTTTTTATGTAGTTACCTACAATAAATCATTACATCGACGTCTTTGTATGCACTGCATTAATTGCTTAATATCCCTCCTATGTACCTACTGCAATCAACATTTAAATGTTGCAATTTCATTATAACTGTTGCCTTTCGATTTAATTAACTTTAAATATTGTTCGCATCGTAAATTAAAAGGTGCATCATAAAATTCCAGTAAAACGTAAAATTAACGCAAATCTTTTGAGCCAACAATAAAGCAAATACTTTGGTACAGCTGGACACAGCCAGGCAAATAAATAAACCAATAAAAGCAAAAGTGCACAAAATAACAATAGCTATTAACTAAAAGGGTGCAGCGGTAAGAGAACAAAAAAAAAAACAAAACAAAAAAAACCTCTAGAATGGCTGCAAGTGTAGGTGTAGTGGTAGTGGTAGTGGCTGCCGGTAGTTGAGAAGCAGCAGCAGCAGTAGCGATTTATTGTTATTGCGGCAATTTGTCGACGTTGACATTATATTTGTTGTCAGTTGGGCGCTGCTACTGTCATTGCGCTTTAGTTTACTGACTACCGGCGCTAGACAAAAGCCTGTAACATTGCCACCATAATCACCTACCACGATGGGGAGACTACCACCAACCAACCAACATTACTGCAACCTCAACTACAAACTCCAGTCGCATTTGCTATACGAGCAGGAAAAACATTGACTGTATCCGAATATTGCAGCTCACCGGACTCGCTTCGATTGCGTTGGTTGCAAAGTAAAGCAACAGCGAAATGCGCAAAAATGAAAATTATTTACAAATAACGCTCATTAAAAATATATGCTTGTATTGTATCTATGTAACTATGTACAATATGTACATACACTTTCGCACGTTTGCTTAGAGTAATGGCAAAAACACCAAAAAGCAACAACACTAACCATTTAACACGCAGCAACAGTCGCTTTCCAATGTAACACTTTTGCTTTTACATAGCCATAGCCAACGTCGTGATTGACACACTTTTTGAACCAGCTGGATGACGAGGCGATGTGTGGCACTCTTTGCTAAGAGCGTTAAGCGGAACGGAACGGAATACAGAGTGTATGAGTGGGCTGGTATTTAACGTGTAGCCGAACTGTTAACATTACTCATACGCACCAGTGGCACAGAACTGCTCTCTCTCTCTCTCTCTTTGTGGCGTGAGAGTACTATAAGAGTGTAGCGCCTAACAGTATGCAGAGCTCTACATAAACTGAGCATCCACTGTAACAGCGACTGCATTTGTAGCTGTTGGCTTTGCGGTTCGTTGTCCTGATTTCATGCGCCGTATTGTGGGGCGTTTTGTTAAAACTCGTGGCATAAATCGAAATCTCGACTTTTGAGTTCAATGGGAATATTTAGTCACGAAAATCGACACAAGAATCTCATTTTACAGAGAAGCGGAAGATTTAGAAAAATTTAGAGTTCTTGTTTTTTTTTGCAATCCATTCGAATTTTAACAGCGAAACATTTTTGTGGCTTTTCAAGTGGTGAGGTTTGAAACGGTGAAACCACTTTAAAACTAATAATGAGACTTTTACTAAAAATTACGCCAATAGTTAAAAAATATCAGTCGCCCAGTTTTGGGAATTTATTTGATTTTGCTCAAGTGCTAGATTACAAATTTTAAATATGAGTTGCAATACGAACCACTTTATGCAGCACAATAATAAAAAAGGAACATCTTTTTGCGCCATTGAGGTCGTACTTGCCAATGGTACTAAATATTTCAAAATTTCTGATATAACTAAATAGCGAATAATGTAACTTAACCCTTTCGCGGGCAAACCGGTAAAGGCTGGCAAATTTGTGTAAAAGCATAGGGGCATGACGGCATTCTCCGTCGTTAATTACCATAACAAATATGAACTGCCGTGGCGAAATTCATATTAATTTATGGTTTTCTAATATTTATATCCCTAGAAACTTTAATTATCTGAAATCATTGTACTACAGAAACGAAGTTGCAGTTATTTTATGCTAACTCGAAAATTTTTCGATTCAGTTTTCCGTTTATTATGCTAGCGGTTTATTATCTTCCACGGCGGCAATCGTCTCGGGCTTATCTGCGTAGATAAGTGACTTCACATAACATTACAACAAGTAGTCCAGCGGTGTTAAATTGTTTTCTTGTGAAAATTGAGTTGGTGATTTTAATACTCATATAAATATTTTATAATAATTTAATAAAATTAGACTTTTAAATGTAGATTCTATGTTCGATTGATTTGGTTCATACCTCTTCACAACTGGTCATATTTCGAGAAAATACTTAAAGTATATATATTCACTTGTACATATGTACATTTGCTTAGTTATATCGTATTCTTCAAAGTTTGAACGGACAGCCCGCGAAAATAACTTCAGACTCAGGTGATCTACCCGAAGGTTGCGGCAAGTCAAGTATGATCTTTTAAAATTATCAATACCGAATCGGAGAAGTGGTCGAAGAGAGCAGAGGCCAGATCAGCGTGCCACATACTGGCCATTAGGGCGTACGATTTTAAGTTTGAATTCATCAGAGCACACGATTGTACTCCATATAGTTCGAATTTGGGGGGAGCAGACCACCGTTCATAGCCCCGTTCGCGAGATATGATCTTGGTGCAGCGCGTAGAAACGCCGGAGGGGTGTTGCCTTTACAACATCGTCGGAATTTTATTTAGATTTTTAGCAATAATTCTATGTAATAATAATCCTTAATACATTTTTTTCGATACCATGTACGTATTTGCAATTTACTGTCCAATTCGGTTGTCACTAAAGTTTTTTTTGAGTAGCCGACTTCGGCCGTATTTTGACGAATCTCTCATAATTGTTCTTCCGAACAATAATTTTGCAAAGAAAAAAGATAATAACAATGGTTTTAACTAAGATATGGGCTGCTTAGATATGGCTGCTTACCTCGTGATCCCCGGGAATGTAGTAGTGAAGAAGCAGGGGCAACGTAAAGATGGCACCTAGACTTGAGCTGGGCGGCGCACTGTTGGCGCCCCACACGCAACAATTAATTAAAAACTTGAAGCGGTGTAAAAAAGTACCTGTTTTCGGCTAGTTTATTAAATAGTTTAAATTCTTTATTTTTCAAACCATATTTTAAAAATTTTAAAAACCTATTATATTCAAAAATTATAAAATCCTCAACCTAGAAAATCAGAATCACCCACTGTACATTTTTTCCTACCACATCAACGACTGTTGCCTTGCTGTAGGTCGCGTGAGCGGCAATATGACATTCGGCTGGCTGACATTCGTATTTTGTTGGGGGGGTAGTAGGAACTCCCACTCCCACTTGTTCCAATTCACCTCATTCCAAATGCCCAGTTCTCTGTGCACTACATTATCGCTCACTTACAGCTGACTGTATTTAGTTATTCTCCCGCTGTGTATTCCCGATTAGCAGCACTTCGTTCCGAGTCAGCTCCTTGGCGCTGCTCCTACATTTCTCCCACACACTCGCTCACTCTAACTCCGTCGGCATGTGTTTTCAGTTGCTGGCATCAACTCTACAATGCCAGGCTGTGTATGACGAATGCCGCTTACGACAAGCGAATATTGCAAACGAAAAAAAAACAAACAAAATCCCAAACCCCATGACTCCCAGCCATCCTTAGACTTCACGTAATGTGCCGCCTGCTGTGCTGGCTAACTCCTTCCGCCTCGATGTTTGAGTTCAACTGATTTAGCCAGAATCAGTCGTCAGTGTGTCTTAACCGGCTATAGTCGTTGTTCTTTCTCGTTATCGTCGAATCGTTTTTGTCGTAGCGTTAGTGCAATTAGTTAGTTGGTTTCATATTAGCGACAAAAAAAAAACAAAAAAAGAACCAGCTAGATAGGACTTCCGAAGTCCCTGTTTTCTTGTAATAGTTGCATGCCACATACCATCTTGGTAGTCGAATGAAATTGGGGCAACATATTTATACTATGTGTAGTATATTGCGTGTGTGTGTTTGTGAATTGAAGTGTTAACGTGTTCACCGCAATTTTGCACCTTTGGACCGAAACTACTTAAGCTTCACAAATATATGTACATACGTTTGCGTTGCGGCAATCTACGGTAAATTATATCATAAAATCAACATTGTAAGGTCGTTTTGCGATTGACATAGGTCACGTTTCGAACGAACGTGTGTTGTGTGTACGTGCGCTGGATTTTTGTACGAGTCTTTTTGGCTTTGCTCCACTGAGCTCCCGCCGCCACAGCGTAACTTCTCTCAAACTTATTCACTCAACGCCTACATGCCCCGCATATTACTCACATACCATACCATACATTCGTGAGAATACGCTTGCTCCGGGTCGCAAGCACGCGCTGGTAACGTTGCTGCGAGACACCCCCACACACATACTTACATATATTTTGTACGACAACTAGTTACGCACGGCAATAAGCACTTTATGCGCGGTAATTCGAATATAAATTTGATTTTCCTGCGAATCCTTAGCTACAAAGTGAGCAAATGTGGAATTGCCCTCAACAATTTCTTTAAGTACTGTGCATACATAGATACATATATACATATGTATATTAAAGAAAAAAAAAACCAAACACTAAATAAAACATACGTAGTATATTCCATACTTGCTACACACAATTTGCGTTCAAAAAAAAAATACAAACAAATACCCACCGCCTTCGTGTGTGCGTGTGTGTGTGTGATGATGATGAAAATTGCATGCTCTACCATTTATTGTTCACTACTCGTATAATTTGTCAACATTTGTGCATTCATCTTAAAATACCAAATACATTTGGTACATACTAAATTTGGCGCACATTAAATGTTGCAAATTGGCGTAGCAGCTTTTTTATGCCATTTTCTTGATGCTGTCGTTTAAGTGTGGCTCACTGTGAATTTACTCCTCTCACTTACTTACAAAAAAAAAAAAAAAAAAAAACAAACAAAATACAGAAAAACCAAAAAACATTGTGGCAAATTGTATTTTTGTGTGCCACTTGTGCGGTTCGTAAAAGCCAAAGTTGTTGACATTGAAACTTGTAAATGTGTGTACTTAAAGCGAATATCCCTACTGCGGTTGTTGCAAAGTGTCGTGAGCGGTGTAAAGAAAAAAAGCGAAATTAAGTAAACACCACATACTTAGTGCTTGATGAAACTTTGTGTGCTGCTCTAAAGTACGTTTTATAAATGTTAAGGTATGTATTGAAAAATTTTCTTTTGTGTATAAAAGAAATAAAAAATTATGCAAAATCTTTTTGTAGAAATATATATTTTTTTGATAACCATAATTGCATACCTCTCGCGGGCGAAATTGAGTATAAATTTATTCAGTTTAAATATAGTAATATCCAATTAATATTAATTTATTTACGAGCCTTGCTGTTGTGCTGAATTGAACTAAACAGAGAAGAAAGCGCAAAGTAAATATGTATATATTTATGTTTATAGCGAATTTATAATATATGTGAAGAAAAGGGAGATTGTCTGAAAATTGAAATAATCAATAGGTGAGGCATAGCCCGAGTCCTGACCTAATATCGACCATCTTTTTTTAAATTCAAAAATTTGCAACCAATTTTTATCAAACAAAATAGATATTTTTGCATACCTTTCATGAAAATGAAATGACATTAATACTTTGGCCCGATATTTCTAAGTATAAAAATTTGCAAAAATAGATCTACAAAAATGATCTGGACGATGAGCTCAGCCCACTTAGCCATGTTCGTCTGTCTGTTGAGATTCAGTTTGAACTCAAACTTGCCACATAGCTTTAGATATGTATATCTGACTGAAATTTGGTGAACGAAATTATAAATACGTAGATTTGTACACAGAGCTAAAAAGTTTACCTATAACTAAAGAGATCGAGGCCTACAGAAGTTTGATGGCCAAGGATTACGAGAGCGGACAAAATCGAGAAAATTTTCGCTAGAACATCTTCTTAATATTGATTTGAATTTCTTCACAAATTTATTGAAAACGAGAAGAAAATAATAGAATTTTGTTAAAAAATATGCAGTTGTAAAAAGAAATCTCCTCGTTTTTATGTTAGAAATCATATAAAGGAAATCAATATAAATATCCTCTCATTTTTACAAGGATTTTATTGAATTTAATTATAAGGAAAACTTTTTATTTTTATAAGATCCCTTTTTAATTGAAATTTTTCTTTGAACATCTTAAATATACATATACATACATTATGAATAATCCGTTTTATATATTGTTTTTGGTTTAATATTATGAATATTGTTATTTGAATTTTTGTATTTTCAAAATTAAAATTTTTGATTTATTTTTTTATTGTTCGAGAAGTGTTCAAGGAATACAATTTCAAAAATTTTAAAAATTAAATATGATTTCATATGTAAATAAAATATGATTTATGAATAAATGTTTTCAAAAATAAATTTCTTTATCTCCTTAAACTTGTATTAAACAGCACGTGTCATACACTTATACGCCTAATTTAGCAACAACAACAAATACTTAAAATTATTAAATTATCTTTAATCCATTTAAAAAAAATTATATCACAAGTATTTTAAATTGATAAGAGATTCCAACCAAAAACCAAGATTCCCTTCTTAATTTAATTTAATTTTATTTAAAAGGTTTTCATCTTAAATTTTACTGGTTATATACTAGATTTTATTAAAAAGATTTTTGACTTAATTCAACAGGTCACCTTTTGAATTAAATCGAAAAGTTTTCATCTTAGTCTTACAGATTATCTTCTTGACTTTGTTGAAAATACGTACCCAGTCGTAATAAGAAGTGGTTCTTATTGTAAAAAATCATAGAAAAACGGGTAAATTTTTTTCTGATATATAGGGTTTTTAGGTGGTCGTTTCGCTCTGTGTAGCGCATGTAATTCTAGTATAATAAAGTGCGAGTCTGAAGTGGCAAAATTACCGTTGCTTTTTGACACTTTTTATGTTGGTAGTCTTGTGGATTGTTTTTCATATATCACTATTATTGCACTCTATTTTATATAATATGTATGTATGTATTAAAAAATGTGAAAATGTGATGAAAATTTCTTGAACTTTTAAATTGTGTTTAACATTGGACACTTTCGTTAACATGGGTTTTCTTATGGTATGAACTATATTTTTATAATAAATTTACGAAAAAATTAAAAAAAATGCTCTTCTATATTTAAAAAGAATCTCCATCTCGCTTCATAGTGTAGTACTGTTATACATACATAGTATATAGTAGTTGAGAAAAATAAAGCCCTGTAAATCAGAATACAATTTAGCGGATTCCCTTATAATTTCTTTCCAATAAGAAGCATTTCTTATGACACCTGGGTATGTCTTTTCAATAAAATAAAGAGGATATCTGTAAAACTAATATGTAAACTTTTTAATGTAATTAAAATGGTGACCCTTGGCATAAAGATGAAAATATTTCCATAAAATTAAGAAAGGAATTTTGGTTTTCATTAGAATCTCCTCTTAATTTTTGATTAACCGAAGATCTTATCAATTTAAAATTATTGATACCTAAGTTTTTTTACGTACATATATTATTTTCTGAAAATAAATATAACGGGTTTTTTGTAAACTGTTAATTATTCAATTATATAAGCTTTACTTAGAATTATGATACGTTTAAACATTAGTATATTATTATTAGAGGTTTTAGATATTTTCTTATGATATAACAACAATTCAACTACGTACATATAGTACATATAACAATTGGTGTGACCAAATTTTTCGACGTACATATATCACGTGCCCTTTTCTTGAAATTTAATACATGTTCAGACCTTTATTATGCAATTTGCATTTTATAATTAATACACAAGGAAGGCACTGAGAGAAAAAAGAGTGTCACTATCGAGTAAATTTAAAAAAAATATTAATTAAAAATAATAAATAAGTAAATCAAAAATTTTCATTTCGACAATACAAAAATCCAAAGAAAAAAATATTAATATTATTAAACTAAAAACAATATAAAGTAGATTATTCACAAAGTACATTTCAATGTTAAGACGTTAAAAGCAAAATTTGAATCAAAAAGGGGTATTTTAAAAATAAAAAATTTATATTATTATTAAGTTCAATAAAATTCTAGTAAAAATGAGAGGATACTTTTATTGATTTCCTTTATATGATTTCTAGCATAAAAACGAGGAGATTTCTTCTTACAACTGCATATTTTTGGATAAAATTCCGTAAAGAAATTCTAACCAATATTAGAAAGATTGTCTAGTAAAAATTTCTTCAATTTCGACCCCTCTCGCTGCCCTTGCGAACTTTTGAGCTCTGTAAATTTAAAAATTCGCTAAAACTTCTCGCAGTTAAAATTTTTTATATGAATGAATAGTATACAGAGTTCTTTACATGCTTTATCTCTGTTGTTATTTTAAATGCATCGCCGATAACGTCTGAATGGGCAAACTATTCATAATTCAAACATTTCATCAGGTCAAACATTTCTTCTTTGGACAACGTTTGTTCAATGGCGATTCATAATCGAACTTTTTTATTCAATTTTAAAATACGAATTCAAATTCAGTTCGAAATAAGGGGACGAGTTTGGTTTTAACTTTAACACCTATGTGTTTATTGGTTGTACGCTGTAGAAAATAAATGGAAAATAAACTTAAAGAAAACTGCACAGAATTCTACAAAGTTACTTTAAAAACATCTATGCTTATTTCATACGGAAATCTCAACAAAAAGCAAGCAAAAAACATATTTTTATTTGCAATTCAATTTTCATTTTTCCTACAGCTTCCTGAAAACTGCAACACATCCCTGGCTCTCACACAAATTATCTCCCATTCGAAGTCGGTGTAAAACAATAGGCATCTCAATTTACGATACTCCTCATAAGGAGACATACCACAAATTCTAACAGAAGTTTGACGAGAGATCGAGCGGAGTATATGCCGTAATCACAAATTATAATTATTTTTATTATTAATCTGCCCCATATGTTAATTCTTCGATGGCCAAGCCCTAATTTTTCGACTTTTGGAGAGTTTTTTGGATCAGACCAGCCAATGGCATAAAAGGGAGGAGCACATCTTGGTAGGCCCTTCTTTATTCCTGGAATAATTGAGCTTATTTTTTACCTTTGTATGCGAAGATGTGGCCTAAAGCAACCGATATAGATATAAACATATATGTGGAAACCAAAATGCTCAAAATGAAAAGGAAGATCAGTTAACCTAATACCTAGTACATACGACAACGAAAACTCGTGATATTCTGTAAAAACAAGTTGAAAGTACGTGTTTTTGACCTGCAAAAACTATCTAACTTAATTGCGAACCAAACACAATAATCTCGAAAACATCTAAATTTTCGTTGTGTTCTCCTAAGCAACTCTATGCTAGATAACTTTTTGCGAAACCAAATCTATGATTAGCCCTCATTGGTTTAGAAAAAGGATTAAGAATAATAATAAGAAGAAATCGGGGCGGAGAAAAACAAAAAAATAATTATAAAAAGCGGCACTTTGAAGCTTTGGGGAGAATTTCGTTTACCGGATTGCCTTTCACTAAAAAAAAGATAAATAAATAGAGAAATGTCATCGAGAACCAGTTAGTCAAATGGAATGCTGTCATATTATAAATCTACCTATCCGTCCGTACACCTGATTTTTCGAATAACAAATCTTAATACAAATATTTACTTTTAGCTATGGTAGTGGTGATATTGAGAACGGACGAAATGGACACATTACGGTATTTTGCGCAAATAGGAAAGCGATATTTCAGTAACTATAAAAAATAATTTGCCCAAATTTGGTATACATAAAAAAGAATATTTCCAAACTGACTGAATAAACTCCACCAGTCTCTACCTATAAGTTACCAATAATTTCGGAAATTCGAAATTGTACAAAACCATTCACCAATCATATACATGTAATTTACAAAATATCAAAATATTATTTTAGTAAACTTGATTAGGGGGGGAAAAACGTAAAACCTAAATTTTTGGATATTGGGCATGGCGCGTTAAAATTATTATAATTTTTGTAGGTTCAACTAAAGAAATCCGATTTTAATTTCAAAATGAATAAAATAATAATAAAAATTTGGCGCTTACACTATATAGCTTGATGTTTACCCGAACTTTCCCTACAATTCGTGATGTGCGTCTCGACACAAATTGGGGAGCCTACAGTCTTACGCCGACTTCGAACGGCAAAGGATTTTTGTGAGAAGGTTTTTCATGGCAAAAATAAACTCCAAGGTTTTCAATTGCCTGCCGAGGGGTGATAACTTTTAGAAAAAACTTTTCTATAATTTTTGATGTTACTTTTCCCGGCCAGGATTCGAATCTGGGACTCATCGAATGAAGCGCGCACACGCTATACATTCAGCTATGGCGGCCGCCATTAATAGTACAATTGTAATCGGTTTTATTGGTTATTTGAAATAAAGAAATGTGCCTAGTATTTTAAACGCGCACTTAGCATCTTCTTGACTTGTTTAACACTGAATTAAAAATAATATATTAAAATAATAAAGAAATAAATTTATGTTATCATAGTAATTGCTAAGTCTTCCATTTTAAACAAATATAGCATAACGATTTGTTTTCGTTCGAAATTGGCATTATATTCTTTGTTTTGCCTACAATTCGCCATAGCGATTTTACATTTTTACGTTATCGCTACCTAAGAATCCGCTGTTTTAATATTTTTTGTATTTTAAATACACACAAAATGAACGTTTATTTCGCAATTGAGACTGCTACTGTTAATTGCAAAATAATTTTATTTTAATGTAACTCTACGTTCGTATTTATCTGAATTGCTTGGCCATAGTCAAAACTGGTTTCATGTTACTCTCCGAGTTTGTAATTTCTACAAAACGGTTATAATGAATGCTCCGCATTTTCTTTGAAAAATATAACAGAGATAAAACAAAAAGTTGCTTGATAAAAATATTTCTAAAATATTTTCAATTCAAAAATTTGATAAATTCGTATGAGGAAATCTTCAATATATATAATTTAACACTCAATAATATACGATTTTTCCGAATAATTGAACCATGCTTTAAAAACTTGTCTCCTTTTTTGTGAAATATTCAATACGTGAACTATTAATTGAATACAGGTAAACGCCAATGATCCATGTCGCCGAAGTTTTGAATGCGTTTTTAATATTTCTATTTAGATTTGATTTATTTTGGGATATGCACTTTTTTTGTAGTTTTCAACATATAATATCAGTGCGATAAACATGACAAACACATGCACAGTTAGCTGTACTGAACATGAAACTAAAATAATTGATAGCGAGTAAGAGAAAAAATTGTTAATTACTAAACGAGTTTACTACAAAAAATATTCAAAAGTGCAAAAAAATCCTAAACGAATTTACCCATTGAAAACTCAAGCTAAAGTCAGTCTGACTCTCCGTCAAAAACAATAATACCGCTGTGGGGCTGTGGAACGTTGAAATATCGATTGGTTTTGATATGGTTTAATTTTTATAGATACAATACGAGCGGGCTTTGCTAGAGGGAGTTTATTCTTTTGTATGTATGTGTAAATATAGAAATATGAGTTATAGATACATAAATTATAGCTACGATGCGTGCATATTTTTGCAAAGTTTCGTTTTACTATTTGTTGATATATTTTTGACCGTTTCGCATTCATATTTTGGCTTTTGGAGTTCTAACTTTTACGTTAGATATTTGTATTAAATATTTCTGCGCTGCACATAAATCGTTATAGTTTTGAATTTTGTTTTAAAGTTTAGTCAATAGTGAAATTGTTAGCTACCGAATTAGTTAAAGTGATACGTTGCATTTTTTTAAATTTATTCCCTGAATTTTAACACAAGCATAGGCAAGATATTTAGCTATCCGATTAGTGACACTTTTTTTTCGATAAAATGAACTTTAACATAGGAACCTATGAGGAATTTTAGGGAATTTTCATACAATGCAAGTAAAAGGTAGTTTAGCTTGTTTAAAGATTCTTACAGTAAACTGAATTATCGATAAAAAATTTCCAAACAAAATATTTTTTAATTGAAGCATTTCAAAATGAACTCAAATAATTATTGAGATACTTTTTCTTTAAATCATATCATTCTAAAATGAAATACAAAACGTAGGCAAATTTTTATGCAACACATATAGATAATGTTATTAGTTTCCTGAAAATAATTTAATTTTTAAGTTGAAATACAATAACTAAACAAACTTCTTGTATTATTTAAATAGAAAAAAGAGTAGTCATCCAAAAATGGTACTATTTTTTCGATAATTTTTTATATAATTTTAATTTGTAGTAGAACAAGAGACATACAAACTAGAATTCCAGACTTTACAGAAAATTTATAACTCCAAAATTTGGTTTTTCTTTATTAATCATTTAAAGTCTGTTAAGAAAACGCTATAGATCGGTGCTCTATAAGGTATATTTGCCTTGCCACAGATTTTTCAGAAATGAAATTAATTGGCTACTTCAATTTCGCCGCATTCTTTGGTACATGATTGATCGAACTAAGACTGCGTTTTTGGCTAAAAAATTTTTAAGCAAAATTTGCTACACCCTCTACAACAGTTTTCTTAAGCTTTTTGACGGAAAAAGGCTAAAAGCAACACAGTTTTTGTTTAGAAAATCTATATTTATTATCCGATTTCGATGAAATTAGATACCTACATATACTGTGGATGGACGGTTACGGTTAGAGTCGAGAATGAAAAAAAAATATTTTTTATTATTTTGATAATATTAAAAAAGTATGGGATGAATGTACGATGGCGAATAAGAAAAGAATAGAAACGGTCGGCCAAACTATGCGGGTTATTCGTAGAAACAATGAAGTTGTGGGTTTGGGTACATTCCTTTTTGTGGTAATTTTCGACAAACACCTGTAGTGTCAAAAGGTGTATAACAGAAGAAATCTTATCAGAAGAAAACAACCAGATTAAATTGCCAGAAATGTTTGGAAAAATTGCTTTTACATCAATCGAACTTATTCGTTCAGTGCATGGAAGCGATTACCAAATTTTGCAGCAACATGCCTCTTGGCTATGCGAAAGAGCGATTTTAAAGCCCAGAAATGATCAAGCGGCATTAATCATTAAAAACATACCGTCTGGGGTCAAAATTTCAGTGTATACGTCAATAAACACGGCAATTCTATAAGGGTGAAGCTAAAAATTATCCTGTCGAATTTCTTAATTATCACAGTGCAGTTGGCCTCCCTTCCTAAATTTCAATTGGGTTCTTCCACTTTTTTTACTGAATTTCAATTGGGATGCATTATATACATACATATGTACATATGTATGAATTTTTTGATTATTAATGGTAAAAATTATTACGATTCTTTAATTATAACATTTTCACAAGGTAAAAGTAAGCACTATTTGCAGTTAATGCGTTTTCGCAGACACCCATTGAAAAATATATCAAAGCACATCTAATAACCCTACAGCCCACATCATCATAACTCTGGCCACAGAACATTGAATTTAAATTCGTCAAAGCCGCCTTTTTAGCTTCCAAAATCCGCTGCAGGTGTATGCATATTAACGCTAAGCCGACGATGTCACGGGTATCGGCTAGTCTTATATAAACAAATAAAAAATAAAACATTGTTCACTTCCCGACACTACATCTTAGATCGGCTATCATTTTACCCAGTTGACTCAACTCGCATATTTTTCCGATTTAGTGTTGTTGCTTTACATGCGATTCGTTATCTTACCAAGTGTTCTTTTGCAATTCGGTTACAATGAAACGGGCCCAGAATATCGCTTTGTCAAAAATTATTTTTGATTTGAACAGACTATACAATTTTAGCACTACATGCATATTTTTCTGTTCAATTTAGGTTGAAAGTATACTTGAAAAAAAAACCTTGTTAATGAGATAATGTTTTCAGTTATGCCGGATATCCCCAATTTAGGTAGCACCCTAGCCACATATATCCTGAATATATTTTTGGCATTTTTAATATTCGAAGTATTTAAGGTGTTGCACATCTAGCTAACAAATTTTAAGTACACGCTATTTATTATTTTAAAGTTGTAAATACTATCAAAAGTTAATATAAGAACCCATAGAGACGCAATGAATTCACTAAATCTTTACTTAAATCATTCACACCTAAATCTCTTTAACGACCAAGTGGTGGTGTAGCCCCCTCAGAGTTTAAACCCCTCCCAAAATCTTAAAACCATAAAATTTTTTTGGAAACAATTTTTTTTGTTTTAAATTATAGTAAAACCCCGCCCAAAATATTTATCTGTGTGCGCTTCTGAAGCCAAGCAATTCTGTCAACCAATGTTCGTTTGTTCCTTTTTGAAGATCTGATTGCTTTAAGTACTTTAAGAGTTAAAATTTAATTTGGAGCCTTTTGCATTCTGAGCAACACAAACAAACATATATACTCAAAGATATTGCACGGGAAATGCTTTGATTATCTTTAAGCATATTCTTAGCTTGATAAAAGCTTTTAATGAATCCAAGTTTCAAGTTCAGTGATTTTCACACTGGCCCGAATGCTAGCCGTTTCGCTTCGATGATATTACTGTTAAAGAAAGCACTAATGCGCTACTGTATTATTTTCTATACTATTTCTACAAGAAGAAGAGAAGAAGAAAAAATAAAACAAAATACTGGATTGAGTTTCTACTCTGCAGATAAACACAATAGTTGAAAACTAGTATGTAATTAAAATACTACTTATATCTAGTACATTTCTGTGTGTAAGTTACCAGCACCGTATCCAAATTCAAAATTAGAAAATTTTGAGTTTTTAGTATATAGCTATGTGGTGGCAATCAAGTTAATTTTTGCGTGTTCGATACGAAAGAATATCGACTAATCTGTTCGACAAAAATACACAATAAAAATCCATGAAATACTCATATTACGAAATGGAATATTAAACTACTGGACTAAAAATCCGTATTAGTTATTAAATTTAGATCATAAATATTGGTAGCAACTTTTTAAAATTATTCTTAAAAAAATCTACGTACATATCTGTGGTCATATGACTTAAGCGTTCCCAGAGGTTACCGACGGAGCACAGCATTAGCTTAGTCAATGACTCAAGGTTAAAAATATAAATATTTAACATAGCAATTATTTAGGGTTAAATTGTTAAGTTGGTGACATTATATCATAGATAAAGAAAAAAATTATTTTCTAACCAAATTTGCTTGCAACTTGACTTAAATAACAGCTGGTGAAAATATACTATGTGGATAATCTAAATGAGCGAAATTCACAATAGCGCTATTCCTAATCGAATATGTGTCATAATACCAAATGCAGTAGAATATCGAATGTAGCTCCTAATAAGGACCAGATATGCAAATATATAATAAGATCTAATTTTCTTGCCACAAGATTTATATTTAAAAATACTCTTGGAATTATTTGTGTTGTGAGTTGGAGAATTTATTTCCAGGTTTAGAAAGTAGCTCGGTAACAGTTTGGTTCCCGAATACCGCCTTAAACTCAGCTAACATCTGGTTGGCTGTGGTACATTCGAATTGTGATAAAACGCTCTAGAATTTTACATCAAATCGTCAAACGGCTGAATAGCCACAGTGTGGATACGGCGGTAACTTATCCAATAAAGAAACTGATTTCAGTAAGAAAGAATTTTCGTAGATTTTATACATGGCACACCAGTCAAAATTTTAAATATCGTTTAATATTTCTATAAAGCCTATACCGCTCTACTTTTTAATGAAAAAAAAAACGTAGAGTGTCAGTTTTGCATGCATACGGAAAAATCCTAATTGAAAACTAATTGGTTCCGCTAAAATTCGCCTTGGAACGCAGAAAGGTAAAAAATAGGTACTTTTCGGTATTGCTCCAGTGACCAACATGCAAATAATAGTTGCAAAGAACTTAGGAATTGTTTGGTATTTTGTTTAAAGGAATATTATACATTAGTCATGTATCTATATTCAAATAAATATTTCACTATTGCATAAGCTTCGATGACGTAGTTATCATACATACGAGTATTGGTATAATTCTGGAGTCTCACCAGTCCCAATGTAATGTCTCTTTTGTTATTATTAAACTTAATTTTGAATCAATAAAGGGGCATGTTAAAGTTTTTTTCTATTTTATCACAAAGTAAAAGATGACAAATTTTTCTGAAAAATCGTTTCCCGTTTAGAGTCTGTGTGTAACACTGGTGATACAATTTTGTGATACAACAACAAAGCGCATATCATATATTTTAGGAGCAGCTCGCAAAAAAAACTTGAGCTATGTATATGACGTAAGCTTCACAATATTATTATTATTATAATTTAAGTCAATATTTAATTTTATATTGGCAGGCTAGTCTGATCTAAATGATTTGTGCTTATAAAAAATAAATTATTCCACTTTTTAACCCAAAGTTTCGCTAAAACAATTTTAGCATCTTCAAGGGCTCTGTTTTATTTCTCTGCCAAAAGCAATGAAAAACAAAGTAACATTATAAACAGAAATACTAAGTCAAACATATAAACATACATATGTATTTAAAAGGGTCTCAAAACAAAAGAATGTGTAAAGAACAAATCAACTTATATTATTTTTACATTAAAACCCAGAAATTGTTAAAAAAAACTTAAAACTAAAAATAAATTTCAATACCATCCTTATTGGCAGTTTTATCAATACTGAAAAGTTAATTTTTATCATAAATATGAAATATAGGTGACCTCCTATTTATTTGTTTATTTTATTTTGTCTTCTTTCCAATATCTTGTGATATATTAATTCGTTAATAAATGCATTAAATAAAAAATAATGGTTTATTTTATTCTTCATTATATTTTATTATAAATCTAATAAATTCTTAGCGTTCTCAAAAAAGGTATATATGTAAATTAAATTTGAATGTAAAATAAACTCAAACCCGGAATTGGTTTTACGCACCGTGCTATGAAATTGAACCTAGCGCCCGCCGGGCCAACATTACTTTCTTAGCGAAGTTGAATATTTTCTAAGATTCGCACGCAATTTTAATACCATCTTCTTTGCACTCATATGGTAAAAAGTAGCAAATACTGTGGGTTAAAAATTAATGTTGAGAATCATCTGTTTATATAGCAGAATCGCCAATATTGACATTGTACATATCATCATCAATTTTGCTTTTCTTATAATAGTAGGGATATCTGAAACAATTGAGCAGGTTGAGATTTAAAGAAACTTATTTGGTTGGTTCTGATACTTCTCTCAACTGTCTGGAAAGCTGTATAACTATTCTTGTTGTTTCTTAAATTTAAAAGCCCGATTCCGTGCTCTGCTTCTTTAGAGTGCATATTTTTCTTTGCAGGGATAGATTATAATTACGAAAAACTAGTTTCAATGACAGCAAACAGTTTGTGAAGCAATTAAAGCCAATGAACATTGTTTGTCGAAAAAGGGCGCAGCTAGCATGTTTTTATAAATAGGGGTTTTCCCATATAAATGTGCTTCTCTTTTTGGAAAAGGAACTTCACTGTTAATTGTTGAGTTATGTATTTCTATTCAAAAGTAAAAGTGTTATTTACTTTAGTATCATAAATTTAGTGGATAATTTGTTGATTTCACTCATTACATTCAGTAGAAAAAAATTCAATCCCTTTCATTAGCATTAAATGCATTCACTGATTGCTAAGAAAAACTCAGTCACAGTATAGACCCTTTAGTGGGGTTTGAAAAAAAGAGGTTTCACTATTTTCAGTATTAGTTAAATTGGAAATTTAGTGCACTACTCGCAAATTTTTCACTAGCTAGCACTGATTTTCAAGAGCTACAGACTCTATGTACATATATGTCATATAGTATATGTACATATGTAAATAGTATATCATTTAGAGTTGCATGCCACACACGATGTGCCAAGTTGAATGCCTTTGCAACTGACGTGAGGTGTCTAGTAACTTACAACGGAATACCTGCAACAAAAAATTGTGTATATATCTTTTTAAAAATTTTCACACCCAAAGCAAGAAAAAGTAAATAAAAATAAATAAACAAAAAACAAACGAAAGGATACGAATAGAAGATGCTAGTACTTGTGTTCTAGGAAATCAAATAAATACGGGTATAAAGTATCAAAAAGTAAACGCGTTTCAGCTGTGCAGTGTCCGAAAAAGGAAACGGAAACGTAATACATACCAAAGTCACAATAAGAAGTATTAGTTAACGCTTCGTTTAGTTCACACATGCTTTTCCCAATGCTATATCTATGCTCATAAGGATAGTTAGCTGTCAGTTGGTTGTTGTATGTTATGTCTGTCCTGTCGACATCAACGTAGTGCTGCTGCTGCTGCTGTCAAACGAGTCCAGTCGTGCGTCTAACCAAGTGTCTGCATTTAAATGTAATGTGTGAACATTCATATATTCGCAAACGTACATATATATTTCCATACATATAGTATATTCCCGAGACTTGTGCGCATCTAATATATCCCAATAAACATTTGGGCTTGAGTCACATTAGAGCTCGAGTTGAGACCGAACGTACTTCTTAAATCTCCAACGTTCTTTCGCAACATGAGAATCATAGCGTTCTCAACAAAGAGTGGATGTTTTTTTTTTGTATGGCGATAATTATGTTTTTTAAGTTGAGCAAAATTTAGTTCTCAACTTGAAGTCGTATGTGATTCTCTAATGGGCCTCAAATGTATGATTGCAATAATGAAAATAAAAGAAATTATGGAAATAAAGGCCATCAATAAAGTAAATGAGTAAAACGCCATGTAAATGTGGCCTGGCACTCACTCCTAAGTACTCCTTGATGTCTATGGCATCAAATACAAGTTTTCGGGCATTCGCTTGAATGCCGATATTAAATGTATCACATTATTCACTTCACATTTTACTGAAGTACAACTTCTTTAGTGGGAGTGAAGTGTAAGAATCGCGTAACGAAGGTCGCACCAAGAAGTCGCTGAAATTACTAATTACAATCTTAAGTAATCATTACTACTCCCTCTGTTTTTTACTAATTACTACCACTATTTTTAATAGTCTCTGCAATAGTAGTTTCTACAAAAGTACTAATGCTACTACAAATTACTCCTACTATTTTTACGTTTTTCTACTACTACTTTTGTTAATGCTACTACTAATTACTACTATTTTTACTACTATGTCTACTACTGTTTTTACTAATTTCTACTACTATTTTTATCAATGCTACTAATAATCACTACTAATATTTTTACTAATGCTACTACTCTTTTTAACAACACTACTACTAATTACTCCTACTTTTTTTACATTTTTTTTTACTGTTTTTACTAATTTCTACTACTGTTTTAACCAATGATACTAATAATTATTAATACTATTTTTACTAATTTCTACTACTATTTTTAATAATGCTACTACTAATTACTCTTCCTAGTCTTACAAATACTACTACTAATTACTATTACTACTTCTATTATAACTACCACTATTTTTAGAAATTTCTACTACTATTTTTACTAATTCCTACTACTATTTTTAATAATGCTATTACTAACTACTCTTACTAGTCTTACAAATACTACTACTAATTACTACTACTACTTCTATTATAACTACCACTATTTTTAGAAATTTCTACTACTATTTTTCGTGATTTCTACCACTATTTTCGATCATGTCTAACATTTTTATTTACTGATGCTACTACTTATTTCCACCACAATTTGATTAATTAAAAAAAAAATAAGGGGTATCTAATAAAACTCTCTCCCATATTTAACTCTGTATCTCTTTGTAGTATCGCCGCAGAAGTTTAACTTCTGGCTTGGGCACTTAGTTGTACGCGAGTTTTTTTTTTAACTGACATTTTTACTTTAGTACTTGCGATTTTACTAAGATACTATTTTGCCCGACAAATTTACTGGCTCGCTTCAATTTCACTTTCAAAAAAGCTTTTGTTTATTTCTTGGATACAATTTTTATTTTCAAATTCAACTCAACTTGCTATCCAACTGGTGAAATATACTTGATATTAATTTGGTAACAATAAATTTCTGAAATTTTCTTAAATGTTTGAGAATAATTAGAGAATATCAACTTGTGAACTATAAATTTCTCAAAAATTGGTGAAATATTTTTTCGATGTTTGTTGGGATTTTACCACCGCATGCAACACAAAACGCACGTGACATGGCAAACACAAACTCGTCAACATTCCCAACACATATGCTCGATTTTATTTAGTATACCATTTTATTTTGCCCCTTTTTCTGCTGCAGCTTCTTCCATTTCGTTTCATATGAAATATTTTGATTTACAATGGAGAGCCAGGCACCGACCGTACGAGCAGTAAGACAGCGAGCGAGTATTCTCAGCATTTCTAATGCCGGCGCTACCCTAGCGGTATTAGCAGTCTCACAGGATACGCAGCAAAGTCGCTCAACTACACTTTAATGTCCGTTTAAAGATTTTTATTTTTCTCTTCTACGCTGGCTATGCAATAAGAAAAAATAAAAATAAAAAATAATAATATTAAAGTAATACAGAAAACAAACAAAAAATAAGAATACTACCAATACCACAGGAAGCTGAATGTGGAAGCGGAGCTCCAAAGCGAAGCCAGAATGGTTTATTACAAGTAGCATGTAGGATGTATAGCATAAAGGATAAGAAGAAGTATACTATCTGCTATGTCTTGTGGATTTGTACAGAGTCTGCATTCATTGCTTGGCTTGACGATTTGCACACGTCTCCTCCATGCCTTTCCAGCAGTGTGTAGTTGTGTAGAGGGGATGGATTTTGTATGTAGGAAAATTTCTTATTCTTTCGATACGTGTTGGCATTTTGAATCGATTGCGCAGAATTTCATTACTTTCTATTTTGTGTTGATTTTCTTCATATCAATCGCCGCTTGCTCGTGCTTGTTCTAAATGCTTTACCAATTGTAGACTTTACACTGATACCGCTGCTCTGTGTTTCCAATTTACGAAGTATGTATTGTATGTATTTTTGAATGGGTGACTATTTGGTGTGTATTTTTATGTTATTTGCGTTCACCGCTTGTGTGAACTTGTGAAATGTGTTGCCATTTATTTTAGTGCACGTACATATAAAATAGTATGCACATATATCTTCACAAACGCTTTCACTCGCACTTTTTCAAATAAACTTTAGTGACTTTACTCGCTGCAGATTTTCTTAATATTTTATATTACGGGGGAACTACTAAAAGTTCTGTACGTTTAGCACTGCAAAAGTTAAAACAATGAAAATTTTATAACAATGAACTAGAGATGCCAAGTAAGGTATCCTGCTTCTTCTTAATTTCTGTTTAGCTGCCTAAACATAGCACGCCAGTCGCTCCTGTGCTTTGAGCTATTTCTATACCGCGATATAGCTGCTAAACTAATCGTTCTATGTTCGCAAAGGCATACAAGTCCAAACATCTTTCGGAGAGTCTTTCTATCGGCCCTTTGAGACGCCATATCTTCGGATGTTGGAGTGTCCACCCTTCTGCACCATACAATAGGATAGGCATGATGAGTAGCTTATAGGGTGTAGTTTTGGTTCGCCGAGAGAGGTCTTTACTACTCAGTTGCCTACTTAGCCCAAAGTAGTACTTGTTAGCAAAAGAGTCGCCTGGTCGCTGGTTCCAAGATAAACGAAGTATTTCCTTTTGATCTTCTGTATCTCCGACAGGATAACAAGTTGATTTAAAGTAAAGGGTGTTTTCTTCAGACGTGTGGTTTTCAATGAGGCAATATTCTTTTCGGAGTTGGCTTTTTGAAACCTTTTACTTGATTTTGGTATTCTATATCACAACGATTTGACTTATTCCGGAACAACGTTTGCAAATCGTGCAAATTTATTACCAAAATAATTGTTAGGTTCGCGCGACATATCGCGCTCTGCGTCCAACATTCGGTCGAATTATAAATCAAGCCGGCCATAATGTTACAGCCAATGGGAAATGCTGAATTGGAGGATGTTGATGTGGACGACGTTTCATGCCATACAGCCAATGAAACAATAAATTTATGGAAGGAAACTTTTGGTGAGCGTATTATCCTGCGTCGTGGGCCTGTGGTGTGACCTCCAAGATCGAGCATTCAACATTGCTGGACTACTTGTTGTAGGGTTATGTGAAGTTGCTTATCTACGCGGATAAGCCCAAACGATTGACTCCTTGGAAGAGAATATTCGGCGCGTTATTGTTGACATGCGGCCCCATTTGCTGCAAAAAATGGTCGACAATTGGGCCTCTCGACTGCATTTCATTCGAGATAGCCGCGGCGCTCACTTGCCAGAAATAATTTTTAAAACATAATGGCAAACCATAAATAAAGCTAAATTCTTGGCCATAAAATAAAATAATTTTATTTCTTCTTGAAAAGAACACGTCTAAGGAAAATATTTTAGTTTCACCTATGGGAAATTTTATTTCGTTTTGATTTAGCAAAGCAAACTATTTTGCACGAGTTTATAAAAAATATGGCTTTAAGTGCGCACAAAATTGCTAAAAATGTTAAATTGCATCACTCGACAGTTTTCAGAGTTTTGAATCGATGCAAAGAAGGACTGGCAGTTACTAGAACGCTTGGCAGCGGAGGAGAGGATGAACAAAGCGATCAGAATAGTTTTCAGAAGGTTCTCAGCACGTTTTCGCAAAATTCGAAGATTTCGCGTACTATTGCAAATTGTGTACGTAAATCGCAGTGTTTTGTACAAAAGGTAAAGCGGCAAGCTTCATTGAAAATTTTGAAATCTCAAACAGCGCCAGATCGCCAGATCGAGACGTAAAGCAAAATCTTACGGAAAATTTTCGCATTCGGAAACTGTATAAATCACAAATTACAAAATACAAATGGATTGTTATGGACGACTAAACCTAGTGCTTTCAAAATTTCAAATAAATTGCTGGTCAAGATTTTTTTTTACTGCTGCAAGTCACCAAGATGCTCCTGAAAACTGTAAATTGAAAATGATGTCCAAGTTCCCAAAAAAGTACATGGGTTGGCAAGCCATTTGTTCTTGTGGCCGTAAAAGCAGACCGGGTTGGCCTCAAAAAGCATTTTGTGCAATTTTTTAACAGTCGTGCTAGCAGTTCTAGCAGGATCTGGCAAGCTGCCACTATGCTAAGGACGCATTGCAGTGGTATAATGCAAATAACATCGATATTGTATCTCGCTACTGTACCAAATAGCCCAGAGCTGCGTCCTATTGGGGAATATTGGTAAATCGTGAAAGGAATATTGAAGAAGACAGGTGATCTGGTAAAAGATATGAGAGAATTTAAAACGAAGTGGTTGCGGACATCGCATAAAGTTAACGATGCACTCGAGCAAAAAAAAGAAGATGATGGAGCATGTGCGACGAAAAGTTCGATCACTTGCATGTGGTGCAAAAACCAACTAAAGGTTCAACATAGTAATTATGTTTAAACTCCAAAGTATTATAATAATAAACTAATAAACAAGTTGGATTTCAAACCCTTCCAGTTTTTTTTTCTGGTAGTAATTTCTAAGTTTCTAAATTACCTTTATATAAATACCAAAAACGTATACATTTTAGACAACATAATTTTCGATTTTTGCCATGACGACATTACTTAGAATTGCCCAAAACAACAAACAGTACTTTCCTCTGATTTTCTAACAGTTGGAGATTTGAAGGGCTTGGCCAAAAATGTTACTAAAGGTTTTCAGCTATAAAACTTCTTTAAACCCCTTTTAAGAGCATCCAAGAGAGCGAAATTACTCAGCGTAATACTCAGTCCTCAAAGAAAAGTGGGCGGAATGGAATCTTTGAAACCCCTTTTAAAAGGGCACAAGTTATTTGGCATTAGGATTTTACCAACTCTATAGCAGTAGCTTTTTGTGTGTGTATGTATGTAAATTACTGTTTCCTCTTAAAATGAAATATAGAGAATTGTTATGAGGACCAGATAAGCGAACTTTTGTTGGCCTCCCATCTTTTACACACAAATTTACTTACATATGTATATATTGTTTTCAGGTTTCCCAGTTTCTCAGTATTTTGGGTGTCAGTCAGTTCGCAAGTCACAAAACATTGGAATCGAACTTATTTAAGAATTTTGAATGTGGTTTACATATTCGAAAGGTGCGAGCCAATTCTTATTCTAAAGGGTGGTTAAATTTTAAGGGCTGATGTTGAATGTGAACCACACCTAAACGTCAATTGACGTTTCTCAATTTCAGACTAACTCAATTTGAACATGGAAAGATACACAATCGAGCAACGTGTTAAAGTTATTCAGGCTTATTATTAAAATGGGCGTTCAAATCAAAATGCATATCGTGCATTTTCGAAGAAAATCCTCTTCAGAGTTGAGGCACATTTTCACCTCAGTGGATTCGTCAATAAGCAGAATTGCCGCATTTGGGCGAATGATAATCCAAGAGTGATTGTCGAAAAACCAATGCACCCACAAAGAGTGACTGTTTGTTGCGGTTTATGGGCTGGCGGCATCATCGGGCCGTATTTTTTTCCAAAATGAGGCCGGTCAGGCAGTTACTGTGAATGGTGTTCGCTATCGTGAGATGATAAAGAACTTTTTATGGCCCGAATTGGAACTTATGGATGTGGACAGCCAACGAAACAATGGCTCTTTTGCGCGACAAATTCAATGGCCGTGTTATCTCACGTGTTGGCGATGTCAATTGGCCACCAAGATCATGTAATTTGACACCGTTGGACTACTTTCTTTGGGGGTATTTGAAAGAAAAGGTGTACGTCGATAAGCCAGCAACAATTCAAGAACTAAAGGATGAGATAATTCGGTGAACGGCATAGAACCTCAATTATGCCTCAGCGCCATCGATAACTTGGACCATCGGATGGAGGTGTGCCGCCGAGGTCGCGGCGGACATTTGACCGATATTTTGTTCCATACATAATTGAACCACACCATATTATCATAATAAAAAGAAATTAAAATTTAACCACCCTTTACAAATATCTTATGTATTCCGTCTGTATGGGTATATTAAACATGCCCGTCGGAAAAAAGCAGACAGTGTAAAAAATTTGCCAATTTAAAAAGTAGTTCTAAGTCAACTGGTGTGGAACAAATGCATGTATTATTATAATTTTTCTGTTTTAAAATATATTTTCTATACATTATATGTATTATTTTTACATAAATGGAATTAGTTGTATTAGTTATTATTTTGTAGATAGATATTAGCTAGAGTTAAAGCTGGTGGTTTTTTAGCTATTCTTTTTGCTTAAAGTTAAGAAAATAAAAAAATCTAAAAATTTTTGATAACAACTTTAAAATCAAAATTTAAAAAAGCATGTTTTTGACCAACCCCAACAAGTTTTATGTCGGTAAAATGACATTTATTGCCTTTCGAAAGAGATACGTGATACCCTCAACAAAATTCCCATAATCTCAAAACCTTACCCACACATGAAATTAAAAAAAAATGTGTGTTTGAGCTCCCATACCTGAAATTCACTCTCCTAATATTTTCGAGAATTCATGCTGTTAATAGTGTTGTTATTATTTTTTATTTGTATACTGATTGAAATTAAAATGTGTTTTTGTTGAAACGAAAAATAAAAATTTTATAGTAGCTATAAAGTAGACTCTACATATTTTTCAGTTATTGAAAACGGACAGGTGTGAAAGTGCTTAGTAATTCGCCTAGTTTTAGAATACTATAAAAAAATGGAACTTTTAATAGTTGAAAATACTTAAAAACATTTCATCGCATAAGGAAAAAACTTAATTTTGATGTTCTTTCTGTGAAACATTTTACAACTAGGTGAAATCAAATGCAGGGTGAGATAATCTAGGACATCGCCATGTTAATAAAGTTAATTGCTTTTAAGAAAAAATAAAGAATTCCCAGCTCTTTTAGTTGGGAAAAAATACTCACAATTTAGTTTAAAGTAATCCTTTTTACCGCACCATTTCTATTCATTGATACACAACTATACCCTGCAAAAAATTGTGACACTAATCTCTAGCGAGAGTATTCCGGGACTACTTTTAATCGGATGTAATTGGGCGATAATTAGAAACAAGCAGTTTATTTTTGTATTTTAATATGGTGCAAAAATGATATAAAAAACGACTATGTTCGGTGGGTATAAAAAGTATCGAATCGCATTGTGGTGTGTAAACCGGCCCGTAGTTTTTAGACGCAAAATGGGCTAACTATCTAATGGGTTTACCAGTTTAGGTACAAAGGGTCACAATTAGCCTCTACATAGGACATGTTTGAACAAAATAGAATAGTTCAGTCCGACTGAACTCTAAAATGTTCTGATGGAATGGTTTACCGAGTGTCATTAACACACAGTAGGTGTTCAACTGTCTCTTTAGAGCCCGGGTCCACATAGCTACGCAGAACCTACTGTAGAGTAAGCCGATTGTTTCTAAGGCCAGTTCCCTGTGCAGACTGCCGCGAGTTTGTGGGTATTTTCTTTGCTCAATACGACTCTGTACGGTTCCATGTCTGTTTAGCTTTCGAGTATTAAAATTCGACAATTCTGTTTTTGAACTCTCTAAGCGAGGTACCTCGTCAGTTCATCCGCTGTTTCATTATCGTAAATGTCCATCTTTCCTTGGACCCATATTAGGGTAATCTCAGACGTGTCAGAAATCGAAGCCAGTTTTCTGTTACAATCATTCACTATCTAAGAAGATATTTACGCGGGGTCTCGCGGGTGCATTTTGTTTTATGCATCTCTCTGCCTTCTTTACTACCATCGTTTCGGTCTGAAACACTCTTTAATGGATAAGTGGTATTAGTCGCTTGTTCTTTTGCGAATCATTCCGAATACATCCTGGACGAGTCGCATTTGTTGCCGGGTATGTAACTACTTCGTGTGATTATGAGTTCATATTTGGCTGTATTCTCCATTGAAAATACCAACACGTTGTAAGTTTTCTTATTTTATTGGCAAATAGAGTTGTATGGATTTGAGATCTAGCTACTATGAAAATTTGATTTCGTTGAGCACTTAATTCGGATTACATTATTTTGCTTTCCTAAGAAATGAAAGTAACTTTTTCTATTTTTCTAAATTCTAAAAATTCTTGGCAATAAATTATTTAGGCACTTAAAACATATAAATATATCAATTGTACTCTTTTTATAAATGGCAAATCAACAAGTAGGTTTTACATGTGCGAGCAAAGTTCGTGGAATGAAATTAAAAGGTTAATTTTGACTAGTAGAAATATTTACTGTAAAGCAGCACTTCAGTGGCTTTCGTAACACTGGTTGTTTCTGAGGAGGAAAAGTTTTAATTGCAATACAGCGCGTTGGATCAACTCTGCGTTAGCGTGGAGTTTTGTTTCTTTCACTTGACAGCACTTAAGCGATCTAAAAATCTCACGTACACTTACGTAGTACACTGAAGCTCTAGGATTTGTGAATATCAACTCTGCGCTCCTGGCTATTTTAGTTTATCAAATTATTGGAATTGTTAAACCGGTGAATGGTATTTTAGACTTAATTTTTATAAGTGACAACCTAAATTACCAGGTATCTCAATGTCACTCGCCGATTTCAACAGGGAACATACACCCCATACTTCTCTAGTTATATATCGTCAGTTCATTTTATTTCTTTTCTGTTCCACTTGGCAGTACCAGTTTAGTTTTAAATTACAACGTCTGTGATTTTAATAACTTAATTTAGTGTCTATGATTTATGTCTAAACTTTGTTCCTACTTTTCATAGCCAAGCCTGCAAGCTACTTGGCATACAAAAGAATTGAAATATCTGAAAAATTTAAAAAATAAATTCTATAAAAAATAAAAGCTATCTGGGATTCCTCCACACATGGAGTGTTAGAGTTTTTATTTAAAACAATTTAATTTTCTTGTGTAAGTTGTTCCATAAAAACGACATCTGAAATTAAGAATTTAAAATTAAAAAAAAAAAAAAAAATATTAAACCAACAAGCATAAACAGAAGTATTCCATCCTCTGTGTTTTATAAAAATAAATAGGCTCCGACTTCGAAAAATATTTTTGCGGATCTTTTTAGTTCTAACTTCGTATCTGACTCTGACTGTACCCATAACAGCGAATCTAGTTCCGTTTCTTCCAGTGTTTGCGGATGGCTTGCTTTATCTGAGGGGGATATTACAAAAGGGATAGAAGCTTTAAGACCAGCTGAACAGTTGGATGTGGATGGGATCGCCACAATTATTTTTCAAAAATATTATTCTCTGATTTTTAATATGTCGCCATCGTCTGGCAGGTTTATCGAGAAGGGAAATATACTTTCATTGCTCCAATTTTAAAAATCGGCAATGAGAATGATGAAACTAATTACAGACTGTTTTAGATATTATCGCCGGTCTGTAAGATTTTCGAGTGGGAAATTAAAGAAAAGTTGTAATTTTTTAGTCAGAAATTTCATTTGTAAAAATCAGCATGGGTTTGTTATATCGATGGTATCCAATCATCGATTCGATGGACATGAGTGTCTACTTCGACACGAAACTTAGCTCCACCACTCACATTAACTGCAGTGTTTGTAAATCGTAGTCGTTGTTAGCTTTTATCCGGCTTAACAGTTCGTGCTTTTTGGCCCCTATACCCTGAAATTGCTCTACATATCTCAAGTCAGATCTGGAACTGTCTATGCCTCTGTCATTTGAGGACCCATTCAGGTCACCCATATTAACTGCACTGAATGTGTTCTGAAAATCTTCCTTAAATTCCCTCTTCGACAGATAAACTTTAATGAACCCTCATTTGTTTATCGTTGTCATTTAACACCTTGGAAAGCATATTCGATTTTGTTGCCAGTAATTTCATTACTAACCTCCTGAATGGATAAATTATTGGTTTTTCCTTTTGTAAAGGTTAAACTTTAATGCCCCCCTTCGAAACCTTGGAAAGGTCAGAACTTTTTACGTCAGGTTTGCGAATCTACTATCTATTTATTCACAAGAAAAAATTCGGTTAACATTCTCCTTTAAAATCAAAATTAACTTTTTTTTACCAACTTTTGAAGGGGAAAACACAAATAAACAACGCAGTAAGCAATCCTTACTCAATTTGTGAATAAAAATGCCCAACACGGTTAGCAAAAAAAAAATAAATTATCAAAAATACACAGAAATTTTTAGTCACTTGAGACTTGTGCTTTATTATACTAAATTTTTCTTGAACGTGTCTTTTTGATTTAACCTTCCTGTCTTCTGTCATAGCTTCGTTGATTCACTGAGGACAAATATATTTCTCCAAAATGGTTTTAGTGTACGTTTAATAATATTTTGCAATAGTACTAGGAATGATATTTAAAATCATATTTGTTGGGTGTATGTATGGATTTTTTTCTGAGGAAAAATATGGTTCAGCATAGTTCTTCTAAACCATTTCATTGATCAAATGTAAGATGTTTAATTAATTTCACTAATTTATTAATGTTTACTGGTTTGAGTAATTAAAGATTTTTGAGTAGTTTTGACCTCCTTAAAGACAGATTCAAACGCCTTTTTTGTGGTAAAGGGGAAAAGCTTGGCTAAGTGAAAAAATCTTGCAAATTTGCGTTAACTAACCTTTTTTTTTCTACACAAAGCGAAAATACATTTAAAATGTCCTAGAAATCAGAATAAAATTTGCGACTGGGTATATATTTTAAATAAAATCCAGAAGACAATGTGTAAATCTAAGATGATAACTTTTCAATGTAATTAGAAGGTGATCCGTTGAATTAAGAAGAAAGCCGTTTTAATGTAACCAAGAAGGGAATCTTGGTTTTCATTAGACTCTTTCTTAATTTTTTTTAACGGAAAATCTTAAAATTTCAAATTTTGGGCACATACATTTTTTTTACAAACTGTTTATTATTTAATTATGTAAGATTTACTTAGAATTATGTATAATAAGTTTAAGCATTTATATATTATTATTACAGGAATATACTGAGAGAAAGAGATAGCAACACTATCGAGTGAAAATATTTATTTAAAAACATTTCATTGAAAACTTCTGAAATCAATTGTTCATTTTGAAAATACAAAAAGCCCAAGAACAATATTTATAATATTAAACTAAAAACCATATAAAGTAGATTATTCTCAAAGTACATTTGAATGTTAAGACATTAAAAGCAAAATTTGAATTGAAAAGGGCTCTTTTAAAAATAAAAATTTTCCTAATTAATAAATTCAATAAAATTCCAGTAAAAACGAGAAGATTACAATTGCATATTTTTGAACAAAGCTCCATAAAAATTTATAAACAGGAAGTTATCTCCTTATTTTCAGTCGTTTTTCTTTTCAGCAAAATTGAGACAAATTTCATGTTAGTGAAAAGTTTTTCGATTTTGTTCCCACTCGCACCCTTTGGCCATCAAGCTTTTTTAGACGTCGTTCTTTTTAATTATATGCTACTTCAGATTCGGGCGTACCAAAATAACGAAGTTCGCGCGAAAATGCCCTACCAATTTCAAAATACGATGTTCAATATACCGAACAACTGAACAGAATGAAAAATGGCACGGCAGATGGCGCCACGCCAAAATTGTTTTGCCTCCAAAGCAAACTTAACAAGGGATGACGAAAAATCGTTCCAATATACTTTAACGATTCTGCAATTCGTAGCGCAGTCGAACGCACGCCAAATCATAGCGTAGGGATGTAAATCATTTAATATAATTTAAAAGCATCTCTTACGAATTGGAAATCCTCATTAAAATAAATTCACTTATTTTAAATAAGTTTTACATTTGATTATTTGCTCCTTTGCCATTGTACGACATAAGGATATTTTATATTTACTTTGATTGCATTCGCTTTGCAACTGGTTTGCTGTATTTTTACTTTACTGTCAATTTTTAATTGAAATTCATGAGATTATTTTAAACCGCAACTGTAACTACGAGTGGGAACGAAGGACGGTCAATTGGAAAATGAACAGAGGGCTGAGGTGAGCATAGGAAGTACACTGCCTGAGTGGGGCACAATGCTGTCGACAGTTAAAATAAATTTATTTCACATACATACATACATGCATGCATAAGTATGGGTGAGTGTACTTATGAATGAGTGTAGTTTCAATGCAGCGAAAGGGCATACAAAATGCGTTTAAAGTACCTATGTACTGCTATCGCGCTCGGTATTTTCTATAGTTAACTGTTTTCAGCTTTTTTAAATTTCTATTTTTTTTTTTTGTTTTTTTTTTTATATCGTAATGACAGTCAATGTGAAGTCGGGTTATTTTAATTGCTTTTTTGTGGTGCAGATTTTTCTGCAAACTACAGTAATGTCTTTGTGGTTGTTATTTTTGTGGGCATCAAGCGGCACAGTCATTCAAATGTACACGGTTGTGAATATATTTTAGATACCAGCTACTCGTTCACTCACTCATTTGTTCATATTCCACTTGTGGACTCAACATTTGTGTTGTGTGAGTCATGAATACAGGATTTCTAACACTCAGCAGACCGATAGTATGCTCGGCCAAAATGCGCTTTAACTGTTGCTGTTGCACCGTTGCAATATTGTCTGGCGAATAGTTCCGGTAGACCCAACCATACGGTCGAAACTCCCTCATTCACCTCATTGCTTTAGATTAGTTCTTTGACCGCTTTGGGATTTTACGCGACAGTAGCGGTTACTGACCACTTCGCAGCCGCCCATTCGCCGCGCACTGCGCCAACACCAGCGCAGAGCCTCAATGCCTGGTAACTAACCAAACAACTAAACCTTTTCCATACGACCGCTGACCATTGGCCATCCGGAAGCGTGCCGTACGACCCCAGAGTTTTGCAGTAAGGCAATTCAACCTGACCCTTTGTGTGCTCTGTGTTGATTGCGAATGCGATTTTTTCACTTCCATTCACCGCTTACTTTGTTATTGTATTTTTTTTGTGTTCAAAAGTAAGTTACATTCTTTTTGTATAATTTTTCCTTCCTTTTATTCTAAATTTCATTCAACCAAGCTTCTCTCTCGGATCGCGTTAACGTTTCAGCAGAAATTGAAGTTATTTTAAAAAAGGCACGTACACTCTCGGGTTTAATTACGTTAGCCATTGTATGCTACTATATTCTACTAAAAATGTTTGGCAATATATGTATGTAAAGACGTATGTGTTACGTTGAATATATGTATCTACGTATTTGTGTGGCAGTATGAAGAAAGCAGCACTTAAATTAGCAAAAAAGCAATGGGTCATTAAGTGACGGAGGCGTGATTGAGTGTTGGAGGGCGTGCAGTTATGTAATGTGTGAATGCTAGTTGCGATGTTTCATTGTTTTTTTTTTTTTTTTAATTTACACAGAAGAAATCTTGTGCACACAAATTTCTAATAAAACTCTAAAAATTCGCCAACGAGGTTAATGCTCGGAGTCACGTTCTAAATAGCCTCTATTGACAAAAAAAAAATTACAAATTTGTGCTACGGATTCTTGTCCTTAAAAAAAAGCTCAATTTCAATCTCTATGAAAGCTGCCTATGAAAAGTTTCACTATTCGCGTCCAAAAGTGTTTCGTTTCACATTATTAAGCCGTGTTGACTTCCGTGTTGGCTTATACATTTCACATTTTCGCAGCGAACAATATTATATTTCAGATTTTTTCAGGTTTAAATAACGATCAAACTCGTCATACAATCTGACAAATAATTTTTTAAGCATGTAGAGAAAATTCCAATTTCAGATACTACAAGCAATAAAATTAGTTAATATAATAATCTTAGTTTTAAAAATTTAAACGACTTATATTTATTTAAAAACATAGAAACTATTATGGATCTCGCCTATTTTCAGAAATTTTGGTTCTTACATACTGCTCGCCCTAATTACATTCCTCATTTTAATGACTTTGCTACATGATTTAATAAATTATCGATTGTTTTGATGTTTTGTAAATTATGATAATTTTATGATAATATTATGAGAGGTGAACATGGTTAATGTTTGACTTCTAAGACTTTCGAAACTGTACTTAAATAGCTCAACTACAAATTGTGCACCAAACTTGATTTGATATATATATTTTATTGCTCTAAGTAATTCTTCGTATCAAAAGGTCTCCGTTTTGTTTTTGTATATTTCGCAATTTTTCTCAATTCAGTACTCTAGATATCATTATCATTATCATGATCATTATCATTATCATGATCATTATCATTATCATTATCATTCTCATTATCATTATCATTATCATTATCATTATCATTATCATTATCATGATCATTATCATTATCATTATCATGATCATTATCATTATCATTATCATTATCATTATCATTATCATTATCATTATCATTATCATTATCATTATTGTTATCATTTTCATTATCATTATCATTATCATTATCATTATCATTATCATTATCATTATCATTATCATTATCATTATCATTATCATTATCATTATCATTATCATTATCATTATCATGATCATTATCATTATCAGTATCATTATCATTATCATTATCATTATCATTATCATTATTATTATCATTATCATTATCATTATCGTTATCATTATCATGATCATTATCATTATCATTATCATTATCATGATCATTATCATGATCATTATCATTATCATTATCATTATCATTATCATTATCATTATCATTATCATTATCATTATCATTATCATTATCATTATCATTATCATTATCATTATCATTATCATTATTATTATCATTATCATTATCATTATCATTATCATTATCATTATCATTATCATTATCATTATCAGTATCATTATCATTATCATTATCATTATCATTATCATTACCATTATCATTATCATTTTCATTTCAATATGTAAAGCAAGCAGTTTGTTAGACTCCATAAAAATTAAAAAGCCATAACTTAAAACCTAACAAACGGATTTTAACCAAATTTGGACGACATGTTTCTTAGGCCCCTGGCACAGACACAAGCCTTATATTAGATGGATATATTAGATGGCATATGAGACGCTATCTTAAGGAAATCTTTATTTATAATTCGATTTTGATGAAACTATATTCTTCTAAAAAACATCCGCTTGGTGTCGGTTAAATTGTATTTAAGGCTCGATTTTGATTATATTAGAATTTATGCTGCAAGTGCGATTAGAAAGTTTTTTATAGTTTAATTCAGATTAAAGTGAAAACAAACATGTAAACTGTATACGTGTACAAAAATTTTGAAAAAAATGTATACAAATCCATTAAATAACTCTCTAGGCAAGACCCTCGAAAATCCATATTTATGGGCCGTTTTATGTTAAATGTTTGTTATCTGTATAGATTAGGGTCATACAAATTTTCGTCCTTATCCTTCATAACTTCTTTATTATTTGCTCAAGGCAATAGTGTGATATTTCGTTGAAAAGTTTGAATTCTTTGTATTTGCGTTTCGAAATAAAGAAATTAATTGCTTACCAAAACGTTTAATTTTATGAAGAATCGATTTTTTTGAGTGATGATAGGAATTAAGCTATTTTAACTTATTAGGCTAAGGAAATACTCCAGAGTAAAAGGGTCTGAAAGGGAGATATACTGCTCAAAATTATTTTCTCAGTGATATTTCACACTTTTGAATGCAGTTAAAATAAACAAAGTTATGAAGATTATAAATTTTTGGCTCTCAAAGTAAGCCTTCAAACAATCTGAGAAGACCTGTAAAAATTTCCAAAAGCTTTCAAAATCTACCGCAAGTATATGCTGCGCTGATAAAGTCTCCAGTAGGAGCTAGTATAAAAATAAATATAATATATCAAAAATTTCAAGAAAATCTATATATTTCGAAATAACGCTAATTAGCGCCTTAGTTTTAAAGTTTTCGTGCAGAAAAGCTCTTCTTTGCTTAAATTACATTTACATTTACTGCTTCCATTACACAACTAGTACTTTTATTACATACTCGTACAGTGCAGTTTTCAACCTAGCATCAAACAATGCAAGTGCTGATTTTCTTCGGTTATTTAGTTTTATATTCTTGTCGTTGTCGGTTTTGTTCTTGCTGTTCTTCAAGCATTTAAAACAATTGTTGATTACGAGCATTTCTTTTTTTTTGTTGTTTTTATTTTTGTTGTCGTCATTTCTTCGTTTTATTGTGTTGTGCCCTTCAAATGTTGTGGAATGAAGTTCTTGATTTTTTCTCATTCGCAATTCTTTTCCAACTGCCTGCTAACTGACTTCTTCAAATGTTCAGGTGGGTTTTTTTTTGGTGTGTTGTTGGTATTCGTTTGCTTTAGTACCGTTAATGCGCAAATTTGCAAATGAGCTGGTGAATGGCTGCGCCGCTGTTTTGACTTTTAATTGGATTGTGTGCCTTTTTTTCTTCTTTTTCTTCTTTATGCTATCGTACGCTTTTTCGTACTTTATTGTGTTTGCTGTATTTAGTTGGTGACAATACACTTTTATATTGTCGAGTTGTTGTTATAATTGTTGTGCTCTTTGTCACTTCCCCAACTACATTCTCACGCATACATACACACAAATCTTCAACAACGTTAGTTGGCCATTTAATTTTATCGACGTGAAAATGTGCTCGCCTTCTCATCAGGTTTTTTTTCTTTTTACCTGTTTTAATTTTTTTCTTCTCCTTCTTTGCCACTCCACCACCCATTTTCTTGCAAGAATTTGAGCGTTAAACGCACACTAATTAATTCCTCTATTTTTCTTGTTATTTTGTTCAATGGCCGAACTGCTCTTGCTGTCGTCGCCTTTTTTTCAATACCACTTTTTGAATGGGAGATGCCTGTATGTGTGACGAGGTGGTGTGTACTATGTCCCAGCTCTCAATTGCTCGCGTATGCGATCGGCCGCCAAGCTTTGCGGCATTTTCGCATTAATGATGAGGTATTTATTTTCTCACAGGATTTTCCACCTTCGGTTTTATGCAAATTACATTTTAATAAGCTTCAAGCGTCTTCGTTTTTTTACTTGCCAGCTACAGCAGATCATTGTCGTTGTCGTTATCGGTTTCTTTGTTCTCTGCTTCCACTTTCCGCCAATGGCCACCTTTTCATTGTCCTTCTCTGTTTCTTTGGTTTTTGATTTTTGCTTTATTCATTTTAATTGAGTTTTTTATTTCTCTGGCATTTGAATTTTCATTAAATTGGTATGAACTGCAGAAAATCCTTTAGTATGAAAATTGAAGATAATCTGCGCCCTTAATTAGGGGAAATAGTATAATGGAGTAAAACTTGTTTCAAGGCATTGCGTTCGTTTGGGGGCAAGACGGCCCTTTTAATGAATACGAATTATGAGATTGTTCTTGAAGAATAATGAATTTTTTGAGGTATGAATTAATGGAATTGTAATGCTATAAATAATTGTTTATGCAAATGCAATGGAATCTCTTCTGAATGAGGGGTGCTAATCTTTTGCTAGTGGCAAAAAAAAGAAGCATGTAAAGTCCAATAATAGCAATGAATATTCAAATCACTTCTATTATTTAGTATGCGTATTCTATAAATTTAAGTCCTATTCTACGAAGCTTTACTCGTCTCTAAAAAAAATTGGAAAACAAATTTAGAAGTTTACTTAATGCACAAGCCTTGGCACAAATGAAGTATCTTTAACTAAATTTTCTGACAATGTACGAATTGAAAGATAGATTTGGAATATTTATATACTATATATAAATTAATGTGCCAAAATTAGAGTAACTCATTTACTCAAAAATTACTTGGCCAATTTTGGTGAAATTTGTATGGACTGTCTAGACAGATGTGTAGACGTTTTAAGGTTTCTTTTCTGGCCGATGAATGGGACAGAAGTTATGGTAAATAATCTGAACACTACTTTTTGCCAATATAATTTCAAATATATGAACAAAACAACAACAAATACAAGTTTCACATACATACTGTATCTTGAAAGTATGCCACCTTGAAGAGGTGCAAAAGTTGAATAACGCTGACTTTGTGAAACAATATGCCAAATATTATTTGAATATAACTAAAAGGACTGCCAAAGTGTCAAATAATATTATTTTATGTTGCTTGAAAGCTGGCTTCGTTAACCCCTGTGTTTAAGAATGGCAACAAGAATGACCTGTGTAATTATAGACCTATTTCGAAAATCAGTATTGTGCCTAAGATCTTTGAATGCGTCATCAATGATCAAATTTATTTCACAGTTAAGAGTTTGATTTGTCAAAATCAATATGGGTATCGGGTCGCTGCACAGTTACAAATTTGCTAGTCTTTAGCGAACATTGTATATCAGCGTTTACAGCAGGATATCAAGTTGATTGCATTTGCACTGATTTTTCGAAAGCCTTCGATAAAAAGTTTCGCGCAAAATATTGATATTTTAGTTTCCATTAAACTTTTCTGCTCAACCTTTTTTCGCTACTTCCAGCATTCTAGGTCCTTTGCCTTTTGTATTATTTATAAACGACATCGGTCCTTTCTTTCAGTCGTTAAGAACTCCGCTCACACGATGAAATTCATATCCCACCTGTATAGCTTTCCTTTGTGGTGCTTAAGATTTAGTATTTGAATGAAAATAAACAAATGCTTGGTGTTATCTTTGACACAAAATTTTGTTTAAGTAGCCATATTAATTTTATAATATCATACATTTCAAAATCAAGCCAATTTTATCCTTAACTTGTATTCTTTGCATTATTCGAGGATCATTTAACTGTCCGCAGCTATTGGGTAGAATAAATTTTCATATACTCAAGAGCTATCTGTCGCGATTGCCTGGGCAATCTGTGAATTTAACCAGATTTCAACTACTGTCAACGACTTTGATTTTTTTCTACCTAAATCAATGTTTACTTTGATGCCTTAAGCTTGATTGTTAATTAGTCTGCAAGAAATTGTTGTTTCATAGACTGATTAATAAATAAATAAATAAATATCCAGCTCGTGTGACTTTTGCTAAGAATAATAACATCACTGAGTCCATGCATCCATCCATCGTTCATTGTAGTACGCAATTGAAATTAAATTTGATTTCAATTAACTGATTGATCGTTCAAATAATCCTGAAAAGCAGAAGCCGAAACCAGTTCCTTCCTCGGATATATCTTTAAAATTAGTACAAGAGCGTCGAGTAAATTTTGTAAAATCAAAAATTCCTTGAAAGCGTTCTATAAAGGAATATATGTATCTAGTAGAAAATTTTCATAAAACACGGTAGTATAAAAATTTGTGCCTTTTGCTCTTTTTCGTCATATTTAAGACTGCATTGTCTGTTCAAAAAACTACCGGTTGCGATTTTCCTGTATTTTAGCGAAAGATACTTTTATTATAGGTATAAATGAAAAAGACAAGTTAATTTTTTCCTAAACGTTGTTGGATCTATCTGTTTTTCGTAAAATATGTGATTCGCCCCTTTTTCCAACTTTAGTAGACGATAGGCACAGTTAAAAAAAAAAGTCATGGCTGCAATTTCAATTAACGTGAAACAATATTGGGCGAAAAAAAACGGGCAAAGCAAATACAAGAAGAAAGTCGCGAATTTTTTTTTGTTGTTGCTAAAAAGTCCATATTTTATGGTTACGAACTGCATAATACAGCTATACGGAAATTCAGTACCATGATCCGCTAAATTTTTTTTACAAAATGTGTAACAAGTAGTGAAGTGTTGCATATTTGGTGATTTGCTTATATAAACATATGTTTAATACAGTGTTTCACAATAGACGATTCTTGACTTTAAAAAATATAGAATTGTGTGTTGTTTTAGGTATTTTAAAATATGACGCACAATCAATTTTATAGTGAGTTATGCTAGCTCACAAATTTTAATAATATCGCTAGAAAACTCCAAATCCTATTAAATGTTTAAGCTTTAGAGACTAGTAGAAGTTTGGTCGCAGCTACTAAGAAATAATTAAGGAGTAACACACATAGCATGGAATAAGATGAAGACTTGGAAAATTAAATTAATTTGATTGACATCCATCAACATTAAAAGAAAATTGCAAGCCGCCAATCGTTTTACAATTAAATTTCTAAAGAATCGTGCAAACTGGCTGAACTATTTGAAATCGTTATTTTCTTCTAACTATGGTCGACCAAAAAGTTTTAAATCAAATAATTTACAAATGCAATCCCCAATTTGTGAAAAGAGTTTGGCCTGAAAGCAACAAGTTTAAGACAGATTTAGAAGTAATATACAAATCTTCTCTATTTCGCAAATTTATGTACTTAAAACAAAATTAATTACTGGCTGTACTCAGTTTCGCAAAAAGTAGCCCAAAGTTGTCTTTGCTTCTCGTTGTTGAAAAATGTCATAAAATATATGCTAAAACCAAATATTAGGTACGATAGACATAGAAAATTTTTTGCACAGACAAAATACCGCTCATGTGTAAAATTCGATCAAATAAGATGCAAATGGTGCGGTAACTACCAAATTATGAGAATATAAAAAACGAAAGTTGTAATTGCCGAAATAAAAGTAATATTGGTTTTTGCGTCCTTGTTACAGGTCAGGTATTTTCTGCCTAAGCTTGCACATTTTGAAACGTATTATTTTATTTTTTTTTTAGAGAAAATATTCGTCATCTACGCTCTCACGAATATTGCCCGTGCGTTTGTTTACAACTAAACACTGCACACTTCATTCTCGCATTGAATTTTTAAATACAATTTTAGTTGGCAAACTTTTCTGAGAAGCAATTTTCTCGAAACTGTTTGATAGTTAGTTGGGAATAAAAATTTATTGTCTTGTTTACATCAGCTGTTCGGTGTAAATGACATTTAACCCTAGAGTTGCCGGATATGGGAATTATTAATTGGATTAAAAATTTAAATTTAAACTTAAATATTTCTGCAGTCGGAGATATAATTTTGAAATGTAAAATTATTTGAAATTATTAAAGATACAAGGTACTAATAATTTTTACAAGAATAATTTTTTTAGCTTAAGGTCTTTATTTTTATTTATAAGTTATTGAAAAAAGCTATAACAGATATTGTGTGAGCTAAAAAAAAAATTATTGTTTATAAAATATACTAATATATGATCATTATTTGAAATAACAAAAATGGGTTTGTTATAAACCAAAACTACCACAATATGCAACGTTTGTTATGAATTCGAATGTAACAGAAAAGGAAATTAATAATTGCACCAATGGTTATAAATTTTGGTTAATTTTTAGTCTTGTTATTTATTTTTATTGTCTAAAAAAAACCTACCCCTAATTCATAATTGCCGATGACGGTTGGTTTCTTAACTGCGAAGTATGCCATGCCATTCGGGTTTAGTGAAACCTGATTTATTGTTACAAATGCCAACATAATCAAACGATGATAACATTTAGAAGCCTCATTTCCATCATTGAGTTTTCTGATGCCTACTTCCTTTGAATTTCATGCCTTATACTTTCCTTAACGTAATAAGCTAATTTTACTTACCTTTTCAAGTAGATGACAACCCTATCCAAGGCATATTCAAGGTATATTCAATATATATTAACTTATTTTAATTTTACTTGACTTTTGAAACCCTCTCCAAACAGTTTTTTTTTAAATTTAGTGCTTTCATTATTTAATAAAACCAAATTGACTTTTAAACAGATGTCAAACTTTTTTCAGACTTTCGTATAATACCAATTTTTAAATATTTGATGTCATTCTTTTGCTTAATTGAATTTAACCTTTTCCTTAGAAATGGTTCTATTATAACAACTAAAACGGACTTTTTATGCATGTTCCAAATATGATCCTAATTTTTTTAAAATATACCCTACATATAACCATATAAACTAACTTATAACTACATATAGGCTTGTAGCCACATTAGGACCAAATTTTATACAAATCCGAGGAACATACCCACACATAGACTTTCAAATTTTTATCATTAGTAGGATTTATCTTTACCAAAATTTCTTTAATGTTGGAAACGTGGCAATTATTTGATGAACAACTTTCAAAAAAGTTTGTGCAAATATATTTTTAAGCCTACGTGAAATATGTTTATTTTCGAACAGTTAACAACCCCTCACAATTTGTTCGATACTCAGTTTTTGAAACCTTGAACCTAGCTGAACTTAAATTCTGTAAAAAGGTTGCAACCCTCTACGTTTCTCGAAAAGGGCTCCGTTACACCTGTTTTCGTTTGACACCAGTATGGTACAATTTTCGTCACCCTATCAGTTTATTTGCATCCAACGGTCTCTAAAGGGTGACAATCCTCATCAAACATATTTTCGTATAAATTCTTTCGTTTCAGAGTTATGCGGTATTATTTCACTAAGCTAAAAAGTAACATTAGATTAATGTTTTTAAATTCGTGGCAGCACTCCTAAAATCTATTTTCTTTATTAAGTTTTTTTAATTATACTTCCTATGAATTCCATTACGTGCTACTTCCGTTAACTTAATAATTAAATTCAATTCACTCTTTTGAGCAGATGCAACGCTCTGCAAAAGTGTTTTCAAAATAAAGCTTTCTTCAAACTTTCTCGTATGAGACTCATATTTAAATATTTTATTTAACTTATTTTAACTTCAATTAATTTTTGAACAAGTGGCAACCCTCTCCACAGGTGTCTCTAAATTAAGTTTTTTTAACACATTTAGTATGACACTCATATTGCATATGTCGTTTATTTGTTTATTTAACCGAATGTGCATATAAACAGGTGGCAACCTTCTAAAAAATTATTTGGAAAATAAAGCTTTATTGAACCTTGCATATGGGATATTAGTTGGTAGTGATCTAATTTTGACATTTTTTTAAACAGGTGGCAATCTGCTCCAAAACTATTGCTGAAATTAAGCATTTATTTTATGCATTAATTTGCATTTTGCCTCGTATATGGGGTTTTGCTTTACAGCTATTTATTTGATTGTATTCTATTTTGTACGTGAAAAATAAACAGAACTCTAAATAATAACACTAGTTTACAGTACATTTGTTGCCGAAGAAATTTTAGCTGTTGCTGACTACATATAATATGCTATTTTCAAAAATATAATTAGAATATTTTTATCAGCTCTAGTTTCTGAGTTTCAGCTATGTAGGTATTAGACAGAAAAAAACATGTATTTAATAAGAAAAACTTTATTTCAAGAAACAATTAATCATTGAGTTCTAAAAAACTTCGTTTTAAAGCTTTTCTCCGATGTGTCGACGTTGGAAAATCACGTATTAGAGACCAACAATAGTCAGACATCATATTTGTATCCCAGAAACCCTGATAGCGCTCTTCCATGACGCGTAAGTCTTGATGCATACGCTCTCCCTGCTCTTCGCTCATATCTCCTAAATTTTTCGGAAACCTGTCCAGGTGACTATGGAGAAAGTAGACTTTTATACTCATATTGCATCCCATATTTCTTAATTGTAGCAGAAGGTCTTCTACAAGTTCAACATAATTTTCAGATTTCCGATTTCCGAGAAAATTCTGCATCACAGATACGAAAGCTGTCCAAGCCTTTAGTTCTGACTCAGTTATAGAATTTCTAAATTAAGTATCATTGTATTTTATTTTGTTCAAGACTAGCGAAATGTTACAATATTCCTCCTTTAACTTTGTACTGTGGGCAATAGGTACCCCAGCATATTTATTTCCATTATGTAATAGAATACATTTTAGGCTACGTTTTGAGCTGTCAATGAATAAACGCCAGTCATTTGGTTCGTATTGCTTCAAGCCCATTTTTATCAACAATTTTTTGATATCTGAACAAAAGGTAATGCCATCTTTTTTGGAAAAATAACACCGTAATTCTGTATCTCTTTCACGATAAAAACTTATTTTAGTATCCGAGGATAGCAAATTTTTTTCTTTTAGTCTTGATGCTAACAATTCTGAAGCTTGTTTAGAAAGATTTAAATCTCTTACAAGATCATCTAACTCATTTTGGGAAAAGCATTTTGGCTCATTAGACATAGCTTCAAAATCAGGATCATTTTGTGATGAGCTTGGTTCTTCAATGTCTTGCTCTAATGGTTCAGATCTATTTTTAAACTTTGAAGAGTGAGGTGAACGCTGCACTGGACGTTAAACTCAACTAGTACTTGGGTATTGCCATTTAGCTCGATTTTTAGTGTTTAAACCGTTTATGTTCACACTACAAAAATAGCAGTCTATGAGATGATTTTGTGGTTCTCGCCAAATAGTCGGTGTTCCAAATTTAAAGGCACTTCTTTTACCACTTTTCCATAATCTTAAATATTCCACACACGATTTACAAACACAATTGGGAGCCCAAGACTTCTCATTTTTATCCAAGAGCATCCCAAAATACTCAAAATAGGTATTTTTCACCAACTCTGATATAACTTTTCTACTATTGTTAAACACATATTCTCCGCATATATAGCAAAAATGATCTGGATTGTTTAAACAACGTCTCCTTGAACTACTCCTGACGCAAAAACTAGAGAAACTAATTTTAACACAGTAAAATATGCCTGTTATCGATTAATATATATGATATAAATTAATATAAATGATGAAATCAAAAACAAAGTAACTCGAGCTGCTCAACAAATTTTGAGGGTAGATTTGACAAAAACAAGTGATGAGTGAACAATATCAACCACAGGATTCGCGGCAACAGACAAAAAGTTTAATATTGTAAACCAGTGTAATAATAAGTGATAATAAACTAAGTTTTTATAAAATACGTAAGTCTTCTACATTATTTTGGTACCCCTGTGCACGCAAAAAACTTCCAAACCGAAACTCCAGATAGACAAGCATCAGTTTTTAGTAGCCACTTTTTAAAGAGCCTTATGTAATGGAATGAGTGATTTGAATGTGATAACATTTTGTTTTTTTCACACCACACATTCTAATAGAAATCTAGCCAAACAAATAGGAACAAAGCATTGCAAGGTCGTTCAAATGTACTATTGTGGGGATATAAAAGTAAAGCAATACAAACGTTAATTATGCGCAGCATGGCGTATGAGTTACAATTAGCGCACACGAGTAAGGAGGACATTGCGTATGAGTAAAATTTTACGCAGTAATTTCCTTTGAATTGCATAATGAAAAATATCGCATAGAAAACTCGTAATTGAATGGGTTCTGAGGTTTTATTTGTTGTTAATTGTATAGACGTGTTAACATATCAGATACTTAGTTGTGGTTTGTGAACGTATATGATAAGGTCACTTTATAAAAGCTGAGCTTAGAAATTGGTTAACAAAACTAAGGGAAAAATATTGTAAATTAAAAATATTGAATAGTTAGGGGTTTAAAGTAATATGCTCGCTGTTTGCAAAATACATATAATGAGATATAAGTAATCTTTTGGTTTGTTACTGTTTTATTTTTATTAAATTTTTTTTTTGTAATTCCAAAAATTACAATTAACAGAGCTGCAGTCGACCAGATAGCTTGATTAAAGCAAACATTTGCTTTTTTTTTGTAATTTTTTACATGCAATTTTCCCTCATACATTTATTTCAGCAGCTGACTGCAGTACACTCAAAGCCGTCTTGCCGACAACAGAAAGTATTTACATTAATTCCAAATGTCAGGAAATTGCAAAATGCAGTAATAAATATGTATTATATATAAAACTGCTGTGCAGCTTTTATTTTCTGTAAAAATATCAGTAGACAACCGATGACAATGGGTAAAATGATAAACAGATAGCTAGCGCTGGGAAAAAAGGCGGCAGATAGTCAAAGGCGCGACTGCAATCTAAAGCTGTCTGAGCTTCGTTTGTTTATAATTGAACTTTAAGTAGACAACTGACTGCATTAATGCTTACATCTGTGTATATATGCATGTGTTTGTATGTCAAGTATACAATATAAGTATGCCAATAATTAAACATACCACTTTGTGCACAAACTTATATACAAAAATATGTAAATGCTTATTTTTTTGTTTTACAAGAAAAATCGAAAATGCCAGTTGGCCAACTCATTTGGGTATTTAATTTTTTGCACGCGTAAACTCAGTATATGACATATAATTAGAGATGGCGAATGGGTAAATACCAAAATGGTAAATACCAAAATGGTAAATACCCGGTTTAATTGGTAAAATGTTCTCAATGAATTATTAGGGCACGTTGATATTTTTAGGGAAATAACCAGGATAATATATATTTTTAAAAGTATTTATAAACTGTTTGGTATTCCACACATTCAATACATAAGAACCTCAGTTAGTTTATATAAAATGTAATATTCTGAGCAGCTCTGCTACAATATCACCACCCAGTGTATGTGAACAAAATTGAATATTGAATTCAATACGTAACTGTGGACGAGCACCTGCTAAGCATTCATTAATGACGACGATTTCGGCACTACGTAATTAATGCAAAGAGGTGGAACTCGTCGTTTATTTTGTAGGTGGATGTTATATTAATTATATTTTCTTGAAGGTTTGCCCCTATAAGCTGGACAACCCGTTTACACTATGTAAATAGATGTCTAAATAAACGGGTTGTTTTATGTACAGATATTGTCAAACTTATATATATATATCGGATCTTGCAATAGGAAAGTTTTTTTAAATAAAACAAAAACGGTTTGGGATGTGAATTAAATTCTTTATTCCTTTGAAAGTTCATTCGATGCCATTATGTATGATTCGACGGTTTTCAAGCATAAATCGGCCGATACTGCTGCAATTTCACGTTCGATATTTGTACGAAGTTCATCAATCCTCGCTGGCTTGTCGGTATTGACCATAGACTCCACGTAGCCCCACAGGAAATAGTCTAACGGCGTCAAAACGAACGACCGAGGCGGCCAATTGACTGGGCCATTTCGTCAGATAACACGTTCACCAAACTTGGTTTTCAATAAATCGATTGTGACATTCGCTGTTGTGTGGCTTGTGGCGCCGTCCTGGTGGAACCAGATATTGCCCAAGTCCATATCATCCAATTTGGGCCAAAAATATTCGGTTATCATTGAGCGGTAGCGATTCCCATTCACAGTAATGTGCCGGTCTTGAACATAACGGAAGAAGTACGGCCCAATGACGCCGCCGGCCCATAAACCGCACCGAACCGTAACTTTTTCGGCATGCAATATTGAGTAGTGGAGTACGTGTGGAGTGCTGCCTGTCCCATAACTCATATTTTGCTTATTGACGAAGCTATTCAGCCAGAAATGACGACGACCATAAATAAGACGTAGCGCTCTTAAAGTTGAGGCCATTGACTAAGAATTTCGGTAGTAAATTTCCATGAGGAAATGGCAAACCTTACTGAAGAGAAATGTCAAAAGAGCGGGGAAAAATATGGCGTCGTTTGCTGTCACTATCGGTCTACTTTTGTAGCGTCCCTATTGCAAGACCCTTTATAAGTACATGGGGCAAAAAAGCTTTCTGAAATTTTGGTCTCACTCCAGGGAATGCAACCAAAATTCATGAGTTGATTCTCATTGATAGTTTTTAAGCCTAAATGTAATTCAATTTAACAAGTATGCTAATAAGTTTAATAGAATTTTCGATCTTATTTTTGTAAGTGATAGTATTAATTGTAGCATTGAAGAATGCTTTTCACCGATATCACCTACTGATATGCATCATATATCTATAAGTCTAAATTTAGAATTTTATAACTTTCCATCTGCTACTTTTAACGAACAAATTTTATTTGACTACACTACCTGTGACTATGAATGTTAAATAGTTTACTTATTTAGTTTGATTGGGAGGAGCTTCTCTCCTCCTTTGCTCAGATTGGTATCGTGCTTTTGAATAAAAAATATTCCAATTTTAAATAAAAAAACGTTTAAGATGACATGTTACAATCGTAAACTTAAAAGTCTTAATAATCTTAGGAATAAATTGAAGAAGTCTGGGATCGAAATTTTATTTGTTAAATACAAGAATTATCTGAATGAGTTTAAATGTTTGGATAAATTTATTTACGGGAAATACTTTAAGTGTAATCTAATATTAAATCGAATCCAAAATAATTTTTTGGAGTTTTATTAAATCTAAAAACTCTATCTCTAGTATACCTTACGTAGTCTTTCTCGAGGACAACTTTTCTTCTAATCTAATTGTTCTAGTGACAATATTCGTTGTACTTTCGATTACGATTCTCTAAGAAATTATCTTGTCAATTTTGGCTCTTTGATTTTGTCTTCTGATGATACGGGATCCCCAAGCTTAAAAAATTTGTTAGGAAATCTTTAACTCAACTTTAACTGCAATATGCACTTTTCGTACGTTTCGTTCCAAGTTGGAATGTAAAACATTCGTCAGGAGGTCATTTCACCTCAATTCTATTAATCGCATTGAGTGAGTCCTTTCTATTTAAACTAAAAAAATCCCTGGCAAATTTAAGCTATAAACGGAAAATATCCACGGAAGGAACTTTGGAAAAAAACTCGATTTTTCGCGATTTTTTTAAGGTTAAGTGTTCCACCAATGAATAAAATTCTTCCAGATCATATATTTTTGGCTGATATTTTTTTTTTACACACAAAAAATAATAATAAAATCATTTGACTGTTACACTTTACCATGGAATTTCGTTTCAGTTTTTTGAAAAAAAAAAATGTGAGAGAAATTACTCTTTTTTTTTTGTTGTGATTACAGGAAAATGTATGCAGTTTTTGAACAACTTTACTTTAGATTTTTTAGCTTCGAATTGAAGCCATTTCTCGTAATATTCTATAGTATTTGCTGACTGTTCAGTACTCTCCACAAACATTGATTTTATTTTTGTAGCGTAACACCAATATACATTAGACAATATACCGGCTAATTTTAAATCAGTGGCTATTGTGCCTTAAAATTTCCTAATAAATTTAACCCAAGCTGGCGGAAGCCGAGTGTGTTGCTTGTGCGCGCTTTATTCGGTGGGTCTCGGATTCGAATCCTGCCCGAGAAAAGTAACACAAAAAAATTATAGAAAAAGTTTTCTAAGAGCGGCCAGCCCTCGGCAGGCAATGTCAAACCCCCATGCGCATTTCTGCCATGAAAAAACTTCTAACAAAAACGCATTTGCCATTCGGAGTCGACATAAAACTGTAGGTCGTTCAATTTGTGTTACAACATCAAGACGCACACTATAAGTTGTAGAAGAAGTTCGGTCAAAATCGCGTTAGCGGTTATAGCGACAATTAAGTAATTTTCAAAATAATCTTGAGATCTCTACACTAACGCTGCTAGAACAATGACTGTTCATAGTTTTTCATGTTTTTTTGTTAAAAAAAATCGAAACGAAATTATTTACTTCCTTAATTTACTCCATTCTGCTTCACGGGCCTTTGGTTAAACCTTATCCAAGTTCACCGTCTTGCAAGGGTCCTCAGTCTATAAAGCCGATATCAAAAACTCAAAAAAGTATTACACCTCATTGCATTACTTGCCTTTACTCAATCCCAATTTAAAAAAATTTACAATTTCTATATCCCATCACTCAGATTTAAACTGTACGCTGTTTCCTAATTTTCAATTTCTTGCATTCTCGAAGAAGCGCCATTTGCCCCTCAAACACATTTGAAGAAAATTGTGTCAGCACATTTGCACTCGTTTCTTTCTAAATCCCCCTTACGTATTCTTAAACAATAACGATAATTGAAAGTCAATATACATGTTGGCTATGCAAGGGGGCATACTCTGGCGTTGTCGAACATGCAACCGCCGGATGGCAATGGCTTGTATTCTCTTAGGCGAAACTAAAGTAAACAAAAAAAAAAAAACAAACAAAAAAATTACTAAACGCATTGCAAGCAAATCGCAGCGGAGCATTTGTATGCAATCGGCATATTTAATTAATGCTTGTTAAAAGGTACATGCGAAAAAAAAAACAACCAACCAACCAACCAACCTGTACTCTGTATGAGCTGTTGGTGGCGTAAAATATTTTCTCATTACGCAGCCACCAATGGAAGAATACGAAAAATGTGTAACATACGAATAGAATGGCAAACCAAACAAAAGCAGAAAGCGGAATAAATCGTTGAAATGCGAAAAAAAGAAACGTAACAAAAATAATAAAAATGCGATGTTGCACGCGAAAATCCGACAACGTGCGGTTGCAATGCCAATACAAACCAAGCTTGGTAGAAAGCGTGGCGAATTGCGCCAAGCAGCCAACGGAAATACACATTTTTGGTTGTTGGAGGTAAGTATTGGTGTAGTAGTGGCTGGCTGTAAAGCAAAGCAAGGTGATTTGTTTGGTGGAGTGCAGAGAGAGCGGAAGCGGTGGCAGTGACGGTAGTGTTGCTGACGACGTTTGGAATGACAGCTGCAATGTCGTAATTTCGATTTCGCTGAGCATGGCAAAAGGGACGCGCATGGCGCATGGCGCACGACACTCGTACCGTACGTGGACATGCTGCAATTTTCATGCAACAAAAACAAAACAAAAACACAAACACACATGCATGAGAATGCATAGAGCATAGATGCACATAAGTATCTTAGTGTAAACTGAACTGAAAATACAAATGCAATTGTGTATTCAGGGCATACATATCCACACTTATGTGGAAATGCACTAAATAAGTGCTTGTATTAAGGTGTGCCATTATGAAATTTTGGTTGTTGGTATTTTTCTAAAATTAAGGTTCAAGATTTGCATCACAACAATTTGGCTGAACTTAGTTTTGCTCGCAAGCGACGTGCCATTGAAGATGCATCTTGTTTTCATTATTGAATTTTTGTCTGACGTTTATTTTTTCAAATTTATTTCTTTATAATTTTCACTACATAATCAACATTTGAACGTGAAACCTGCGACAGGTTCGCAGTTAAAAATTCTCTTCTCTTCAAATTCACTTCAACTTGCAACAGCTTCGCAATCAGAAACTGATGTTGTTGTTGTAACAAAATAAAACACTCCCCATAAGATTTTGAGGAATGCTGCTGAAGTGACAGTCCTTGGCCGGATATAAGTCCAGGTCGTTCCGGTATCGTTGAAACGACTGTCGTGGGAACGATTGAAATTCTGAAATCAAATCAGGAACTCTATCTCTGCATCCGTTCGAACCGGAAGCATTTGTACAAAAAGAAAGTTCTTCGCATTTTAAATCATCTACGACTAGAACGAACTCATCGAACCCGTACGATATAGAACTATTCGTGAATAAATCAATAACCGGAAGCCTCAATTTTAAATCACTCAGAGTTTACTGGTTAAATTGATCAATTTGCTTGCATAGCAGTTGGTTAGGTGCCAACCATAGGCGCACACGAGGAGGGGCGGGGGTTTCTGTTGCTCAAAACTCTACCAAAATTTTAATCCTGTAGTACTATCTTCAAATTGATTTGCATTTTTTTAAATTAAATTAGCGTAAAACTCCCACTCTTTTGACAGAGCTTTGGCAAAGCGAAGCGATTACTTCCTCTAGACACCATCAGATACAAAGCTCACCAAGCATTTTGGTGTTGTCCTAGATCATGCCAAAAATTATTTTGATAATAAGTCGCAATAAACTCTTAAAATTCAAAGAAAAAATCAAAAAATGCATTTACTTAGCATGGGTTACTGTATTAGTTTTATGCAAGACAATGTCTGTGTTATGAAATTACAAATTTAACTCTGATTTACTTATATCTTCATTTATAAATTTAACTCTGGATTTCTAGCAAGTGGGACTTAAACTGCTCTCTTTGAACTACTTCGACTATCGTTTTATAAGTTTTATAAAAAATATTACAACTAATTTTTAAAATAAAGTTTTTTCTTTGATAAATTTTTGCGAATTACATATATGAAACTCTCCATTTTGTAAATAATGCCCAACATATGATCGAAAATTAACCTCTCTGGGGGGGGGGCAATGATTTGTGAAATATTTACATATGAGAGAACGCTAATAATTTGTTTGTTGATAAAAAAAATTTGAAATGGAACTACCTCATTTCCTGTATCTTAATATTTTGTAACTGAACATGGTGTAATAAAAAGAAGGTGATGTCACTTGAGCGGCGATTGTTGTAATTATGAAAATTTCGGGACGGCTGCTCAATTTTTGAAGTATGGGTGGTATCACGATTCAATTACTAAAGGTTCGCATTAAAGTGAAATTAGGCTTCTGACACTCCCTTACCAAAGGTTGTGCTCATGTTACCTTAGCAAAAAATCTCATAAATTTTATCTAACATGCAATTTTAAATTTATATTCAAAACGAACATAGAAATATTTATTCTAGAAAGGTAGCTTTTATTTCAATTCGCACGTAAATTTGTAGATATAGAATGACGAAACCTTGCCAAGGGAGTTGATTTTTTCAAGAGTGAGCGAGAAAACTGTTTACTGAGCAAACTTTTTATAATTGAATAATGGATAGGTATTGAAAAAAATAGTTTTAATAGTTTTATATTTGTCGCTCACAAAATTTATCCACAAATAGAACAATTTTCGCCAAAGTCTAGCGAATAGATTTGTTACAAGGAAATCACAATTATGTTGCTCGCCGTGTCCCTTCAATATCCAGCGATGATTCCAGCATAGATTTCAATAATCCCAGCCGATGAAGGCATGTTGGAAACACAGATCACGGTTGTATGGCACTAAGAGTAGTTAGTGAAAATTACTGAGACGCTGACAATGAGACTTTTTGGTTTCCCAATCACCGCTAAAGAAGCGCAAGCGTCTTTGTTAGGGGCGATGAGGAGGACGTGGGAATTTCCTGCTCCACAACTATGAAATTTCGGGGGAAATGTAAAGTGCATTTCCGTAGTAAATATTTGAATAGCACTCCGTTGTCTCTATTACTATTTCCCGTATATTTTCATGATTTTGGTTACTTGGGTTTTAAACAGATCTCAACGAACAAACGAATAAAATATGCAACGCTCTAGATTACTTCATTTCAAATGTCAATACTCTCTGTACAAACAAAAACACCCAAATGATATTAAAATTAGTAAACAAACAAAAAATTAAAAAGCAGTATCAGAAAATATAATTCGGACACCGGAAGTTGGAGAACGACTTGTATATGTATGGAAAGACAAGATTAATGAGCTTCGCGGATTAAAAAAAAAATTAAATTACATTATCAAATGTCAACGAAATCTAAAGAAAATGCAGTGGACAAAATTTTCAAAAGCGAGGTCGAAATCTTAGATTTCTTTGCAGTGAAAATGTAGTATAAATCTTCAAAGTAGTATGAGTAGTACACAAAAAGTTATAAAATCAGTACTAATTTGTTCCTCTTTTTCTGCTACCGCCAAATGCATAGCCGCAGTCAGCATGCAGAAAAAGTGAGGTTCTGTAAGTGACTTCACCTTAATTCTTGACACCATGGTAGTTGAACATTTTTGATTATTCAAAATGGTATTTTTAACGAACAGAAATTAAATAACTTTTTAAAATATAAATATATCTAACATGATATGTTCACCATCATTTTTGATTATCAACTTTTGTTGGCTTTCCCTGCCCAAAACACCAAAAAAGATAAGACGGCATTAATATTTTTTTTTTTCACAACTCATGCGATGCCTTAATGCAAGTACAAATATATTTATAAGAAAATATGTATGAGCGAATGCAACACTTACATAAAAATATCAGAGCAATAAAGCTATAAATGCAGAAAAGCATTCGCGTAAAAATGCAATGCCACGACACCCGAACTCTTACACCTTCAAACGTACGTACACAAATACACACTATTACAGCTCACATATTGACACTTGCACAACACTATACTACTTATACATACAAACACATACAACTGTCCTCAAGAATTTACTAGCAGGTTGTCCTTTTTTATGTTACTTGCTCCTTGGCGGCGTTGCCATTTAACACCCAATAAATTGCAATTCGGCAGGCGACAGGGCGTCGCATTGCTATTGCGGGTTTCTTACGTGCCAAGCATACACCCACACATACACACACACACACACTGGCACTCTCACATACTTATGCTATGCTATGCAGCATTGTATTTCATTTTCACTGTGCATGTGTGCTGGCGTGTCGAACAAATTGAAAATTAATTTTGAAGCATTCCCCAAAGCTGACTGACTTCTTTTATTGGCCACTCGGCGCACTTAAGAGCATCTTTCTTTTTTCTATACCATTTTGTTTTTTTCTTTTTTTTTGTTTTGCATTTTTATTGTTTTCCTTATTGTAAGTGAGAGAGAAAGCGTTCTGCTTTAATTCATTTCCTTTAATTTTGTGCACACTCAGCAATCATCGCTTGCATGCTCTGACGTCTTGCCCTGCAACAGCAAGTGCTGCAAGCGCCATTGCTACATACTTGCCGCTGTCAGCAAGTACTATACAAGAAAAATAAAATTTAAAAAGAAGAAACACAAAAAAATTAAAAAAAATAAAGCCCTGCTAACAGAAATTCACTAAAAGTAGGAGGACAATTGTTCAAATTGCCGCTTTTCCTTTGTTGCATTTTTCTCATTTTTCATTCTCAAATATTTGTGGCCCTTTTCTTGCCTTTTTCTTTCTGCCATGCCATTGTAAAGTACTGTGCATTTGTTGAAACAACTTTTTTTTTGTGGCGGTATGAACTCATTAAATGCCGTTTCACTTGCATCGATTGTGTTTGAACGTTTCGGGTCAGCGCGCACTAACTTGATAAGTTTGCCACATGGTAGAGGCGGGATGTGCTGGGGTGGTGCCTGAAGCAAACTGAACAATGCTTTAAACAACAATGCTTTATATCACAATTATTATTGAGCATTTCCGGTTAGTACCTTGAAACAGTAGAGCTTTCTTTACATTCTTCAAAACACCACATACACACATCAGTAGTCGGAAGGCAGTAGGCAAAAGGCAAAACTTTAGATCCATTGCATACAATTCGTTTACCACGTGAATGCCAATACCAGCGCACAACAGCAGCTAAATGCCAGAATGTACTTTGCTATTCGTCTTCTTAGTGTTCTACAGTTTCTCTGCATTTTTTTTTTAGCTTCATCGCCAATAAATTTTACTTCGTCGCTTCGCCTATTTGACCAACTGCTTTTATACTTGACTTCACACTTTATGCAACACCTCGATTGTTTGCCGGTTTGTTTGTTTGTTTGTTTGTCTTCTTCTTGACGTTGGCGTCGAAAATAGGTCAAGAATTAAAATAACAATAGGTCTAAAAAAAAATGTAAAATGAGTGTTGCAAAAAGGTAAGGAAAGTGAAAGATACTAACAAAAGGCCAAAGTAGTGAAGCAGTTCGTATAGCAAAGTGCCACAATGAGTATTTACTTGCCACTTGAGTCGTTTACCAGACAACTTTATGTGAATGTGATAGCAGTTTGTCTCGGAATGCAAAATATTTCCTTTTACTTTCACTCTGTATTGCAGAATATCAAAACTTAGTTGTCTCATGTTGGGTATTTTCTGGAAAGGCAAGTGAAATAGGACTAGGGTATTGCCAGCAAGGTTTCTGGTGATCGTGCTGCAATCCGGTTAAAAAGCTTGGATATGATATAGTTTCAAGTTTGTCTCTTTAGAAACGGATTGTTGCCTGCCGGTACTGGCTACAAATGGATCTTCCTTTACCAAAGAATGAATGGGAGGAGGATGGCGTTTGGGGCTAGGGTCCGGTGAACTTCTTTACGGATAGGTCGAAGCTGGACGGGAAAGTTGGAGGGGGTGTATTTTGCGAGAAGCTCTGCCTCAGCCAGAAACTTAGGCTTCCGGACTACTGTAGTGTATTTCAGGCGGAGGTTTCCGCTGTAAAGGTGGCAGCTGATTGACTAATCACCTATGTAATACCCTTAAGATGGACAAACGTCAAATGTGGTAGTCGTATTATATTTCTGTCTAATGGTCATATCGAAACTGGTCGGAGAGTATTTGACTTCTCTCTCAGCACCCTCTGAAAACTTTGATTTAGCAGGCCACCTTGGGAGAAAGGGAGAGCTCCTCTGGGTGCCTACGAACTTTTATTAATGAGATGGGCTCTATGTTGCCTCAGAGAGCGCTGGGAACTTACTGCGACATGCAGAATTGCAAGGACCCTTTGTCCGGAGGCTGGGCGTTGTTTGATCCTATTTCTATAATTTTCGAAGTTATGCTCACTGACAGGAAGTTCAAAGTATTCGGTAGAATTTGATGAAGTGGGCAACGCTCATTTTGAATGGTATTTTTTACTCACGTATTCCTTTTTTCACCGCTATCCTGTATGCCAGATTTGAGGCAATTACCGTACTACTACGACCCCAGTTTTACTGAGCTAAAGGCTGAAGTGTGAGCAGAGTATGTTCCAGAGGTATACCTATTTTTTACATATTATTTATAGCATAAGGGATGGCAATGCTTTTCAAATATGTCAAACCATTTTGTGCTTTTTCTAAGTTCATCTTTTCCCTGTTACCAGTTCTTCTCTACTTGATTCAGGTGGTGATTAAAACTTAATGCTTGTTTCCATTTGGTCAAATTTGACGTCGCATATTGCAAGTTGAGTAAAAAGAGGCAAGTCCTAAGTAACTGACCATTTATGCTGATTAAAAAAAGAATAGCAAAAATCAACGGAAATTTTTAGCTACACTTTATTATTTTAATGTAATACATAGAAGTTTTATAAAAATTCGAATTAAAGTGTTTGAAAATGTATCAACTTTCGTATGTGTATGAAAAAGAGTAAGATTCCAAATAACTTTTAATTTATATGAATTCAAATATATTTTTTGACTTGAAGATATGTTTAAAATAAAAAAATAACAAAATTAACTTAAAACTTCAGGCTTAAAACTCACGAAAGGCTTGGTTCATTGAGTATTGTTGATATATAGCTGAATAAAATAAAAAAAAATTAAAAAGGCCGGAAGCTTTGTATGTTCTTTTTAATTTGACAATAGTGTCTCAGAAAGAATGAAAGGGTTAGACTATACTTTATATATCTCCGATAAACACTTCTGGGCAGTTGCTTTCCTCGGACAGTCCAATCGTTGACAGTACAGATCCGAATTAAAAGTTTGACTAGAGGAGAGCAACTCATAGTAGATGATTCTCTTCGAAATTCAACAAACACATAGCAAAACCTCCATGACCGTCAATCCCGGCTTGGACACTGTTTGCACAGACTCACCGAGATTCGACCACGACCGGTTTCGCATTGATCGATTTTGTTGCAATTCGCAGGTAGAATTTCTGTGCACGATGTTTTTTATGTTAACTCAAGTGGCACAAATACATCGAGCATCTTTTTGCATCTTGCCTTATTTAAATTGTACCAAACGAGTTTTTGTCCCATGTTTAACTCCTGGGACAACAAACAGAGCTTATGTACATGTTGGTTGGACCTGGACTATTTCCATTATTTCCAATTGACCTTCTAGAGCGTGGTGGATCTTTGACAGTAAAATATTACATATGTATTTTCTCTTTGCTGGTGCTCATCTTTGAGGCATGCTCAAATAATACTGAGTCAAGCAATCGTAAAGAATAAATTTTTTTCGTGCAAAATCTTATATTTCTAACGCCAAATAGCGTAATTCGATCGCAGTTGACGACGCGAGATACAGATTTCTAAGCCCATCTATTGGAAAAATAATGGATTGCCTTTTACTTGGCTTTAAAAGTGTCAACAATGAACAAATTTTATTTGTATACAAATAAATTTAAAAGTGTGAGTTTTTTAGGAAAATAATTTGATCACTATTATATAAAGACTGAAAAATTGAACTTTAAAAGAAACTTAGTATTAAATACATACATCCTATATATAAATATCTATTGTCACGGTGTTTGTGGTCGAACTTTTCCGAAACGGCTCCGCCGATTCGTTTGAAATTTTGTACGAATATTTGGTAGTTATGAGAATAGGTCGTATGGTACATTTTATTCTTGAAAAGTCGACTGTAATTTACTAAAACATGAGTTATATGAAACAGAAAAAGTGAGGTGTCAACGGTTCGCGAGAAGAAGGTTCATACCAGAATTTTGGAGAGGGTTGACGCCTCTTTGAAAAGTTTAATTAAGTAAAATTATACCTAAGCTATATTAAATATTAAAAAATGGATGTCAAACGATTCGTATCGGCAATAAAGTTCACAGATAACGTAATGAGGTTTGTACCTATTTGAAAAGTCATATTTGATTGAATTTTACACAAGTCATATGATATACAAAAATATGGGTGCCAACTTGTTCGAGATCTTCAGAAAATCCGTTTTTATAACCGGACATTGATGATATTAAAAATGTATGGTGCTGTTATTTGAAAAATCTGTATAAATCATTTGATTTTGACGAAATTTAAAACGTCTAAGGTGCGATGAGAAATATTTTTATGAATAATGAATCTGCTAGGCTGTGCCAAAATCGAGTTATCCTGAAAATCTATATTTATGGTCCGACACTGGTGATATTCAAATGGTATGGCACTGTTGCAATAAAAAATACTTTTATGAAAATGGGTGGCGCTAGGAGCGAGAGATTCAGTAAATTTCTGTTTTTGATCCCATATTGATGAAGTTGAAAAAGTATGATGGGGTACTACGAGAAGAACTAGATATTAATGGTTGGACTGTATAAGTATACTATATTTGCAAAAATAATGGATATGCATAAAAAAATCCATCTGATGGCTCTATAGTCGAAACTCCATATTTTTGGTTGGACTTTGTTTAAATCCAATAAGCTTTGCACAGTTAAAAGTAACGAACTTAGCAATAGTAGAGACAGAGCAGACCCTTAAAATTGAGAATTATGTAAAAAATGGGCTTCAACTTTACTGTGAGTGCGGGAAATTGTTTTTAAATTCATCGAAAATTTCTTTGTAGGTATAGTTACTATATGGAAACCTTGTAAACAACGCGGCCGAAGTTGCGGGTATCAGCTAGTATATTTATATATATATATAACAATTGAACAAAATATCACATTCAAGTAAAAGCAACATCAAGTTAGCATACAATTTATCAAAAGTATTACTTTAATGCAGTTGAGTTTATTCTAGACGATATCCTTCAAATGATTTTTTGTCAACAAGAAATCAAATTAAAGACTATTTAATTCCTTGCTTTTCATAAAATTGCAAAAACTCTACCGCCGAATTTCCACCATTTTTTTTAGTATCTTCTCTCGTTGTCTCTCACTCACAGCATTAGAAAAGTAGGTCAGTTGTTTGAAATCCTGTCATCTGTGCAACAAAGTGTCACAGTTTTCAGCATTTTCACATTTCCTACTGCGAGTGGCCAAGCACCATTCATTCCTGGGGTGGCGTTGCAAAGGAAAATTTTCAAATGCTTATCTATTGCTGCTCCTTTGAATTTTATCCACTCCAGCCGCTATGTCGATATACATTTTGAGTATATGCTCTTATTCTGTTACATTTATTAAAAGGGATAAATAAAAATACGCCAAAAGTATATAAATATGTACTTCTTCATTTAATTTTCAATTTGTTTTCATTTAGACAGAAATTTTTATTTATTCTCACACAGCTAAGAGTTTATGCATATAGCCTTATATAATATATGTATGTAAAATTAAATTTGTTTGACTTCTCCGCTATCAATGCGTCATTAATGGCATGCCGACTTGGCAACAATGACGTCACTTGCCATCGCAAATAAGCAAATTGGTTTCCTACTTTTTCAGTTTTTCTGTTTTTTTTTTTGTATTACATGTTTTATTCATATTAAATTATTTGCCAACCCCCGTAGCCATTATTGTTCGTCGTTATATTTTTTTCACTTTGCATGTATTTTCTCCATTATTTTGTTGTCAGTCTTCGTAGTTAGTTTTTCCATTCTAGCTGGCGGCACAAATTTGCTGTATTGCTATGCTCTGCACGTCAGTTTTGCTTGTTGTCGTCTTGTCTTTTGTTATTTACTTGTAAAAATTAGTCTATTCCATCTGTCTCACCATTTTCTGTTTCAATATTTGCATACATTTTCCACTACCTCGCCATCGATTTCACCAGCCAAATATGCCTCATTGCCTTGGTGTAGAAATTCCCCCCTTGCCTCATCTTTTACAAAAGCTAAACAAGCTGTTTTTATTCTGCGCGTTAGCACGAACATTTTTTCTTTATTTAGATGTATATTTTTTTGATTCACTCGTCGTTACCAATTTCAAGAATTTGGTTCATCATATCAAAGCTTCCACTTTCACTCATCCCCTGCTTTGTATTATTTACGATAAATATCTACGAATATGTTTAATCATATTCTTGTACTTTGTTGCCTTTCAACATATTTTCCTTTATTTCTTCAACTCTTTGGCTTTTTGCCATCATCGCACTCAGCTCACGCCTTTATTCAAAGTTAAGTTAGTCAAAGTTGACGGTCGTTATTGCCATTTACGATTTCTTCAATTTCCTCCCATTGCCGATTTGTACGCAAATTTTATTCGTTTAATGCCGTAAAATTGTATTGTTTGTTCTTTGCCTCTCTCACTTTCTCTCTCTCTCTCTCTATTCGGTCGCCATAACATCTATTTGTTTATATTTAACGTTTTGTATATATTTTTGTAGTACATTGTTGTTTTCACATAAACTTGGCCAATTTATTTTATTTACTGGCATTTTAATGTTACTGCTAACTTATGTCTCTGAGAATTAGTTGAACTTTTCATATTTCCCAAGAAATCGAAAGTCATTTGCATAGTTGAGGTAGGCGAAAAATTTTATGAATTTCAGCGATTCGCCATTTGCCTTGAGTCTTGTATTCTTTATGGCAGTTATAATCGGACAGTCGCTTTTGATTTTCAAACATGAATTGATTAACTTTTGCCTGTAGTTTATTGAAGACATTTACAATAATTTAAAAAAAAACACGCGCTCACCAAAGTTGTGGTAGTAGAAATTAATAAAAGTAGTGGTAGTAGTTAGTAGTAGCATTAGTAAAAATAGTAGTAGCAATTATTAATAACAGTGTTAGAAAGTAGGAAAATAGTGATAGAAATTATTGAAAATATTAGAAGATATTAGTAGAAACATATTTTTGAAATTAAGCTTTCTTAATATTTTGAAAACTATCCTTTCATTTGATACCCTTATTTCAATATTTGATTTCACTAATTATTTTAATTAAATTTAAGCTTTTAAAAAGGGGGCAACTTCCTTTAAAAACTGCCACTTGTGGGAAATCTTAGCGTTACAATTACGAACAAACTTGCAGAAGACAGTATGCAATTTGGTCCAGTCGATCCGATTCTATTTTTGCTTTTTTTTTTTGGTTAACTGATATATTATGTATTAAATTCAATAACATGCCAACTCATAACTTCGCTGGGACTTCATTAACAAAAAAAAAAATAAGGTGCACTGGAAAATAATGAAGATAATTCAGAATTTGTAACTCGCAAAAATATTTTGCATCGTAGGGTAACTCACAAAATTATTTTGTATTTAACTAAAGGTGATATATCAATAAATGTAAAAACTATATAGCATTTCGTATGATAACCGCTATTTTTAGATACAGCTTCCAAGCGTTTTGGAATCGATTCTACCAACTTTCGACAAAATTCAGGTGGTATTTTTTCCATTCCTTTTGCAAAGCCTTCTTGAATTTTTTGATGAAATTTTGTGTTCACGCTCTCTATCTTCAAGATATGCCCGAAGGTTTTCTAATGTCAGGGATTTGATGTATATTTGTCCATTATGCTGTCGATATAAACCAGATTTCCAACTCCCTGAGCCGACATAGACCTCCACACCATCACCGAACTTCCGTAGTGTTTAAAAGTTGTTTTGAGTTTTTTTATATGCAGCTTTTCATTTGGTTTCCGCCAAACCATACGACATCCATCCGAGCCAAAAATATTATATTTGTTTTCGTCGTTAAATATTACAGTTCTTCAACACTCGAAACTATTACATTTGTAGGTGTTGGCGTATAAAAGTCACTTTTCTTTATTAATATTTGAAATAAGTGATATTTTTTTGTACGAGACACGCGACCATGAATATTATTCGTCCTGGGGACTCTGCGCTCCGTCTCATCAGAAGCCTGGGTGTGTATATCTGTTTTAAGCTTGTCGTTAAGCTTTGGTGCGAACCGTTTTAATATAAATAATTACTATTTTTTTATTGTCATTTCTTTACCTTTTGACATTTACGCTTGGTTTATTTTCTTCATATGCAAAATACTTTTGTGAGCCACTGTATATATATATATTGTTGCAGGAAATATATGTATATATTTACAACATGAATCCATATGTTGGTAATTATGGTACTACATTAATCAACGGTGGCGCCAATCGATCGCTGTAGTCAAAAATTTATCTTTGATACAGGGATGCTCCTAGACCATCTATGTAGATATGTATATAAATATCTGCATTAAAAAAAATTTTGAAAAAAACACGCGTGCACCTAAGTGCGCGAACCAGAAGTAAAACTTCTGTGTAATTAAAAAAGTAGCATTAGTGAAAATAGTAGTAGAAGTTAGTAAAAATGTAACAAAATAGTGGTAGAAATTAGTAGCAGCTGTACTAAAAATAGTGGTAGAAATTATTAACAATTGTGGTAGAAATGAGTAGTAGCATTAGTAAATAGTGGTAGAATTTAGTAAAAATAGTGGTAGAAATGAGCAGTAGCGTTAGTAAAAATAATGGTAGAAATAAGTAAAAACCGTGTTAGAAATTAAAAAAATGAGTCGTTGAAACTAGTAGAAATAGTGGTAGAAACTGGTAAAAAATAGTGGTAGAAAGTAGTAAAATAGTGGTAGAAATTAGTAAAAATAGTGGTAGAAATTAGTAAAACTAGTGGTAGAAATTATTAAAAATAGTGGTAAAAATTAGCGAAATTGGTGTTAGTAATAAGTAGTAGCATTAGTAAAAATAGTGGTTGAAATTAGTAAAAATAGTGGTAGAAATTAGTAAAGCCACTAAAGCAGTTTTACTTCAAAAAAATCTGTTGCTTATTTTCTGAAAAATATAAAATAGCAACACATCAACTTTAGTTTCCTAGGAAAATATAATAAGTGTAGTTTAATTTTAAGGGCCGATGTTGAATGTGAACCACACCTAAACGTCAAGTTTTTTTCTGCATTTCATTTGACATTTCTCAATTTCAGACTAACTCAATTTGAACATGGAAAGATACACAATCGAGCAACGTGTTGAAGTTATTCAGGCTTATGAATTCAAAACGTACTGCTTTCAAATTATCCTCTACTCACTCAGTTAGGCCTATTTTAAATAAGAAAACTGTTACCGTATTGATTCCTTAAAATAGTATCTTATCTATTACCCGATTCATTTTAAAATTACTTGATTTTTTGCTCAGAAGACTTTCCAATAACAACTACGTACTTACAACAACTACGTATGTACGTTGTTATTACATTATGGCCTCAACTATACAAAATTTTATATCCTTCACAACCGAGTCTAAATTTTCGTCGTACAAATCTCCTAAAATAGTATTAAATTTTTTTCTTCGTACGCTCGATGGGCACTAAACAGGGGATAGTCGAGCTTTGTGAAGCCTAAGAAATCCCCGATGTGCTGAACGTCGCATTGCCATAAAGCAACAAGACTACTCAACAACACACCCGCACTATTTTCTCGAATGATTTCCCGTATTAAATTTACCAGAAGATTTTCCTGGGAACCATCAAGTTATGCTGACATAACTTTGCTCTGAGATTGAGTCACCTTTGCTTTTTTTATTTTCGCTGTGCGCGGACCATTCCACTTCATCGGTTCTCTGTCTGAGTATAATCATTAAAAAAACATGTTTTCGTCGCCAGTATCAGTGAAATTCAAAATTTTTTTTTCCCGACCTTCACATAGAAGTAAAACTGAAGACAGCCCTCCACTCGATCTTGCTTTTGAACATGGCGAAGAAGTTCTGATATTCACTTTGCTGTACCTTTATTATATCCTAATGTTGATGTGGTATTCTAGGCCCAGCTGTTTAAGAAATTTCAGTCGCAACTGCCAATTTCTTTGCTTTTAGCCAATTGCCTCCTTCATAAATATTATGTTTTCACTAGTAGTGTATTCAGATGGTCGTGCTGAATTCGGCTCGTGACCAGTTGACTGTCTTACTTAACTAAATTGTTTTAATCATTCTCTTACAGTGAAATGCGAAGAGGAAGATGACCCCAATAAAAACTTACTTGGAGCTCAAAAAAATCACACTTGTTTCTAAAATGATAAAACCTAATATTTTTTGCCTCTGATAAATCTGCCATAAACAGAAATACTGACATTTAGTTTAATCGATGATATGACGCTGCATGGCTAATTGCCATCTTTGGCTAAAATTTGTATGATGGAAAATAATACACAATTTCTAGGCTATCTAAAATTGTAAACCACCTTTGAAAGCGATCGAATTGTTTGAGCTATTCATTCACTTGCATTTTATCTATGATTACATCACCCAAAAATTATACCCAACCGCAGTTTTATCAGGAGAAAAGGGCAGCTCTAAAGCTTGTTCGAGTTGTTCTTCAGCTTAAATGCGACAATTTTTATTGACTTATTCACTAGGACTGAAATGATCCTCATACCTAAGCAAACCATCCAATTCAAGAGTTTTAAGACCCCAACGACCTACTCAAAAATAGTCAGCCAGTTTGATAGACATACACGTTATCTGTCATGAAATCCCCATAGAAAAGAAGGACCTCTAAATCATAGATGGACAAAATAAAACAATCACATTGTATGACTGCATAACAGGCATTGCTCATAATTGAAAGTTCACTGACCAAAGAACTGTAGTTCCCATTCACGGTCATACGTTTTGTGGTTGACTTGTATTAAACGCACGCAAATTCAAATCTAGAAGGAAAATTAAAAAAAAAACGCAGGGTTCTTCTTTGGGCTTTTTTGTTAATTTCTTGTACAAAAAGCGTGCTCTAAAATTCTAAGAAAAACAAATCACCAGCAGATCATAATGTCGCTTTCAACAAAACTGCATGCTGACTGAATCAGAATTTGCTGCGTAGTTTCTGTACACTAATAACTGCTATCCATAGTAGGTGAATCTGCTGTGAAACGTAAAAAACTGAATTCGCTCAGTTTGCTCCCAGCGAATTTGGAAAGAAGAACAAGCATGTATGAATTTGCCTTGCTACTATCCCTAAATTGCACCGTCAATTGTTAACTATCTGTCAAAGGTTCTCATGCTCATACAATTTATATCAAGGCGAGTTCATAAAAGGTAAAGGCAAGGCGAGTTTATAACGCACATACACGCATTTTTCACTTTTAAAATATCAGGATAAAATAAAATAGAGGTATGGACGCCATTAGTTTTCTATTTAAGGATGTCATGGCTAAAAGGAAAATGCAACTATTGTGGAAGAAGAAGACATCAGCTGCTTTAATAACTTCACCGTATATGAATACGCCTCGATTTATATGGAGCATCCCACAATAAAGTAAAACACCGAAACCGCCGAATTCATACAAAGTGACAGCATAAGGAACCCCATGTATTATCTTTTTGCATTTTCGTGGGATATTTGCTAGTAGTTTGGTAGCAGTTTGGCGAAAATTGCTTACGAAGAGAAAAGAAAGAAAGATCCGTAAAAATCAAAGTTTTAGAACGCCCACTTTCTCATTATTTTAAAATCATAATAATATGTTTTTGTTTATATTTAAATAAATAATGGTGGTATAAATTTTCTAAATGAAGAATATTATAAAAATTGGTTATATTGCACGCAACAATTATTTTAAATATAAAAGTGCGCCAGGTATTTAAACTTCGGTTTCACACAAATTTGTACTCTTCTTTACTTCTTTTCAGTTTACATCTGTGAATGATGTGCCTACTAGCTTCTTTTATTTTTCCCGATCATTTGAAAAGAAGTCTGCCTGATTTGAAAAGCTTCATGAAATAGTAGTAGTAGTAGAAAGTGCTCATACGTCAACCATTCAGCGAACTACTTCAAATTACCACACAAAAAATACGCACAAAGAAAAAAACATTAAAATCACCGATTGTGTGCGTACAAAGGGGGCATGCGTGTTTTTGAGAAGTTCGCTTGGTGGACACATTGGATATGAAATTGTTGTTAGTTCACTCTCAATTTCCGTTGCACTGACGTAGTACGTTTTGCAATTCGTTTTTGACGTTTTTATATTTCATTTTACCCGAAACTATGCATGAATTGACACAGACTCAGTGCATACCTATTGTAAATACATATATCTATGTTAGCCCCGTGCGTGAAGGGGGGTTTAGGGGTTGGGGAGAAGGCGAAAGCCACGAAACTACTTCCCAGCTATTTGATATATATGTATATGATGTTCGATATATTCATATTTTCTTTGGATCAAGGTATAATATGTATATAATTCCGAGAGCACTGTTTAATATTTAAAAAAAAGAAAGTCTTAACGACATTTATTGATTTAAATAATAACATTTATTTATTTAAATAACAACAAACGGAAATTAGTATGACATATTTAACAAAATTTTGACTATCTAATTATTTCTCTTCCTAATTAAATAAATTATACCAAATTTGAAAGGATTCGCGACATAATTTACTAAAATATTATATATTTTAATTTGTTGTAAAATGTTAGAAGAGCAAAGTGTCCTATTTGCCTTAAGGTGGGCTATATCATTGGTCATTCGCAACATTTATGATTCCATGTATTGTATGTATTTCATTCTCAAACCAAATCTTCTCCATCAAATTTGAGCAAATTACCCCGTATAGTTAATAAATATCGGATTTTTGTTTAATTTCTGTATTTTACCGTTATATAAGAGGTGGACATGATTTTTGTACGATTTTTTAAATTTTCGAAATTTTTGCTTATTGACTTCAAATGCAATTTGCTGGAGTTTAGTTTTTAGATATGCCTATTTGCTCGATAGTGGGCGGTGCCATGCCTATTACCAAAATTTTTTATTCCCTGTATTTGCCTGTGCAACCACATTCTTATTACTAAATTTGAGGGAATTCTCTGCAATAGTTACTTAAATATCGCGTTTTTTTGATTTTTGAAAATTACCGTTATGAGGTGGTCGTAGTTTTAATCTGATTTTTACAATTTTTGGAATTTCGCTTATTGACTTCGAATGCGGGATGTGTTCTTTGGTAGAGCTGCTAGCATGGCTTCATGAAATACCCATTACCAAGTTTTTTTTTCATTCGGTGTATTTGTTAGTGTAGCCCATCCATCATATTAAATTTGAGCGCATTGTCTTCATTGCTGACTTAAATATCGCGTCTTTTATGATTGTAGTAAATTACCGTTATATGAAAAGTGGGCGTGGTTTTAATCCGAATTTTAAAAATTTTCGAAACTATACGCATGTGTATCAAATTTTTTAATAGACTTTGGTTAAGTAGTTTCGGAAATATAAGTTTTTCTTTTCCAAAAACAGAAAATTGCATACTTATTCCCTTCCCAAACCCTATCCAAATTTGGACAGATTATCTGTAACAGTTACTGAAATATTGAGGTCTTTTGTTTTGTCACAAAACACTGTTATGTGGGCGTGGTTGTTGTCCGATTTCGCCCGTTTGCAATACCAAAGAACCTTGTGTCCAGGGCAATATGTACACGAAGTTTGGTTAAGCTTAATATTTACTCGAGTTATCCGACTGACGGATGGATGAATGGAATTTTTATATATATATGTCTACATCTATCTCGATTATTTTATGCTGTTGCAAACAACCGTTAGAGGAACAAAGTTATAATACTCTGGGCACCACCAGTGCACTCGGGTATAAACATTAGGTTTACGATATAAAGATTTATGTATGAAATTTTGATGCAATTTCTAAAAACGAAAACCTACAAGATGATTCAAGAACTAAATTGAAACAATCCTGTCCAACGAGGTGGATGAAATGTTACGAATCAGCCAACGTTTCTCTACACTTTCAACCAGCAGTTATAAGCGCCATGAAACGCATCTCGAATAGCCGGACAGAATTCTTAGATTTTCAAATTTCGTTGGTAGTGCTCGATTCAATTCATTATCTGGCTTTATTATTGAGTCGAGTTCTGGAAACTGAAAATTAAGATCTCGGTGAAGCTATATAGTTGGCAGATTCAGCAAAGGCAAGGGGAGAAAATGCAGAAGAATATTTCAGCGAGATTTTCAAAAAAAAGTCGGCCAGATTTGTAAAGGATACGATACCGACATGTAGAAATTCAGACTAACTTCTCGTCAGATTTATCGATGTGCAATGTGGAGGCTAGCAACATAGAAGAATATTATCGGATTTCTACTCACATATCATATTGAATTTATTCGTCAATGATCTTGCATACCGTTTTTCAAAGCACCTTAATCTACTTTCAAATTTCGTATGTTTTTTTCCATCGAAAACTCCACCTCAAATGAAGAAGCCTGCAATCAATTATTTTTATTCACATCCATAGAATAATGTTTATCTTTGAAGAATTTCTACAATTATATAAAATAAGGAGAAAAACCCCTCCTGGAACAAATCCTGTGCACAGGCCTGATCTATGTATTTATTTATTTATATGTGTATGTGTGTGCAAAGGTACGCATGCATGTATGTGTTGTCATTCAGGTGTAGATAGTTTGCAGTAATCGAAGTCAACAACAGACGACAGAACGCAGTACCTTTTTGTATTGCTTTTTGGTATACCGTTGGTCATCCGGGTGCTTGAAATTCATTCAATTTATTAGCACTTGATGGCGACTTTTTGGCAAACGCCAAAGTACATGCGCATGCGTATGACGCATGTAGACGAACGTTGATTTTGTGTTGAATAGGAAACTAGACGCTAGGTTTTTTTTTTTGTTTTTTGTTTTTTTCTTTTTCAACCCTGAGCGATGCGTTTTTGTGTACTTTGCAATTGTATGCACTTGCATGCATTTGTGCAATGCAAACATGCCAAGTATGAATTTGATTACAAAATGATTTATGACCGAGTGAAAGAAATGTAATCAATCCGTTTGCAGTGGAAAAAGCGAAATGAGAAATATGTGCAAAGGCATTGCAGTACATTGAAATTGAATTATGGTTTAAAATAAAAAGCATTGCCATTAGTCAATAACGAAAATCAGAATGAAAATTCAATTATAGCTTAATGTACATAATAGCATAAACAATCGTAGATAAATGTGTAGGAATATAGTTGCAGCATACTCAGTGTACAAAAGTTACTAAAATTCGAAACAGCTAATATTCACATTCATACACTGTTTAAGTAAGACGCATTAGATTGCTGTGATCTTACACGAACATTGAGCGCATAGAACTGACCGCGTGCCAGTCATCAGTTCGATAGTCGATTGAATTGTGAGCTACAAAACTGTATCTCCATTTGGCGTTCAATACCGCATATATACCAAAAGGCCCAAACTTGAGATTTGATAACCCTTCATAGGGGGCCTTACGGTCATATTATTGGCACTCCGAATATGGCGGAATAAGGTGAAGTAACAATATTTAAAAATTAAGACAAAATAAATCTATTATTGACTCATAGAATAAAACGAAATAGGGCACTCAGAATAGTTATTACTGAGAATATAAAATCTCTCTGATGCGAGCGAATAATGCAATTATTCCGTTTTTTTCACTGCAAATTTATTATTGACTTTTGGGTTTTTATTATTGTAGATATGTTTTTTCGATTTTCCTGGGCCGTTGCTTCGGCGTATACCCCTATGTCGCCTGATTCAAAATGCCATCATGACTGATCTCCAACGAAACGCAACGTCTCCCGTGCCGTCTTATTAATTTATATCGACGCTCGAGACACTAGCGAGATTTTCTTATCTTTATTATATCACACGAAATCATACATCAAAATTATTTTTATTATTTATTCCTCGACTAGAAAGTTATTCGCTGTTATATCGCAGGGAATAATTGACAAAAAAGTTATTCCACAGTCTCTCAGAATTGCTCAGATTAACTAATCCGTCAAGTCAATAATAAGATCGTTTATGTGTTAATGCTAAAACTCTAGCACTGGTACCAAAAACACTCAAAATAACAGTGAAATTCAATACCTACCGCTTATAAAATCAAAAACAAGGTTTGGCTGCAATATTTTGGTTCAGTTTATTAAGTACACAGCGCTGTGCAGAGTTAAAGCTTCATACCTAAGTCTCGTTCTCATAGTTAGAAGCGCTAAAATTTCAATTGCATCTTATTTAAATTTTTTTTTTTGTTTTTGCTATATCCTATTGTTCGCTCCACAAAATGAAATTGATATTGGCTTTTTAATAGAAAAGATAAAAAATTATTTTAAAAAAATATTGTCGGTACCAAAATAATCGAAGCATTTTAACCTCAGTCCCTTAGCCTGCCAGAGAATGATCTTCGTAGGAGATAATTTAAATTTACAATAAATTATTTACTAATTTATTTTTATTTATTTGTTCATCAATTCAAGTACAACCTAAATAGATTACTAAATACTAAAGCTGGCATTAAGTATTTGGTATACATTACGATCAGATCTATTACTCACAATTCAAAAAGTGTATCACCATATTTAGTTTTGGCTTAAAAGTCCAAATATATCTTTATACAACGTGTTAACGGTTAGTGCAGACTAAGATTCGTCTTGCGATAAGTTAAATTAAACATATTGCTGAGTTTAAGGGTACGAGGAGGGCAATTAAAAAATATTAGCTCTAGTAAGAAGTGGCATTTGATATGATTCGTCACTATGTCCATTATAAACATTAATGAGTAAATTTATAAAATTTTTGTATAATTAAACAAAACTCGACTGTTTGAAAAGGTGAACCTTCTTGACGGGAAGAACCGTTTGGCATCCATATTTAAAAAAAAATTAATTTAACTTGTGTATATATTAAATAAATTTGTCACAAAAGTATGCTGCATATGACGGAAATAAAACAAACGATTTCATTTTTATTTATTTTTTTTGGTTAATTGATGTATTATGTACAATATTAAATTCAATAACATATCAACTCATAACTTTGCTGGGACTTCATTAACAAAAAAAAAAAAAAAAAAAAATAAAGGTGCACTGGAAAATAATGAAGATAATTCAGGATTTGTAACTCGCAAAAATATTTTGCGTTTGACTAATAGTAATAGTACATAAATAAATGTTAAAACTATCTAGTATTTCGTATGATAACCGCTAATTTCAGATACAGCTTCCAAGCGTTTTGGCATCGATTCTACCAGCTTTCGACAAAATTCAGGTGGTATTTTTTCCATTCCTTTTGCAAAGCCTCCTTGAATTTTTCGATGAAATTTTGTGTTCACGCTCTCTATCTTCATGATATGCCCGTAGGTTTTCTAATGTCAGGGATTTAATGTCCATTATGCTGTCGATAAAAACCAGATTTCCAACTCCTTGAGCCGACATAGACCCCCACACCATTACCGAACTTCCGTCGTGTTTAAAAGTTGTTTTGAGTTTTTTTATATGCAGCTCTTCATTTGGTTTCCGCCAAACCATACGACGGCCATCCGAGCCAAAAATATTATATTTGCTTTCGTCGTTAAATATTACAGTTTTCCAATACTGGAAACTATTACATTTGTAGGTGTTGGCGTATAAAAGTCGCTTTTCTTTATTAATATTTGAAATAAGTGATATTTTTTTGGACGAGACACGCGACCATGAATATAATTCGTCCTGGGGATTCTGCACTCCGTCTTATTAGAAACCTGGAGGTATATGTAGATTTATTTTAAGCTTGCCGCTAAATTTTGGTGCGAATAAATGTGGATTTTTGCGGTTGGATTTAAGTATTTTCCGTTCCTCTCTCATAATTTACATCTTCGGTCGACCACAACGGGTTAAATTTTTTATACCGCTGCACACTTTAAACCGTTTTACTACATTTTCTATCGTTTGGCGACATCGGCTAAACATATTTTGTAGATTTTCCTTCATTGTGAAGGTGTAAAATTATTATTTTTTCCGATATTGTCATTTCTTTACCTTTTGACATTTGCGCGTTACTTTACTTTCTTTTCTTTATATGCAAAATACTTTTGCGAGCCACTGTATATATATATTGTTGTAGAAAATATATGTATATATTTACAACATGAATTCATATGTTGGTAATTATGGTGCTACATTAATCAACGGTGGCGCCAATCGATCGTTGTAGTCACTCACTCCTTGTATAAGCGACTTTTATTAAAAAATTTATCTTTGATACAGGGATGCTCCTAGACCATCTATATAAATTTTTCGCTTAAAAATTTTTTTAAAAATTTCGCTTACGTTTTTTACCTAGTTAGTGCTCACGATATTCACTATATATAAGTATGTGCAAGCTTGACGTAAAACATTCACAATTTTTTCACTTACTTTACTTCACTTAATTTCATACTTCCATATTTTTCATAGTCCTCAATGCCTTAATTCCAGAATATTTTAAAATTTTTATATACTATGCCCGCGTTCATGCAACACTTTTATGTGTACATTATGAGGGTGCGAGTACATAGTAAAATTCATTAGCAAAAAATGCCAGCTTTTTTAGTTTACTTTATTGTTGCTTTTGTTCGCTGTTTGTTTACATTATTTTTCATAGCTTTAATGCAAATAATTTTTTACATGCTGCTGTACAAATCCAACACAATGTTTTTTTTTGCGCCTACTCACTCACCGTGTGTGTTAAATCACTCCTATCGTTTTAATAACCTGCAGAAATACAGTTGGTTTAATATATTTTTATTCAATTAATATACGTGAATATTCTTCAATCCTTTTTTTTTTCTGTCCTTCGAAAATTATTAATTTAACATTTCAACTTTTAACACAGTGTTTATTTTTCCACTGTGTGGAGCAAGTTGGCTTACAGGTATAAATGCATACATACATACTACGAATATTGAATACCAGAAAATGCATGTAGAGCACGACCGAACAGCAATTTCAGCCGAAGTCGAACCTAATCGAGCATCAGCCAATTTCGGCCGAAACCGTAGCGAAGATTTTCATGGTCTGAAATAGTGAGTGATCAATGAATTTTAAAAAAATCTAGATTTTTATAATTGTTATTAAAAAAATATGGTACATTATTTTAACACGTCGACTGCCAACTATGAGATAACTCGTGGAGTGCGTTCTTTTCTAGGACGCCAACTACGAGATATTTCGTCCTGTTTTTACTTGACATTTCCGTGCAGCTACGATCACACTCGTATTATATCAGTGCTAATATCGGCAGATTGCTTCTGTGAAAGTAACAAAATATCAATCTACTTCAAGAAATAAAATATTATTTCATTGTTTGTTGAACTTCTTAAAACAATCCCTTTGTGTGGAGGATGGCTGGCTTCTCTTTACAAGCTGGACGGAAATATCGGGTTTCTCGGCATTTTTTTTTTTCTTTGTCGTACGCTGTTTTTTTTCGACAGGTGGTGGACTCTCTAAATAATGGAGCTCGTGAAATCTAATTTTTTCGAAACTGATTGAATCTCTTCTTCAACTAAAGCGACGACAAATTCGCCGCTTAACTTTATCAGTTGTATTTCAGATGAAGATGATTTTTGAAAAATCTTGTGCGGCATTATTTATATACTTATATATTTCTATAATATGTAGTGAAACCTTTTTGAGCCATCTAATAGTTTTCCTTAGAGCTGAATAGCACGAAATTATTCACTAATGTAATCTCGTATTATATTCGGTTTCATAGAAATTTTTCCATTACAATTGGGCACACTCACATTACAACAACACTTCTAAGGACATATCGTTTTCCTTTCCATTTGCGTACAGTTACAGAAACATTTTGCAGCCAAATACATTAGCTATCTTTTTTCATTTTACGATTTACCGCAACTTTGGGGTTTCTTTTACTATATATTATAACATTCCACAGACACAAGGTCTTTGTGTATTTAGCGGTTTTGTATGAGAAACAGAATTATAAAAATTGGAAAATAAATAATTCAGGATTTTGTAGAGTTTTTGTCCACATATTATTGTATCATTCGAATATAATGTTGTTGCTTGGGAATCTTCAGGTTCGGGATCATCTTCAGGTTCGAAGATGACGTCATCTTCTCTATCACTTTATTCTCAGAAGCTTCGTAAACGCTACTGTCATTAACATCCTCGCCAAAAATCCCGTCAAAATTATTTAGATTTACGTAGCACTCAAATTCATTTTGAGTCAGTGATGTTTTCTTTTCCGTAATGGAATCTTGACAATATAATTATCACAATAATTATAAAACAAAACACTCTAAAGGTGATGCACTCGACAATTTCATTTTTTTAACATAAAATAATAACTTCAAAAAAGGTTTAAATGCACTCAATTTCTTGGCAGGAGATGCTCATTGCGAAAAGTGTGCAATTCGGTGTGTAATGAATAATTTCTTTAAGCGTTATTATTGCAAATCATACCGTGTAAATCCAAAAGATTTATTTTACTTTATTCCAAAGAGAAACATATTAAAAATAATGTTTTATATTCGGTCAAGGTTTGGCTGTTTTGGCCGAAGGCGAACCAAACTTTATTAGCCGAACATGGTCGAAGCTGAATCCGAAGTTCGGTCGTTCTCTATTTATAATTATTTTTATGTCAACATTTACATCACGTTATTTTTTTTTTGTTTGTTATTAATACACTTATTTTATACTTTAGTCATTGACTTAATAATGGAGTCATATAGTTTGAAAGGAGCTATACATAAAATGGTGCCACGCAAATACTTGGTAGATATTGAGAAATTAAAGCTGATCAATGTAGTTTAGGGTACTGAATGGCTTTAGAAAAATGCCGCATTTACTTGATAAATATCTTTGATTTTTTTATAGAAAAAGACTATATTAAGTTGACTCCAATTTGTGAGATCTAAAATAAAAGTTTTAATCTAGAATTTACTAAGAAAATTTGTTAAAGTTTTGTAAATATCTATTTGTTGTTGTCAAAAGAAAAAAATTAAGACGTGGTAAGAATCCCCTTATTATATAAAGCCTTATTTTAAGTTCTGCTCAAAAAAGATCGCCGAAATTTTTTCATCTGCTCGAAATGGATACGCTTATTTTGAATTTCGTCTGAAATAAATTCCACTTCGAAAAAGGTGGAATTACGTGGAAGTTACAACGCTGTGTTTTGTTTTTAAAACGTAAAAGTGAGAAAAGTCAAAAACAATTATTCGAGTAATTAGGCCCCTGTTATTTAAATCAATCAAAAAAAAAGAGACACATTTAGGTGACATGAATTCAATTGCAATGCGACGTTTGTGTGGGAAAAGAAACAATACATAAAAATGCGTATCGCGGAGACACTTGAGAGACAGTTTCATGTCCTTGGAGCTATCTGAAGCTTTGTGAATGTAATGATTTTGGGCATTATTGTCAACAATTGTAATTTATCTCATAAGAGATAAGAGAGATAAGATAGAAGAATGATTTATCTTATTTCGGTTATTATTTTTTGTGAATTATATGTAATTTTTCAAGTGATATGAAAATTTATATTGTTGAAGATGGGTGAGTTAGTTTGAGTAAAATACTAACATTTACTATCAGGTGGAGAGATATCTTTAGAGAGGTTTGACACTATAGAAGTCTAAGTACGTTTTAATGGAGAACAAATAACTTATACAATACATCCATTTATGCGTAAAATGATAAACAATTTCCGCAGTCTATATAAGAATTAAGAAATAATAATGAATGCTGTGTCTATGTGACCTTTAAAAAATGATAGCATCCATATCCTTCGGCTTTCAGACGTGCATGCAGGCTCTCTTGATAATGTCGTGTTAGTGGCGCATACAGCAAAATATTAAAAAAAAAATTTAATTAAAAAAAACAGTAAATTAATCTCCATATTTTACTACAGTTTTAAGATTTTGGTAGGGGTTAAACTCCAGTATATGTTATATAGTATATATTATCACTTTTGGATGGAAATGAGAGCCGTTCTCCAAGGTGGCTTATGGCATGTGGGCAATCAAACAACACATATTTTGGTGATTCGGCAGCCAACCCACAAAACCTGTAGTCTGCTTTTTCAGCTAGCCCCATCTTACAAAAATTATATCTTAGCTTGCAGTGACCTGAGTGGTAACCAGTAAGAGTTCTTAAGCCCTCCCGGCTGAGATTCAAAAGTCTCTTCCGAGATCTTCCGAAAAGGAGATATGAATTTCTTAGATTGCCGTTTACCCTTTGTAATACGTCAGTGAGTTGCAAATCGAAACTCCTTCCATGTTTTAACAGTTCTACGCTTTAACCCTTGGATATTCCACAGAAATACTCTGGACCGAGCAGACGTCGTTTTACGCAATTTCAATTCGAAAAGTAAATTTTTGTGCCAATGACAGCAGTTCACAAGCCGGCTGTGGATCATAGGCTTACGTATTTGCCCAGCAAGTCGTAGGTTGTGAGTTCATATCCTGGTGGAGCCATGAAAAAATCTGATGAGCAGATGTGGTGATCTCTGAAGTAGCAACTGTAATTTCTACCGCACTGTTTGTTGTTGTATTTTTCCAATAAATACTTTTTTTATAACTGGCCTTGATCTCAATAATTTATATAGGTGATTTAAATAGATTAGGCAGAAAAATAGAATATATGTTTTAAAAAAAAAAAAACAATAAAGGCCGAGCAGGGTATCAACACTTTTTTTATTCTCCAAAAGAGATACCGAGAACAATCTCTACATTACTTCATAATGATGCCTAGTGATATGTTGGTTTTATTTTATACTATTTGTGAAGTTTACCAAGATAATCGTTTAACTAAAACCTTATGTCTAGCTTTGAAACAGGAAGTGACGTTAATTAAAATCATTCGCAAGGTTTAATTGCACTCAAAGATTTACAATTACGAAAACCTGCTTTCAGAATAATTTAGGAAAATATTTTTAGTGTGATGAAAGCCTTAGGAACTAATGTATAAAATATCTAAAGCCTAAGCAGCGACTCTGTAGTTAAGTGATATTAATTTACTATTAGTTGAAGGAATTTGCTAGCATTTATTTTTTTTTTCTAACGGCTTTGTGCCATTACTAAAAATTTGTCTCCTATTTACTGAACTGAAATTACCTAACTGCTTATAGCTTTGCTGCTGCTTATCATTAAATGCAAAAAAAAAGAATATTTATTACCACTGCGCGCGACATGTCCAGGTTAAGTGTTTACTGCTAAACAGTTACAAACATAATAAATATCAGAGCTGACATTTCTGCAGCATTAAAAATTTGCCAACATGAATTTGTCTGTTTGTATCTCTTCGGCGAGTTGTTTCATTGTATCTATGTATGTATGCAAATTTACCAAGCACACAAGAAAAAGTATCCATAAGTCAAAGTACAGGGGTTTTCAATAGGAATGCTACAAAATTGTTTTTTAATAAAACAAAAACGGTTTGAGAAATGAATTAAGTTCTTTATTCCTGTGAAATTACATTCGATGCCATTATGTATGGAACTCGATTTCTTTTGCGTGGGCATCACGGGCACGCTTGCAGAAGTCCAGACGCTGAACTCAATTTTCGACGGTTTTCAAGCATAAATCGGCCGATACTGCTGCAATTTCACGTTCGATATTCATACGAAGTTCATAAATCGTCGCTGGCTTGTTGGCATAGACCATAGACTTGGCGTAGCCCCACAGGAAATAGTCTAACGGCGTCAAATCGCACGACCGAGGCGGCCAATTGACTGGGCCATTTCGTGAGTTGAGACCGTTGACTCCGAATTTCGGTAGTAAATTTTAATAATTTCGACTCGTTGTTGGATCGTATATCTTTCCATGATGAAATGGCAAACCTTACTGAAGATAAATGTCAAAAAAGCGGGAAAAAATTTGGCGTCGTTTGCTGTCACTATCGGTCTACTTTTGTAGCGTCCCTATTGAAAAACCCGTTATATAAAATCGCAAAGTTACAAGTGCTGGTTTGCAGTAAAACAAACAACTAATTGCCAACAGTTTTTTGTTTTTTGACAGAACGCAGGCTCAACGTACATAGTATATGTACATAAGTATGTTGTGGACTTTGCGCTACGTTACACTAAGCTGGTTTTACTTTTGCTCTGCTTCCACTTCTTCCACTTCTGCAGTTAATGTCCCACATTTGTTTATTTATTTGTCTAGCTTTGCATCTGTAGCTGACTGCTGCATCCAAGAGATCCCCCTAACCACCCGTTCCCTTCCCATTGGCCAGAGCATAAGCATCCAGGGGCGAGGGCCGCAAGTGAATTTCTGACTGTCTGTCTGTCTGTTAAAGTCGCCATGTTTTACCTCGTCGTATTTTGACGTTTTTGCCGTTGTTTGCAATATTCATGAGTACTACTTTTGCCAAATGCACAATTTATTTTTGACTCTACTAGGTACATATAAACTTGTGCAGTAACTAACTTCTTCTTTTTTTTATTGTAGGGAAAGCAGGACCTTTGCTATAAATTCATATGACTACTGTTGGCACAAATAGTCGCAATGCTTGTCGGCAACTGCAACTAAATGTTGGGTTTTTTTTCATAGCGCAATTGCATACTCATAGGTGCAACTATATGCGGCTTGTTGTGTAATTGCCGTATTGGTGTCTGTTGCTGTGACAGCCTTTTGAGTTACACAAGAGTCCTCATCACTTTTAATGCTCACCTGATAGTGGCTGCCGTTTTGTTTTGCATTTACTATTTTACATACGCACAACCTACAGTTGCATATAAATAAGTAAATAAATAAATAAAAATGTATATGCCGTGTTGTGTAGTTGGCTTCTCTCTATTTGGCCTTGTTGCACATAATGTGTTGGTGTTTATTTCATTTATCGATACAAATGAATGTGATTTGTAATACTACTACTGGTTCAATAGTTTAGTTATCAGTTTTTGAAATCAAACTTCTTTAGCGACCATAATTTTTTTCATCGCGTCACGAAAGTCGCATCGGAATCGCGTCACGAAGTTCCGACACGACGCTTGTGTGAGAAAAAGCAAACATAATAGTACAATTAGTTTTACTCATTTCTAATACTGTTCTTAGTAGTGCTATTACTGATTACTACTACTTTTTTTTTATTAATTTCTACTACTCTTTTTACTAATTTCTACTACTCTTTTCACCAATGCTACTACTACTTACTACTGCTGTTTGTTCTATTTTCTACTACTATTTTTACTAAAGCTACTACTAATGCAATAAATTTAACTCATTTTTACTACTATTTTTAGTAGTGCTACTACTGATTACTACTACTTTTTTATTTATTGCTACAACTGTTTTTACTAATTTCTACTACTATTTTCACCAATGCTACTACTACTTACTACTGCTGTTTGTACTATTTTCTACTATTATTTTTACTAAAGCTACTACTACTGCAATAAATTTAACTCATTTCTACTACTATTTTTAGTAGTGCTACTACTGATTACTACTACTTTTTTATTAATTTCTACAACTGTTTTTATTAATTTCTACTACTATTTTCACCAATGCGAGTATTAACTACAACTAATATTTTTACTAATTTCTGCTATTATTTTTACTTATGCTACTGCCAATTACTACTACTTTTTTACCAATTTCTACCACTGTTACTACTTATTTCTACTTCTATTTTTTATTAATGCTATAGTAGTAGACTAATATCTACTACTCTTTTCACTTACGCTGAAACTAAAAAAACTCTCCTGAAACTCTCCCCATATTAACCTCTGCTTATCATTGCACTACTATTTGCAGTATCGGCATAGAAGTTTCGTTTCTGGCTCGTGCTCTTAGTTGCACTTGTGTTTTTTTTTCGCTGAACAAGAAAATGAGGTTCGAGTAGTTTTGCAGAAATGCGTTTTTGAGATATAGGGTAACATCCTGTTTTCTAGGTCTGTTTGCAGTTATTTTCGAAAACTACTGGCATTAATGAAATATTTATATACTAGTGTATAAGTAATATGGTGAAAAAAATAATATTTTTGTAAATTTTCTATTTTATTTTTTGGAAATAAACCGCTTTTTTAGAGCACCCTTTATATGTAAGAAATAATGGTTTACCTGAGTTAAGAAACATAATTGTCGGTTTATTGCAAAATATGGAATTTTTCATTACATTTCATCAGGTCACTCATACGCCCCGACAAAAGTCAGACTTATCAAAATGAAGCCAGTTAACTAATATATTCTGTGTATATTTTTAGAAAAATTGAAAATCAAAGCAATACTAACATTAATATAAGCTTCAAAATATTTCTCTCAATCTGAGTCTAAGTTCAATTAGTTGATGTACTTACATTTTTTTATGTTGACTTCTATCAACATGAAATCTAATAAAGTGTGCATTGCTTTGAAAATAAAGTTTACTAGGAAATTCTGGATTGAATTATATCAAGAAGTATGCGATACAATGCGTCATTATATCTTTGGCCATACTTTTCTAATAACAAGGAATTATTCGTGCTGTTTTCTGATATGCCCGCACCACCATTCCATATTCAATGTAGCAAAAATATTTGATTTCCAGCACATGTTCAGCGATTTCGCTCAAATTTTTCATATAGGCTAAATTCATTCTCAAACTAATGAAAATGGACTTAACAAAATATTACAACTTTTTGCAGAGCTTATGAAGGTGATAGAAATTAAACAAATACTAAATAATAGGTACTAAAATTTAATATAATTACAATTTTTTTGATCCGATATATGGAGTATTGTTGGAAAGGTTATATCTCAGATATAACATCAGTTTGATGATTATCATCATAATTTTTTCAACAAAGTTTTGTCTTAAAAGTTAAGGTTGAAGAGTTTGGTTTCAGTGTTTAAAAATACACTATCAAACCGATGAAAAATATCCAACTTATGGAGGTCCTCTACTCTCAAGGCCGGAAATCGAGCGGTTTTTTTGGAAATAAATTCCAAAAGATCTATTGAATGGATTTAAAAAAAATTTTTTTTTGTGGAAAGGTACATGTTTTGAATTTAAAATTCTTGTATCGAATATGAAAAAAAACGATTTTGTCGACCTTGAAACGTCATTAATTAACTAAATTGATGTTGAAACCGCTCAAGTAAAGTTCTGGCCAGTTGGGTAATCTCTAATCAAAAATTAAATAATCTTTTTAATCACAGTTACGTTGGCTATGTTTTCCCGAAAAGGAATTTTTCTATTTTGTAAATTGTAAAATTTATACAACAATTTATTAAAATTTTCAATTTTCCCGTTATTTTTTTTTTACATATTAGAGACTCTAAAAATGAGACAAAATAAAGTTTTTCAAAACGTACTCGGGAAAACATGCGCAAAATCCAAGAATTTAAGTTTTATTTTCTGAGAGATAACTATCGGGTGTTTTTTTTACAGGTTTGTTTTTCGAATAGAGATAAAACTGGCATTTTGTGGTCAAATCTGGCAACTCTAATGCCATTTATGTTCAGTTTGGTTTGCCATTTCATCATGAACAGGTTGATAAAAGAACAACGCTTGCAAATCGTGCAAATTTATTTCGAAAATAATGGTTCAGTTCGCGAAGTTTACCGCGAGCTCCGTCAATTTTATGGTCGACATAATCGTCCATCAGAGCAATTAATTCGGTTAACCATGGATCGTTTTCGCACTACGTTTACTCTATGTGATAATACGCATCCGCAGAGACGTCGAACAGTGCGCACCGAAGAAACAATTGCCGCTGTAGAGCAAAGTGTTGAAGAGGACCCGAATGAATCGATTCGCCACCGTGCACAGCAATTGGAGCTTTGTCCATCAACTTTATGGAAGATTTTGCGCAAAGATCTTGGCTTGCGTCGTGATTTTGGTGTATGGGCCGAAAATGAGATTGATCTCGAGGCTGATTTTCATCGCAAAATTTTGTTCAGTGATGAGGCTCATTTTTGGTTGAATGGCTACGTCAACAAGCAAAATTGCCGCATTTGGAGTGAAGAGAATCCACATGAGACCCTTGAAACGCCATTACATCCACAAAAACTGACTGTTTGGTGTGCTCTATGGGCTGGTGGAGTCATTGGGCCATACTTCTTCCGCAATAATGCTGGAGAGGCAGTTACCGTTAATGGAGACCGGTATAGAGCCATGATAACCGACTATTTTGTTCCCGAATTGGATGAATTGCATGAATGTGGATGAGTTGTGGTTCCAACAAGACGGCGCTACATGCCACACAGCGCACGTCACAATCGATTTATTGAAGGAAACATTCGATGAGCGCATAATTTCGCGGAATGGACCTGTAAATTGGCCACCAAGATCGTGTGATTTGACACCATTGGATTATTTTCTTTGGGGATATGTGAAGTCGCTCGTCTACGCCAACAAACCAGAAACGTTAGGGGAATTGGAAGCCAACATTCGTGGCGTTATTGCCGACATACGGCCCCATATGCTCGAAAAAGTGGTTGAAAATTGGACCTGTAGAATTGGCTTTATTCGAGCCAGGCGGCGGCCACATGCCCGAAATCATATTTAAACATTAATGGCATAAAATTATCCTTCCAATAAAGCCAAATTGATGGACCTTAAAACGATTTTCTTGTGTTTTATTTCAATTCGAAGTTCTATACCCCTAAAAAAACAGGATTAAACTTGGTTCTTTTTTTTTTAAATAAAACTCAAAAATAAAAATCGATATCGCTGAAGGTAGTCGAAGGAGTATGTTCCTTTATTCTTTGTACATGTAGCATTATTCTTTCTGCATAATATTTTGAAATTTGGACAATAATCGTTATTTGTGACTCCTTCTTCCCAGCACGAAATTGCCTACAACTTTTCATAGTTATTAAATCCTACCACAGAAAAGTGATTGGTATGATTTTTTTTTTTGCTTGGAAATGGATAGCCATCTGTTAAGGTAGGACAACGTCTGCAAGATCCCTTATATATAATATATGTATATAGATTAGGACATACACATGTAGATTATCCAAGCCATCTGTGCGCTTCGGTCTCTTGACTAACTCTGTGGTTTGTTGAGTTCTAAAAAGTTTTTTTTGTTGATAAACTGTGGTAGTTTGGCAAATCCGGAAGTGGACCTGTTTGTTACAAATTCTCATCGCAATTTTCACTTTCATCAATTTTATTGCTAACGAGTTAGTAGTTCAAACACTGACATGCCCCTTAGCACCGCCATTGTAAACACCGGCATAACTACAAACGTGGAATTTATGAACACGCATAGACTGTCTCACACATACATTTACATGTGTACTTTATATTCACAATTCATGCCAACGCAAACAAGCAACAGAGGAAGCGTAAAAACGTTTCGGTTATGAAGAGCCTTTTCAAGAGTACTGAGATGTGAAAAGAAAGCAGCGGTAAAGAAAGCTCTTGCGAACTGAACTGAACTTTAGTAGCACACATGCTGGCACGCAGCTAAAATAGAAAAGAGTTTTGTCGAGCACAATGGACATATACACAAATACCTTTTTGGAAAGAAAATCATACTAAGCATTTGCATATCACCGTAATAAATGTAAAAAGGGGTTAACTCAAAATTTGTACTATTAGAATGGAACGTTACGTGAATAAACTAAATACCAATCTGAAGATAATATAAAAATAAGATAAAATGAAAATAAGACTTAAAATTTGTTTACTTTTTTATTTTAAATTTGGCGCATTTCAATGAGTAGAACTAAGTTTCAGATTTGTCTAACATCTAAAATTTTATTTCGTTTTTCATTCTCCGTAAATTTTGAATTGAGTCGAGATATTCAGAAAAATCATATTTATGCCCCGATATCGATAATATTAGAAATGTATGGTGCTGGTACAATAAAAACCACTTTTATCAAACATAAATGCGCTAGGTGGCGCTGGAGGCGAGTAATTCACAAAATCTGTATTTATATTCCGATTTTGATGCAATTAGAAACATATAGTGGGAAAGTGGCCAGAAATATTTTCATGAAAAATATATCCGCTAAGTGGCACCAAAGGCGAGCTATACAGAAAACACATATTTAAGGTCCGAAACTGATGAAAGGTGGAAAGGTATGGTGCTGGTTCAACAAAAATTAATGCGCTAGGTAGCGCCAGAGGCGAGTTATAAGGAAATTCTACATTTTTGATCAGCTTTTAATGAAATGGAAAGTGAAGAGAAGCTATTCTACTAAAAACGGTTCATCAGAAAAGCAAAAAGCGCCAGAGGCGAGTTCTAAGGAAATTCTACATTTTTGATCAGCTTTTAATGAAATGGAAAGTGAAGAGAAGCTATTATACTAAAAACGGTTCATCAAAAAAACAAAAATGGATGTTATCAGAAAAATATTATGCAGACGCGAGTAATACTGCTCTTAGAAACCGGAAACATACTTAATGAATCCATAAATCAAAATTTATCAAATCAAATCAACCAAGTTTTGTTCAGTTAAAATCAACGCTCTTAAGTCATAAGCGGGATAAAGTTAATCCTTAACTTAGTTGCAGCTATTTTTGGCGGATGTTTCATTAAAAATTATGTATGAAAATTGCTTTAGAGTCGCCTTTTTATTTACTATGACTACGGGACATTGTTTTTAAAGTTAGCGAAACTGCAATTTTCGGTTAAATAATTTTCTGTACGTATATGGAAAAGTTGTAAGCATCGCAGAGGAAGAAATCATTTAAGATGAGTAAAAATTTTCTAGAAAATTTAGCAAGCAAGGCGAAAGTTTCGCGTGGATAAAATTTCTGCTTAATTTTTGATATTTTTTTATTTCTAACGGTGCTCAACAATTTCTGCCACACAAAAAATATGCTTAAATCAAATGTCGTATGGAAGAAAAAGTTAATGAACTTCAAAATTGCAAACTTAAAAGTTGGCTAAAATGTTTGAAATTTTTAATAACATTTGTTTTTTTAAACTCGTTAGTTATTAATATATTTTGCTAGACATATTTAAACTTCAGCTTACATGATTTTGTGATTGGATGTTTTTTAAATTAATTAAAATGAAATACGGGGGAAAAAAAATTGCCCACATTTTTTATTACTCTTTGCTTTTTTTCTTGTGAACACAACTGTTATGTGTAAATTGATAGTAGCTAACTATTTTGTTTGCTTGTTGTCATTCTTCGATTATGTACACGGCGTATGAGTAACTTACGCTATAAGGCGAGGTTTTGTTCCGCATGCAAAGTCTATTTAGCTGCAGCTGCATTATAACAAAAAAACAAAATATTTTTCTTATTAATTGCCGAAATACAACTGTTAACTAAATAAAAATGAAGTGCAAGGTTTGTTCATTTCACTTCAGTTTTAAAGTATGGAACTTCGAAATTATCGTGCTGTGAATATCGCCCCTTTTAAGTTATTGCGGTTTTCGCGTAAACGCTTGATATTTCCCTCTCTGCCTGTGTATGTAACTATGTGTGTAGTGCAAAATAATATAGTAAGTACTCTGCGCCGCCTGTGCTTATCTTTTCAGTCAGGTGGGTTCACATTATTTTATTTATTTTTTTTCTATTCCTCTTTCCGCCATTCCGTTCACCTGTGCCCAACGCTATTCAGTTTATTTAGTTTATTCTGTCCAATGTTTTTCATGCTTACATTTTATTTTTCTGCTTTTTTTGGTTTTAATGAAATGTAAATATTTGCACGCTTTTTTTACGTTTTATACTTAGCTTTAGTTTTATTAGAGATGGCACCAACCATATGTGTGTGTAGTATGGCGTTTGAATGCAGGTTAACATGGCATAAGGGAACGCACTTGTCTGCTTGTTGTTTAAATAAGAAATAATGATCGGTTTGAATAAACGCGCTTTGCGCTCTCTTTCAAGCTGTTGAATAAATAAGAGTAAATCTACAAAAAGCAAAACAAAAAAAAAAAAAGCAAACAAAAAATACGTTTGCTTTGATATAAATTTGTTTTCTTTCGCTTAATATGAAAGAAATAGTGCATAGAGGTTTGTTGCTTATATTATTTGCTATATAATTAATTGCGATATTTTTGCATTTGATTAACGCTAAGTAAGTAAAGAAATTTGCACGAACAACTCTATTATATGTAAGAATAACGAGGCCTATGGTGATGGGGTCGAATACCCTTCAAGTACATTCAGTACGTAGTCTTCCCATTCCAATTTCAATATTACACACTCAACTGTTTGTAAATGTTTAAATAAAATTTGTCAGAGGAAGGATATAAGTTTATTGAAGGCATATGTTTTTATTAAGTAAATAAAACCAACTACTTTGTATAATTATTTATTTTTCTCGCATATGTTAATAAGATGGTTCTAGTATCTGTAATTCAACGATTCGAAGCCGAAGAGAGACTTCTTAAATCTGTGATAATTTTGTACTTTGGGATATATCAAGAGTAGTTAAGTGACTTAGGGAGGTAATTTAAAAATAAACAAGGAAGTGTCTAAGTTCGTATGAGGCCGATTTAAACTAGTGTTTGATTTCCAAGTTAAAAAAAAAACGTGCATAAAAAATTTACTGAAGTTTGATAAAGTAGTTTGTGAGATATATATTTTTGGCGGTACCGTGGCCATATTCCAAAAAATTTCAGTTTAAGGTATATTTCCAAAATATTGCGTTTGTTGTTACTGAAATGGAGCATTACTTAGAATCTTCGAAAAAAAAATAAAAATTCCGCATGATTGTTACCAATTTTAACCTCAACCTTTTGAGTTAAGGGCAAAATATAAGAGCATGTATTGAATTTCGTCGAGGTATCGTGTACGCGGATGAACAAATCAAGAAAAAAATATGACTTGATTTATTTTACCTTTCAAATACGAAAACTCTTGTTACGAACAAAAATTTAGAGAACTTATACTAACGTATATTTCAAACAATGGAAGCCATATAAAAGTTCTAATTTCTAATTTCTTTGCTTAAGGTGTTCCTGAAGCAAGTTCCAATAAAAAAAAGTTTAAAACTGTAATTTTTGTTACAATATTTTGGACGTAGTTTTATATATAAATATTTTTTTATATTTCATTATACTGATTTTTTAATGCATCAGTGAAGAAAACAGAAAATCAATAAAAATAAACTTCTGTATAATTTATAGAGCTTGATGCCAGGTTTGTATTAGGGAATAATATGAGAAACAACAGTTTTTCAAATTGGTAGAAGTGATAGCTGCTATTTCGGAGATCACCACATCTCCTCATCAGACTTCTTTCTTTATAGACTTTACCAGGCTTTGAACCATGGTACGCGGGATTGCTAGGCGAGCACGCAACCACTCAGCCACGCTAACCGTGTGAAAATTGCTTGTTTTCTCATTATCCCTATCGCCAACCATACCGCTATAAAGTGTGACATCGCCACTATGTGCTTAACAGCGTGGTTGGCATTGTTGTTTTGCAAATCTATAAACTTTTTGTACTACTTATAGTTTGCTTTTAGGCTTGCTCATCCTTATTGTAATTATTGTTACTTTTGGCCTTATATTTATGAAATGTCTGTATAATTTATAGAGAGCTTGAGGCCGCCTTAAAGCTAATTTTTGAAATTTTTGTAGTCGAACTAGACAAATATTACATATCTTGTTTATGACAGCTTTGGAGCTGAGAAACAAAAACCCCAATATGGTTTTATAGTAGGACACATTGGTCCCATTCGAGTTTTTCCTACATATCCTAGAAAATTCCTGTAGCGAGTTTGTGTCACATTTTGTGCTGTTTTTTATTCACTTTAGTTAAAATAGGAACAAATACAAAATAGATTACATTAAAGCGCTAAAACATAAAAAGTTAGATACTTTTTCCAAATATTTCAGACATAACCTATTTATGAATGAGCAGAAGCGAAAAAGTTTTTGCAGAAAGCTAAATTACAGGATGTGCAAATAATTTTAGTTCTTCTCTCATTTTTTCTCTGGGCACACAAAACACATCGCCGCATTGTTGGTTCTTAGATAGGCGAATGATCGCCAACATTTTGCATTTGTCCGAGTTTTCGGGATTATCTACCCTGTCGGCGAGCTCTTTTGTAACCAGGAGTTTCTCTACGCTCAGCAGGTTGGACTATAAAGTCAAACGAAGGCTTTTTATTTGCGCTGTAACTCCGAATGAAGAACCCACGCATTCATTCACTCCACACATCATAAGAGCGCGACAAAAAATTTTCTTCAACCATTTGTTTAACTTGCTATCGACGTCATATATTTCAGCCATCTGGTTCGCTAAATCAACTCCGCCCATCATAGACCGATACGTTTTTATTCTATCTGGATACGGAACATCTGCTTTAGCGCCATATCCCTCAGAGTACGTACTACTTCTATTTTTAGTAATTCTGCTATTATTTTTCCTACTTCTACTACTATTTTCAATCCTGCTAAAACTTAAAAAAAAACTAAAAAAAAGTTTATATTTTGTACTAGTATTTTTACTGTCAATATTTCTATTAATTGTACTGCTTTTTTCATTAATTTCTACTACTATTTTCACTCATGCTAAAACTAAAAGCACTGTTAGGAATGTCTTCTAAAATTGTCTCCCATATTTAGTTCTATACCTTTTCGTTGAATCGGCACAAAAGTTTCGCTTCTGGCTCGCGCGCTTGTCATATTTGTATAAGAAAAAAAAAAGCTACCGGCGACCAAGTTGATAAAGGTAAAATTAAAATTGAGCTGAAAAATCAACTAGGTGTAGCTCCCTATTATCTTGATGCAATTTTAGATAACCTTATCATTTTAAGTCCCTTCTGGGCGAAAATGGGAGCTAATGATCCTTTTCTGAGATTTTATTCACAATGAAATTTTCTTCCAACTGGTTAAGCCAATAGTGTTTATCTCATTAAAAACAAATATTTTAAATCATTAATTAAAATCAATGTTAACTTTATTCTAAATATGGTTGAACTATATATACCGTTAAACAAGTGGTTGGTTACTAGAGAGTACACGAAAATAATTTCTACGTTTGCTAGCATCCCACAGAAATAACTAATTTAAATTATTTATTTTCCAATTCATCTAAAAATAACAGCAAGACAAATAATTTAAACTTTACAGTCTCATTTATGTATTTGTAATGGTTGAATAAACTTTACTAAAAATCCAGTTCAACATAACAACAAGTAATTCCATCTATATCATTTCGGTCATGGCAGGACCGATTCGTATATTTATGGACCATTTGCTCGATGTACGAGAGCTATTTTCCAATTACTACTTTAACACAGACCTACATATTTACCTCATTTATATCTGTACCGGAGTAAATGCACCTAACAGAGGTATGTATCTGTGTTTGTTAGTCGCCAGTGGATGGAGTTGTGGATGTATTTATGTTGATAAATAACTAAATTGAAAAAGACACAGGGTGATTCAAGACTTAGTAAATGAAATCAGAGGTAAAGTGCGGAATGACTTAAAGGAGAAAAACTCAGGTATCTGATTATATTCCAGTTTTGTGTAAATTTTCAACTCCATTATTGAAGAACTATATTGGACATTGTGCACCAGAAAGAAAACACAAGAAATTAAATATAACGCTAATAAAAGAAGAGAATGGAATTGATTAAAAAAACGATGATATTTTTAGTTTCAGGGGAATGAATATTTATGCTTTTCCGAGTAATGTTATTCAGATCTGATTTCTCACCACTCAACGGACGTATAATTTTTTTTATTTGCGCTAATTCTGTTCTTGAAAAGCTCTTATGGTACAGGAGAAAATAGCTAAATAAAACTGGTTATGATAATTGTGAAAGAAATCTCTTCCTTCTTTCAAAATAATGAACACCACAAAAGGGATCCTATCAGTTTGAATGAAGATGGTCGGCTAAGAGGAAATATTAAAGATTTCAATGTTCCAGTAAGTCGAAAATTATTTAAGACATCTAGTAAATTAGGCACATTATCCAATTTGAGATCGGCATGTTCGTGACTTACAAATTGAATGTCGGAATAGGCGAATTGGAACTGTATGAAAATCTTCATATATTTGGTCAACAGTGGAAATGTATTCCTCATCGTATATATATACATCCTCGTCACTTTTACATAATATTTGTCGAATTATTTTTCAGAAAAGCCAAAATATTATGTATCGCTTTGTACATACATTTGAGCACAAATTACTTGCAAATTTTAAATCTAAAAATTCCATCTGTTTTTTGATAAATTTAGTATAACAAAATACAAGTTTGAAAGCGAGCTGTTTGTTATTAGCCACATTGAATGAGCTACAAAAAACCTTTATTCGAATGCTGACTTTTTTTGATTTGTCGAATTTTAATAAATTTTCTAGGAAGTTTTGATTTTCTACTTTCATGGTTTTTGTTATAGAATTAACAATATTTTTTTAATGAATGAATTTGTTAATACATGTAGCTAATATTTTCGCCTGAAAATTTATCAAACGTGATTGTACTCAACATAGCTTCACTTAAGCCTAATTTACAGGTTCAAATACAACTCGATTTCAAGCCTACATGTTTTTTAAAAACTTCATTAAACCATCTACGAATATATTTGAAAACTCGTGGTAAAAATTACCAAAAATTTATTTTAAGCAGTGTGCAAAACTTTCATTTCAATGGGTTAAGAACTGAGTACGCTTTGGCGGCTTATTCTAAGTAAAATTAGATATAAGATATCTATAGTAAAACATTGCGATTTTTGTGTGGATCATTTAGTCATTGCAATACTGAATTCGTTTTTTATTTTGTTTGGTTCTTATTGTCATATTTTCGAATTCTGCTCAGTGTTGCCCGAAAAAAGCGCACGTGCACCAAGTGCGTGAGCTAAAAGTAAAACCTATGTGCCGATTCAAAAGGTTGTTTTTTTCACGCGTCAAAGTCTACAAGCTTATTATTAAAAATAAAAGAACCCCGAAACCCGAAACCCGAAAACAAAAAATCATCATGTTTACGCTCGAAGATTTACGAAGACTTTGAAAAGTCTCTTTTGAAAAAGAGAACTGGCAAAAAGTTGAAGTTAAATAGCGAGAGCGAAGTGGCGTTTTGAGTTTTTAATCTGTAAAAAAAATAAACTCAGAAATTTATGTAATATAACGCTCAAAGGCTGAGTTTTACCTTCGGTTAAAAATATATATAGATACATACATATATATATAACAAAAAAAAAGTAGATTTATTTGATGAAAAAAATACAGCTCAAAAATTCTGCTCATATTTGATCGGAAAACATAAAACTTGTTTTGATTCAACGAAATACGTACAAGTTTTATTTACGAATAAGAAAATAAAACTCAAAAATACATTATCATTGTTGATAGCAAAGTTTGAAAGCTTAAATTATTGACTAAATATGAATTATTTTGATAGAACTCATACTGATTACAGTTCCTGCTCTTATTCTAACTTGGCAAAATTACTTATTATGAAAATGAAAAATAAGCATTACTTGGAAATTCACTATTAATTTTTTTGCAATTCTCGGGATGGAAATTCTATGTATGATAAAAATTTAATCGTCGTCAGCCAGAAATTATTTGTGACGGAGAAATTGAGGAATATGTTTATATTTTGAAAGTTGAAAATTCGAATTTGAGAAAAGCCAAGTTGTCATTTCTGAAAATTGAGTGTGGTATGAGAAAAGAAAATGAAATACCTAGATGGTTAATTGGCTTTAAATATTTTTTCTAAATTCCAAAAAATTTATAATACAACTACTACACCTTTTTCAACACTATTTCAGAAAAACTCGAATGTATTTCAGAAAAGCTCAAATCAATTTCAGCAAAATACAAATGTATTTCAGAAATCGTCAAACTCATTTTTATTTTAGAAAAACACAAATGTATTTCTGAAAATCACAAATGTACTTAGGAAAAATACTAATGTGTTACAGAAAATATTTTTCAAATAGTTTTCGCTAAGTAAACTTTTGCATATATCCGTTTGTTTTTTCTGCAATTAATTTGGCCTTTTCTGGAATACAGTTAGTATTTTCTGAAATACATGTGACATTTTCTGAAATACATTTGACTTTTTCTGAAATACATTTGACTTTTTCTGAAATACACTTGAGTTTTTTGAAATACTGTTACTCTCTTAAAATTTTGTGATAAATTTGCCGAAATTAGAACAAAAATAAAATTATAAAACTCAATAGGTGTCGTCATTTAAATTCAAAAAATTATCCGCAGACATACACCCTTTATATTCTTTTGCACCTATTTGTGTAAGTACATAAATATTTACTGCTCTACTTTATTATACAATTTTACGACGAACAGACGTACACTCACTCACATAGCTACATACAAGCAATACAACATTCAAAATCCTTGCCTGGCCAGCACTGCTAAATAGAAAATTTCTCTTTTCGAACATAAAATTGTTTTATGACTATGAACAATTTTTATTGTGCTTTGCATTCGTTAAGAATTTCACCGTAGAAGCAAAAGAGAAAGGCTTACTGCTATTGGCTATAAAGGTGGAAACGGCTTGAGGGTGCCCGGTTGTTACTCAACTTCAGACTACAAGTAGGTACAAAAAAAAAATAAATGCAAGGCCCACGCTAGCAATTGTAGACTGGCAGCACGCCACAGGTGCAACGAATGAATAAAATGGACCATAAAGGATGCCTGATCGAATTGAGCTTGGAATGGAGTCAAGTATATGTTCGTATAGTTACATAAATATCTATAGCCTAGAGCAGCAGTAGTATATGCATCTATGTATGTATGTAGTAATAATTGAAAGGAAATAACAATCACAAATACACATGTACATATGTATTCATGTACAAATGAGTATAACCAATAAAACTGTGTTAGGGTGTCCGTGCGTACAAAAGTGCCATTGCGTGTCCGATGCTGAATTTTTATGTTGATCTTCGGGATATGAGTACAAGCAAGTAGATAATAAATTTTACAAGCCATTACTCGTACTTTGCTCGTTCTTACTAAGGAGGGGAGAGCAGTATTCGTTTTTCTGTAGTTGGTTTGATTTTTGTGGCACGCATCTCCTTTGTGTGATTGATTTCTGCGAAATTATTGCGGGCCTTATTCATGGCCGAACGAAAAGCATTACAATTTTAAATGCTCGTTTGTATTTGTAAAAAGCTTAATTGAAGACTTGCAAAAATTAAGCTGCACTTTTAAGAAAATACATACTAAATGAACTAAAGCTCTAAAGAGTTTATGATGATTAAATAAGCGATGCTAAGTGATGGGAGACTGTGGCTCCATACTGAACCCCTGAAAAGGCATAGGCGATGAGGTGAGAAAATAAGGGTGAGAAAAAGTAACTTTTTCTGTTCAGTTCAAATATTTACTTTGTAGAGGAATCAATTGATTACATTTCTTATCGACCAGTAAGATTCGTATAAATTTTGAAGAGTTAGATATTCAAGTTAATATGAAAGTCCGCTTTTTGGCGTACTCAAAAATAGTGGTCCGAATCCGACCTCCGCATGTTCCGAAGCCGATCTCCAATTCCTAAGCAGCAAATCCCAAGCAAACGTATGATTTTGAAATTTCATTGTGAGGTGCAAGAAGAAGAATAAAGTTGCATGATTTTGATGTTTATTAAAAAAAAAAACTATTTTGGAGGCTCTTTCCAGAAAATAAAAATATAGGACACTGTTGTCTCAAAATGCATATATATTTTGTGAATAATCTACTTTATATTGTTTTTCGTTTGATATTATGAATATTGTTTTTTCGATTTTTGTATTTTCAAAACGAAAACTTTTAATTTACACATTTATTATTCCAAAAGTTTTCTATGTATAAAGTTATAATTGTGTTAAAAACCGAATATCTTTATTCGGAAGTTATATAAACTAGCAACTAGTTTTGCAATAAAGGCCTTGAAGTTATAAAGGCGAAAAAAATATTGGAAAACAAAACACTTTAAAATTTTTAAGAATCATAAGAGCAAGATTTATAAGAATATGAATTGCCAATAGATTTTGGCAAATATGTAAAACCTGTTATAATAAGACACTTACCAACACAGTACCTAAACTTATTACAATTATAACCAAAATTTGATTACCCCTGCTGTTAGGTTAAAAAAAACTTACGAATCTTAGGTTAGAGGACCATTTGGTCTATACTGCAGTTTTCATACAAAATAACAATTTAATCTTAGTCTTTATATTTAGTTTGGTTCAATACTTGCTAAATATTATTATTTTATTATTTACTCAACTCTGGTAAAACCCAGCACCAGTGGCCTGCTCTAAAAATGCTTCTAGTTCAGGAGCTCGAAAGCGAGGAATTTGTAGTTGCTGCAAGTCTAAGTCTGATGTAAAATGCTCCATTTGCAGTGCGTTTATTTGCAAAACCAACCGAAAAACATTTTTTTGCTCATCATGTAGTGCCAAAAAATATCGAACAAACTAATAAATACTTATTTTTGGAAAATTAATGTAAAGAAAATCAAAGAAAATATACTATGGACCAAATGGTCCCTTAACCTAAGATTCGTAATTTTCGATTTATCTTAGTCCAGTTTTAAGTCAGAGAATTAAATTTTCGCACATAATATTGTTTTATAAAAAGACCACCTGAGCTGAAAAATTTAGACAGTATATATCACCGTTCCAAAGCTACAAAGAAAACAAAAAAAAAAATTGGACCAAATGGTCTTAACCTAACAGCAGGGTTAATTAAATAAAAAACTGTTTAAAACACAGCGTGATATTTATTTTCAAAATATATTCTACGTAAAAATTTGGATGGTAATAATTTGATAAGATCTTCGGCTTATTAAAATTAATGGTATGTTCCACCCAAAACCAAGTTTCCCTTCTGAATAATTTTGTCATCTAATTTTCATCTTAGTTTTACAGGTTATTTACTAGATTTTATCGAAAAAGTCAACTTCCCAATTACATTGAAAAGTTTTTGTTTTAGCTTTACAGATTATCTTCTTAATTTTATTTAAAAGATATATCCAGTTATAATAATATGGACTTCTTATCGAAAAAAATCGTACAAGAAACCGCTAAATTTTACTTTGATTTATAGAAAATTTTAGGTAGTCTTTTCGCTCTGTGTACCCTGTCCAATAGTAATATCTTTCATTATAATTCGTCTATAGTTTTAAGATTTAATTAGCTTTGAATTTCCACATTATCCCAGCGGTAAATGAGATGGTGCGATAAAATATTACGAAGCTTATTTAGTTACGGTAGTTTTTTGGTTATCTCTTATATTGCTATTATTATTTAGCTATTTTCTGCATATCTAAAGGGCATAAATGTTGATGTTATCTTAAAGCGATTTTTTTTGTGAATACACTTCTGGTTATTATTTTTATTCAGGCCGCTTTTCGGTCGATTATGCCACTTGAATGTAAAATTTTGTCTCCGCAAATTGGAAACGTGTTGAAAATTTTAATTTTGTCTTTAAACATATTGATGTAAATGTTTATTTACTACTTTGGCGCATAAGAAGTATATACGTCATTCTGTATTGCAAACTTAAATAGATAAAAGCATAAGTAGAAAGAAAATTTAAACAAAGGGAAAATCATTTTGGGTTGAGTTAGTTTTTAGATGCTCGCCGTTATATTATACAAAATATTTTCATTTTACCATTTTTAGTTATGCATGAGTGCAAGATTACTGAAACGGCGCTTGGTAATTTCAAAACTTTAATATATATCACAAGATTGAAAGTAAATTTGTAAATTTTGTTTGCCATATTCATAAATTTTTTCATTCGTTTTTTATAAACACTTTTCTATATTTTTTAGCAGAATTTCCACATAAAAACATTTCGCGGATCGTTCGGAGTGTTTTATGTCGACATCTGCCGACCACGGCCTAACTTCGCTCCGCTCTAAACCTCAACCTATAAATATATTTCGTAAAGCAACCACCACTTGGCAGATCACACTCAGGGCGCCCTGTTCCACGTGGAGCCAGAAAAAGCCTCCGGTCAGACTTCCTGGCCGAGATCAATTCCAGTTGAGCTGCCGGTTCGCATCCAATCTGGTAGCCATTAGTCCGGAGTAGTGTAGGAGCCCGACCGGCAGCAGCCCCAACCACAAAGCCGAACCAGAGATCAACGCGGCAGAAGTGGATAATGGTAGCCCGAGAGTGTCCATCCTCGGCTCTGGATCACACACACGGGAGTCCTGCTTCCCGCAATACGCGGATGGAAGCCCTGGGACTCACAACCCCAGACTAATCCCCGGCCAGACTCCGCGATTGAAACCCGAACCAGCCGAGTTACCTTCCACACCACTCTGGGGACCTTTTTACGTTCAACTTCTTTCAGTGCAATTTTGTTGACCTTTTCCCAGTGTACTCAGCGTTCCGTGTCGAAATCTTACTTTATTGAAACTATGTTCGCAAAAGTAATTATTGATCTAAAAAGTGTCAACATTCTTCTTTCCGAAGCTATATTGAAGCCTGAAATTAGTGAAATTTAAAAGAAACAAAGTTTGTTTTGGAAATTGAGAATTTAAGGGTATTTGGAAATTTTCAAACACATATCAGGCACACATTTCAACACATATATATATATATATACGGGGGTTGCCTTTTATATTTTGCGCCTAATAATGAAAACACAGTCAAATATAAAGGAAAATAGTTTTATTGTTTTTCAAAATATTCTCCATCCAAGTCAATACACTTCTACATTCGCTTGAACCAATTTTCAAAGCACTTTTGCCACTCAGAAGAGGATACCTCTAAAACGAGCTGTTTGAAGGCTTCTACAGCTCCTTCAGGCGTTGAAAAACGTTGACCTCGCATTTTTTTTGATGTTCGGGAAAAAAAAGAAATCATTAGGTGCCAAATCAGGGCTGTAAGGCGGATGACCCATCAATTCGACCTTTTGAGTCCTCAAAAACTCTCTTGTATGAATCGATACGTGAGAGCTCGCATTGTCCTGGTGAAGAATGATTTGTCTTCTGCGGCTGGTTTTCCTTAACCCTCCAAAAACTTTTGGCAAACAAATGGTTGTGTACCACTCAAAATTGACCGTTTTAAGTTTATCTAGTGGAACAGTTGCGACATGGCCAGATTTACCGAAAAAACAGGCGACCATTTGCTTTGAGGTGCTTCTTGCGCGAACAACTTTTGTTGGATTAGGCTCGTCTTGGAACACCCATACAGTCGATTGCTGCTTTGTTTCCAGCTCATATGCATAGCTCCAAGATTCGCCACCTGTTACGATGTCATAGACGTGCTTTGATCCACCGCGGCTAAATTTCTTCATTATTTCTTTCCACCAATCGACACGAGTCCTTTTTTGGGCAATTGTCAAATTATGCGGAATCCAACGAGAACAAATCTTCTTTACGACCAAATGTTCATGCAATATTGAATGTATGCTGATCCCACTAATGACCAAGGATGTCTCTATCTCGCGATATGTCACAGGACGATCTTGTATTATCAATTGACATCCATCCAGCATCGACAGTTTCTGGCACAACCACCGTTTTTGGACGACCTTCACGAAATTCGTCCTGCAAAGATTGGCGGCCACGTAGGAACTCGCTGTACCATCGTTTCACAGTGGCTAAGTGTGGTGATTCAACACCAAAAGTAGAAGTAAGTTGATTGATGCACTCCTGTCTCGATAATCCACGTCGAAATTCGTAGTAAATCATCGCACGAAAATGTTCACGGGTTAATTCCATTTTTAGGCAATATGAATTTTTAAACTCACTATAAATAAACACAAATAAAACTCGTAAGTGAAAATTTTTCATGCAAGTTTATGCCAAAAAATACCAAACTTTACGATAAAAATATCTAATTACAGCTAATCACATGTGGTGTTGCGAAGGCGCAAAATATAAAAGGCTAACCCTCGTATACATATACATACATATGTATATGATTTTCTTTAATTATGTTTCATAAATATATTTTTAAATATCGCATTAACGATTTATCCTACTCGGTTCAAAAAATAAATCCATTTTTTTTTCTATTTCTATGTTTATTTTCAGCATTGCAGTGAAGTGATTAATATAGACACAATTATTTGAAAACTACTTTGGAAAAGGCGCAATTTAAACGCGGTAAGTGCTATATTTTATTACTTTTTAAACGTGGACTTAGAATCGTTAAATCTCTTTTTGTATTTGGCAACTCTAAATAAAAGGGCAATCATAGTTTAAATAGTTGAGGGTAGAAATCGTGAAATATAGTTATGATAGAATACTGTTGATCCAACCGAACGCCAAAAGTTAATATTATATAAATATTTTGTTCAGAGCACTAGACATCAAATCTGAAATTCGGCATGCCAGTTTTTTTGTGGGTTTACTAACCAAATTACAACTATTATTATTTTAAAAGCTATAGGCCTATCTGAAACTTGTATATTTTTTAATAGAATGGAAATGGGAATTTCAAGATGAACATATACAAATATGTGCATAAATTATTTCTATTAATCCAGTCAGCTAAGTACAGAGCGCTTTGAAGTAGAAACGAAAGTGGGCTAAGGTTGCAGGACAGGAGTCCTCTAGAGCACCTCATGGGAGTGCTAACAAATCACGTTGCGTCCCTTTGTTACGTTCCATGTCTATTACTTTTCAATAGCTCTTCGTATTAAAAATATAAATATTTTCTCTTAATATCACTGGGAAGAGACACCGAGAGAGAGGTAAACAATAATACAGGAAATAAGTAAAAAAAAATTCTAAGTTCGGGGGCAGCCGTTTAAGCTAAGTTTATTAAAAAAGGGATTTAATAATAATGATTTTTTAGCGACCCTTCCATTTTTGATTTGTGTTTTGCCGTCTAGAGATCAAGGAGGGTGTTTGGTGTTAGTAAAAACAAATGACTTATTTGTCCTCCAATATATTTCGGTTACACTGAAGATGGTTACCGCAGAACAAGTAAATCGTTTCTTTTTACTAACACCAGAAAAAAAATTTAAATTACAAATTTATAATACCCTTAGGACCAGTGCGCTTGGGTATAAAAATAATTTTGACTTACATTAAACTTTTAGGCCCATTTAACGGAAAAAATGTTGAATGTGACGAGAAATTCACGCGAGTGTTTCCAACTTCAGTAAAAGAATAAAACTTAATTTTTATTTACTTTATTATTACTACTCGTTTTCCCTGATTATTATATTTTAATTCCTTTAGATTAATCTAGATGAATAGTAGTGCCCGCTTAGAGTGTTTGCGGGTTATCTAGTGAATCTTTAAGGGAGTCTCTCATTTAAAGATTCCTTTAAACAAATTTTTTTTCATATAAAAGAAGAAGTTGTTTCCGAAGTTTTGGCGGATATGCTCCTTTGGGACTCTTTTGAGAAACAGAGCGTACCGCGCAGGGGCCCTAATTGTATGAACAAAGAACAAAAAATTACATTGAAAATGGCACAACGCCTAAATCGGTTCTTCTCCAAACCAAACTTGACAAGGGATGATGGAAAATCGTTCCAATATACAAAAACTAATTATACACCTTGCGATCTCCGCTGGTTGGCTGGGGTACGAACACACCTTTAGTAAATTTGTTTTTTAAATAAAGCCATGTAAAGTATTTATATTTATTTTTTTAATGACAAAAGGGAATTTTTTGGTATGAGAATATTTAATTTCCCGTTAGATTGTTTTACTTGAGCAAAGCTACTTTTATTACCTTCTTTATATTTTTCAAATCTGAATTATTTCCTAATCGAACGAAACTTACCGATCAAATATGATCAGAAATCGAAGAATAATTATTATGCGATAATTTAAAAAAAGTCTTCAAAATAAAAATAATCTCAGGTTTGCATAGCATAAAGATTACATAGATCGATATATTCGTCTTTTTTTTAGCAAATCCTTCCCAACGATATTTTATAAAAAAAAATACAAAAAAATGTTATTTTCGGTCCCTGAAAAAAAAACACACAGCTCGTGCATTGCCTATAAACTTTTAACTAATTCGTCCTTAACTTTTTGTATACTTTTAAAATTTTTGGTACCACAATAGTGGTATTTAAATTTTATTACAGAAGTTTCGAATAGTCCCTGTGACGTGCCATATTTTTGTACACAAATACAAAATTATGGGAGGGGTGTTAGCTCTTTGAGTTCCAGCTGTCTGCCACGGAGTATAGAGTTTTGGGGGACTTTGGGCTTTTTGCCATTCAAAGTTCTTATAATTACAATTATATATAATATATTTTGCATACAATTACAAATATTACAATTTGTAGACACATTGGAATGCTAATTGTTCTGGCAGCGAGAACAAACTTCATTACCACTTTCATTCCGTCTACCAAAATGAGAAAACAAAAAAAAAATAACCAAAAAATAAAAGAAAGAGTGAAAGCATAAAAATCAAATTTAATTCAACAACACCGCAAGTCGCATACGTCAGTAGAAAAAAATTCCCTAAAAGTGAGGTCACAAAAACCAACATTAACTGCGTTGTCAACGCTGTGAAAATTAACCACCCGCCGTGTTAACAGTGTTGCCACATGGCACCCATAGCAACGTTCGCAAACCATGCTTTGAGTATGTGTCAAATTTGCAATGTTGCTATAAGTACATACATATGTATGTGTGTGTATGTGTGTATGTGCGTTTGCTTGTAGCGTGACTTGAAATTAAAATTTCTCTTGTTGTCAATTTTGTCGGACATCGCAGTGTAGTCTCTGTTATTGTTAACACTTTCTCAGACCATGTGACCATTTGTTCACTCGACAGTTTTGCTCCCCATTGCGTTGCTTTTGCCATACACCAGGATATGAGGACAATGCAGTGGTGAAACCAGGATAAGGGGGGATAAAGAAGCCTCTCTGCCAATGAATAAATGTCTCTTCCTACAAAAACTAAAGTAAATATACCAAGAAAGTATTACATTGGGTGCGCGAACATTTCAAATTTCGGAATTGTATTACACAGACTAACAATGTTTTAACAATTAGAATATACATGACAACGATACCCTCGTAACACGGTTTTAAATTTTTCGTTTTTCAATAACAAATTGCATTGAAAAAAAAAACTACTTAAAAATCATTTTTACTCCTCTTTTGCATATCATACTGTTGTTGGAATCTGGCAGGGTTAAACTGTGTTTAACTAGTCAGCTCGCGAAGCCGACTCTAATCAAATTTTTCACACAACCATGATCGGCAATGCACACGCACACGAAAGCGACGTTTGCCAGCAGCTCACATTCTCTGCTTAATTTCACTGAAACGCACAATTCGACAGCGGCAACGCAACTGGTTATGATACCTATACAAGCCAAACACATTTGTGTGTGCGTGCGTTCGGTTTTGCCTTGCAAGATACCCAAACTTAAAACCTTAAAACTCGCAATGGAAGTTAGCTCTGTAGTTTAAACTAAGTTTAAATTTAAACTGAGTTTCAGTAATTAGAAACTGGCCCTTAAGCCACCTAAATGCTTAAAGTTTAAAGAAAGGGTTTAGAAATAGGTTTCTGTTAACTTCTGTAACAATAATTCTTTATCGATTTCAGAATCGTATAGGAAAAGATACTGAATGAGAGGAAACCCTCTTAAAAAAATAGGTACGCACTTTGTCCGAACAGTTTGGCTTTCATATTTTAACATTTTATATCCTTGAGTATTGCGCAATTTAATTCGAATTTTCAATCAGGTAACAACTTTGCTTAAATACATCTACCTATAGAACTTCTCCTCTTAGCAAAATGAACACCGAACGTTTGACAACAATATTTTATGATTGCATATAACTTGGGTATTACTTTATTAAATTCGACTTTCAAGCTGATACCCAGGTAACCCTCTACATACCGTCTACATTCTCGTCAGCGAACCGAAAAGTTTGGCACCCACATTTTCATATTTCATTCAACTTGTGTATAGTTGACATCAGAAACAATAAGAAAAACCAATATTTCCTAAGAAATGCAGTGACCGAACGCTTGAATTTTGTTGTCGCGAGATTTTTTTTTTTAAATAAATTTATTGGTTTCATTGCAGTATTTGACAACTCATGCATGGACGGGACTAATTTGTAATATACGAGTATGAATACAGACAGCAAGCCAACAGAAACAATATGGTACATATGTGCATAATCCTCGTTGCCCTGAACAGTCATTGCAATTGAGGCCAAAATTTGAGACAAATTCTAACAAGCTTACTATTTCAATATCAAAATATGCTAGTGTCATACATTTCATCATTCAATCTTCAACGGTATAAGCCAACACAAGTGCGTAAAGTTCCATAAATCTTACGCAGAACCTCTACCCAAGCAAAAAAAAAAACACTCTTCACGGCTGCTCATCTATTGCGGTCATCTTTCAGTAAGACACTGGCTTACACAAACAAAAAAAAAAAAGAAACAAAAAATTGATATGTAACCGCAAAATGCGTAAAGCAATCTGCACCCACAGATTTTTTTTTCTTCTGATATCGCATGACATATCAATTCTTTTACTCCCAAAATGCTACAAACTATTACGCGCTTTCCTTTAGTCTGTGCTACATATTCCTTGGTTCTTGCGATGGCGATGGCTATCAGCTTTTGTGGGGTTAACAACATTTTGTGCTTTTTGTTGTTTGTTTGCAACCAGTCCACACTACAATGTCGTTGATCTATGCCATGACAGAGAGTGTCTGTGGTTGTGCATTTTTTGTTGTGCCGCAAGTTGGCGCTCTTCAAGTGCCAAATCGACGCAATAAATAACTGCTAATGTTGTGTAGGTAACACACGCACCCGCAGTGGGTTATGGAACGGGCAAGAGATGCCACGTTGGAAATTTTCGTTTTTGAAAACAAAAAAAAAAAAAAAAACAAACAAATTTTAATAAAACACTAATTTTAATGCAGGCTCCTTTAAACAGAAAACCAAAATAATAGTAAGCCAAGCAAAAAATTAAAAATTGATTAAAAATACTTAATTCCATCAAATTATATAGATATATGCAAGTTTCTGTAGTTTAAAATGTAGAATGGATTTTTATTTAAGTGTGCTCGTCTCATTTGCTTAAATAAGTCCATTCCATCTCACTCAACTCAATTCCGCTCTGCAACTGTTTCCTCATTCTTCTAGTGTTTCTAGAAAGTCAATTCATTCCAATATTCAGAATTTTTAAGCCACTTTCGATTACCTGCATACATGTATTATCCAGAACGAAAATGTTAATTAATTTTTACTACCGGACTAAATCAATATGTAAAGTTGACGAATGTAAGTACATAGTTGTCGTATTTTTATAGTTCTTAATTCTTAATTTGTTGTGGTGGACGAAAGGAATGCCTCCAGTGTCTTAGACGTGCGCGCTATTCGAGGAGTTAACATCGACTTGGATCATCAGCTTGTCGCAGACAAGACTCGCACGCGCCTTTGTGCAGCAAAATGCGCGCGCTCAGTGACACGAGGACAGCTCGACATCCAAAAGCTGCAATTACAACAGATAGCTGACCGTTTCGCCACTCGACTTGCACGTCAGCTCTCTGAGAGCAATGTTCAACAAGCGTGCAATGGGACCACATTTCTCGCTCAATAAGTACCGCCGCTGAAGAGATCGTTGGTTTTCAGCGAGCCCGAAAAAACGACTGGTACAATCAGTAATGGCGCGCCGCCATGGAAAAGATATCGGGCACAACGAGAACTGCGAGTGAGAGATATCGGGAGTTAAACAAAGAAGCGAGTCGCATCTTCAGAGAAAAGAAAGAGCTTGCGATACTGGCCAATCAATGAAGACGGAGTGAGTCGAAGTACCGTTACCCGTCCTGAACGAAACTCGAAAGGCAATAGCGCGGCTAAAAACCAGTTAGGCCGCTGGTGCTGACGGATTGCCAGCAGAGCTATTCAAGTGCGGCGGCGAACGCATTTCAACTGATTGGAAGTTGAGTTTACTCTCGCCAATGCACGAAAAGGGCGATCCTGCAATAAGCGCCAACTACCGCGGGATCAGTCTCCATAGCATAGCATATAAGGTTCTGTCGAGAGTATTGTGTTAATGACTGAAGCCCTCCGTGAACGAACTGATTGGACCTTACCAGTGTGGTCTTAGACAATCAGAATCGGGAAGGACTTATCCGAGCCGTTTGAAACCAAACGAGGTTTCAAACAGGGTGACTCTTTCGTGCGACTTTTTTAACCTTATGTTAGAAAAGATAATTCCAGCTGCAGAATTGAACGATATTTTACAAGAGCCTGCAACTTCTGGCGCATCTTTGAAGGGTAATTACAATTTCGGAAAAACGGAGGACTTTGTTTATCTGGGAACGAGGATTAACAACTACAATAATGTTAGCATGGAAATCCAACGTAGGATCTCTCTTGCCAAAAAGTGCTACTTTGGGCTGAGTAGGCAACTGCGAAAATTTAGATGAGCGAATGTTAATTGAAAATGAGAATGGTCGATTGGAAATAATTAAGTGACAATTGAAAATATGAATATTCATATATCAAATCAGAGAGTATCAAATGGTAATAAGAAATTTTTTTATTATTTACATATTATTGCCATGCTTCATTGTAGAGGAAATCCAGACTCTTTCTTGGTAGATGAGTCATCAACCACGACTTTAATGAATATTAGTATTAAATTCAATTATTTTTATTTAATAATTTTCAATGAACTAAAAAAACTTACTAATCAAAAACATGTCGAGGTTTATGATCCAGGGTATTTAGCTTTTTTATTTTAAATTATTTTATTTGGCACATTTATCTACATATAAACTAAAAATAAACTATATTTGTATTTTTTTTTTGTACTAAAATCCTATTCAAAAGTCTGGTATTATCATTTGCGGTAGCTATGGGAGTTGCAATAAGCCTTCATGATTGAAATTTGAGCACGCTTGATAGCCCCAATGGCATTCCTGAAGCTCCACTTGGGGCTTCACGCCTTACACTTAATATTGTTCATTGTTCACCTTCGGGTCGTTAATTGCAACTATAACCTAGCAATATGAAATGAGAATTTAGTATTGCATACAAGATTACATGGGATACCTACATCCCTGAGCAAACTCGATTCCACTGTTACATGACACTTAAGTATGTCAAACATTCTGAAGTTCGTCGAATTTATGTATTTTCAATTGTATACAAATAAAATCATGAGTCTTTCTTTTATCGATTGAGTTAACAACTTCATATTCTTTGTCGTTTAGCTTTCGATAATCGACTAGCTAATGACAATCGCTGATCCGGCGTTAGCGAGTATCGTTAAAAAAAAGGCTGCTTTTTTAAAATATTCGTTAAGATGAGTTAACCATGAGAATATCGTTAAAAGCAATTAGTGAATCGCACTATATGCCTGGAGCCATATTAGATACGTGTTTAGTGAACGAGCTACTCGTTACGTAAAAGTGAATATTTGGTATTATACCAAAAGTAGACTTATCCCTTTCATTGTAATTTGGTATTATGAGTTCAGTGGACGTAACTTATTTAGCGTAAATGTTATGATTTGGCAAAAATATGCTGCCAAATTGAGCGCAGGGTAAGGCAGTTACTGTAAGAATTTCCAAATAAAATTGAAGCTCAACATACGTTTTATCTCAAATATTTTATAATTGTTTACAAAAATTGAAGTGACATCTTTTTGGCAGAATTGCAGTTAAGTTTATTGTAGAATCTCGTGCACCCTGTTATAAATTACGATGCGGCAGTAACAGTTTCTCGTAATTTAAATATTATCGCACATAAGATCAGTCACGTAAATTATTGTTATCCGATTGCCGTTTCGTTCACTGAGCACATAATTCGACCTCTTTAGCTTTTCATGCTTCATGTTTCCCTAAAACAGCGTCAATTCGAATCCAATCGATTTCCTAGCAGGGTGGGCAGATCCGCACAAACAGCTATACACATACATCTATACATATGTATTGGCAGTGTCTGCATTTTGGCCGAGTGTCAAATGTAAAATGTGTTGCACATTCACTTTTTGTTTTGGTTATTGTGCCTGTTTGTTTTTCTTTCTTCTTTTTCAACAGCAACTGCCGCTGCAGTGTCGATTTTTTTTTTGCAACAGTTGTTGTTTTCATTTGTTTGTATTTATATGCTTACGTACAATCTGTGTTGTGCACTTCGTCGACAAGTCGTTGGCGGTTTTTGCAAAGTAACGTAAAACAAAAAATAAAAACCTCGCACACAGTTTTTTCACATTTTTCCCTACTTTTTACTAATACAACTACTTGTGGTGGCTTGGTTTTAGGTTATTCAACTGAGCGCACATTTTTCTACACACATCCACATATAGGTATGTCTCATATGTGTGCATATGTGGATGTAGATGTGTTTGTTTGTTGGTACGTAGTTTATGGCTGTTTTTGGCAACATTAACTACGCCAAAACTTGTCACACATGCTTTTTCGACGCTCACTCAACGCCCACTTGACAAAAACCGTGGGGACTTTGTACAACAACTGGCTTTCTTCTTGAGTTCGTTTAGCATTGAGATTGAGAATGTGTGGGTGTGAACGTGTGAGTGGTTATGAGCGTTGGCTTAGTTAAGTCTTTCGCAAATGTTGATCATAAGCGGCGAAAAGGCTGGTTTTTGTTTTTGTTTTTTGGCAGATTTCTTGGTAAGTTTTTCATGAAAATATTTTCATGATTGTCAGTCTAAACACTAAAGGGAGGCGATACAAATTAATATTTCAATTTCGGTGACGCCCAGCCGGTGGGCCAGTTGTTAATATGTCATATGAATAACGCAAAATTTCGACGTCAAGATATGTTAGTTTGTGCCAATCTAAAATTTTCATTAAGTGCAGTGTGTAAAAGTTGAATAGGCCAGAGCATATACGGAATCAAAATCATTTGCCACCATTGAAAAAGTTTTTCATATGAAGCGGAAATTTAAAACAGTGCAAATAAAATTACGTATATTATGCGTACAAATGCTAAAATTTTAATGAAAAGGAATAAATAAATAAATAACACATTACATCACCACATATTCTCCTTAGATGTCTTTCTAAATATTACCAGAGCTTGAACCCAGGCCTTCAAACCCACAAGGCTAGCACGCAACCACTATGGCTAGCCGTCATGTAAACTTTTGTTCCAGCTATAATTTCAACTGCTGTTGTTAGCTTTTTCCAACCCTTTCCAATACTCAAAAACTACTGTTGATATAAATGAAATCATGCCAAAAAATTTTTCTATAAACGTGTTTCATTTTTGAGGAAAATTAATTGCTATACAAATTTAAAAAGTTGGCTGCTAGAAACACCGTATTAAAAACTCAGCACCTTTGGTATTGTCATTAGAGGTTGTGCGTTCCGAGAAAGTGCACATTCCTATCAGTCTTACTTTGAAAATATTAGTTTTGAATGCTCGTTCGTGCCGATATTTCTATAAAATATATGAAAGCGAATTTCCATTCAAAATATTGCCTTTATATTATGGAAATTAGAGTGTTATTAATTATGTAAATAGGTTTTGTTAATAAAATAATGAGAGTATTTGTGAAATACGTTTTTTATATTGGGCGACAAACTTTTTCGAAAACATTATTTTACGATGGATATTAAAATACTTTGAAATCTGTATCGCCAATATGGTAAATTCAATATAGGTAGATAGGTAGGACTGGCGCCACACTTAGACCATAAATAGATTGTATCACCACAAATCACTGACAGCATCCAAAGACAGGTAACCCCTTCATGAACCATTTTGCCTCGCTGATTAATCTCATCAGGCAATTATCGACGGTGTTGGAAAAATCGATAAGGTCGTGCAGATACCACAGTCTGCTTCTCCTTGTACTTCTTATAGCTTCTGCAGCATCTTCGGAAAGGTATTGCCATGCAGTGCCCCTCTATGTTCCTGTGGCCAGAGATCCAAATGAGGTACTTTCTGTTTTGCTTGGCTATTTTCTGCAGAGATAAGCGTCAGTCCAGCGGGATGTTCGAGTTAAACGTGAAAGAACTCAGAAGTTTGATTGTCTGGCTATCATCAAAAATTAAGATGTGACTTCCTAGAATTTCGGTTCCAAGTTTGTCTACTGCTGTCATAATAGCTGAGGCCTTAGCGCCAAAAGCGCTGCAGTGTTCTGGTAACCAAATTGAAATTTGCAGTGGGAAGTTTCGTGAGAAAATGCCTCCTACCACCTTAGTTCCCACGGTTAGCTTCCATAAAAACGAGAGAGAACACCGCTTTGGAGCCTTCCCCTCGACACATGCCTCGAAAATTCACTTGCTCTCAGCCTCGTTCTAACTGATCTACATCAAAGTAGATGAGCGATAAACTACAGAGCCTTAACGACGGTAGTTATTTTCCCTAGAAGTACGTTGTTAAAATCGCTTTCGATGCCTAGGAAGACTACGGAGGCAGATATCCTTAACGCTGAGAGTGTTCTCAATACAGCTGACCAAGCCATGGAGTGCGGTTTGAGTCGATTTGCCTTTGCGGAAGCTACCAATAATCTTTCAAGTGTATTTAAAGCAAATGAGGATAGACTGATAGGCTTAAGGTCCTTTGGATTAATATGTGTGGCCTTTTCCAATTTTAGAAATGAAAAGAGCGGTGATATTTCTCCATAACAACGGTGTAAGATTCAATTTGCTATTTGTTTGTTATTTATTATCCCGTCTGGTCCTATAGATTTATATGATTTAATGCTTTGGCTAACCCATTTAACCTTTTTGTCCGACACCGGTACGTTAATGGTGGTGAAAAAAATTAAAGAGAAACTATTTTGCTTCACAGTTGTGTTCACTGGAAAGTAGATATCAAGTAGCAGCTCAAGGGTTTCCTTTACCTTTGAGGTTGAGAAACTGTTCTGGTTTTGTAAGAAATCTATCGGGTTAGAAGGTCCCTAGAGAATTTTAAATAGAATGGCAGTTTCCGAAACATGCTCGATGCCATCATAGAATATTCTCCGCTATGACTCCTTTGTCTCCCTCAAAGCTTTTTTATAGGCTCGGAGCAGCTGCTTGTACTCCTGAAAGCTCACATCTAATCCTCTTGGCTTTATTGGGTTGCTTACTGCAAAATACGTCTAGCTTACGCGAACACCAATGGAGTTTACGTCTGCTCCTCGGCTTAGCGTTAGGTTTAGTGGTCTGCCCACCCAAGTTTATGTTCGGATTATCTTCTGTGCAAGATGTTGCTCCTCCACTGATCTCTGATTTTTCCATTTACGCTTCCGGTTGTCCACCGATCCCCGATTAACCGGAAATTTTGGCTACAAATTTTTAGCCCCTTCCACCACTTTCTTCGCGCTCTATGGCAGCGTTTCCTACGGGGCCCAATCGTGTTTTTTTGAATCCTCGCAGCTTTGCGCTTTGCAGCGAACTTGAGTCGCTCAAATTCTACTTTATGAGAGGCGTAGCTCGTAATTTCTATCGTTGTCACGCCCTTGATGTTTTTATTTGCTGTTGACAGTCGCCAAGTAGCAATCAGCATCTGCTAGCATCATAAATTAATAAATACATATGGAGTAAATTAAAAGAAAAAATCTACTAACCTGAAATATCCATCCAAAGGATAAGATATGTATAGCAGAGTTTTAGTAGATATAAATACGATTATATTCGGTCCCTGGGTTAAATAAATATTATTAGTAGTAAATAATTTTATACCTAAATCATATAGTTTGATATTTGGTGGAACTACACCTAAAATTTTTGGTGAATGGCTTGCTGTTATAACACAAATTGAGGGGCTTAGAGTTCTACGGCCAATCTGAATAGCAAATGTATTTTGGGAAAATTTCCGCAAGGCAGTAAGGCACACGGCGGCTTGACATTACCTGCCGAGGGATGGCCATTATTAGAAACACCTTGTTTGATCCGAGGCAGATTCGACTAAAGCGGGTAAGAGAACGCAAAAATAATATAACTGAACAGATAACCCCAGTTTGAATATATTAAAAAAAACCGGTAATAGTTATGGCTACTTTTAGTTTGCATTGGATATTCACCGTGTGGATAAATTTACGTTATTGAGAATATTGGATGTGCAGATGACCTTATATAATGTGAATATGTAACGGGTGTTTTTTTTTAGACTGATAGAACTTTCGATAGGGATAGCTGTCACTTGACAGCTGGTAAATGGCATTTCGTTTTGACATTTCTGTTCAGTAAGCATTACAAATCATCATGGAAATAATGACGCCGCAAAAACGTTTACAAATTATGTAAATTTACTTTAAAAATCAGTGTTCTGTTCGCCAAACTTATAGAGCACTTCGTTAATTTTATGGTCCACATAATCGAGCATCAGAGCAGCTTATTCGTCGAACTGATGATGGAGGCATCATCGTACCTTATTTCTATAAAAATGAGGCCAGAGTGAATGCTACTGCCAATGGTGACGATTACAGATCAATGATTACGGATTATTTGCTTCCAAATTTGCATAACAACGACCTGCAAGAATTTTGGTTCCAACAAGACGGTGCCACGGCTCATACAGCCACTCGAACTATCGATTTGTTGAAAGAGCAATTTGGCGATTCACCAAAGTTAGTTGTGACGGACATATGCCAGAAATCGTTTTTAAATATTAAATGTCATGAAAATATCTTTCAAATAAAAAAAAAATTTTTTTTGGCAACATATTGTACTTAATTTTTTTATGTATTTTATTTCAATTTAAAGTTCTATATGTAAGTCTAAAAAAAAACCCTTTATATATGTTTTATATGGCGAGCTCTGCGCTGACAGTAAAAGTTTGATTTATGATGTGTTGCATTTATTTTGATACAAACTCCCAAGTAATCATTTGGTGTTTTCGCAAACAATTTGATCGGAGTACGTACTTAGCGATATTTTTGGTGTATTTTGCGTTCGTTTTCCTTTTTAAAATAATATCTTAAATTTTTGCAGTAAACATTTCTGTACATTGCTTGAGTTTGCTTGCTTTTGTGCTTAACTTTCATCTAACTACGTAACTTCAATTTTACCAGCAACAAAATCGCCCCTAATATCTTAATTCCCATCGTGAATGCGTAGCCGCATTCATTTAAACTTCGCTCATTCGAAAAAAATTTATCCAAAAGAGTCGCTACTTATTATGATTTGGTTTACAAGCTTTCTACTTTGTACCAAAAGCTCATTGTGTTTTGCCCTTACAGTTTGCATGGTCTACTCTGCAAACCAAGTAGTATTGAACACAGACCGTTAATACAAAATGCACTTAAACTTTTACTTGAAAAGAGAAAATTCCATAAAAAAAAAAACAAAATTTAACACTTCTAAAAATAATATTAAACTTAGTTATTATAAACTTTTACCCCCATTTTGCTGGTGCTTCCAATATTTTGGCTCTATTTTCTTTTGTCCTGCTTCACTCTCATCTACAAGCGAGCATTATGTGCATTATGAAGAATCAGTCTTTTAATAGCCCTCGAGCCAGTCCCGCTAACATACAACAATAATAACAAAGCGAACAGCACACAGCACACTGCAAATGCATTAAGTGAGTTTGCGAAAACTTGTGAAATTTTACGCTTCAACAAATTGATGAGATTCGCACTTTCGTAGTACAAGGAAAATTGGCAAATTATGAAATGAGAACCGCCAAAAATATCACAGCTACTACGTATTGAGTTTTTTGTTTGTTGCTTTTGTTGTTTGTTTTTACGAGTACTAAATAAGCGGCGTTCAGTTACAGCGCTTCGAAAGTTGTTCTGGTTGATTGCTTGTCTATGATTAGCTGGCTGCTCAGCATCAAGCACCAAACTTAGCTATTCGCAATTATCGCGGCGCCAGTATTGACCTAATTTGGGTGAAAACATTTCCATTAATGGCCTATTGTTTTTCGGTAAAAAGAAAAAATGAAAATCAAACGCACATGTAATAAAATTTGAGTAAATTGCTTATAATAGTTGTGCATTTTAAAAATAGTATTCGTTTTCACATTTCAAATAATTTTCGCAACTTTCCATTTGCGCGCGAAATGTTCATGTGCAATTCCCATTAGTTGCCATTAGCGAATGGAGAAAAAAAAATACGATGAACTACGAGTATAATTTTCCCCCTTCATCAATACATATTTAACACTCATACGCCCTGTAGGCCGCACGCCTGTTATTTTCCAACTGCATTTTCGCCTCGCATTGGCATTGTAGGTAGTTAATTAAGTAATGCAACGAATTTGCGGTAGATGCTGCCATGTGCAGCTAATGGCTTTTCCCACAACTTTAATGGAATTATGTTTATGGAAATAGTAAAGCGTTGGTTTTTGTTAAATTTTTAGTGGGCTGCAAATGTGAAATTAAACAATAAAATAATTACGTATACTTATTCTGTAAATTTTGTGTGAAATGATTACTCAAAATTATCATATAGCGAACGATGCATATACACTGATGGCCTCTCAAACCATAAGATTTGGTTGGATCTTTTCTATGGATTTCAAAATGGCTTCAGCGTTATCAGAATGAATATTTCCTTTGTGAAGGGAAATCCTCTTCAAGTTCCCCGAAAATATTTAATTGATGACGTGTTTGTCGTTCTAGAGATGCCAAAATACCGAAGATTTTGAGGAAAAAAATTTTGTGTGAGCTTGAAAAACCCATATGAAACGATTTGTTGTACTACATGGGCTAGCCCACCGACTCCATATAGATTCTTAGCTGTAATTATTTTAAACAATAATTTTTTTGAGCTCAAGGCCATTTATTTATTAGGAAGTTATGGAAAAAACAACAATAGTAGAAGTTTTAGCTATTTCGGAGATCACTACATCTACTCATCAGACATTTTCCAGGGATCGAACCCACGTTCTTCACAACCAACCCGTACCAGTACTCCTTAAGGTGAATATGAAATCGTTATTTCACCTAATTCCTAAAGTAAATCGGAAAAGTTTTGTGTAGCGTTGATTTTTCACACGTTCACTGTTCGAAGATGCGATATTGAATAGGCAGATTAGGTATAGAATCCCGGTTAATGTAATCGACGGTTAGACCGTAACGTCCGCGAAAATTGGTACCTAGTATAGCTTGCAATACATCTGCTATAATAAATCTTCACAAAAACTCACGTTGCAGATTCAAATTTAGACTTCAAATAACTTCGCAATAAGAAGAAACGGTTGTTCCGTTTGTAGTACGCAATTTCAATCTAGGTGGGTCTGCTTGCGCTGATTTCGCCGACTTAGGTATCACTGACACATCACCACCTGAGTCGATGAAAAATTTAAGGCTAGCTGAATTATGATAGACACAAATTTGGTACATTTTTTTGTCGGCATTTTCCGAACTAGGATATTGCATTAGTTGAGTAAAGCTATTGCGAAGAGCGAACTCCCTCAGATTGCGAGAACGTACAAGGCTCTCGGCATTTGGATGCCATGTTTCCAAAATTACCATGATACCATCACAGGCCGTAAGAAGTTCTGTCATAGACCGTTTGAACTAACTTTTGTGCGATTCACTAACTTATTCCTAACGACACAAACAGCTGTTAGTTTCGTTGTATTTATTCAAAGTGATAAAAAACTAAATGTCAAAATAAGCGAAAAGCACAAAGAGGAATAGAGAAAAACAAACGAATGCCTGCTGCCAAATATAAATTTGAGTATTTATTTCAAATTAAAAGCGTTTATAATTCTTTTTATATTTTGCAATGTTCCATTGTAGCAGAATTACGGGCTCTCCTCTTAGTGATTTGGAAGAATAGTAATCAACTCGACTCCAAGGAATATCCGGAATCACCTGTAAATATCCCATGGTTTTCGTTTTTAAAATTCGCATTGTGCTCCAGCGTATTTAGGATTTATATATATGTATTTAAATTTTATTAAATTATAATTATTTATCAATATATTATAAATAAACTATAGTTCTGGTTTTATACTTGAATCCTTAATAAAAGTTTGCTTTTACCATTTGCACATTAATTGAACTGTAGACATGTATGATGGTTGGCATAAGCCTTCTCATGGTTCTTTGATGTGAACGGCCCCAATAGTGCCTCCCACAAAGGGTGACGACGCTGAAGCGAGCATTTTTTTAGCAGCTTGGGTCATAGGAAACCTCACTTTCTGGTGAAACAATGAATCATTGATAGCATCCGTTACCCTATAAATGCCGGCTTAAGGATGACTGACTGGCTCATGGATATTCCCAATTGATAACCTACGGGTCGTTGATAGCAACCAGTTGCGAAGAATCTCAAAACCGCTAGAACCTACCAATATAAAAGTAAAATTTAAAATTGCATACAAGAATAAAGATTACACGAGCTACCTGCTTCTCAGTTGATATTGATGTTATGCTGGAGCCCCTTATTTGGTTGTCTAGCTGATAAATTAGGTATTCAGCCAAGTCTGAAGTTAACCGATACAGCTCTGAAATTCTGTTGCATTCAAATGAAAAGGATTGTCCACATCTCGGAGTAAACGCCGATCTACTATTTGAGCGCTTACTTCTTCGTCAGCCCATGATAAATCATATGCCAAATATATGCAAAGGACATTATTTAATGTTCCTTTTTTAATTACAAGAAAACAAATCACTGAATTTTTAATTTATCCTTTATTTAAATTGAAATTACGAATTTCACTTTTCTCGATTGAGTTAACAGCATCAAATTTGTTGTCGTTTAGTTTTCGGTCATCGACTAGCTAACAACAACAGTTGATTCAGCGAATGCGAAAATCGTTAAAATATGGCTGCTGAACAATAGGGTCGTTAAAATTTTGGTTAAGTTGAGTTAACCAATCGAATATCTTTAAAATAAGTTAGTGATTCACACTCCTGGAGAGTTACGAGGTACTTGCTCGACTTCAATATTTCATATTGCCGTTATCTATAAACCTCCAATCTCGTTCGCGAAGTGCAGCGTTTTCGGCCTTCAAGTTAGAAATTCCACGTGGCTGTCGTGACTAACCTCGTATTTCTGACCCTCTATTGGTTTTGAAATAAACCTTATGTTATAGTATCAGCAATTTTCACTTTTTTAACAGTAGAAACTATCGTGCGAAATTCTTTCAAGTCGCTTGGCGACGGTCCCCTAAATTTAGCTCTCTCAATACATATTGAAGCCGGCGTTGCCGGCATTCCGTGATATTTTCGGTTAGCTTTTGGATATAAGAGTACCTGCAAGCTACTGGAAATTTAATATTGAAAAGAATAAATTAAAAATACCCATTACTCGATTAGCTTCTTGTAACTAATTGCAATAAGTTGTTGTCTTACTATTGATAATTCGATACAGTGAAAGGCTTACCACCTTTATTATTATACTCGAGCACTAGTATCAAATATATTATAACGCTGTTCATATAAAGGGTATTTGTATCAGCAACCGATATAAAACCGATATGAAAAGAGAAATCGATGAAGCCATGTCTTTCCATCCGTCTGTGCATCAGATAAATCTTATAGCCATGGAGATATATCAATGAAACTTACGACCGTAGCTCCATCCACTTCAGAGGAAATAGGTATATCTGTGAAATTACCTTACCGAACTCTTCAATTTTTCCTCAATTTCACATCTTTTGTAACGATTATTTACAAAAATGAATGATAAGTTAGTAACTATTAGAGATATTTAGCTCAAATTTAATATGTAGAATGGAAGTGGAGAAGAAAATACACAAAATCAAAATTTCTTGTAAATAGGCGAGATGAACAATGCTTAGAAATAAGTTCAGACACTCTTTATTTTTTATTGCTTTGAAAATTTTCACTTATTTCTATAATCTTCCTCTTCTTCTGTTCATCGAAATGTTTTATATTGCCTAGCCTCATAAATAATATTCGAAAAAACATGACCTGTTTTCAGGCCCGACGAGAGGGGGGTGGGTCGGGAGTGATTTCTCCTGGGCCCGGAGTTCTCGAAGGGGCCCGTATTTTTCAAGAAATTGAGTGAATAGTTAAATTAGAATGCTTTTGATAGTCGATTAATTTAGACATTTATTTGAAAGTTGTGATTACCCATACAGCGCGTTCTTGCGTGCATGTACAAAAAAAAAACAGTTACGTACATAGGCAAAAACTGGCAAAGTAATGTAATAAGAGTCGGCATAACAGCCACCAACCGAGCCCACTACACTTTTCAGCGCGTTTTCTTAACGTTAAGGCACTTTCACATGTACACTATAGGAAAGTTCCTTCCCACCATCGAATGTCATCAGATGTTTCCCTAGTCGTTTAGAAAACTCTGGGCGAAATGCATGCGCGTCAGTTGGGAAAATACATTTAATTTTAACAGCGACATTGACGTTTCCAACTTGAGAATTTACGACTTTGTTTGGAGTTTTTCGTGTTCCAAGAATGTTCTTATGTTATGCTCGGTGCTTCGAGAATAAAATTGATCCGCCAGAGGCCAAAGCAATTTTGTGAACTTAGAGTTGGAAGGCTGTCCTTAAGGTGATAAATAAATGTTTGAATAAAATGTTTCTGTCTTCTTATTAACTGTCAAGCCCTGCTATCCGATATTCGTATATTCCGATATAATCCGAATGAATATTTCTGACCAAAAGTCTGTATATATGAACTGATTAATACATTCTATTGATTTTCGAAATCGTATAAAAAATATTTGCTTCACCCAAAATTAACTAAAAAGCAAATTCAATACAGATGTGATGAACTGATGAGAGCAAAAAACGTCGAATTTGACTTATTCTTTAAAAACATTGAAGTAGTAAGTAGAAAGATAGTTGATGAAATTGATAAAGTATTCGATAGTTTAAATATAAAGGGGGCCCACCTTTTTACCCCTGGGCCCGGATTTCCTCTCGGCAGCCCTGCCTGTTTTTACTAGTGGTATTAATTCGTAGTTTTACTCACATATTCATTCAAGATTTACTGAGTATTTAAAAATATTATAAATATACATTGCTGTTGTAAAGTACCTCTAACGGTATTTTCACTTAGATCAGCTATTTCTGCTAATTACACATTTTTGTAAGCAGAAATTTACATATTACATAATTTGAGGCAAAAATAAAAGGAATTCTACCAGCGTTGTTCAGTTTACTTAATTTTTTTTTTAAAGAAACTTAATAACTAACTGACATTAGCTATCCCATCTGATTATCAAATTGATATTAAAATAATATGAAATTTAGAACCAAATCATGAAAACAAGTCGGAATTTTCACAGTTTTACTTTTGAAATCGAAAAAAAATGCAGAGCAGGTCTGAATACATTTTATTAATTTAATCGAACCCAAAATACATTTCTACATTTTCTTCGAGTGTCTTGACTGGAACATCATCATCAAATTTGTATTACTAAAATATTTCATATTTTAATAATGATTTATTTAACTTTAACATAAGTTTCTCAAAGATTACAACAGAAAAGGATCGGGCTAGCAATTTGGAGATTAATACAAACTTGTAAAATCAAATCTATTTGTCTACTAATGATTGCGATTGATTTTTTTTATTTGCAAAACTGAGTGAGTAAATTTATAATGCATTGGTTCACAAACCACAATTTTGGTTTAGAACGTGTTTCTTTGGCAACATATTAAATGGATTCAATATCCCCTGATAAGTTAATTTAGAGGCTAAAGTCTCTCTTCTTATATGAGTAGATATCAAATACTGTTAACAATCAGATTTGACGTAAAAAATTAATAACTTGAAAGCAACAATTTTCAGGATATTGATACGTGTACTGAAAAAAGTCAATACAATCGCCTAATGAACAAAATAGTTTCAAAGGAAAAACAAATTTGGGAATTTGAAAAAAAACACCTTTTTTAATTTTTTTTGATTTTTTTATATCGGTATAACAATATCTGTAATAAAAAAAAAACACACTGTTGTGCGTTTCAAAGAAAGCTGTGCTTGAGAAAGGAAAGAAGAGGCATTCGTACGATCAGAGAAAAAATTCCATAATTGGCAAATCTGAAATTTCTGAACGAAAAGAAAAAATACGGGCTTTCTTAAATTATTCAAGGAACGCTCTCGGTGAATTTTATCGCAAATTTTTTTCCACTTTTAGACATTTTGACTGATTTGAGATGGAATGAGCCACATAAATAAAGTTTATTTTCTGCTTTTGAGGTGTTCATCTCGCAAGCATCGGGATATTTTAGTTTGAAAGCCAATTAAGTGACTAAACTGAGTTGACATTTTTCTTTGTTATTACACTAATCGCATCGCTAGCATAGAAAGATATTCCCAGACAGATATTTTCTATGCATGCATGCTTATTTCAAAACTGAAATGTAATTAATTTAATTTATAACAAAAAAATATTATAAATGCAGTCAAAGCCACCAGTTTCCATAATAAATTTACCATAAGTGTCAGTAGCAAAACAAAAAAAACTATAAATATTGCACATAGATGTATACTCGAAAACATACCCCCAAAACCGCACACCAAAATACTTAGAACGTAATAAATGTCAGTCGAAAATGACATATTAACAAGGTTGAAAAATATAACATAACTTTAATTTTTCAAAGTAGCAGTCCACCAAATTTAACGCAAAAAGTCAAGCTGACGGCGACAATAAAAAAAAAAATAATATCTGCGTTGAATCAAAATTCTTTCCAACAACTTGCGGACAAAGTAAAACCGTTGACTGGTTGTTGTTGGTTAGCTGATACTGACATTGTACTTATTGCCATACCATAAGAATTACAGTGAACCTATACCTGAGAGCAAAACAACCTGTCACATGGCAACTAACTGTAAACTGCTGCTACGAAGAATCCTACAGCTACTCGGTTAAAATAGATAACTATTCTGGTAGTGTGTGTGTGTGAGTTTTTTTTTTTTTTTGTTGCAGTGGCAGCAAGCAAGGTGAGAAGCGACACAAAGCGAGGTGCTCATACTTCTTTATATTTAGCAGCGATTTTTTGTTGGTACGTTGACAGTATTCTTTTTTGTTCGTGTTATTTATGTAGTAGTACGTTATACTCGGATTCAACTTCACTAGCAGTGGGTTGAGGCATAAAAAAATTTCATTGAAATTGCTTTATGGTTTTAATTATGTGCCAAAATGTGAGTAACTTTTTACTAAAGCTGTTGCAAGAGAAATCAGCAAAAAAAATGTAACACTTTGTTGTAAACGAGTTATTAACAAATATAAAATATTTTTTTTAAGAAGAAATAACAATAACAAAGCAAAATAAATTTTTAGTGGGTGCGAAACTTAAAAAGTTACATAAATTTCATATAACATAATTAATTAAATATTATATTAACCCAAATCACCCTCAGGTTGCCTTTTGACAACGCGTAATAGTCTTGTTTTGACACGCCCACAAATTTTCAAAGAATGCAGATACCGCTAACTTTTTGGCGCGTGGGGTGTTACGTAATCGATCGCGCGTTCCGTAGCATTCATTTGCCCGTCAGCTTTATTTGGTTTGTGATATTGAGTGCGTGTCGAAGGTAATGAATAATGTGAAATGGAAAAAACGGGAACTGAAAAAGTAAGTAGATCTAATATCAATGAAATTTATGTGTTTGTGTACTATTTGAAATAAAAAATAACTTTTAATGAATTGCTTATAAAACAAATGTATTTCAAAGCCTTTTTTTTTTTGCATTGCTCCGTGTAATATGAAAACGCTAGGCCACTGGTGTAGAATTGAATGCGTTTGTTGTCTTTTATTGGGTTTGTTGTTACTTGTGTGTCTTGCGAGGACTATGTTGGTGCTGAATAGGTATACAAATAATATCGAATGCTCTTTTCATGTTCCACACTTTTTTTATACCACTGTCATTGCAAGAAACTTTGGATTTTTTTTGGAAGAATCGCGTTCTGATGAGGAAAATGAAATTTCTAACAAATATCTAGGCACTTTATATCGAACCACCTGAGCAGGATGGGAATGTAAGTGGCGAAGATAGGTTTGACACTTTTTGGAAACTGTGCCCACTGACTGGCCCTATACAGACCAAAATGTTTGAATATTTTCACCCAGAACCAAATCTCTCATATGACGACAGCATGAGATTACATATTTCGGATGCTTTGGATGTAAACAATTTATAAAAAAAATTATTGACTTTCATACGTTTTGCATACACGGCGTGGTATTTTGGCACTCCTATTTTGGAAATATACCAAGGTAAGAATCCCAGAATGCACCCTAAATATGGGAAAAGGTTTGGCACTCGTGCAGCCCCACTTTAGTGTATGATAGACACTGAAAAAGTGCATTTCCGTTCTCATTTTACTTTGACAATCTTTTCACTGGAATACTATTGCTGATATACCTGATACCGCTACAATTCGGGAAAATTGAGTTCCAAAAAATTTAAATCAAGGAGGATGGAATTCATTTGACTAAATGGGTGGATAACTCGGTTGTCTGCATGGAGTAAAGCTGGCTTCTTTATAGATCCGCTAATGAAAATGTGTCACTTAAAGATTTCAAGAGTGAACTAGCCAGTTACTACTGTAAGCACTACGGCCTCTAACTGAAAATGTTCCAAAAATATCAAGCTGAGCGAGTGCAATTAGTAACGAATTCAGGACTAATCGCCTTGTGATTCCAGTCGGAAATAAGAGGCGATCTGCTGGGGACGTATGTATGTTAGCCGATCGCGCGAAAAGCCTGCAAAAAATGCGAAGTCGGAATTGTTCACCTTGATTCGAATCATAACACACAAACTCTTAAAAAACGAATTTTTTCAATAAAATTTTTTAATATTTCAATGAAACGTAATAAAATGAATTCATTGTTGTGGTGTTTTTTAAGTAAGCGTCCACCAAAATAACGAATTTTAATTTTTAAAGATTGCGGAATGAAATCCTATATATGGCAACAGGAGATATCAAGGACCTTGCCTTCACGACATGAAATCGAATGATACGGATTTTTAAGTTACAGCTAAAAGATACTGGAAAAAAACTGTTTTCGGCATTCCACAAAAAATTTGCGTAGGGTGATTCGGGTTAATGAAGCAGTGATAATATAATAAATTTACCACCCTATCTTACGATCAGACAAAAACTTATCAACCTTCATTCATAATCAACAGGTGTCAGGTTTACTGCTCCTAAAATTATGCACCAAAACAAGTTTTCTGTTTTTTAATCATGTTCTGCCCAACCGAGTACGTTACATCGCCGTTATATTCTGCGACATAGTTTTAGGCGCAGTAGACCTGACAACTGTCATGTTGATTGGTTTGGCCATTCCATTACTCTATTATAATTTTGACTGCAAAACATCGTTGCGTTAATTCTATATCAATCGTAAAATTTTACGCCAGCAACACTAAAACGACGATTCCCACGAAAATGACAAGAACTATGGCGTGACAATTGTTTTAACTACTCCGATTTAAACTATGCAAAATGTTTCTACTATTGAAGCCAATAAAATATTTTTGTAATTTTAATTGCGTTCTGACCCATAGATTGGATAAGTAGAGTCAAATTTGGTGGGATGAATATGGCATTTGTCTATAAGAAGTAAAGCCTTCATAGGCATGATATTTTGTGTCATAAACGCTTTATGCTTAAAACACAATACCGACGAACGGCGAACATTCGCTGTCGGAAATAAAACACACTGTCATATATTAGAATGCACACAACCAAAGCGAACAACATTCGTTGCGATAGACTTATTTCTATTGCCGTCGCTGGCGGCAGCGGCAAAATACATTCCATTGTGGCCATATGTTTAATATGCTCATCAGGGTTGTTAAATCGAAGTATTTAAATTTCAGCACATAATATTATTATCACTTTTTCAAATTGAAAATCAAAATTTGAGTTGCGGCTTGTCATAATTAGCTCTTTTCATTTTCATTTTCTTCGTAGTTGTGTTTTACTGGGCGAAATTTTCGCTCTACTGAGCGAAAATTCGCTGCTCGTCCGTATTGTGTTTCAAGTATAAAGATAAACAACCTCGGCTTTATTTAGATCACGCTAGCGCGAGTCCACTGTAAAATAATTACTAATATCTAGCAGAAATAATTAAGAAAATAGTAATCAGAGTGTCGCGAACCTATTGAGTTGTTTACAATAATTACTTGAGAGTGGTTTGTGGTGCGCTTCCGAGTAAAGTGTATTGAATGCTGATGTAAATGGTAAATAAAAACAAATCAAGGTGTATAATAAAAGTAAAGGAACGTGAAAAGAAACAAGAACCACTTGAAATTACTGAAAATCAAAAAAATTGGCAAACCATTCTAAGAAAACCGGAAAAGCCGAAAACGTGAAGAAATTAACTTAAACTTCAGCTAGGCGAAAGTAACTCGAAATAAGGTTGAACTCATTAAAAGTCAAATAGAAACCATAGCAATGAACAAGCAGAAAGCAGCTGCTTTGATCAATATTTGGCTGCGCCGGCTAGCTGTGGTTTTTACGTTGGACTTTCGCGTTAAATCTCATTTCCATGAAATGCTTAAAAGCAACAAAACTACTAAAATAAAAATAAAAGTTAGCAGGGAAATGTGCGAACTACCAAAAAAAAGCGGTGTAGGTAAATAATAAACGCAATAGCAAATTTCACAGTGGGCTTATTCTACAGTTGGCAGACGCGCGAAAAATGGCGAAGAAATGCAAAGCGTAATATTTGCACAAAACTTTTTAAAATCAACACTCCGTCAAGTATTTTAACGCTTGCTAAGTAACCTACCCCCTGAGGCGAATTTTTTTTCTTTCACCTGGCGGCAAAGTTGTTGCAACAAAACGTCGCGTATTGCATCAGCACTTCCTCAATTTAGGCTACAAACATATTTTTTATATTTCCCTTTTTGCTTGGCGAATCTTATTTTGTTTCATTCTTCAAAAATTTCGCTCTTATTTTCCAACCTACTTAGCGCCCGTTCATCTTTTTCTCGGTGATTTAACAATTCTCGCCGGCAATCCTTTTATGTCTGTATAAAAGCGCAAGCGTTTGGCTGCTGATCTTCTATATGATTTCTACTGTTTTTGTTGTTGTTTTTTTTGGTTTTTTTTTATTGCAAGTTTTGAGATTTTTTGTTGGTGGCAGCTGACACAATATTATTTTTTGGAAACTTACCTTCTCTTTTGCTTTGCGCCACCTGCTGTCGTTTCGAATTCTGTTCTCACTGGTTGCTATTCTTATATTTATTTTTTTTGTTTCTTTTGTTTTGTGACTTTTGTGATTTTTTTTTTATCTTCTGGCACATTTGACTCTGTTTCTGTCGCCGTCGTCGTCAATTTTTTCATATTTTTCTTTAGCCACTTTTTGTTGTTTTTTTTTGTCCTGCCTCATATTTTGTTTCAACACACATTTCTTCCTTTCATTTTACTGCTCCTTGTGACTTGCACGACTGCACATTTTTCCAGACATTGAACATTGCACTATTTGGCAACTACTTTTGGTACTGTTATTTAACTTCCGTGACTGAATTATAAAGTATAAATATAATTTTTGCGTTTCAAAGGAGAAATGAAAAATTTGCGTGCCCATATTTTTAAATTTTTTTTTTTAATTTTTCTATTTGGCTTATATTTTTTAGTGTAGATAGAAATGAGATACTTAAAAACTGATTTAAATCTTGAATTTGTTAAAAAAAATTTAAATTAAAAATAAAGTAAACATTAAATTGATTTTACCCCTAAATACATATTTTTTTTTGGTTTGAAAAACCAATGTGTATTAAACCTAAAATTACACAATTTACGAAAACGAAATTTTTTTTAAAAATTTTATTTCAAAAATTATAGTATGAAAATTTTAAGTAAATATTAAATCTACGTAAAGAAGTAGTTAACTTGCCGTTGAATTGTCGATCTATATGTATGAAATGAAAATATTTGTTTACACTTTGTTCTTTTAAATTAAAAAAATACACTTGACACAAAATGGCTGCATATGTCCAAACTGAGGACACTTGAAGATATGTTGCAGTTCTGCAACAGTATGCATTTATGGGTTAAGTAAATAAATTTGCTTAACCCTAGTCGTAACAAAATTATGCCTGACTCATTGATGCCACCGTCTCACGGAGCAGATAAAGATAATAAGGTAGAAATTTTACAAGCTGACATTGATAATCAAAAATCACATGAGGATATTAAAGGAGTTTCTGACAAAAGCCTTCTAACAATACTGAAACAGTGTACAATATTTGGAAATCTTAGTTTTCGACTTCTCCTTCGATACTGGTCGTTGCTTTGCCTGGACATCGCGCTAATTATAAAGAGGCCCTAAGTGAAGCCAAGTCAAGGTGAAGATCTTTCTAATTTAGAAGATGCCTACAGTTATTCACTAATTGTTATGGAACCAAAAAGCAGATTTCGGGTTCTTTCACATATAACCTGTGCACAATTTAATAAAGTTTGACTTTCCAAACAGGTGTCAACCCTCTCCCTATAAACCAAGACAAATCTAACAGGTAGTATCAGCAGAGTAACTCACTAAGTTTTTTTGCATTTCCAGAAGCCGCTAAATGGTCATACTTTGTATGCATTTGACATTTTATTGTAATAGATTTTAATGTGAAGAGATTTAGTTGGTTGAGTGCGCCATTTCATAGGCATTTTAGCATCAACAATCAGATGGCAACAAAATACATGCCAGGGTTGAGTTTTTTGTGCTATAACTTTTTGCTTTAGCCAAAATAACCCTTTAGCATAACTATTGTAATATTTCCTAAAACTTGCATATTGTTAATGAATTAAATTTGATATTTTGTTGCTGATAATACTGTAATACTATGGAGCTGGCTGGATGTGGTGCTATCTCAGGCACTCAAGTCTTACTCTAGCGCGCGAAGGCAGGACAGCTGAGTAAAAAGTGTTGAGATCATTCCTCCTGTTCATCCGCCAAGCATCTACCGTAATATTGGTTAGTACTGATACTAGGCGCACCGTATGAATTCCCACTGGGAACTGCCCTCTCAGTACCCCTCAGTGCAATCAATGAGAGCTGCAGCTTGGATAATCGTGGAAGCTCCCGTGACCACATCCGGTCTACTTCAAGCCAAAAGGATCTCGCGGCTTTACATTTTCTATTACCTGCCCAGCATTTGCCAAGCTAATTGCTAGCCCATTCGTTCAGGTGGCCAGGGGACTCCGATAAGTTTCTCGCTTAATAAGTTCTTTTCAAGTGTGCCTTGTCTGGCAAACTCATCTGCTTCACAATTCCCTGGGATATCCCTCTACTCAGGTACCCATTTAATTAATGATGGAAAAGTACTCGGAAGCTCTCGAAAGAGACGTTCGGCAATCTTTGACTACTTTCGATCGCCATGTTATTGAGTTCATAGCTCTGATCGCCGCTTGACTATCGGAGTAAATATTCCCTTACAGAGATCGCCCTCCACCTCCAACTAACCCTTCAAGTTTCGATCCATCCGTGAACATGTACAGCAGCCCTCGGTGCTACAGGTCGCACACCTCGCAGTCCTCCCTAGAGGGAATGGCAATACCAAAGTACCCCTTGGAAACCATGGTGAGCATGCCATGACCCGTTGTAGCCGTAAACGAAAAACTAAAATAGGAAAATAAATTTTAAAAATGTGTCAATTTGTGGTGGATTTAAAATTTCCAACAGGGTGTAGAGTAGAATGCATCACTGTTCGTGCCGTTGAATATTTTTTTAATATTTTTTTTTAATATCTAAAAAACAATTCTGGGAGTATTTTCGAAGCCGTTCGCTTCACTCAGATTTTAGTATTTTTCCGAAATAAAATATGTGTGCAAACTTTAATACATTTAATATTTTTTTCATAAACTTGTTATTTTGACAATAACAGCTCCTTGCTGCAGAAAACTTTGACAGAAGTCAGTATCACAACGCATTGGAGAGAAATTAGATGCCTGAAGTTTGAACAACGTTGAGGAATAATTCCATCTTTTTTCAAAAGCCGCAGTACGTTTCAAACACTAGGAATCTCGGCGGCTATGGGGATGGAGAATCCGTACGTGATGTTCGAGAAGCCAATGCATCCTCAGAGAATAGCCTCTTGGTGCGAATTTTGGTGCCGTGGCATTATTGGTACATTTTACTTAGAAAAGGCATTTCGATAAGGGATACAGGGGATCTTCGGTTCCAGTAGGATGCCACGCCATGCCATACAGCCCATGCTGATGTTTTGAGAATCGAATTTTTAGGCGCCAAGTTCGGCAATAGTCTGGCTCAACGAAAGAAACTGTTTTTTTTTTTTGTTAATTTTTTTGAATATTTAACCCTGGTGTTAGGTTAAAAAAAACTTACGAATCTTAGGTTAGAGGACCATTTGGTCCATACTGCAGTTTTCATACAAAATAACAATTTAATCTTAGTCTTTATATTTAGTTTGGTTCAATACTTGCTAAATATTATTATTTTATTATTTACTCAACTCTGGTAAAACCCAGCACCAGTGGCCTGCTCTAAAAATGCTTCTAGTTCAGGAGCTCGAAAGCGAGGAATTTGTAGTTGCTGCAAGTCTAAGTCTGATGTAAAATGCTCCATTTGCAGTGCGTTTATTTGCAAAACCAACCGAAAAACATTTTTTTGCTCATCATGTAGTGCCAAAAAATATCGAAGAAACTAATAAATACTTATTTTTGGAAAATTAATGTAAAGAAAATCAAAGAAAATATATTATGGACCAAATGGTCCCTTAACCTAAGATTCGTAATTTTCAATTTATCTTAGTCCAGTTTTAAGTCAGAGAATTAAATTTTCGCACATAATATTGTTTTATAAAAAGACCACCTGAGCTGAAAAATTTAGACAGTATATAGCACCGTTCCAAAGTTACAAAGAAAACAAAAAAAAATTGGACCAAATGGTCTTAACCTAACAGCAGGGTTAAAAATAAACCATTACATGCACCGCTTTGCACAGGAGGAGATAACTTTCTAAAATTCTGAAAGATCATTCTAGATTTTATTTAAAAGAGTTTTCATCGAAGGGCATATAAAATACTTTGTAAAAAAAACCCCGTTGAAGTATTACGGAATTTTCTTTCTGTGCGGTTATAATATTCTCATTTGATTGCTTTACTCTGTGAGTGCTGTTTATGATTGAGTATTATATAAAGTAAATAACATACAACTTTGCACATTTGTATATAGTAGTTTCATGGTCGAGATAATTTCAAGAATTTTAGCCGCTACATACTTTTCATGCATTCCTTCACACACATTCACACACAAATGACACAAGGGAAAATAATATAAATAATGCCTTAACAATTGAACCATTCTATCTACTTAATTTCAGTACTAATCTTACATTGCAATTTAATTAGAAAGTCATAGCATCTTCTGTGAAAAGCAGTTTGCCAACCTTCCACCAACTATGCGCCACCGAGTCAGTCGGTGTGAGTCAAACTCAGATTTGCCGCCAGTCAGTTGCAATCAATCGGTAAGCCAACAAGCGCACTTGGAAGTAATCTACCGAAGCCACCGTATATCTAATCCCAAGACAATTCACTTTTGGTTTCGTTTAGTTTTACATTTACATCAAACAGCTATGCAGCTTTCTTCGATTTTCCTTTGCTTATGCTACTTGCGCGCACTGATGTCCTTCGCTAAAATAGCCTCTTTAGTGCTGCTAGTGACTTGACCTGCGTCTCTTCACCTAATTTCTAATTCCTCAGAGTATTTTTGATGTTGTTGGTGTTGGTTGGCTTTTGGATTCGCTGTTGTTTAATAACTTTGTATAAGCAGTGAAGTATGAAATTTGGTTGGCATGGCGCTTAAGAGACTAAAAAAATAAATAGTTTTCAACAGAAGATGTATGTATTTTTTGTTGAAGAGAGTAAATAATATATAAAATATAAGGTAATCTTGTCGCTAGCACTACTGGCGGGTAAAAAAAAACGTGTTATCAATAAATAAAAGAAAAATCAGTAGATTTTGTTTTTTGTCATACAAAATTAATTGAAAATTGTACGCTTTTATGATTTCTAATTTTTTAACACTATTGTAGAATCTATTAATATTTTGTGAAAGTTTTTTACGCGCTTATGACTTTATTGTACTTTCCACTTCACTTTGTTCACTTTTCATATTCTTCGCTTCACTTACTTGACTCATTGCTTCCCTGCGAGCGTATCCTCCTAGAAATTTCTTACTTACAAAATGGCCCACTTTTCGGGGTACTTCTTACTGGTTTCAAACGAAGAGTATTTTCATATATTTAAATATATATATAAACACACATACATGTGCATTCGGTATTCTTCTTTGAACGCTTCTCGAACTAATTCGTTTCGACGAATATCGTTGCAACATTTTCTTTGTTACAACTTGGCTCAAGAAACGCTAAGCGGATTTCAACCAAATTTGGACAGTATATTCCCTAGCCCAGTGCTACTGCCATACGCTACATATATTTTAATTCATTAGATGACGCATGAGTAGGTATATTCAGAACATCGGTGTTATGGTCCTTTTATGAAAAATAAATGCGCTAGGCGGCGCTAGAATTGAGCTAAACAGGAAATCCATATTTATGGTGCAATAAAAAATAATTTTATGAAAATGTGGCGAGTTATTTAGAAAATATCTGTTTTCAATGCCAGAAGAAAATGCACTGGTAATATTACGAGTTATTTTACTTGCAACATATGACCCTTACTTTCCGTATTTTTCCAGGCCAATTCATTAAAGGATGGGAAAATTTTTTGATCGTTTCTTTCTGTATGCAATTATAAACGCACAATGTGGGCGTGACTAAAAGTATTTTTACGAAACGTGTATCCGCTAGATGGCGCTAGAATAGAAAATCCGTTGTTGTGGTTGGACATTGATGATCTTAGAAAAGTACGCTGTAGGTACGGTTAGAAATTATTTTATAGTACGACTTAGATCACATTGAAACCATATATTTGTAAAAAAAAACTATGAAATTATTGAAATTATTCGATGGGTCGACATTTCTAGAGACTCCTTAAATGGACTTAGTTAAAATCTAAAAAGGCTCGTGATATTAAAACCAGTGCACTTATTCTTAGTCAAAAAAGATTCCTCTAAAGATAGTTACATCTATTTGTGGCTGATATTCTTTAAAAAATTACTGCTACTGCCTTTAGAATCGACTTCATCTTTATTGTGAATACGGGAGAACCAGACTACGGCCGCGCTATTGGGCATTACCAGACGGAACCCCTAGCGAATTGTAGTAAAATATTTACACATGTGGATCAGTTAATGTCTTCTAACAATCTCCCTCTTCGTTTCTGTAGCACTGAAAATCCGGGTGTGATACATAAAGACCTCTACTCAAATCCACTGCGTTGTGCGGGGTGCATGCGTGAGGAGTGATTTGGTAATACGATCACTGTTACTTCATATTTTCCACTTAATAGAAAAAAACTGTAAGGTCCCAAATTTTTTTTTAGTAAGAAGTTATCCAAAAACAAAATTGGATGATTAACTTTGCGCCACTTGGTACAATACTTTGAGTTTTGAAAAATCCCCAAGCGTATACTTTTTTTATCCTTGTGAATCGGAAAAATATAACAAAAAAATACACACGGTTGCCATTTGTACCAAAATTTTAACAAAAATGTACCATTTCCGATTAAAATGCAACACTTTAGTTATTTTTTACTTAAACTCGAAGTCAAGTTAATGCGCGAACAAGATCTGTTTCTTTATTTTTGTAGGAATGACTCATGGACGGGTAACAAGGAAGTGGACAAACTTACTGCTAAGAAATGCAACCCTACTGGCTTGACGCAAGCACATCTGACTTGACGAAAGAAGACGAGACGCTGACTACAAACACGGCGAACGGGACTGATGCCATTATACCTTCATTATTTAGAGTTTAGTTCAGTTTTAAGTCGACATACATATCTCAAAAATATTAAAAAGTATTTGAGAGAACTACCGGAAATCGAAATCAATTCGTTAGCTTCTAGTCGTATATTTGAAATAAATAAAAATATAAAATTTATTTAGTAATCATAGTAATAATATTCAAGATTTGTAATACAGTTTAGTATGTTAAATAAGTTTTTCTACCAGAAATTTACTGCTTGTGTCAAATTTGATCCGAAGAACTTTAATGGCTTGCAGTTTTGAAGATCTCATGAAGGCTAATACAATTGCGGCAAAGTGGCAATCATAATTACTCACTAATACCACAACACAATGTGATGGTACTAGTCTGGCGTTATTTAGGCTATTAGACATAGTCGTTATGCGAAATTGGTTATAACACTCTAGGCGCTAGTGCGCTGGTATTTAAAAATAATAGTTCATTGACCCCTTAACCTCCACTGCCTTGGCCCCTGTTTAGTACTAATTAAAGTTTTTCAAAAAAGGAAAGAAAATGTACTTGAAAAAAACCTCCGCTTTGAATAATTTTCTATATTTTTACAACCACATGTATCCACTGCATCCAGTAATGGTACACAGATTCCGCTCATGAACCGCGAATTACTGTAACATTCATATTTTATAAGCAATTTTTCTTCCATGTTCTGTCACATTTGCGAATATTTGGCTTGTTGGGAAATTATTTAGCGGCACTACTCTGCGACGCATTCACAAACTTTTCACCACATCATTATAGCAGTCACATTTATAGAAGGCGATACAGACGTTAAACGCGAAAGATTTCGAGGGCAAAAATATAGTGTTGGCATTTTTATTGTTGTTTTGTATTACAGATATATATGTATATGTATGCAGTTACATGCATACAGGGACACTCAGAGAAAATGGCGCAGTGTTATCTTTTGCAGTATTAACCAAGAATGATGGAAAATAAAATTGCGCCGATTGATTTGAAATACGGGAGAGTAACTTGGCTGTGACGCCACAGCTGATGTACTGGTGGAGAGAAGTGAGAGGAAACCAGTTTTTTCACTTGCTAGAAAGAATACACACTAATATTGTTAAACACGTTAGAAAGAATACATGCGATTGCGAGTATTCATTCACATATGCATGGTTTTTGTAAACAAATTCTGTTGTTACGTAGTAATTCTGTAAAAATTTTCAAGAGAGGGTGCTACAATCTACGCCCCATTGTGTATATTTTTCACTATGGTAATAAAAACATATTCCATATTAAATGATTTTAATTGATCTGCTATAAAAATACAGTGTAGTAACATAAACCATAAAATTAGAATTGAAAACTTTGCAACAATTTTGCCAAACTTTAAGTAACATGAAAAAACCATCGTTAGCATTTTAATTTTTTTTAACGTAGACCGTTAGTAAAGAAACTAATCAAAAATCAATTAGAATTTTAAAATTACCAAAGTTGCTCTGATTTGTATAGGAATTGAGTACGATGTAAAACAGCTTACCCAGAAAACGTCTGAAAATTTGAAGACATAACGTTTATTTTTTCAAATTTGAAAAATCTTATATATGTATAAAAATCTGTGGTCACGGTGTTTGCAATCGAACTTCTCCGAGTCGACTCAACCAATTTTGTATGTATGTATATTCGGTTAGTATAAAAAAAGATCGTAAAGTATATTTTATGCTTGGGAAAGGGTTGCCATCTATTTGAAAAGTCAAATTTAATTAAAACATACATAAGTAACATGAAATATTAAAATATATGCATTAAATAGACCGCCTTGGAGAGAATGTTCATATCCAACTTTTACAAGGGTTGCCACATGTTTGAAAAGACGAATTTAATTAAATTATATAAAAAAAATATCGAAGTATGAGTGTCAAACGGTTCGTCTAAGCGAGGAAAAGGTGCATACTTATATCTTTATGAGAGGGTTGCCACCTGTTTTGTGTAACAGAAACTGAAACGAGTTTTGTGGTTACACCTGTTTGAAACGTTAAAATTCATTAAATTATACACAAGTATGGAAGTGCTAAATATTAAAATGTTTGTTTGCTTCGCCGAGCAAAAAATTTAAGCTAGCTAGATTTTAAAAAGGATTGCCGATTTATTTAAATTAAATACATGTTATATGAGATATGAAAATATGCGTGCCAAGCCGTTCGATTCGCTGAGGAAAAGGCTTATAGCATATTGAGGATTGCCACCTGATTGAAAAACCGAAGTTAACAAAATAGAAAAATATTGGTGTCAAACGTTTCGTTTTACTGAGGAGAAAGTTTGTTGCTAGCTATGTTTTAAAAAAGGTTACCATGTGCTTGGAAAGTCGAATTAAATACAATGGTTATTTCAAATATGTGGTAAAATATGGGTACAAAACCATTTTTAAAAATTTAAGAGGGCAAATGTTATTAATATGGCCAAAAGTAACGCTGTACCATTTTCACTGCTAGTCCCTGTATAATATATTTCGAAAAAGATAAACTGTAAACGTATATTTATATGTATGTGTGTGTGTGTATCAAAAATCAACTCCACTTGACTAGCATTAAATACGTTTGTTGTTGTCATAGCTGCTGGCATTAACTCTTAATTGTTGGCGGGTAAAGGACTGAACTGATGGCAAGCGACCGCCACAACCGAATCTATGTTCAACCATTATCCTCACTATTGCCCCAAAAACTTATTTACTACACTCAACAGTGTTACAAGGACAACATCCTTGCTATAACCGTTGGCAATTTTTTGTTTTTTTTTGTTGATTTATAGTTAATGCCTTTGTTTTTGTTGTTCTCTAGCTCGCACATTGTTGTAGCCGGAGTGCATGTAGTATGTGAGAAGATTTGTAAAGTTTTTCACAAAAATGATTTGTAAAAGCCATTAGTGGGATTGGTTAATTGATGAATAGCGAAATCCCAGCTAAACTGTTTATGATGGGGTAACAAGTTTTTGACGTTCCACCACGCCACACAACAAAAACCTCAAACAAATGCACAAAAATGAATGGCAGTAGAATACAGAGATGATACTGTTAGATGGTTGGAATAGTATACATAGATACTATGTACTTACATAAATATTTACTAGCAGATGTTAAAGTTGAATTTAGCCACTCTGTTACGTTCGTCTAGCAATATGCCGCTATTGTGGTAACTTTTGTGGCAGCTGGATTTAAGTAGCGGCTTACACAATTAACCAAAGTCATTTATAAAGATGCGTGAGAGACGTAAATAATTAGAAAATTCGCTAAATTGTTTTTCCAGTACGTCATACAAATATGGTGAACGATTTTGTTGTAGATTAGCAAAGTATTTTTTTTTGCGTTTAAATATAATTTGAAATTATAAGTATGGTTGCCGAGTTGTTATATTTGTAACAAAAGTGATACGTTTTTTTTCTGGTGTGATCAAGGAAAGTCTCTTGTGTAGAAACATTGCAAATATGGCTTCCACTGGCTAAGGATACTAAAAAAAACTCTCTATATTTAATACTCTTAATTTATAGAACTCAAACAACTTTATAGTAGATTTAATCAAAAACAAACAAAAAATTAGCATGATATTAGTAAATAATAAATTCTAGACACCAAAGTTGAAAGAGTCGATAAATTCTAATTATATGAGCGGTGGATGTGAGTTTTGTGCGATTTCTATAGTTTTCAAAATTATGCTTGAAGAGGTGAAATGCAAAATATCGGAGATATTATTTATTAATTAAAAAAAAAATATTTCCCACGTATTCCTATCTTCAACGCAGTGCTGCAAATCAAATTGAAGCAAATTACTTTTATAGTTACTAAAATATCACAATTGTTTGATTTTTGCAAATTACCGTTAAATGAGATGTGGGCGTGGTTTTCGTTCAATTGCTATAATTTTCAAAATTAGACTTACAGAGAAAAGAGCGCACCAAATTTAGTACAGTTTGTTAATGTACTTGCTCTATAGTGAACGGTATTACGCCCGAAATATCGACTTTTGTTTTTGGAATTTCGGAAATCACCGTTAGTTAGGGGTGGCCATTATCCGATTTCACTCATTTTCAATACAAACATTTTTGAAATTTCTTCGTTCACATTTTCTTATCTCTGTGGTGGCTTTAGTATTCCGCACAGGTATCTTAATTTTTTCCTAGAAGCTGGAAGAATTCATTCAAGATGCAGTTTGATAAAGTGCCCAATGTCAAGGGCTCCTTTGTTCAATAAGTTTTGCTTGGGAGAGACATATGACAATCCGAGGGTGGTATGGTATGGGCCAATCTAAACAGGGTCCTAAATTATGCCACTCCAATTTGTTCGCTTTTGGAAACTATGACCCAGTGAACGAAAATGCAGACTACATAAAACGAAGCACTCCGGACGGAGGAAGGCAGAATGCCTTCTAATGTCACATAATGAACACATTCAGGCTTCAATTTGGTGCCACCGACGGGAAATTTTTGTGGACTAATCACAATGTGTGTCAGATTACGATAGCTGCCTTATTTGGTCAAGCAGACTTGCTAAAAGTCCCTGTATAAATAAAAAGGATCCACCCGGGGACCTACATTTGAAGGATGAAACACATAATTCCGAAAAAGTCAATAAATTAGCAACCGTTGAATTAATGCATACCAATACATGCCGATGTTGTTCTAATATGCTTTTAGTAGCTAAATAAAGCTTTTCTTTGAAGATTATTTCAAAAAGTTTCTGTTAATCTGGAAATATACCGATAATTTGAGATATCATTCCTTGAGACGTCATTGTTTGGCATTTAATGTTTTTTTTATTTACAAAAAGTTTTCATATTCATATTTTAAGAGCTTAACTTGATTTCCTCAATATTTTCACAAAATCGGATATAAGTTTGAACGTTTAAAAACAACATTTCTTTTAAGGACTCAAAACATATAACACATTTTGGAGCTATCCTAAGCGATGCGAGCCTTAAAACCAGGGCTTTATTTTATTTTGTAACTCCCTCACCCAACCTTGCTGAGTCTTAAACTTTTTGCACAGCTTCGCAATGGCTTCACTTTTATATATTTCAAAATGTTTTGGTGTGGCTTGGTGTAGACCAAAAGAAGTGTTGAAGGCTCTCCTAATTTCTTTCTTGTGCTGATCTATCACAGCTTCCCTACGTTGTTAACTGTCGTTTGAGATTAAATTAAATTACTTTATTCGTAATTTGGTACTTAATAATATAAACTTGTAATTTGGACCCCCGGTCCCCCGGCCCCCCGAATTTTTTTTCGGAATCCCTGTATGTTGGACAGAATTGTACAAAATATAGCAGACAAATAGTCTACCCGCTACGCTATAACATTAGATAAATAAGTTAAATCAGATACCTGCATAAAATTTAGATTAGTTATATAGGTTATCATAAAAATAAACAATGAATGAAATTAAATTACAATATGGGTGTCAAATGAAAGAGCCTCAATGAAGCTTAATTTTCTGAATGTTTTGAAAGAAGGTTGCCACTTAGTTTAATGCAAATTAGGTGAAATTAAAGAAAAAATAAATGACAGTTTGCTGTATGAATGCCACTCAACAAAGTTTAGGAATGCGTAACTTTCAACAAAATTTTTGGAGGGGGTTGCCACCAGTTTAAAAAAAATTATCAAAGTTAAAATAAGTTAAATTACGTCCAAATAATATAATATGCAAGGCTAAATAAAGCTGCTTTTCATAAATACTTAAAATAAAGGTTGCCATCTTTTATATGCTTAAATAAAGTAAAAAAAACGACATTTTACAACTTGAGTGCTAAACTACAAACTTAGGAAAAACGTATTATTAAAAATAATTTTTGGAGGGGGTTGCCATATGTACTAAAAATTAATCTTAATTATAGTAAGTTAAAACAAATAAAAGAGATATCTTTTTCATTATAGCTGATTCTGAAATCGAAAAAGCTTTTAAATCTGAATATGACCACCACCGGTTTTCTCCATCATCCACTATTCAGGTGCTTCTTATTTCTTCTTCTTCTTTGATAACAGAAGTTCACAAAGTGTGCCATCTCCGTCAAGCAACTAATTCATCAATTAAAAAAAATCCTTTAAAAAAGTTTAAAGTGGTCATTCTGCACTAAGTCTATCTCAAACTAATTTACTCCACTCAGTAGAAGAAATTCAATTCAATATTTATGCTATTACAAATAAATGTTAAAGGAAAGTTTGCTAAATAGAATAAAGTACAAACAATGAAAAACAAAAAATAATAAAAAGAAATATACGCCACAAAATTTGAACAAAGTTTACCACTAACTGAAAACTCAAATCTCAGGTCTCAAAGATAACGCTAACTCGCAAAAGAGGAAAAAATCCCTTGCAAATAGAAGTCAGATTGAAGTTACCACAAAGCGGCTTATAAAGGTGTGTTCGATACACAAAATGCTATCCAGTAAAGTCCAACTGAAATTCGGGAATAGCAAAAGAAGAGAACAATAACTAGAAGGCTGCCTATGAATGTAAATGAGTGTGTGTGTGGGGTTTTTTTTAGTTAGTATTGCATTCATATTAATATAAGTCGGTTTGTGCGGCATGTGTGTGCGTGTGTATGTGTGTCTGTGTGTCTGTGCGTTTATCAGAAACAGTGTGCGTGTAACAGTGTTGCATCAAAGTGCTACACAACCGGCAAACGCTTTTATGAAATGAAACCAACCCGCACTACTCACTTGTCAATTAAGGTCAGCCTAACACACACACGGCACTCATACACTCATACATACAAACAACACCGCACACAAAAGCTTTGTAAGCAAGTTTGCCAAAAAGTAGTCGGAGTGTAAAGTAAAATCCCTAAAAACAAAAAAAAGAGAAATTTGATGTATATGAAAAAGTTGCAGCAAACAAACCGACAAAATAGGCTGCAGTAAAAGCTGTGCGGTTGGCGAGTGAAATGGCGAAGGAGCGGAAACTGGGAAAGCGGGAGGCATATAAATGCCATCTGTGTGCCTGTTTGTGTGTGTGTGCGACTCTGTTCGTTTTGACCAAAATTAACTTTAATTGTTTAACTTTTTTGACTACATTTGCACCAGAACTATGTGTGTGTGTGTGTGTGTGTGCGAAATTGTGCCTGTACAAGCACCGCACGAGAGTCTATGAACCACTGCAGCAACTGCAGCAAAATTTTCGCCACAATTTTTGATGGCATTTGTTTTTTTCTTCTTTTTCTCTTCTTTTTTGATGCAGTTTTGCGGCTGAAGTTTATGAAAACCTACGACTGTGTGACCAACAGCCCGGCAGACTGCAGCAGGCCTGGCAAATAAACCGCAGGGGTATCACAAGTCTATTTGTCGGCATTTATGGGTTGAACTTCGTGCCGCAGGATATGTAATTTCGTAGCTGCTATCCTGACTGTGTTCGTGTGTTACTTCAAAGTTCATGTGCGATGACCAACAGCGATGAACTTTTACAGATGTGTGTGCTTGTATGTAAATGATGTGAGCATTTACTTATGGCTGAACTTCTTCACAATAATTATGAAATTATGAATTTTAATAGTAATTTTATGTGTGTGTGTGTGTGTGCATGTAAGAGCAAGTTATATCAGATTCGGTGCTATCAAAATTTGTATGCTCATTGCAGATATTTCATGTATGTTTATTGATTACAATTATCTTAAGTGTAAAACAACCAAAACTTCAACGGAAATTCTACGTCTCGTTGAGGCGTTTTATGAAATTTTTTGTCTGTTTGGACAAGGCCATAATAAGCAGGCGATTTTATGGAAGTTTTCCCTCCTTGATTCCAGAGAAAAATCACCAAGATTTACATTTTCTATTGCAATTTTTAGTAACTCTGCCATTTTACGTTCATCCGAACTTTTTAAAGAAAATATCATGTTTTAGGCCTTTTTTGATATTATCAAACATTTTCTTAATTTTTAAGTTAAAGGAAAGTGTATACAGAGTGGTGAAATAAATTATAGAAATATTTGAGAAGCTTGTAAAAGTCTAGCTCCTAACATAATAAACAAGATAAAGGTTAACTTTTAAAAGTAATAAAAAAAATTGTTTCAAATTAAAAAAAAAAAATCTAGAATTTAGAAAAAATTTTACGTGTGCCGTTTTAAAGCGAGTTAAATATTAGTAATATTAAGTGCAACAAAATTCAACAATTTATGTGTTAAATCTAAGTGTTATTCTTAAAAACTAATCAATCTAAAAATATAAGATTTTATGATATCCTTGATGAGCATACTTTGCTCCGTTATGTTACATAAAATTAAAAAAAAATAAATGTTGCTTTGTATTTGCTTCAAAATTTACAAAACCTGTATCCTTACCGTAAACCACAGATCAGGCCAAACCTGTACGAAATCAGCTAAGTTATTTTAGAATTTAATATTTCCATCATTACTTGAATATTATGTTTGTAAATTAGGGAGGTACGTAAAATTTACCAAGTTACAAAGCAGCATAATCTCCACTCTCGATAGGCCCACCGGAGAGTGAGTAAGATGTGAACCCAGATACTTGAGCCTTGGCCTCTCGAAGGCAGAACAACTGAGCCAAAAGTGCTGATCCATTCCCTAATCATCCAAGTAGATGCCACAGTAAGGGCCAGTGCTGATATTGATTTCCATTAGACAAATCCAAAGCAGCATCCCTTCATGGCCATGGTAAGAATGTGGATCATTTGAACGAAAAACATGCTGAAACGATTAGAAGACAGAGGTTTCTGGAAGAGGGATAATCCAGAAATATGCCGAGATCTAGAGAGATTAATATTTCAGCAGGCTAGTGAAACTGCATCTTTGCGGGTGTGGTTGACCGGAGAGAGGATAGCCGAACTTCTTCTGAGAAGTAGAAGTGAAAACAGGTTGATCGGCCTTCATGAAGGTAACGAAGTAGAACCTTAGACCGTCACCGCGTTGCAAATGTCGCGGATGACTGTTCGGCTCTTTCAGCAGTAGGGCTGGTGATATTCACGATTGAATCGAAGCTTCATGGAAAAGATGAATGTGGAGTTATCTTAGCTCAAAATCGGTGCTATCAAAAGTGATTATTTATTACCTGACTTCTTTTACGAGAGCTGTTCGCGCTTTATGTGGGTCCAGGATTCGAATCGGATTTGCAACCGCTACTTCTTTCACTGCCCATAATGGTCTTGGTGATCCCTGTTGTCGTTAATGAGGCTCTGTCGAAGAGTTTGATACGCACCGTCCGGAAAGATGTTAAAGTAGTTGAAACAGAAGGATGAGGAATGATGGGTGGCTTGGTCTGCTGCCGGATTTGCTTGTGGTGGCTTTATGGGCTCTCACACTACTGTGGACTAACGGCGAAATGAGAGCTCGACTAGTAGAGGTATCGGCCACGTAGTCTGATCTCAGGCTTTATTCTGGTTCCACGGGGAGCCCCGTTAGTGCGATCTATCACATGGTGAACACCTGGTTTATTCATTGGGTATGCCCCACATAGAGAACATCGTGGTGGCTGTGGTTTAATACCTAAATGATGTAAGGGCTTGGCTTGCTAAGCTCGAATGTGGAGTTATTGTGCAAGCAGACTCGGGCGTTGATCAATTCAATATTTTGGTACATTGTACTTATTGAGGTCCGACGGAATTAAACTATCGTGACAGGTTTCCATGTAAAACACATTAGATAGTGTTACAAACATGACAGATTATAGAAGAAGTTCATCCAAATATCGAGCTATACGATGTAAGCGCCAAATTATTATTATCATTATTTCTTTTGATATTAGGAATTCGGAGTATTTTAATGATTCTGAGTAATGAAAAAAAAAAACTAACATCTATTAGAGAATTTGCTTGTGTGCACTATTCCTTTAGGTTTTCAATTGTCTTCAGATAATAAAATATTAATGATATAGCTGTCATTAGTAGTGAAAAATATACCTTTATTTAATAGTTTAGTTTTTGTTTCACACTTTATTTCCAGACATAAAATCGTTTTTTAATAACATCCTTATACCTTTTATTACATTTTGAGATGCCAGATTACCGCATAGAAAACTTATGCACCTACACATACAAATATGTATATATGTTCATATATATTTACACTTCAGTAAATACATTTTCACTCGGTCACACTGTGATAATCAACTTACAGGAGTAGGCAGGCAGCAGAGTTCCAAATTGTGGCTAATTTTGTAGAGACTTCAACAGCACACCAAACGAGGAGGGGAGAAGAAACTTGGTATGCTTTAATATACGTAAATATGTAAATATTTCTATTGGTGCTCCTTCATTATCATTGATGTTTTTGCCGTTGCTGTTGAGGCTACTTTCGACTTTTGTTGGTGCTGTTGCCGTTGGGTGTTGATAACCTACCCGACACAGACGCCACAAATCACATAAATTCCAATTGAGTGCATATTTTATACTTAATATGACTTTGAGAATGGTTTGTGGTTATGCCTACATATCTACATAAATATATACATATTCATTTATATATATGCCTGTGCGTACAAGAGGGTATACATACATCTGTGTATAGCTGGTTGTGCAGAGCTCTGATATTTTGCTAGTGTTTAGTTTTGTGCTTGACTTCACTTGTGTGATTAAGTGAATTTTGGCATTCTCGTCTACCAATTTTCGATCTACATATGTATGTATGTGTAATGATATGTGAAATATATGCGTTTGATATTTTATGTGTTAAGTTTGCATAGATACATATATTTTATATGTATGTGTGTGTGAATTAAGTGTATACATCGATGTGCACTTATTTATTACAACTTTAATGAGATTTTCAAGAATGCGCCAGAGTAGGTATTTTTTTTTTTCTCTAGAAGAACGAAAAAAGTTCCTAACAAAAGATCTGCACAATTTTGCCTAGTTTAGGTAACTTCGCTAAGCGATTTTTTGAGGTGGGTATATCACAAATTTTGAGTAAAATCAAAGTAATCATAAAACACATAATCAATAAATATCACATACATTTGACCGCCGTTCGTTGAGATGAAACAAAGAAATATCAGAATTTGCCCAATTTTAAGAAAAATCAATTTGTTATTATTACTTATAAAGTATAAATACCTTTTGCGGTACAAAATTGTTTGTGTAACGACCGCGAGAAATACTTTTTTTTATGAAATCGTTCTCCAGCAATCAACAATTGATGGTAAGTAGTTATAGTGCATTACTAATGTGTCTCCTAAAAATTGAATAATTTCACACTCACCGCCAAGAGCACATTGTAGATTTTTCTCTGCTTAGGATTTGAATCATTTAGTTTGTGCACCGCGCAAAATGTCTACATAAAGTTTTTGGAAATGTTTTCCGAAAAATGTCGAACTCTGAAGTGGCATGAGAAAAGTCATTAGGAACTGCAGTCTCCTTCTCTAAGGGCATTTTATAACTCTGTTCGAAACGGGCGTCGCACAGTGAGACAACGCCGGCATTAAATACAAGGAGTCATTGTAGAGCTCTGAAATTTTGCACAGGTTATTTTTGAGACAATTCCAGTTTTTAGAAAAAAAATTAAGAAAATTCGCCCACTTTTACGCCCACCTGCCATACAGTCGAAATTTGTAAAATGCCGTATTGTCCGTAATACTTTAGGAATAACTTTCAATTTTGGTATACTTGAATGTTATATAGTTACAAACATTATTTGAAATAAAAATTGAACTTTGGCCCACTTTTAACCCCATCACCCATACTACCTCAACATAAAAAGTGCCATATTTTCTAAAATATATTAAATACAACCTTCAAATTCGATATTACTGTAATTTATATCATTTAAAATGTTTCATGCAAAAATTACAATAACACGCCCACTAATACGCCCACCTCCCATTGAAATGCAATAAAAAAAACAATATTTTTTTTTCATTCAATCAATAATTTTTTAACATCATCATGGTATTCTAATTTTTTCAATTTGTTTCTCATTCTAAATGAATTAATATAAGGATCTGATGATATTTGCAAATAGTGCATTACATCTTCATTCGTAGAAATACGTGAATTTTTACGAGAATGGAATTGTTACTCATATATCTGTTAATATACTGTGAAAATTTCATCCAAATTGGACGACACGTCAAAAACCATTTTTTGCCGCGGTTACTATTGGGCTGTCTCACTGTGCGTCGTCCTAAAACTTTATCCAACTACGTTTATTACCTAATTATTGATCCCCACTCTTCTGCAGCGAATTTAATTAATCGGAAATAACTTGACCGTCATCTCCGTGCAACTTCGATTCAGAAGAAAATTCATGCATCCTCTGATTTCTTTACATATTTCGCTTTTGATACAGAAACTTCCGCCTCTTCGTCATCATCATTCGATAGTTCATAGCTAGACTCCGACACTGAAGTCATTGGCCATATCGAAGATCTCGTCATCTAAAAATTAGTCCGCAATTTCGTGCTCATTCAATTTCTTTCTTCCATACATCTAAATTAAATGTGCTATTATTACATGCCCTAATGCAGTTAAAAATTTAAAAAACGTACATTGAATTAATTTCCACTCATATACAAAGCGTGACTGACGATATTTCGCGACTTGTCTGTGCAAAATATGCACTTAACGGAAAATTTATTTGAATAACAACGGACGCGTTTAGTCGTCATCAAAGGAGACTAGCTCTCAGTTGCAAAAAAATTAACTCAATAAATAAAAGCTGTACCTTCAAAAGAGCCAGATATCCACATATAAATTAAAATTGAAAAAATCGAAGCATTGCCAAAATTTTGGAGCTGAAATTCATTTGATTTTTTGCACATTTGAAAGACGACTATGAAAAAAAGTTTCCGAAAATTTACCAGACTTTATATATTTCCCTTCTAGAACGAATCTTTAACTGATAACGGTAAAAAGCTCATAACGATTGACCACTTTTGGGGAAATGATTACTATTTAAGAAAAAATATGAAGGAAAAAATCTGATGCAATTTGAAAATTTTGAAGTCAAAAATTTGTAGATTTTGTTTTTTAAATCACGATACAAATTTTTCTTTTAAATTCCCTGTAAAACATTTTTTCCTTTTAGGGGGACCATTTACCTAAAAGCCAAAAAAAAAAAATCGAAGAACCGCAATTTTTTTTTGCAAAATTATCGCATTTCAAATATCCATACGTCAATGCAAAAATTCCCCACGACGAAATAACTCAACATTAAACAAAGTGAAAAAACACGTGTGTCATCGACTTCCATACAGAAATTATAAAAATAAAATGTCCTGTAAAAATTACCTTCCCTTTACTGCCCGGACGATTTGATATGAAATTACCCTTTTCATATAAAAACTAGCGGCTACACAGGTACCCCGCGTAGGTGTTGACTTTGGAGCTGATAGTTGCGGACTGATTTGTATAACGTCCGACTCAAAAAGCACGTAGTTTTCTATATGCAAAGCTTTAATGCTCCAATCGTAGTGGTCCTTTTCCTAGAGCCGGTTATACGTTCGAGGGTTAAAAGACGAGTATAAAAGGTTTAAACTTTCAATTATTATAACGTAGTGAGACTGCATAATTCAATACGAAAAGTTGGCTTTATTAGTAAGATATTTTTATGTCATTTATGTTGGGCAATCTAAAAGTGTTTCAATAAATAACTTAATTTACGCCTCAGTTTGTTTATATCAATGGCATAAAATGTTACGTATACGCCGCTTATTCCCCAAATTTCTTTTTAAACCACTTACCTCGTTGACAAGTTGACGTATTTAAAACAAAAATTCAGACATTATGTGAAACAATTACAAACTTGAATTCATTATATTTGATTTCCTCTTATGTGATTCCGGGTTATAATCCAAAACAGTGCGTCCACTTAATTTCATTTAAATATCCGCACACGCATTCAATGTTGAATTTAAAGCACACAACTAAAATTAAATATTTGCATTTTCAACTCTGCTGCTATGCTATGCACATACTATTGGAAAACGTTGCCTTCCTTGAGGCGTTTCAGCTTTTCCTAACTAAAAGCTCAAACAGTCATTCATTACAAATGAGTCGACCCGCAGACAACCAACCATTTTCCCATCTGCTTATCTCTAGTTGACAAACAGGCGACAGGCAGTCAGACAGACACTTTTGAACTAATTACTTTCATATGAGCCCACACATGTTGGGCGCTATTTCAAAAGCATTTAGGTCATTTATCTGCATGTGAGAAAGTGTTAATTTGTGATCGTTTGTTTGTTTTTTTTTTTAATCCATTTTTGCTCTTAACTAACTTGCGTGTGTGGTTGTTGTAGCGCAAGTGCTGCAAGTAATCTGATCTTTATTTCAGAGTGGTTTGTGTCAGGGTTTACTTAGCTACGCCAATGAGCCTCCACAATAAATGTCGTCAGCCGCATTTGACCTATATTACTTGGTTACATCGCTGGCACCAAAGAGTATTTTACTGTTGTTGTTGTTGTCACCATTATTATAAAAGAATCTGATTTAGCGTGCCTCTCATACAAAAAAAAAATTATTCGATTCCAATTTTTACTCAGATAAATAGGTAGATATGTACAAAGGTAGTTTAACTTTAAAGCATGTGTACTGCTAATAGTTCGCAACGATATAAATTTAAATTGAGAGTAGTAAAATGTAAATGCCAAAATTGAAATGGTTAAAAAAATTAGTCTGTATTTAGGTCTCTATGCAGCGAAGGCTAGGTTTAGTTTTCTCTCGGTTTAAGAGCAATTACTCGGTCTATGGGCATTTTAAAATTCTTGCGAGTTTTGACTTTTTCCGTCTAGAAACGGATTGATGTCTCCCGGTTCTGGCTCAAACTCTTTACACGGTCAATAATCTATTCTGACACTCAGGCTGCTATTCAGGCTATAGGGGTTCTAATTATCAGATCTAAACTGGTATGGGAGTGCCTGATCTCTCTCAGCCGTTTCTGAATACTTTTATATCGGATTTTGGTACCGAGCCGTAGCGACATTGCAAGAAACTGCATGGCTGATGAGCCCTCCCGGCAGGGCACCCTAGAAGTCATTACTCCAAGCGGAGAAAAAGTAGGAGCTCCTTCAGCCTCTTACGAGGTTCTGTTGGACATATGGGGTATCTATCGGCTCAGCGGGGGTTGGCCAATTACTACGGGTCGCAGAAAAATCATCTGGCCGGTGGTGGACCGTCGGCGTTCGATGGACCGTCGTCGTTAACAAAGCGACAACTTTCGATTCTCATAGGAGTTCATGAACCTAGGCCCTTACTTGTTTAACACCCCAGAAGATGTCTCTGAGGCGGAAATTAGCAGTTTGCGGAACTTCATTTTGACTACACAGCGTTTCGACAATTAACTAACTTTTTTGTATAATTTATAGAGCTTGTGGCCAGGTTTGTATTAGGTATAATATGAGAAAACAACAATTTTTCGAAGTGAGTTCCCTCTCATCTCACGGTGTTTGTGGTCGAACTCCTCCGAAACGGCTCGACTGATCTTTATGAGATTTTGTATGTTCATTTGGTAGGTATGAAAGAGGTCGCAAAGTATATTTTATGCCTGGGATAGGGTTGCCACTTGTTTTTTATATCAAATTTTATTAAAATACGCAGAAGTTATATTAAATATAAAAATATGCGTGCCAAGCGGTTTGTCTCGGAAGGTCGCTTTTGTGAGGGTTGCCACTTGTTTGAGAATACGAATTTAATTATACAAAAGTTATATGAAAAATTACATAACGGATGTCACACGGTTATACTCGACAACGCGAAGGTGCACACATAAATTTTAGAGAGGGATGCCACCTATTTGGGACGCGAAATGTTTTAAAATTATACACAAGTATATACAATATAAAGAATAATATGTGTATCAAACGCGTCATTCTGCTAGCTATATTTTGAATAAGGTTGCCACCTGCTCGAAATTCAAATTTAATTTCATTATACACAAGTTAAATGAAATAGTATAATATGACTGTCAAAGGGTTCGTTTTGTTGAGGAGAAGGTTTATAGCGAGCTGTATTGTTAAGACGGTTGCCACCTGTTGGAAAACCCGAATTTAATTAAATTATACACAAGTTATATGCAATAGTAAAATATGGATGCCCTATCTGCACTAGGAGAGAGTTCATTGGTATATTTCGAAGAAGGTTGTCACCTTTTTTTAAAGTAAAATGTAAAAAATTATATACAAAAATATAATAAAGCTATTTGTCTCGGGCGAGGACAAGGTGTATTTTAATATTTTTGAGAATGTTTTTTGGTTTCATATGCAAAGGGCAATTAATAAATAAATACAGAAAGGACAGCGTTCGCAGCATTTTCTAGTATTGATATAATAAACTGATCTATTGGCAAGTAATTTCATATTTGAACGACGTTTGACGTCTCTGTTACCATACTAATATTATAAATGTGCAAGTTTGTGTGTGGATGTGTATGAGTATGATATGCTATTACCTTTTTAGGCGCAAACTGCTGAAGAAAATTACATGAAATTCACCACATAGCATATACCCAACACCAACAACATATATGTTATATTTTAATGAGAATTGCCACCTGCCAAACATTTTATTTTCAATTAAGTAATTAAGTTAAATCACATATTGATATCAGTTAACACGGAGGCCAACGCTCATTACCGCACGAATGTTCTGACATCACACTTCTCCAAAACACGCGCGCTGCTGGTGTGGGCAGTTAAACTTACACGCAAAATCAATAATGCAAGAGTATTCAAAATTAAATTCATGGCAAACGCCGCGTCAGCAACTAACAAAGCCGGTTAATCGGTAAGCCGCAGCTTTAAGAAATATTTTGTATTCATTCCAATTTCGGACCGCAACCTGCTATGGTAAATATATTTTTATTTGGAAAATTTGAATTCCAAAAGTTTAGCGCTACGCTCCGCATGGATTCAATTTCGAATATGTTTATGTGTGAATTTCGTTGCCCTTACTAGCTGTGCGCGTGTTTGGGGAAGCAAACTAGAGCGGGTGTGAGCATTGGTTGTTAACTTATACGACGATTGACAAGATTTGATACATACATAGACCGTTACATGGGTTAGCATTTAATTAATTCTTTAAAAGGAGTTGCCACCAGTTTAAAGGGTCACATTCAATTAAAACAATCAATGAAATCAAATATTTCAATATAGGTATCAAACGTAAACCTCTTACGCTTCATTGTTTAGCTTTCACTACATTCATGAATCTTATAACTGAATATTCAGTAGTCTGAGGCTAAACCCAATAGATATCCAATCTTGTTGGTTTCCCCAGTAGACTTTGTATGACTGATAAGTAAATGGCTCACCAAATTTCAAGGGGTTAACTGATTTAGTGAAGGAGCTTGAGTAAAAGAACCCCTTATATCTGAACAATCCGGTAGGTGAGTGCAATAAGTTACAGTGGCCTGATCTTGACGATATTCTTTGGACACTTTATATTTTTAAGCTATAGAATTTCAGAATTTAATGTTCTTAGATGATCTAGTGTAGGATTTATATTGCAACGCCTCACACCTGAAGACTCTGTTGTATATCAGCTGGTTTGATCTTTTCGGAATCGACAAATGAGAAATATATTAAAGAAATACATTTTGCTACATAATTCTTTATTTTTGTAGTAATTTTGCCTTGAGCTCAAACAGAAAATATGTATTTGTAATTTTCAGATGTAAAGAAAAAGAGAAAAATACCTGTTCTGTTTTTAAAGCAAAGTTAATGAACTTTGATGGGTTATTTGCTGTGTGTAATGTCAAATCGTCAAATTACTCGCCTACTTAGTTTGATCACTCAATTCGACCGTCTAAAGTTGCTTCTACAAGAATGGACATTTTTAAAAGTTTTGAATATTTTTCTTTCGTTTGTTTAATGTTTATTAATTTTTTTTTGTAAAAGTATAGCTAACTACATAACCAGCACAGTGCAAATTTATGTTTCAAACTTTGAAGACAAAATAAGGAATTTCAGCAAAATTTTGTTATTTATTTTATCAAACTTTTAAACTTTGTTAACTCGAATTTTTGTTAAAGCTAAAAGTACGCAATTCCTTTGCCCATTAAATTTTAGTATAATAAAGTCCAAGTTGTAATTACCTGAAAATTTTGGTATTGATAATATTTTTTTGCTGCTCTATAAAAAGTACGTTCGACATGTAAAAATGTCGTGCCCCAGTTTTGTTGTTCGTCTCCAAAATCGTCACTATTAGTTTTAATAATAAACCCTGGGTTAAAAATTTTCTCCAATTCTTATCAGAATTTTAAATACTGCATTTTTCAAAGCATAATTTGGTAAAACAGAATTTCGCAGTGCAGAATTTAAAAAAGCATTTTTTCGCAATACAGTCTATGAAGAAGCGGAATTATGCGGTACAGAGTTATAATGATAAAAATAATTTGCACTTGCACCATAGCTTAATGTTTGGCCGAACGTTTCCTACAATTTGTGGTATGGGTCTTGATGTTGTAACACAAATTGAGGGACCTAAAGTAATACGCGGACTCTGAACGGCAAATGATTTTCCTGGCAGAAATTCTCTTGGAAGTTTTCCATTACCTGAAAAGGGGCGACAGATATTAGAAAACTTTTCTTCTATAATTTTTGATGTTAGTCAGTTGGAACCTATTATATTGGAACAAGAATTTTGTTCCATAAGGGTTTCTTTTACCAAACCTGCGTAAATTAACTATAGCAAAACTTTTATATTCCACTTTGCATACGTTTTGTTCTTTTCGTTTATTACTAATTACTCACTGAGCGCCGGATGCACAATAAAATGGTTGTCAATTAAAGTTGCACAAAAGAGACAACCACCAATGGCGCGCACTCTTTGTGAAAACAAAAACAAAACTAATAGATTGGTATAAAATGAAACAACATTATATTAAGCCTCTTAATTATGCACGTACTTATTTCAGATCTTCAGTCGAATGTCCGCAAAAACGGCAATTTTCACTCCACTCTTACTGTATTACTTTTAGTTTTGTTCTTGGATTGAATTGTCAAAATCCTCAAAACTTATTTATAAAATCAAACGAATAAGGAAATTCATTTGTTACACGCCTAAATGTCAAAGCTGAAAATTTTCAGTACTGGTGGTTTTTTGTCCGCATCACCCCGTAAAAACAAGGAGAGTGAGAAGTAGAGCTATATGCTTGCACATTCGGTAATATTTATTTGCTCGAGTGAAATGGGACAAAACGTGTGATCGTACGCATCAGTTTTTGCATACTAGTTGCCCTAAAAAACTGATAGCAACTTTGTTCTAAGTGCTGACACAACTAGTTCAGCACTGACTGTCAGTTGTAGTAGCAAATGACTGGCACTATTCTTGCAGGGTATGCTCTCGAATGTTTACTTTTTGTTTTTTAGTCAATTTTGATTTAATTGTGGCATATTGCTAAAATACCCTCGTCTTTATTCGCTATAGCAAAACTTTTATATTCCACTTTGCATACGTTTTGTTCTTTTCGTTTCCTGCACTACGAGAAGATGTTCAAGTAATTACTATTTCCCTCTAATTCATAATATCTGCGCTGACTGCAAAATTACCTTTCAACTGATTGTAATCGTGCTTGGCAAAAAGAGATACAGGCGACTCACTACGGTAGCTATGGTTGTTCATGTGCGAAAATGACAACAATTTTGAGTTATTTAAATTTAGTCTCACTGAGCGCCGGATGCACAATAAAATGGTTGTCAATTAAGGTTGCACAAAAGAGACAACCACCAATGGCGCGCACTCTTTGTGAAAACAAAAACAAAACTAATAGATTGGTGTAAAATGAAACAACATTATATTAAGCCTCTTAATTATGCACGTACTTATTTCAGATCTTCAGTCGAATGTCCGCAAAAACGGCAATTTTCACTCCACTCTTACTGTATTACTTTTAGTTTTGTTCTTGGATTGAATTGTCAAAATCCTCAAAACTTATTTATAAAATCAAACGAATAAGGAAATTCATTTGTTACACGCCTAAATGTCAAAGCTGAAAATTTTCAGTACTGGTGGTTTTTTGTCCGCATCACCCCGTAAAAACAAGGAGAGTGAGAAGTAGAGCTATATGCTTGCACATTCGGTAATATTTATTTGCTCGAGTGAAATGGGACAAAACGTGTGATCGTACGCATCAGTTTTTGCATACTAGTTGCCCTAAAAAACTGATAGCAACTTTGTTCTAAGTGCTGACACAACTAGTTCAGCACTGACTGTCAGTTGTAGTAGCAAATGACTGGCACTATTCTTGCAGGGTATGCTCTCGAATGTTTACTTTTTGTTTTTTAGTCAATTTTGATTTAATTGTGGCATATTGCTAAAATACCCTCGTCTTTATTCGCTATAGCAAAACTTTTATATTCCACTTTGCATACGTTTTGTTCTTTTCGTTTCCTGCACTACGAGAAGATGTTCAAGTAATTACTATTTCCCTCTAATTCATAATATCTGCGCTGACTGCAAAATTACCTTTCAACTGATTGTAATCGTGCTTGGCAAAAAGAGATACAGGCGACTCACTACGGTAGCTATGGTTGTTCATGTGCGAAAATGACAACAATTTTGAGTTATTTAAATTTAGTCTCACTGAGCGCCGGATGCACAATAAAATGGTTGTCAATTAAGGTTGCACAAAAGAGACAACCACCAATGGCGCGCACTCTTTGTGAAAACAAAAACAAAACTAATAGATTGGTGTAAAATGAAACAACATTATATTAAGCCTCTTAATTATGCACGTACTTATTTCAGATCTTCAGTCGAATGTCCGCAAAAACGGCAATTTTCACTCCACTCTTACTGTATTACTTTTAGTTTTGTTCTTGTATTGAATTGTCAAAATCCTCAAAACTTATTTATAAAATCAAACGAAAAAGGAAATTCATTTGTTACACGCCTAAATGTCAAAGCTGAAAACTTTCAGTACTGGTGGTTTTTTGTCCGCATCACCCCGTAAAAACAAGGAGAGTGAGAAGTAGAGCTATATGCTTGCACATTCGGTAATATTTATTTGCTCGAGTGAAATGGGACAAAACGTGTGATCGTACGCATCAGTTTTTGCATACTAGTTGCCCTAAAAAACTGATAGCAACTTTGTTCTAAGTGCTGACACAACTAGTTCAGCGCTGACTGTCAGTTGTAGTAGCAAATGACTGGCACTGTTCTTGCAGGGTATGCTCTCGAATGTTTATTTTTTGTTTTTTAGTCAATTTTGATTTAATTGTGGCATATTGCTAAAATACCCTCATCTTTATTCGCTAACTTACCCAAGCAAAGACAAACTTTAATAGCACATACTATATCGCCATCCACCCCTGACCTTATTCCTTGCAAAACCACTTATCAGCGCCGTTAGTTTTTTTTTGCCTTCCTCGTCATCATCATTGCGGTCGGCGGAGCTGTCGTCGTCATAGAGTATAGCCAGCTTGTTGGTGATTAACTTCAAGACTTTCGCTGATATTTCATGCACATAACCGTATTATGTAATATTTGTAGCTTGAAAATACAAAGTTTCTGTTGCCTTTTCATCAAAGGAATGCCCTTACTACATTACCCCGAATACCAAACATCGAACACCAAACGGCGGGGCTTGAGTGATGTACAACAGTTACTCAAACAATTGATCACATGCTGGTTTTTCTTTTCAGTTCGTTCTATGTAAATCAAGATGTTCAACTTTGGTCCCGTTTCTTTGTAATCGACTTACAAAAGAACACTCGGAAAAATATGCGAGTTGAGCCAATTCGGTAAAATAATATTCGACCTTAGATGTAGTATTGGGAAGTGAAAAAAATGCGAACAGGGTTGCTTTTGCAACTAAGGAAAATTTTATCCGAATTGGAGCGTTCTTTTGCAAGTCGGGTACAAAACTTATGAAATTTCGCAAAATTTTGCAATACAAGTTTTTAATGAGAATTTGTATGCAGTTTAAAATGTAAGTCTCAAGAAATTTTCTAAAGCTTCAGATTAAAAAGTTTGAAAATTTGATGAAATTTGTGGAGTTTTTATACATTTTGTACAGAGTTTGAAATCAAGAGTTGTATGGTTTTCTTATAGAATGAACTAAAGTATAATAGAAAATTAAAAAAAAAAAATGTTTTGAAAAAGTTTGAAAATTTTTTGAATTTCTACAAATTTTATACAAAGCTTGAAATCTAGAGTTGTATGCTTTTGTTATAGAACAAACTAAAGTTTAAAAGAAAATTAAAAAAAACAAATGTTATTGAAAAAGTTTCTAAAACTTCAGATAAAAAAGTTTGAAAATTTGATGAAGTTTGTTGAATTTTTATAAATCTTGTACAAAGCTTGAAATCTAGAGTTGTATGCTTTTGTTATAGAACAAACTAAAGTTTAAAAGAAAATTAAAAAAAAAATGGTATTGAAAATATTTTGAAAAAAAAATCTTCATCATTGTGTGAGCCACCGTACAAATTTACATATGTATGAGTATCTAAGTAAGTACTCAAAGTATACCCGCATTTGGATTGAAAATGTGCGCCTGTGCATTAATCTTCGAGAGGTGATTTAATTAATTGCCGCAACGTTGAAAGTAGTATTTTTAATTGTATGCTTATGTAGAAAATCCTTTCGCACACACACTTACACACACACACACTAACATACACTTACACTGTCTTTGCTAGCAATCACATTTTCTTTTAACGCCCACTTAGCTAACAACTTAGCGACCTTTCGAGCCGCTGCCACTCACAGGCTTGCTGTTTATCTCATTTAATATATCATTATGACACATAGCTAAAAGCCCTAAGCGTCCATAACCTCTACACAGAGATGCACATACATTTGGATATGTACACCGGTGATGAGGAAAATAGTAGCAAAATGTATTGACACGTTTTCAAAATTTTATCTTTGCTTATTTAGTTTTAATATTTTTTTTTCTAAGAAAAGTAAAGTTAATTTTATAATAAACTCCATATCAGTCAAACTTTTAAACTTTCCAAAATATTAAAAAACAAATTCAATAAATTACAAGTAATTTGCATTAATATTTCTACGGCCCTTATTATAAGCGTCATTCGATTTTCGACTGTGGTCGCAAGGGCTGCTCGAAAAAATTTGCCTTTGGTAATGGCAGACATTCGATGAAGAATACCACTATTGTGAATTTCACTCATTTAGATTGTCCACAATAGTAGATTTCTATTAGCTGTTATTGAAATTCAGGTACAAGTTGCAAGTAAGTTGAGTAAATAAAAAATATGTATACGACGGAGTTATGGTTCGACGATTTTTCAGAAAAGGAGGATGAGAGTTAACTTAAATTGGCAAGAAGTAGAAAACAATTAACTGTGTAAGTCTAATATTTGAAAGAGGGTTTTATATGTGTTGATAACATTTATGAATATTATTTACTGATTTATAAAAAAACCTTCGACTATCTAAGGAGGCGTTTATGCAGAAATGCACACGATCCAAATGAAGTCCAAATATTTTAAAATTAGCAACAATGTTACGATTTTGTGCTCAGGATGCAAATAAAGTAGCTTTACTATATTTATTAACCCATCTTCGGCCGCTACATGAAATCACAGTAAGTTTTTAATTTCCTTTCGAAGGGGTGGTTTTATGATCATAATCAAGAATAATTAAAAAAAAAAAAATTTTTTTTGACCAACCGTTTTCTTGATATGAACTGGTCGAAAAATCGACCGCTGGCCAAAAACCGTCAAGTATGAAAAAATATATTTTTTTTGTTTTATTTCCTTTAAGAAAAATTTAATGATTTTAGTTCAAATTATTTGCTTTTATTTAAAAGATATGTATTTTTTTTATATAATACATGTATATTGTACAGACGTAAATTTAAAAATTTTGATGATATTCATCAAAACATTTAGTATGTAAATAAACGTTACACTTTTTGCAAGTAAAAATAGTATGTTTCTTGCATAACTTACAGCGCCGATATTTATTTTCAAGACTTCTCATGATGGCGTGTACCTTTTCGTTGATCCGAGAGAGGTTCGATGGATGTCCAGAGTCCTCATCTTCATCTCCATTCTCGTAATCTTCCTTATTGTCGTAAGTCAACAAATGGTTTGTGACTTCAGATCGAAAATCAATTTGTGAAAGTGGTTTCGTCTCTTGAAATTTTGCTAACATACAATGCAACTTCCATGCATTGACCATTGCGTTACCAAGAGCATTAATCCATATTGGCCACCACCATTTTTTTCCTCGTATACATATCCGATAGTTGGCCACAGCATTGTCATGAAGATCCACTCCACCCATACCGTGATTATATTCTTGTATTACTTTGGGCTGTGGAATGGTGATAGTTTTCTTTTGCTTCCGACAATATCTTTTAGCATATACCATTGGTTCGGCTGTGGAGTTATTAGTAATAACATTGACGACAGCGTTATCGTTCCACCGTACAGTCAATATTTCTTGTTGACCATCGAGTAGCTGGTCAAATGCCCCGCGTTTCTCTTTTTTTAAATTCCTCAAGGGCGATTTTGCCATCCTATTTTCACGTATAGTACCGGTTGCAAAAAATCGACGCTCATTCAATAGGCACATAAGATGATAGGATGAAAAAAAATTGTCAAAGAAAATAATATGGCAGTCGGGGTCAGTTACGTTAGCAAGCAAATCTAAAACAGTTTGTGCTCCTAGACCGATATTCTTATCGTGAGGGGTTGCTGCACCCCCATATAGTATACTAGAAAATAAATATCCACTTTCTGAACATAAGCACCACGACTTAAATCCAAAACGAATCGGTTTTCCTTTGATAAACATTTTGCATGAGTGTCGACCAAAGTATGGAATCATCTGTTCGTCTACGGAAAGAATATGGCTAAAAACTCCGAACTGCATAAATTTTTTATTGAGAGCATCAATAAGCGGGCGAACCTTGGCAAAACGATCTACTGTATTTAAATCGGTGTTATCAGCGAGATGTAAGAACCGTTTTATTATTTTAAACCGATTACGACTCAACGCTTGTTTTACAATTGGAATTCCCATGTCGGGCCGAACAGACCAATAATGGTCAATATGAGGCAAGGTGTGATACCCCGAAATGTACAAAATACCAATGAACCTACGTATTTCCACTGGCGTGACGTTAATGGCAGCATTGTGTTGATTCGCATATTCGTTTGTGAAATGCGTTATCTCTGCAATTAGTAATTTATCAAAATACAACGAGAAAATATCATACGGAGATTTAGAGCCTGCAAAAAAGTTAAGTATGAATAAATACTCGTATACGTATATAAGTATATATATGAATTTGTGCATATATAGAAATGGCAATTTAAACTAAATAGTTAGAAATAGTTAATCAATTGCTTACCAATTTCAGAAAAAATTTCTTCCATTTTGAAAGCTTCGATGTTAATTGGCGTTCGGCTGTATTCAAAATTTCTGGGTTTTCGCCATACGGGGACAGCAAAATCAGATTTCCTCTTAAATCCGCCAGTTATCATAACATTTCCATGTGCATTAGAAGTTGATGGATTTTCAGTTTCACTGAGTTCATTACCTACATCCTGAATGTTTTCTCCTTCCAATGAGTATTGTAGTTCAACATGACCAGCGATTTCATTTAAAAAATCATCATTGTTGTCATTCAGATTAATCCGGTCATCGTCCAGATCTTCTTCATCTGTCATACACTCCACATGAGGTGGTGGAATGTATACGACGTCGACATCTGTTGCATTCAATACAGCTTGATCCTCCTCGTCATCTGAAGATGGCTCATTTAAAATGGCCATGATTTCACTAATTTTTATTGCTTTACGAATCGGCATTATCTTCACCAATTGATTTTATTGTACTACGCAAGTTCGAAATCTTTCTTTTTGCGATAACAAAAGCAAACAGAATCAATTCGGGGAACTCCCTTTTTAAATTTTACGTTACGATAGTCAGAGGGAGACAAATATATGAGACGAAAAGGTTACATGCGGACAGGTGATGCCAGACTTAAAACGATAAAAGTATAAAATCCGAAAAAACTAAAGCAAGGGCCATTAAATATTTGATATTTTGAAGATATATGCTTGCCTTTTACTTAATAATAACAAAAATCATGCTTGAAAAAATTTTGCCCTACTTGACGATTTCTGGCCAGTGGTCGATTTTTCGACCACCAAAGAGTATGTAGTTTTAAAAGTTAAAAAACTTGTAATATTGAGGTGAGTTTCTTTTGATTGTTAAAAGTTGATCTCTTGTCTTCGTATACAATTAAAAATAAAAACCATTTTTTTTTGTTTTCCCATTTTTTTTAATTTAAACAAAAACACTTTAAAAAATTAATTTTTTTATGATTCTACCAAATTTTTCATTTACTGTTTTAACTGAAAAAAGCTATCCTTTATGTTTTAATAAAATTCAGAATTTAATTTTTCTGAAAACAAATCATGAAAATAGCACTTAGCTTTAGAAATATGGACCTCCAAAGTTGATGGTCGAAAAATCGACCAGCGGCCGAATATGGGTTAAGAAATAATATACCAATTCAGTTAACTTTAATCCACTTTGCTGTGCCATTCACTGGCAAACCAAAACCATTTAACTCCAACGAGAATTCTTCCCATTTTTTCGCTGCTTGAACCTTTGAGCAAATCCCTTTTGCAACTTGAGAATATTCTTCCGTGAATGAAACCAGCATTTCCAGTTGTTTCGTATTTACGACCTAAGACCTCCATAAAATTAACAATAATAGTGTTTGGTCGCCAAAAAGTAAGAAACCATTTACATAATATTTACATTTTCTGCAATTTTCCCACTCTGCAATACAGCGTCGAAACCCAAAATCTGTACGATAGAAAATTCGATACGCAATGAAAATTTTGACAGGCTTGCACAGCTCATAATATGAGTTTGACAATCGACAACCAGTGAAGATTGGGGATCGAATGTAGCTAATGATTAGGACCTAACTTTTTAGTACGAGCTCTTAGAAAATTTTCGCGTACGCAGTTTTATAGCCCATTCAACTTCATTTCAAGAGCAAGTTTAAAGTATCGGCTCTTGCAATAGGAACGCTACAAAAGTTTTTTTTAAATAAAACAAAAACGGTTTGAAGTACATTCGATGCCATTATGTATGGAACTCGATTTCTTTTGCTTGGGCACCACGGGCACGCTTGCAGAAGTCCACACGCTGAACCCAATTTTCGACGGTTTTCAAGCATAAATCGACCGATACTGCTGCAATTTCACGATCGTCGCTGGCTTGTTGGCATAGACCATAGACTCGTCGTAGCCCCACAGGAAATAGTCTAACGGCGTCAAATCGCACGACCGAGGCGGCCAATTGACTGTGCCATTTCGTGAGATAACACGTTCACCAAACTTGGTTTTCAATAAATCGATTGTGACATTCGCTGTTGTGTGGCTTGTGGCGCCGTCCTGGTGGACCCAGATATTGTCCAAGTCCATATCATCCAATTTGGGCCAAAAATATTCGGTTATCATTGAGCGGTAGCGATTCCCATTCACAGTAACGGGCCGGTCTTGATCATCACGGAAGAAGTACGGCCCAATGACGCCGCCGGCCCATAAACCGCACCAAACCGTAATTTTTCGGGATGCAAAGTTTACTCATGGAGTACGTGTGGATTGCTGCCTGTTCAATAACGCATATTTTGCTTATTGACGAAGCCATTCAGCCAGAAATGTCGACGACCATAAATTAGACGTAGCGCTCTTAAAGTTGAGGCCATTGACTCCGAATTTCGGTAGTAAATTTTAATAATTTCGACTCGTTGTTGGATCGTATATCTTTCCATGATGAAATGGCAAACCTTACTGAAGAGAAATGTCAAAAGAGCGGGGGAAAATATGGCGTCGTTTACTGTCACTATCGGTCTACTTTTGTAGCGTCCCTATTGAAAACCCCGTTGTTATAAAAGCTCTTTAAAATAATTTGTTTGCAGTTTTTAGGCAAAGTTAAAAAAAAAACTGCTATTTTTCATTTTTATTTCATATGTAAAGTCATTATAATTTTTCGCTAAAATTAATATGAATAATAAATAACTTTTTGGTTCCCCAATAACTTAGTTTCTGGGAAAAATTAGATGGTTTTTATAAATATGACTTAAAAAAAGAAAATCCACTGAATGATTTATATTGATGACTCTTATAAATAAGGTTCTTCTATAACAGTTATTTTTGATTTATAAAATAAAAATAATAAATAATTGTTTATTTTATTTATGAATTTTAAAGTAAAAAATAAAAACGAACTGTTATCTATTAATAATTGTTATTGAATGAGCAATTAAATAAAAATTACAAAATAATCGTTAGTGACCAATTTATAACAGAAATTGTAACTGTTAGGGTCCCTGATATTTCACATTCAGCTACTATTTTCTTGAACAAAACTGCGACTGTGCTCCCATTCACATATCCCTTGCCTTTATGCTTTGTTTAAGCAGGATTTAATCGTGGCATTTTTATTGGCATGCGAACCGGTCTACACACATACACATGTCCATGCATACAAGCACACAATCACACACACACACAAAGCAACTATGCAAACATTTATATTCGTATATTTGTATAAGTTGTTTCTCTGTGATAATAACCCTTTTGCGGTGACTTTCATTCAGCTGCTCATAAATTACGTGTGTGTGTGTTTGTTTGTGTGTGTATCGAGTTATTTAGGCGGCGACGCAAAGCTGAAGCCACCAAGTGGAACAGCTGTAACAGAATATATCGCCCCCACACACACACACACACATTTATAAATATTTGCGCTCTTATGCACACTATATAAATGTCTTACGAGTAACTGTACAATTTTTGCATAAGAATATACCAATAAAGTCGCCTATGTACGTACATTCACTGCCCGCATGTCATAGAGTAAAAAGTGAGTAGACAAAATCAGTAGAGGAAATATTGCATTGCGGTGAGAGTTCAAGAAGAAATCCGACCTAGTTGGCTTCTGTTGTGCAATATGGCCGTTGATGTAAATAATATTCTTCTAGAAAGATGTACGAACGATTGTATGTGGGAATGTGTGGGTTGGCAAGGACACACCAGAGAAATTAAGATTTAAGTTGGTTGGACTATAAATTTCCATGGTTTTTCATTAGTTCATGCTTTATTCGTGATTCTTAAAGTGGAAGCTTAAAACAAGAACAAATTGTAGTTGTATGATATAAAAAAATCTGATTTGATAAACCGTTTTTTATTATTTTAACATTAATATTTTTTGCTTGTGTAAATTAAGATCAGATCAACAAATCAATATATTAGCTAAATGTATTGCACACTTTTTGCAGTAGCATCTTTCCTTTTTAATTTCAATTATTACTATTTTTTTTTTTAAATGCCTAGTTCTATAATGAAAACCGTGCATATCGAAGTATAAAAATTTATATGAAATTTGTAAAAATTCAACAAACTAACCGTTCGTTGAACTTTGGATATAATTGCTCCCAAAATTTAACATTAAAATAAAATATACGCAATCAAAAAAGTTGCATTCCAATTGAATCTCAGTAAAATAAGCCGATTTTTAATAAAATTTATATATTTTCCTACCTATGGGCAGAATTCTAACAAATTCTATTTTCGAAACTAAGATACCTATGTCTTTCATGTCTTTCTCCGTTTGAATCACAACCAGCTAACTTTTCTAAAGTGGAAGTGCCAGATAATCAACAAGGACGTGGACGATGCGAAGGTTGCTCAAGGGAAATCATAAACAAGAATTTATAAACAGAGCTTATATGACGTATAGGTTTTTAAAATTGTTATAGAAAGTTTTCACAAAAGATTCAGAAAATCCTGTTATTCTGTCCATCCTTTGCTACACGGGGTTTTCGAACAGAAAGCATTTGATTTCTTTCGCTGAGCTCTTTCCTTCACTTTTCTGAAAAAATAATGTCTGCAATTTACCCTACTGTGCTGAATGTGCCTCAATTTAAATAGCCATGTATGCCCCGAGACCATTTGATTAACATTAGCAAATTTTTGAAGCAACACATTTTTAGAGTGCAATTTCACATCGCGTAACGATCGTATGTTGATATCGCGTAACGAAGTCACCACATGACGCTGATTGGAGAAAAAAAAAACATAACACATATTAAGGTAGCGACCGGATTCTTAAAGTGTATTAGGAAAAGTAAATTTCAGCTAGATTGAAGGTGATTTAAAGGTCACTCAAATCCATTGTTTATTTTCCGCATATTGCGAAGTGCAAATGCATAGCTACATCAAAACAAATGCATGTATTTCAAACAACTCTGCAGGGATATCTGAAATTTTGTGAGTACTTTCTGATAGTCGCTACATAAACTACTGTAAATAACTTGTTTAAAAATTTAATTTTAATTTTTGTATAAATTTTTGAATTAACAAATTTTTAACTTTGTATAAATAATTTTCTCAATTGTTCTATCTGTTCAATTCTTTATCGACACATCTAGCAAATGTCTATGAACACTCGCCAAAAAGTGACATTGCTGGATCTTATCGGTGAATTAAAAGAAATAATATTCTATAGGGTTTCAATTATTGATATTCATCAGAGTATATAAAATAAGTCCTATTTATTGCTGAGTATTAATTAAATGGGGGACTTTTAATGAATTTAATTTAGACTGAAATCCCACATGAAAATATTTTAAATAAAAGAAAAATACAAACGAAACATTTTGTCAAGAAACACTCAACATACCACGATAACGGTTAAAGCTTATCAAGGAAAATTATTAGAAAATTTCCAAATATCGTATCACACAAAATTGTTCACTCCGAATTGAAATCTATCGGACCATTTGAAGATATATTCTGGACCGTGTTTGATACTACTACTACGGACAAAATATTTCTTGAGCATTTCAGGCGCTTTCAGTAGTTTGGCATTGGTTCATCTCTACAACTACTATTACTCCTACTTCTAGTTACTACTAATTACTACCACTACTAGCTACTACCACAACTTCTACTACTACAAACTACTACTACTACTATTTGCTATTGCTTTCAGTACGACTACTTCTACTACTAATTACTACAATTATTTTTGCTAATGCTACTACAAATTACTACTTCTATTTTTTAATAGTGCTACTTTTAATTACTGCTACATTTTTTATTAACGGTACTACTATTTACTACGACAACTACTACTAACGGCTACTACCTCTACTAATCCCATATTTAACTAGATCTCTTTGCAGAATCGGCACAGAAGTGTTACTCTTGGGTAGCGCACTCCGCAATCGATATAACGCTGCCTTTACTTACCCTATATTAAACAAATATATTGGGAAAATTTTTGCCTGCTTTGAAATTCACTTAAAATTAGCCTTGTAATTTGTTTACACACTCAATTCTCCAAAAAAATCAGCCAGCTGAAAACTCTTTGAACATTTGCTGCTCTGTTAAATAGTTGACTAAAGGCACACACACAACTCAAATTGTTAACCTACTAATTTTCTTTCATATCAAAAACGCCTTTGATAAATTTTGCCTCAAGTACGAAACTGCCGCAATTTATGCTATGCAACTATGTACTGTAAATTATTGTTTAATAATTCTGCAGACGGGATCCTCTCTTAAATGTAATTTTCTTGCTCGAATTTTAAGCAAAATGTTTGAAATCTAAGCATATATAAAGCGTTTAGACGTCGCGTCATAGCCGAACCTGATAGATGTGCATATTTATAATTATTGGTAGTAAATCATCATTTTTCTTTACTGTTCAGGTATTTCTTTAAAAACTCCATTTTCATGCCCACATGTAGCTTGTCTTCTGTACGCCATTATCGTCATCATCGGGCTGCCCACATCGCCCTCGTAAATCGTGCATGCATGAGCGGCATACACAGCTCAGTAGACAAGCCGACTACAGTATGGAGGTCCACTGGAACCGTACTACACTCTCGCTGTGTGTCGCCAATGTCTCTGTATGTGTGTTTGTGAAATTGCGCAACGTTGTACTTACTTATTTGAGACCGTTGTAATGTCGCACTGAGACACTTCCGCCACTATACCAACTGCGGTTACCACCAATAACAGCGGCACAACTGCCATCGCAAACTTCATGTTCCATTTGCGTTGTTATTTGCCCGTCATTGCCGCTGGTTGCACCACCTACCCACCCATAACCCCTTATTGTTATCCTTAATGAAGACTCTGAGCCACATTTGTTATTTAATACCCAACGAAGCATTCATGATGATGTAAAATACCAACGAAGAAGCAGAGACTTTGACGATGATAGGGAGATTGCTTTTCCCACTAAATCCGACATAGTCGGCCTGCTGTTCCTGTCGCTTCGCTATCTTTGCGGTTGCTGCAGCTGCTGTTTTGCATGGTCCACTTTTGCTGCCAAGCACGACACAGTATTCGCGTTGTTTTTGTTGTTGCTGTTGTTGCTGTGATAACTGAAGTGCTCTATGTGGTTTTGGATACGCGCTGATCTCTGGTCGTCGGTGTTCCTCGCTTTTGGCGGCAAATGCTTGTGAAAGGCTTACCATGAATGTTGTAGCTTTCTTAAAGCTCATTTTCATAAGCAGGCCATGTTGTTGTTTAACCGTTATTGCTGTTAATTCTGGCATTGCTGTTTCCACTACAAGCGTTAGCTCATGCACACCGTCGATATGGGAATTAGATTTATGCTCGAATGCTGCACGAGTTGTGCATGGTCCGTTGGTTGTATGTACGACATCCAGGCACCGAGTTGTACGGTCTCTGCATGCAATTCTAATTTATTTTAATATAGTTTATAGGCAGTTAAAGAGTTATTGACGTGTAGGAAATTGAGATTGCTTGCTTGATTACTTACACATATTTTGAAAATGGAAAATATAGGAGCACACGACGACCACACGTGCATAGAGGCTAGCGGCAAAATTTAAAGAAGCCATAAGTCATTCGCAGGCAATAGTGAAAATTCGATTATGCCGCTACTAGTATTAAAGAAATGGTGCTTATGGTACATATAATGTCGATTTGAAGGTTTCATATATTACGTGCGGATTTATCACCGGAAAAGCTAATAGTGAGGAAAGAAATTTAAAGAAAGAAATAAAAAAGTTATTTCTAGAAATACAGCAGCACTAAGCATCGCGACAAAGGAATTCCGAATTCCACACCCAATTAGAAACAGAGTACCATTTTGATACCTACCATAAACGTGAGACCTTTCATTTCCTTATTAGAGCTGGGCATCTCCACAGAATTTGCTCAACTGTTTCACTCTGGGCTAATTTTTATACCCGCTTGTTTGGCATGGTTTGCGATATGTCAATGCGCTGTGAGAACCGCTGCGAACCTCGCAGCGTTAGGCGTGACCTTCGCTAGAGGAATATTACCTTTAGGTCGTATTCGTGACATGCTAATTTACAATTCTATATATTACTGAAGATAGTGGAGGTAAGTGATTCTGTTTACAAAACCTACTGGGATTTGATTTAGGAATCTCTTTTGAGATTATCTCTTAGGCTAGTTTATTGGCTGGCTCATTCCGAGGAACGTTGCGCGGACCAAGAACCAGGGAAGAAATATCCACCAAATTTTTCCTACCAAAAGTAAAGGCTTCTTTAATTAGCCCCTAAGAGGATTCAAAGATATTGGGGGGAATGTGCAAGCAATGGGATTAATTTTATCTGCTTACAGGAAAATATAGAAATATTGAAGATAACAGAGTTCATAAAGAATTTTTTCATTTAGAATAATTAAGCTAAATTAAAAAATGGGCACCTCCTTATATTGGCCATAGTTTATAAATGACCGAATTCACTGAACCTCTTACGATGAAGAGTAGTGGAGATTGGAGGTGATTGGGAAAAGCGGAACCAGCCATGTTTATAAGGACAGGATGAAGCTTGCTGAGAGATTTTGTTTCAGGATTTTTTAGCAATAACTGAATATATCTTTCAGCTTCCGTCTAGCTGATTAGCGCACTGCTACAGTATGATATGCTTCCCAATGATGGAATCTATATTTTCACAGACAGCAAGGCGGCTATCGAATCCCTAAGGAAAATGTCGCTGGCATCAAATGAAGCTGCGGAGTCTCGCCGATCTCTTAACGAGATGGCTGAGAAAATTTAAAACCAGGGACCGTAACGGTTATAATTTTAATTAGCTTTTATCCGCGGGTTCGCTCGCATACCATTCATTAATTTTAAGCTCCAGTTTTTCATAATTTCTGATTACGGTATGTTGCTGGAACTTTTTTCTCATTGGGAACTGCGTAACCTACCATTCAAGTTTAGTGAAACCCAATTTATTGTTAGAAATACCCAACGTTATGAAACGATGGTGACATTCAGAAGTTTCTTTCTTATGTCATACTAGAAATATCCTTATTTGCATTTAATTTTCAAACAGTCAGCAACCTCTGCATATGTGTTCGATACTAAGTTTTCCTAAACCTCTATCAGTTCAAATCAGTATTGTAACGCTATATTTATCTTACAAATTTAGTCGAATTTAATTTTTTATACTCTACGAATATATTTCACTAAAACGTTTTTCGTTTGACACTAGTATAGTAAAATTTTCGTTATTTTACCAATTAAATGAAGGGGTGGCAACCCTCATCAAACATGTTTTCGTATAAACTCTTTCGTTTTAGAGCAACGCTGTTTTATTTCTGTAAGCTTAAAAATATCATTAAATTCATGGTTTTAAACACGTGGCAACACTCCTTAAATATATTTTCATATTTAAGTGTTATAAGCCTAACTCCTTCCAATCCCATTACGTGATAATACCTTTTAAGTAATAATTTCATTTAATTTCCTTTTAAGCAGGTGATAACCTGACAACTTTCTTGTTTGAGACCCATAGTCCAATATTTATATTTTAAGTACTTTTTTAAACAGGTGGCAACCCGATTCGAAATTATTTTTCACATTACGGTTTCTTAAAATTTGTAACTTTGCACTTATGCATATTGTTAAATGTCGTTTTTAATTTAAATTAATTCAGACATAAAAAAGTGGCTACCTTTTTTCAGAAGTATTCCGGAAGTGAAGCTTTATTGAGCCGTGCATATAATTTTGGTTGGTTTGGATTTTATTTGATATAGTTTTGATGCATTTTTTTTAACAGGTGGCAACTCTCTCTAAAATAATTTTTGAAGTTACGCTTTTTTAAAATTTGTAGCTTGACGCTCATATTGTAAAATGTTGTTCATTTTTTAATTTAATTTGATTTGCATATAACCAGGTGGCAACCTTCTTTAAAAGTATTTAGAAAATGAAACTTTATTGGGCCTTGCTTGCAATGTTAAATGAATTTGGCTTAACTTATTATAATATTGATTGATTTTTTAAAGAGGTGACAACCCTCACCAAAATTAATTTACATATCAACAGGTGGCAGCCTATTACAAAAGTATTTGGGAAATTAAGCTTTATTGAGTGTTGTGTGTATTGCCACTTGAATTTTATTTAACTTATTATAATTGTGGTTAATTTTTGAAACAGGAGGGAACCCTCTTTATTATAGCGAAAGGGTACGCAAAAAAATCGAAATAAAAATCACAAAATAACGATTATGCAATGATTTGTACAGAAAGAATTTAAAAATGAAAACAAGGCCGGATTTGCTTAGCATATTGCAGAAGTATTAGATCGATATATTCGAATTTTGTTTTTGCACAAATTCTTCGCTAGGTTTTTTATACGAAAAATCAAATAAGGATTATTTTAGGTCCCCGAAAAGCAAAGAGTGATTTGGTGTGTTTTCAGCTAAACTTGGTTAGAATTTTTTTTTCAGTTGTGGTAAGACTGGGAGACGCACAAACTCATTGTTTTTAACCTTTTAAAGAACATTCAATAAAAAAAAAAATACCTACAATAAATAGTTTTGCTCTGCTGCTACTACCCATTCAATGTGTGTGTGAGTAAAACAAATTATTTGACAGAACGACAGAAAATTGTGTACAATGTTGTCGTTTATGGGCAGCACATTGTTTTCTCCCACACAGAGAAAGCCCGTCCTTAGTAGTAAAAGGCAAAAAGTTCGATGCGCAATGAACAAATTACCATAATAACCTTTTCAATTGTCTTTATCTTCCCCCTTAACCTGCCTTCTAATTTGAGTATATCCTTCAGGCGTGTTAAGAAGCGCCACTGCTTTTTACTATCCACCTTTTCTGCTACGCTATTAGAAGTTCACTTTACCTTTGATCAAGGCCTTACTCGATTCCCCTAGCCCACCAACTTTTTTACACATTACTTGGCAAATTAAATGAGTTCTATTCATTTCCACTTCACCACCTTTGTTCATCATTTATTTCTTCCACACAATTCGTAATGCATTAAATCACTGCCTACAATGGTTGGATAATTCAGCAATCGACAAGCTCAATGATTCGCCTTTAACTGTTTATCCGCTTAATTTGTTGGAGCAAGTACACAAAGTTGTACTAGGCACACGTACCTACATATGTATGTATGAATTCTATTTATTTTATTTTTAGTGTTATTGTGATCACTACTTTCATTCTAGCTTGGTGCCTTAATCATAGTAAACATTTTGTAATAAGATACCATTAAGCTGGCAATAAAGAGGAAACACCTGAGGCGTAAAATCTATGTACGTGTAACGGGTACGAGTTCTCTATCTATCAACGCGATTAGTTACATAAACACCTTTGCCAGTGTACATTATGTACATACATAAATATGTACATATGTATGTTTGTATTTACAAATCATACCAACAAACATATATGTAGTGTGAATATTGTAACAATTTGTGAGGTTTTAGTTGTACCCATACGTAAATACTTAAACTGTGCTGAATTGAAAACTTGGACACACCTATCGGTCGGTTAGCACGGATGTAACTTCCAACATAGCGGATACGAGAATTGTGGAAAAGGGAAGGTGTTGCTTGGTAAACGTGCAACACTTTGATCTGTGCTACCAATAAACATCTGATACTATTGATGTTCCATATACAACCGATATATGTAGGTACACTACATGTAGTATAGCAATTGGAGTAGAGTGATTACAATTCTCATCAACCTGCCGGAAGGTAGTAAAACCAACTACTTAGCAAATAAACATTGATTAATTTGTTGACAGTTGGCTAGTGTGGTCATTGGAAATGTTTATCACAGTGCAGAGATTTGTAATCGACACTTCGATGTGACCAACAACGAATGAAAACAACAACAACATACCAATGGAAATCAACGGCATAAATAGCACACTGACAGTGGTGCTTTTAAGAGTATTAAAGGTTAAATTGTAGTAGATAAATTGCCAGCCGGAAGACAATTAACTAGGTACTTATATAATTTGCATTAAACCTTTCCCTGCATTTGGTCAATAAATTGTGCAAAAATAATTAAAGAAATGCTACCTGTGCCGAATAATATATGAATATATAAAAATGATATATGTACATATGTACGTCGATTTTTGCAGGAAGGGAAAAACATTAATTTTTGACTCTTAAATGAGCTCATTATGACCGAAAATGCTCCCTGGTCGCTCATGCATGACTCCAAATGTTTGCTGGGATATTTCAGTTGAAATAACAAAATTTTAATAAATATAACTTCTGCTTCCATATTAAAGCGAAGATTTAAAATTATTTTCCTTTAAAAGCACTGCACTGTTGCGAAGAACGAATTTGTGCTTATACTATACATATACATATAAAATAGCATAATAAACCACGTTCCATTTTTGCCACATTGTACATATGTATATAGATACATATAGAATAATTGGGAATTTACGGAACTTTATATTGCCCTGCTTACAAGGAATGCGGTATTTGAGAAACTCCAAAAGCAGCAAAACATTTTAGTTTTTCGTTCTTTTGAATAATTTTTCAATTGAAAAATTTTCATTTGTTTATTTTGTAATTTTTGTTTGACATTTGTATCATGTCGAGCCACGGTGTACTGAATATTGAAGGTGACGCCTTTAGAAGTACCTCTACTTTGGTTTTGCCGGGTTTGACAATTCTCAACTTCAACTAGACAAACCTTTTTTCACAAATTAAGAAAAAGAGACACTTTTTTTTAGTATTTTGCAAATTTATTTATTAAATGTCTGCCTATAAATTCATATTTTACACTTTAGAACAATTAGAACACGTTTTTCAATGAAATATTGGAAGTTGTTCAATTTTCTCTCTCCCGTATTCTTGTTTACTAAAGGCGAGATCTGTCATTTCACCGCGGGAAGGCGCAATCTTGTATTCTATCATTCTTGATGTCGAGCAAGACGAATTCCTATAAGGTGGTGTTATAAATATTACTACAAAGTTCCTATGTATTTTGTTTTTGCCTTGGTACAATAATACAGGTAGCCGCATTAGGAAAATTTCAACCCTGCTTGTATTTTGCTGTTGTTTGAAAAACCTAAAGTGTCTAAACAGAAATGTCAAACTTTGTGAGTGTAAATACAGTTTGACAATTCAAAAATCTACGCCATAGCAAGAAACGTGAGTAAAAACAATTAAATATTAAATTTATAAACTTTTAAATGCACATTTCTATGTCGTGTATTGGAATTTAGGTATAGAATATAAGTAAGAACATAACTAACTAATAATTGTTTCATTGTTTTGTAGTTATGGAAGCGTCGCCACCAAAGAATTGCTACAAATTAGATTGGGATTAGTAAGTATGCCAGAAAGATACATTTGCGTAAAGCAGTCACTAATTAAAACAATTTGGATTCCTCATTCAGAATGGCGTTATATTAAGAATAAGAATGGAACGCGATCGTGAAGCAATCATTGGTAAGTGGGTGACTGCTTTACTATAACTTATGTGAGGTTTTGTGCTCTAATAAGTAGATACAACTACATCAGGAGCGGCATAGATCGAACGGACTACCTACCGTATATATATAACATATTATTTTATATGTTGAATGTATACATACATACGGTGCTTATACATATTATATAAATACTGAGGAACACACGCGGAATGAATTTATAGACAAATAACACACTTTCCCATTTCTGAATTTTCTTCGTTTTCGCACTTTTTATTTAAAATAAAAATTTAACAAAAATAATTCACAGCACAAGTCACTTGTAAACAAATTTGTTTGTTTTGATAAAATGTAAACAAGGTTTGACAATTCAGATTAAAAGTAAACAGAAAAAAAAATTGTACCAAGGTTTTTGCTTCTGCGTAAGAGTTGTCGAAATTTATATACTTTTTTTGTTTTTGTTTTTGCTTTTACGCCTCATACGCAAAAGCAAAAACAAAATACATGTAGGTGAATAAAAAAAAACCAAATCGGCTGCTATAGTAACTACACCTTAGGTTGACGACAGAGTACACGCTATAAGCGGAGCAAAGCAGTAAAGCTATATCGTGCTATAAATAGCATCATGTATTTTCTTATGTGTTTGCTTGATGCATGTCAGAGTGTAAGCGAAGAGCAAAGCGTATTCATGCTATAAATGAAGCGTGAAGCTACAAAGTATGTTGTGAACTGCTTTATAGCATGAATTTGCTTGAATTTTTGATATTCTTCTTGTTTTTTTTTTTTACTAGCATACACTCTGACATGTGATAGCTTTGATTATAGCAAGAAATATTATCGCTTCAATCTTCGCTCCGCTTATAGCGTGTACTCTGCCGTCAACCTTATATGAATTCGTATTGATGTCGAGAAAGCGTTGTTAAAATGCTAGCAAAAGGCAAAAACTCCTAATGCCGGACTAATTGATGGAACGGTTGTACCTTATACATAAATATTTTTAGCATGGTATTAACTAAGTAAACATTTCAATCCTGATTTGGTGCCGTCGTCATAAACTACGTCATAACTATTCGAAAAAAAAAAATATTTTCGTAAATTTTATATTTTTTAAATTTAAAATTTTTAATTATAATGGGAAAGTGAAGTAGAGGAAATATGAGAAATGGTTCCGCTAGGTGGCGCTAGAATCAGTTATTCAGAAACTCCGTACATATGTGTGCGTCCACGTGAAAAGGGCCCACTTCGGCGGTATTGGAGTTATGCATATAGGCGCCTTCCTGGTTGATTTCCGAACATTTTGAGACAAATTAGACCATCCTAACTGAAGAATTGAGGGAAATATAGAACTTTGAAGATGAATATCCGAAAAATGACTAATTGAGAAAAATTAATTTGAAGTTGAAAGTTGTCCCTTGTGGGCCCTTTTCTTTTTTTTTTTCAAAAAATAAAATTAAAATATTCACGTAGACGCACACATATGGTCCGATATTGATGACGGTGCAGATGAAACAAAAATGAAAAATGGAAGCGCTTCGTTTTTAGAAGCGATTCATTATTGTTGGTCACTTTTGGGACAGTTATCAAATACTTACTGCGACAGAACACCGATTTTTGCGTTCAAACCAAAAAGAAGCGAACTCCGAAGAATTTCGGCCGAAGTCAAACCGAATATTTTAATGAATAATAACGCATTTTAAAAAATTACAGATTTTTTGATTCCTATTAAAGAACGTACGTACGTTAGTTTAAATCACATCCATTTGAGTTCATCTCTTAAACCTACATATACGTATTTTTCAAGAAATAGCAATAAAAACCAATATTTTTAATGCTAGAAATTTTATAATCGAATATTTTAATTAAAACTATCAAACTGACCTTTTAGAGCTAAATAATTACCCACTAGAAACACTCGTGGGAAAGCAAACAGATATTTTGAAACCATTTTTTCCATCAGAAAATGTGGGTTTCAATATATTTACAAAAATGTCATAAATTTTCGGTAGCAGTTGTTCATTGAGAAAAGAGGCGAAAACAAAGCATATCGCTATCATGTAAATCCGTAAGGCTTATTTGACTTTTCCCAAAGAGAAATGTATTACAAATTAAATGATATACAATTTTTAAATTAATAAAAACTGATAAATATTCGGTTTTTTTTTGCCGAAGCCGAAGTTCGACCATTCTCTAGTTATCATATGATATCAATGATATATATATATATTTCATCTTTCCTGGTAAATAAAGATGACTTTTTTATTTTTATTTTTATTTTTATTTATTTCAGTCTATCAACACATGTTTCTTACAGACTACTTACTAAGTAAGGTGTAACTAACAGCTAAGATTATAAAGACTTAGAATATTGTGGTTAGAACACTAGAAAACACATGTTTTGCAGACGAAAAATCAAGCTGGATAAAATTCGATATAAAATTAAATTCAATTAAGGCCTGAGCAAGGGGTGCATTACGCGAATTACAATTATCCCCATAGAAAGGCAAAAGACTACGAAGATTACGCTGGGGTATGTCGAAATTAATTATTTCCAAAATAAAGGAGCAGTCTTCGTCAACCACGGATGATATTAAAAGCAAAAGAAAGCGAGAGTACTGATCTTCTTGTTTCTAAAGACTTCAGGTTTATCAAAATCAAACGAACTTTATATAAAGGAATTGGCCCATCAAAACTCAACGACCGTAAATCAAATTTTGGAACTATTTTTTGGACGCGTTCTATCCAATTTCTATATTTTTGATGGCTTGGCCCCCAGATAAAACAAGCGTATTCCAAAGAGGAATGAACAAATGCCGCATATATTTACTCAAGATTATATGGGTTAGAAAATTTTGAACTATTTCGCTTCACAAACCCTAAATGCGAGTAAGACTTCGAAATAATATGACTAATATGTTTATTAAAAGAAAAATTACTCAAAAAAATTACGATGAGATCATTAATCTCATCCAACCTTTTTAATAAAGAAAGAGAAATGTCATAAAACGTCGGCAAGATATGAAGAGCTTTTGAATGCGTGACTTTAAAGCATTTTTTGATGTTTAAATAAATACAAGAATTAACGCACCATAGATGCAAGCTGCCAATGTAATATTGAAGCTTACACACATTATCCGGCGTCTCAATTTTCGAAAATAGTCTCAAATCATCAGCGTAGAGCAAAAATTTTATCATTTAAAAATAAAACAAATAGTAACGGACCTAATATAATCCCTTGGGGAACTCCAGAGGGGGCAAAGAAACATTTCGACGAAGTGCCGTCAATCGTTACCACACAATTTCTTTTGTATAAATAGCATTCAATCCATTTGAAAAAACAAAACTAAATGAAAGCCCATACAGGACAACATTTAAATTAGCAAAAAAATTTGAAACTTTATCAAAAGCTTTAGCGAAATCTGTTGAAGAATACCTCATTTTTAATCTATTTTCCTCTGCATTTTATTTAACTACTATACTGTCCCGTTGCCAGCGTTTTTTATATGCTACATCCAAGCAGGCCATCAAAAGTGGAAATGTGATTTATCTGTTCAATAATGAATAACAAAGTAAACTTAAGCATATAAATAAGCTACCTTCCGTGTAGTACAAATGCATGTGATCTATCGGTATAACAAAAAAATTCAAAATCAAATCATATGAAGCAACCAAAAATAAAACCAACAAACAAAATGGTTAAGAGGAAATATTTAGTATCCGCTTTAATGTTAAGATTGATCCGACATTTCCACTTTTTAACATTTTAAGGACTCCTGCCCAAAAAGCATTTGGGGGTTTGTTTGTACGAGCATTGAAACATTAATGGCATACGGAAATGGCATAAATCTTTTTAACGACTTTGACAAGTTAACGTTTAGATTATACAAGATTGCTTAACGGTCACAAAACCAATAAAGTGTGTAGAGTGATGAAACCGTTTGCAACGCTTCGGCAGTTAATAGTAGCCAGACATTATAGTGCATCGAAAATCAAACCAAGGTTGATGTAGATACAGATGTATGTATACATTTCCATATAAGCGAACATATATACATGCGGTCAGATAATTTTGATTGTGTACTAGCAAATGGTTACAGTGAAAGTTTTGCCCGACAACGAGAGAAACCCCTTGACGAAAGACAACAAAAAATTTGAGAAATTATCCTAAAGGTTTAAGTTAAGCTACCAGCCGAAACAGGCGATATGGAGAAAAAATTTGTAAGTCGTTGGAGCTCAACTAAAAGTACACAGTTACATGGCTTGCATTGTCCCGCATCTCGTTTTTGTAAATAAAAAAAAAACAGCTGATTTCTTATCTAGCAAAATTAATACTTTTAAAATGTCTATGGAATTTGTAGACTTATTTGAATTGGTTTGCGTACTTATATAGTTTTGGCAGCAAATGTCAACCGCGGCATGAACACAATAGAAAAGTAGAGCGTTGTCCCATACACGGAGTTTACATTAATTGACAATCATGATGGGAATTATTCGCCGTGTAGCGCATAGCGGGATGTTTTCGTGATTATTATTCTTATTCTTATTTTTCTTTTACAGCGGTAACATCAACCTGTCATCAGCCTCAATTCCCCAGCAAACAAAAATGACAGATATTTTACCTTACTCTAACTTGGCAGTATTATTTGTTGTAAGCTCCTTGCCCCTACAAATATTTGGTCAGGTTGAAGTTTTATGATTTGCACTCCAACTAATGGATTAAAGAGCGAACGAATATTTATTATCAATTAGAGTTAAAACCAGCTTCATTGAGAGGCAAAAATCAATTGGCATTTTGCGAAAGTGGAGGGGATGAAGCCTGGAGACATACAGTGACTCAAAGGACTGACCATATTTTAATTTGTTTACAATATTTGCAATGTTTTTCACACGACGTGTTTTTCGTATTTTGTTTTACAAAACTCCAGCTTGCTTTATAACAAAAAGCGTATAACTTGAAATTTCAAAAATTTTTATATATAGGATTATTTTATTTATAAAACCTCAACAAATTGGTATCAAAATGTGTTTTGTTTAATATACATTTCGAAAAACTTCCTGTTTTATTGCTTCATTAAACTTAGCATTATTCTGTTCAAGTCTAAGGTTGCTATAAATTCTCGTACATTTCTGACAATTTTCGAAATTTTCGCCTTACGCACTTTTTCCGTATAATGAATGGATTACAGCCGGCTTTTTTTTTTAATTTTTTTGCCTCAAGCAATTTATTGTGGTTATTGTGGTTATTTATTATAGAACCAAATACATTTTTATAAAAAAGTGACTATTAAAAACACTGCGAATATTATAAAATCAGTATGTGGTCAATTATTTGAATAACTGTAACTAAAGTTTTACACATTTTGTGATGACGGTTTCGAAATTTCTTTTTTTGACCTCTGCTGGCATTTTCAGTCCAGCAATCGAATTCTCTCAGCTGATTTCACAACACCACCTTATATGAATTCGCTTTGAGTCTCTTGAAGTTATGTAAACGCGAAAGAAATTCATTTCTTACTGAAAATTTATGCATTGAAAAATTTATTAAAAATTGCGAAAAATAGACATGTGTTGCTGCTTTAGCGGTTGCCCAAATTCCGTATTTTCTGCATGTTTTCTGTTTCACTTCAGAAGTTATAGCCAAAAATAATTTTTTAGTAATTTTTTGGGATAAAACCTACTTTAACATTTCGAAAATCTATAAGACGAAAACTAAAATTTGCGTAGTTTTATTCTAAACTTAGATCAGTCTTAAGTATCGATATGTGAAAACATTGAGAAAAAGTCAGCCTATATTCCTTCACCTAAAACTTTTTGCATTTAGACGCCAATAACTCAATAAAACAATTCCGATTTATTTAAAAGATATGTAAATCGACATAAAGAGATTAAATGCACTTTTAACGATAGCCAAAAATGGTAAGGTTTATTTGCTATTCTAGATATTTTTAGCAATAACTGGAAAAGGACCTCGAAAACAGGATTTCTTCCTATATCTTCTTTGAAAAATTAAATTAAACTTTTTTTCATGTTCAGCGACCCAAAATAAGTCTAAGTAATAATTTTTAATAAAGTACTTTCTCGTGTAAACTAGTGTTATTTAAATGAGTTTTTTTTTAGTTTTTAATTCTTACGTAGTACAATTTTTATAACTAAAAATGTTTCCCCTAAAAGTTTATTGAGCAGGCGTTATTTGAGTAAACTGTCGTAATTGAAAACCATATCAACAAATATTTTGGTCGCTTTAGTGGAAAATATGCAATTCGTAACCGTTAACAGTTAACATGTTACTCATACGCCATGCCGAACGGATCTATTATCAAATGAATGGTCACCCATATGACTTAAGCAAAGTTATCTAAATTTCAGCAAATAGCACACAACAATTTAAATATATTATATTTTATGTTGTAAAAAAATCCAAAATTTATTATCTTTGAAATATATTTTGAAATGTGAGGACTAAAACTAATTTTAAAATCGCTTAAAAGTACTTCTTTTCAGTGACTACTAATTGTAATTCCGTACAATGAATGAATTTATTTAACATGGCGATGTCACAAGAGGTAGTTTAATCTCACAGCTACCCTATCTTGCATATGTTTTTAATTACTTTATTTGTAATTTGAATTCAAAATCTTACAACGATATGCATTTCGAATTGACACTGTAAATGAGAATATCAAAACGAAACTGGCATTTGCTGTATTTCCATTAAATTAATTTAAAAGTAGTTCACATAAAATTTGTTTTTTTCCATGAAACTAACTTAGTTTTTTCGACCTAGTACATACATTCAATTTTTTCATTCCAACCCGGGACCGTAGCGGTTGTTGAGTTTTATTTTTTGCTCAGAAGGAAAAAACTTAATTTGTGTCAAAAAATCCTTACAAATTAAGTTTTGTTTTCTAAGCAATAACTAAAGCTCCAAAAATAACGATTATTTTCATAGTAATATAAAAAATTAAAAAAAAAAATTTAACTTGATATTTTTTTAATAAAACTGGAAGTCCTTTATACAATGAGTATGTTGCTTTAAGGGGTTATATACAAAGTTGAGGTGAAAAAGTGAGCTAAGTTCGTGATTTTTTTAAAGGTTTTTTGCAAATTTTATTCAATAAAGCGAAAGACAGTTTGTTGGTAGTATTATTGAAGAAAAAAAACAAGTTAAATTTAAAAAAAATATTTAAAATTTTCCGAGTTAGAGCCCATCTCCCGAAGCTTGTTTTTTCTGTAGAGCCTTGCCGTTCACACTCTCCAAGCCGAACCGCTAAACTGAAATCAAAAAGGTACTATAATTATTGAAGAGAAATGTATTCTTGTGTACTTGAACGAACCGACTTCCAAAAAAAAATTTTTTTTCTGAAAAAAATTCATGGTTTTCAAAAAGTCAATTTTTTTGTTGCTCAAAAATTAAAAAAAAAAATTTATTGCAAAAAATCGAAAATTTTCGGATTCAAAAACGATCGTTCAAGTACACAAGATTGTAAATACGAATAATTATAAAAAAAAATTATGATAATCGGTTTATAAGTTTTTGAGTTATCGTGTGAACGGCAACGGTACTTTTCAAAAAATGCCATTCCGAGATAATTGCGTTTTAAGTTTTGTTTTAAGTTAATTATGGATGGGTCCAGTTCGCTGCGAACGCGCTGATATTCTATAAAGTATGTACTTTTAGAATATGCAATAAAAATATTTTCGATTTTTTGAGCCCCAACTTTGTATATAACCCCTTAATCCACGTAGTACGTAGTATTTCACTTTACGCATAATTTTTTGACTTGAAATTCGGACAGTAAGCATTATTTGCGGCCTCGGTTTCGAACACCACTATATTTCTGCAAATCAAAGCCAACGAATAAAATGTCGGCAAGAGATATTTTTCAAAATGCTAGCAAACGTCTTAATTTATAAAGCTGGCTCTCAGCTTGTATAAATATATCATGATATAATTATGAAAATTAGTGGACGTAGACAGGTATAATTCCGCCATATTGACTGCCTTAGCCAAACCGTGTGATCTTTTCTAATTTTGGAGGAATTTTTTTGAATGTTAGTCAACTCAGTTATGTATGACCAGAATTAATACGTTTTTGAGGTTGCAAATCGTTTACCTTCTTTTTGCATTTATATTCATACAATTACAGGAAGTGATCACACATATTTTTTATCCTTTAACTAAATAATATATATGTATCATGTAAAAAAAAATTTTCAATATAATGACAGTTACTATTTTAGAAAACCTAGAAGTAATAACAATAAACTAACGCAATTATATTGTAATTAACCTTACTTAATTTTTTTTTAAATATTTTGATTTGAAGGCATTAACTATATTATGCATATGATATTGAAAGTCAAACTCCTCGTTTACCTCAATGGGACTGTTGTTAATCTCATTTGTAATTCTGTATCTAGTTATTAATGTACAAGACTAATAAAATATCAATCTCTCTATTAACATTTATAAACTATAAACATTAAATAGTGAAATTATTTAGATATGATTTTCTTTTAAATTATTTTTTTCGTTATACAATTCAATTATAGTTCTCCTAAAATTAAGAATATTTTGTAAAGAGCGAATCAATTTTGATGACTTTTTTCTACTTTTTCCAAAACACAACGCTGAGCTGAGGCAAAATCATCACCTTTGTTATTTCATCAGGTATATAAATATTTGTATTATGGTTCCTATCAAAGCGAATACAAGGCGAATTCATATAAGGTGGTTTAACTTTGACAAACGCATTCAGTAATGAGGTAGCAATACCAATAGGGAATTCATTCCCAAAATTTACACGTATTTTGTTTTTGGTTTTTGGTTTGTGGCTTGGCAATTATCAGTATCAGTCTAAGGCAAATTTGTTGGGCGAATTGAGAAAATAGAAAACAAACAAACGTATAGTGGGGAGAAAAACTGGTCGAATGGTGGCCCTTTTACAAAAATTTGTTTAAAACATTTTTTTTGTTTGTAGTTTAATGAAAACACTTGTTAATATTTTCACCATTCGACCTGTTTTGTACGGTAGTGTTGTCTATTTGTTATTGCATGGTCGAAAGTCTTATTCAAGGCGAATTCATATAAGGTGGTGTTGAGGAAACAGCTGAGTAAATCGCTTGCTGCACTGAATAGAAAAACTATGTGTTTGTTGTAATGCTCGCCGATACTCACTGTCATTGTGCGTATAATTTATTAGTGTACATTTTTGTTGTTGTACGCTCAATGCCACCTGGTATGTATTTGGCTTGGTTTTATTGTAAAAAAGGTTTATTTTGACAATCCATGCGCAAAGGGAAGGCGAATTTAAATGAAAAAATTTATGCAGCTGTTGTTTTGACATCACCCTATATGAATTCGCCTTGATACATGAGAATTTTATAGTTTTACTTGTAACACCACCTTGTATGAATTTGGCATGGCTTCTATAAACCCATTTCGTTGATTCACGCAAAACTGAGACACCTGAACGAAACTGTCACAATAAAAAAAATTGTAAAGTATTTAGAAAATATTCTTAAAATTCTATTAAACTGGTGATGTGAGGAAAACGAATTTAACTCTTATGGGTATGGAAAGGTCTGGCCGATTTTTACAACTTTCAAAATTACTTATACTTTGTAACTCGAAATAAAAAGTGTGTACTAAAATTAATAGAGTTTGATAAAATAGTGTTGGACTATATTTCAAAGCTCTATAGTGGCTGGTGCCACGCCTCTCCAATTCCCCATGCCTATTAAATATGAGGAAATTTCCAACACCTCAATTTATTCTTCAAAGTTCTTTTTTAATGTAGTGAGTAGATTAATTCAATTTAATCAAATGAACCAACTCTTTGAAGTGAGTCAAAAGCTTAAAAGAATTGTTTACTTCATTTATTTTGCTACATAAAATGTAAATAAAAGTAAAACATAGCTCCAATTCGCGCGAATTCAAAACAATGACGAATGCAACTTTTTTTTATGTATTGTGAAAATAGTTGCACTTCGATAACTGCTATTACAACAGCTAAATTTGATACTCTGGAAATTTAACTGCCAATTTCAAAACGATATAATAAAAAGAGAAATAACTTTGCAATTTACATGCACTAATTTGAGCTGAATATAACTGTATTTTTTATTTCTATAGGTGTGTATTGGGATTTGTGAGTGTGGTCACGTTAAATGAATATCAGATTGCCTTCTATTCCCTGTCGGAAAAAATCAGGCAACCTAAAAATTTTTCAATTTAAGAAGTAGTTCGAAGTCAACTGCATTGAAAGAAATGGGTGCTTAATTAATTATATTGATCTGTATTACCTATGCGTATTATTATAATTTTGCTGCCGTAAAATATATTTTCAATAAATTAAATGTTTATCTTTATGAAAATGTAATTAGTTTTATTAATTATTACTTTCTAGATAAATACTAGCTACATATTCTTGGTTTAAAATATGCAGAGTTATAGCTAGTCGAAATTAAACTGTTTTCTTGCATTTTGAATTTAAAAGTTATTTTTTTGTAGATTTTTTGCCATTTTTTTAAATCTTTTTTTTTTTTGGTAATTTATTTTTTCCCTTTGTTTAAGTTTTTAAGTAATGCTCACACATTTTTAGATAATTGGGAATGGGCAGGATTGAAAGTAGTTGGAAATTATACTAGTTTGAAAACAGTTTGAAAAACCCCGAATTTCACATAGTTAACTCACTCATTACCACCGTTGTTTTAAAACAGCAGACCGGGGGAAAAAATCTCGGTGTAAATGAGAATAGTTGTTATATTTTCTGTGTGCTGTACCATAGACTTGCATTATACCTATCTTCAGTCATTATTGTGAATGCGATGTGATAGTAATTGCACGTGGAATTTTGGGTATAATTAAATAGTTTTGCTACATGGGTTTTTCGAAGTAAGTGCAAACCACGGGATGTCTCTATTAGTGGGATATCTTAATTCGATAGAGTAGTTGCGCATGTGAGATAAACCAAATTGCAAGATACTTGTAGTTAAACTCTTTGGTCATAAAAAAAGTACCTAATTAATTTGAGGTTGCTTATAAATGCAAGTAGTAGAATATACTACTTTTACCTTTTTGTTTGTTTGTTTAAAACCTAGAAGTATACGTGGTCTGAAATTACAGGAAATTATAGAAGAGTTAGAAAGAAATGACGACGGTTCACTAGCCGATGTTATAAATACCGAAAACTATAATGAAGGTCTTACAGACGAAAATTCTGGGGAAGAAAATGAAATATCGCTACACAATTTACGTGGTTCGGAGCTACGAGCTCAACCAGAGATTCACTACGATTCTTCTGAAGTGAAAGTGAAGATGACGATTAACAGCAACAATCGCTTGCTGATCGTCAGAATATATTCAGAAGTTATATAAGAAAATACCAGTTTTGAATGAGAGCAAAAACGGATAAAATTTTCTTTAGTTGCAAAAGCAACTCTGTTAGCCTCTTTCATGTAAGTTGCGATTTGTTTCTAGCTATTTAAAAACGGAAAATAGTTGTTCCGGCAATTTTAAAGTTTATGTAGTTTTATATTTAAAAATACTATGCGAATAAAAACGAATTAGGCCTTAAACTGAAATTTCCCATGTAATTTTCTTTCGGCTCATTCACAATAGCGCAGTTTTTTTCTTCTCAACACTACATCTCAGGTCGGATATCATTTTTACAACTATGAGGTGAATAAAAATGCCGGAGCAGCATAACTGAGAAAATACGGTATTGGAACATTTTTTGTTCTAATCGTATATCTAAAACGTCTAATAAATGCATGCATTTCAGTTCCAGAGGAATCAAAATCAGCAAAGATAGATATTTGCTATATCATTGGTGTATTTAATTACTGGTTTTGGTCCCCGTCTTCATCAATGAAACTATCAAAAATTTCCAACAGTAAAAAGTTTGAAGAAATGGTAAACATTTCTCACCATAGTAAAAAGGTTTCTCACCACAAAACTTTTCTCTAAATTAATTGACACAAGCCCCATACCAGTTTGTAAAAATGTCATTTTTAAATTGATTTTAAAATAAGTGAATTTCTGACAGGGTTACGTCAAAGCACTAGCAACAAATTGGCACCATTGTTGTTGTATCATAGCACCATTAATGCATGGATTTATATTGATATGTACATATCATAGTGTATGCATGTGGATAGCCATTTGCAAATAGCGAAATAGTGGTAATCGCTATTGTCTACGCTTGTTTTTATTGTCATTGCCAATGCGCACTTGTAAAACTGCAAATGTAAGCGTGCGTGCGTGCTGATGTGCTGGTATTTGTACGTACAGTTGTGTGGGAACGTTTTGCTTGACATGGATGCATTGGGTGCATGTCATGCATTTCCGGCTGAGTACCCACTTTGAAAATCTAAATTTGCTTCCTTGTCAAGGATACGTACTACATACGCCCATATACATATGTATGTATGTATGTACCTATACTCTCGCACATAGCAGCTATACTTTTAGTTTAAGCTCAAACTACATACATCCATACATAGCTAATGCATGCGAAATCTGACAACAGCTGCAACTGTGGTATTACAAATATTATTAATATTGTTGTCGCTGTAATGGTGGGGGGGGCTCTAAATGGCACATGCAAACGAGTTGAGCGAATGTGATCGGTTGTGTGTGTGTGTGTGTGTGTGTGTGTGTGTATGGGTGCTCGTTTGCCGCGTTATGTTACCGCTACTATTATTACAATTGCTCTGCTAGTTTTTTGTTGTTTATATTTTTAGTTGTCAGTTTGTTGGGCTGCTGGCACAAATGCGCCGCAACAGGGTGCTATATTCAGTAATTGGAGTCATGTTTAGAAAATAATATGGCAACAGTGACACAGTTAACAAGCTCACGCAGCTGTATGCATAAATGGTTGTGTACGCGTGCGTGTAAATACAAAAAAAAAACAACAAAAAAATAACAAGTTCATGAATAAATATACAAACATTCACAATCAGACATACCTACATATGTACAAATGTATGTACGAGGTATAGAGTTAAATATTAAGGTGCCGCACGACAATATTTTCTCAAATTGCCTTTTGTGACTACTCTTTTTTAAACATATTTATTTATAAGTGGAAAATTTATTCGAAAATAAGTCTAGATAAAATGATATACCAAAACTGGGTTTGATTTAAAATAATATTTGTATAGCTTATTAATTTAAACAGAAAAATTATATATACATTAATTTATTGAGTTCAAGGCCAGATTTAAATAAAACACAATTTTATTTATTTTGAAGTCATTTTCTGAAACTTTGGACCATGCCTTGTCGATAATAAAATTGTGTTTTCTTTGAATCAGAAAAAATATTTTTGATTTCGAATGGTGGCAACTCTTACTTAATGATAACAATATAATAATAATTTGGCACTTATACTACATACATATCTTGATGCAAATTCTGCGACCGTTTTAGAACATCTCTGAATGGGAAATGATTTTTGAGCACATATAGCGACCTATATATGTTGTATGTGCCAGTTCTTATTCAGATCTATCTTGCCATTACATAGCAATATGTGATTTAACTTAGTTATTTAAATGACTACAACTTTTTTAACAGGTGGCAACTGTCCATATAGTATAGCCTTTGTTATAGCGTAGGGAGTAGGCTAGTTGCGTGCTAAATTTCGTACTATTCTTTTCAGCCGTGAAAAGGTAACAAATATACTCACACACTCACTCACAAATAAACTTTCACATTTATAATGTTAGTTAAAATCCAATAGAATTGATCGAGTGCAGCGAAGTTGTATCGCTTTTCTCGCAAACCACTTAATTCTACCTATTATTTTCCATCCTATAGTGCCATGAATCGAGAATATTCTTTCAATCTATGTTATTTGTTTATGATTTCTTTTACCATTCGCTACAATTGCTAGTATTTTTGATGACCCGGAACTACTTAATGTTCTACAACGAACACTACGCTTTTAATATTCGTTCCAGGTGAGTTAAACTAAATCTAATTATCATTCAATTAAATAGAGCATTCAGTGGTCTTGATGCAGATTTTTTTCCAATTTTGTTTCAATGTGTTTCAATATAAAAAAAAAACTTATTTTCCATACGTTTTTGCTTCTCACAACTAACACAATCACTGAAAGAAAATAAACAGAAATATAGCAAAGTCAGCTGATTGCTTGGACCGCAAAAAAAACGCAAAAAAAACGCACGTAATAAGCTAAGTATCTGTAATAATTTCCGTTATTGTACGAACTTTTTAATGTTAATTTAAGCTCGAATCCTCATAAATCATGCATCTTCTGCATTTTTGATCCTAAAACTTTCTTAACGAATACAGCCTTGGATTCAGCCATAACTGGTGAACACATCAAAGTAGCGATACTTAGAAATTACTACCAGAAACAAAAAACTACAGGGCTTTGAAATAAGATTTTTTTTAATTATAATACTTTGGAGTTAAAATAAATAACAAAGTGTTAAAATACTAGTTGTTATTTGCGCCACATTCAAGTGATCGAACTTTTCGTCGCACACGCACCATGATCTTTTGTACGAGTGCATCGTCGACTTTACGCGATGCCCACAACCATTTTGTTTTAAATTCTCCATAATCTTCTACCAGATCACCGGTCTTTTTTAATATTCCTGGCGAAGTATAAAATCGGTGTAATTTGTATTGGGCCACTGCAGTATGTCTTTGGCATAGTCGCAGCTCTCTTGATCTGCCCACCATGACTGGTCTGCTACTATGACTATCAAAAATGGCAGAAGACGCTTTTTGCAGCAATTATCTCGATAAACTTGGGCGTTTATCGTCCCGGTTGTTATAAAAGGGCTACTTTTACGACCACATAAAGTACTAGCTACTTTTACGCCAGCATTTGTATTTTGTAATTTGTGATTCATATACTTCCGGCTGCGAGATTTTTCTTTGCGTATCAACCTGGCTGTTTGAGTTTTGAAACTTCTCCATGAGCTTGCCACTTTACCTTTTGTACAAAAGTCTGCGATATACGCCCAGAATTTGTAACAGTTCGCGAAATCTTCGGACTTTTGCGAAAATGCGCTGAAAACCTTCCGAACACTACTTTGATCGCTTTGACCATCCTCACTTTCGCTGCCAGGCTATCTAGTAACTGCCAGTTCTCCTTTGTATCGTTTCAAAACGATGGAAATTGTCGAGTGGTGCAATTTATCAATAACCTCATGAAAAATAATTTATCTTGTTGCTAACTTGGTTGCCATTTTTAACTAAACCAGAAATCAAATCCAAATAAAATTTCTCAAGCATGAGCCTAAGATCATGGTGTACTCATAGTATTTGAATTTCAAAATATTTAAATATTTTTAGGAAAGTTATAAGGTTTCCGAAGTTTCACAAATTTGGTGTGTTCACCCACCAACTACTCTAGAGAAGATAGGTATATCTTCGAAGCTACCTCACCCAACTCCACCAAGATTTTAACACAGCAAGTGGTTTGGAAATTGCAAAAACTTCTTAAAAACGATGCCCAACTGTCTTTTAATTTTTTGCTCATATTTCAATTTGCTCATATTTCATATACTGTATTAGATGGCGAAAAGGCGAACATCGGTCACTTCAGAAAGAATACATATGTGTATATTTTCGAAACAACTTTATCAAGTTGTACTAAATTTGGTTCAGACTTTAGATTTCAAGTCTGTAATAATGCATAATTTCGAAAACTATTATCATATGACAGTAATTGGAAAGAAAATGAGTTCTAATTTAGTACGAAAAACTTAATTAGTGTGAAAAATGCGTCGAACTCAAAATCTAGGAAAATAGACGACAAATTCTTAAAACTTATAGTAATTTCGTTGTGTTGTTATTTAAAATAATTACTGTCGAAGCTCTACCGTTTTCCAGGTCTATTAACAGCCTGGAAATTTGCTTTTAAACTTAGCTTGTCGATATGGTTACAATATACAACACTTTTTTATTGAAATAAAAAAAAAGCAGAATTGAATTAAATTCCGAAATGAACAATAAGCACATGGTTACTTGAACGCCTGGAATAGAAACCAACAACAAAATGTCAAGACAAAAATGTAAAAGTACACAGTGCTAAAAAGTTCACCTATAATTAAAGAGAACAACGCTTAACGGCCAAGGAGTGCGAGAGGGGACAAAATCGAAAAAGTTTTTTAGTTCTAGATATTGGTCTGAATTCCTTCTCAAATTAATTGAAAAGGAAAACGGCTTGGAATAAGGAGACAACTTCCAGTTTATTAATTTGTATGAAATTTTGTTCAAAAAAATACACCTGTAAAAAGAAAACTTTACTTAGAGAAATCCGCTAAATTTTATTCTGATTTATAGGACATTTTAGGTGCTTTTTTCGCTCGGTGTATGCGCAATCCACAAAAACAAACTACTGAAATTGAAAGCTATACATTGAAAAACTATACAGAAATACAGGCACTAGTTTAGAAAAACATTGTTTACAAAATAATTTATAAAAAATAAAAGTTGCATCGAAAATCTTATTGTTTTCAATATTTCGGCAGATTTTTATAGTTTTCATACCGGTATTTTGCTGGAAATGTTACGATTTTTCGACATAATCCAGTTATCGCCGAATAACCCCATCATTAAAATATTTCTAATTTGGCGGGTGTCTTAAAATAAATGCATCATTCTTTTTTTCCTCAGCAGAGTAAGGCACTCTAATGTAGACACATTTGCATATGTCCGTATTTATTTAAAATCGTGTAGTAGTTAGTTTGAGTTTGCTAGCATGCATACATTTAGGCGCTGCAACTGGTTGCTACATTTGAGCCTTTTCAACACACTTGTTCTTTGCGGTGATTGTTGTTACATATTTATGAAAAAAAATAAAAAATAAAAATAAACGGAAAAAAGTTTACAAAAGGCAGAAAAAGAAATCTTGTCAGCCTGCAATTTATTGCCGCATAAAAATATGAGAGAACCTTCATAAAGCTGCTGCCAACTTGTGTGGACAAATACAAATATATTTCTACCTAAGTATGTATGTATGTATGTGTGTGTATTACGCCTTTGCCACCACAATTACACACGTATTGTTTATATTCTTTTATGGTTACTTGTGCTAAGTGCTTCTATATGGGACACACACACACTCACAATACTAGTAGCAGTAAATATAAATTTTATTTGCTTGTGGGCGCATGATAAATTATCTGCCAGAGCGACTCTATTCCTGGGTAATCTTTCGTATGCCCTATTTACTTGCAAAGTACTTTCTGTTACGTAGGCTGTGTGACTGAAGCTGAGTCCTTTATGGCTGCGGTTCAGTATTCATTACTACTCTATATATATGTATGTATAGGTGTGTGTGCTTAATTTCATATTTATACTAACAGATTGCACATGTGTATATGTATGTATGTATGTATGTATGTGTGTGTGCAGTTATAATTTGTGCTGTACGCAAATTGCTGCAATTAGATAATTCTATTGCCACGAGCGCAATAATTGTTTATTAAATAATAAATTAATATTTAATTAATGCATTTATTGTTCAATTTGCTTTCTAATTGAATATTCATGTGCAATAATTGCAAGTAGCTTCGTTTACTAATTGCCTAGAGGGACTTTTTTGATATATCGCATCTTCTTCCGATGCGCATCATTGCACAAGGTGTTTTAAATATTTGACATTAATCATCGAGATATTTATGTGCATGAGTATAATATGAACAAGTTCATTAATAATAAATACCCCTTGTGTTTGCTATAAAGTAATTAGAAATATCTGTAGCAATAAGAAAAAAAGGAAAATTTGTTTTAGAACAGTTCTAAAGTAACACTTTTAAATAATTGAAAACTAGTTGATTGATATGTATTTTTTTTAAGCAATAATCCATACTCAATATGATCAGGTTTGGTATAAGCGGTACAAACTTTTGTGTTCAGCCTTATTAAAAAAAAGATTTCCGAAGGATCTAGGCAACCCTGCCGCTTAGTCGCCGAATACTTCCACCTTAGATGATGCTTCTTGTCATTCGCAACTGCCACAAACAGATTAATCATTTTCGTTTTTTTTTTTTTTTTTTTTTTTATGGAGCCTCGACCGAAATGAGTCAAAGAGTTTGATTCATAATTACCAGTGCTTAGTGCAAATAGATAAAATCACAGCAACATAAAGTTGTGCAACTTCGCTTCACGGACACGACTGGAAGGATGAGAGAGTGGAATAATCTGGCAAGTTTCATCGAAGGCTTTGCTTTGGTCATAAGTAAAATCCTACGTCATGATATTGCAAATTTTCGGAATTAGGAAACCAACTCACATTTTCTAAGAAACCAGATACGATCTCCTGTTCAAATTTTAATCCCCGAACCGGCGAAGTGGGCGGAGAAAGTGGAGCCCAGGTCAACAGGCGCAGATTACTCGTCAGGGTGTCGTTGCATAAATTTTCACATTTCAATTTATTTTTATTGGTTACCAAAATATGGATAATTTATATCATATTGATTTTCATAAAACATCGTTATGTGGGCGTAGTTATTATCTGATTTCGCCCATTTGCAATGTCATAGCACCCTAAATCCAGGTCAATGTTTCGTTGAGATAGCTCAATACTTACTCGAATAATGCGACCCACGGACAAACGGAGAGACAGACATGGCTGAATCAATTCCGCTATTAATTCTGAGACTTTTGGTATAAATTTGTCTATATCTACCTCGGTTGCTTTATGTGGTTACACACAACGGTTATGTGAGCGAAGTTATAACACCCGGGGCACCACAAGTGCCCTCGGGTATAAAACTTAGGTTAGTAAAGTCAGTCTATTGGAAAAAAGAAGCTTGCAAGTTAGTAAGGGTATACCTAAGGATTTCACCACATATATCATCAACAGTCTCAAGCGTTGATCGTGTATACATTGATTGGCTCGCTCTTTTCTACACGATCCTGTTTTTACTAGGCCCTCGAAGGTACGATCGTAAGGAGATCGTGAACAAAGTGCTTAGGAAAATTTCTGCATTACTTCTCACCTGTTTGGCATGTAGGTCTACCGGAAATAAGTTGAGTAGGGCGTACAAGTCTCAAGGGGATTACACAATATCACAATACCGTAGTAAAGAATTTGCTCAACTCGCGCAAACTGGCTTAACTTTCCAATCGAACTTCTGCAGAAGTAGAAACACTGCCGTTGTTTTGCGCAGTCTGACTGCAATACCGGGTACCATATAAAATAAGATACCTAGATATTTGACCTTTTTGATTAACTATGAGAGGTTTCCGCCCCTGGAGTTGCATGTTCGATATAAGGTGTCTTATGTTTCCTAGCACCAGGACCGTCTTTAAAGGACTCACTCTCAACGTCATCATTATGTAGTTATTGTAATTATTGTCCTTAAAATACGTATCTTCCGCTTTTTTCTCGATAGTTTAACATACGTTCAATGTATGAGCCTTGACTCTAGTAAGACAGTCCTCGTGTATGCGACTTTCTCTCTTTTAAGGATGGTCCCTTTTCAGATATAAAGAGAAAAGCGCCTCCATAAAAGCAAGTTTGGGTCGTTGTTATCAACGGCGTCCTGTCGGAAACGGAATTTCGGCTTTATTGCTTATGCGGACGATGTGCCACTCACTGTCAGGGGAAAGTTGTTGGACACCCTATTTGATATCTTGCAGGGTTACCTAAACATGATCGTGATATGGTCCATGGAGTGCGGGATCGCTATTAATCCTAGCAAGATGGAGCTCGTCTTGTTTACTCGAAGGTACCAAGTGTCTGATGCCGGACCTCCCTTAATCGGTTATGCCCCACTTATGCTTTCTCAATGGGTCAGATATTTGCGCTTGATATGGGGCAGGAAGCTCTACTGTGGGCTAAATATTGTGGAAATAGTGAAAAAAACAGGTTGTTGTTGTGTACTGTTGCCGGGGTGCTGTTGGAAAGAGATGGGGTTTCTCTCCCAAGGTAAATCACTGGCTTTATGAAACCACAATTAGGCCAATAATGTTTTTTGGAATGGTGGTTTGGTGGAACTGACTGGACAAGGTATCGAAAGTTAAGCAGCTAGAAGCGTAGTCTATAGGTATTACCAGCAAGGTTGCTGCAACTGGTTAAATACCAATGCGAACAGCTTCAATTCGACCTATGAGTTTTCTAAAGTTATTGCCAGCTTCGACTCTGCCCCTCTAAAGACGGATTGTTGTCTGCCGGTTCTACCTTCTGTTGGTTCCTTCTGCACTCAAATCACGCTAAGGGAGGAATGGGAGGAGTATGGCGTTTGGAACGAGGGGCCGGTGAACTTTTCACGGACCGTTCGAAGCCGGGCGGTAAGGTAGGAGGGGGTGTCTTTTGCAAGGATCTCTCCCTCAGCCAGAAATTTTGGGGATCCGGACTACTGCAGTGGATTTCGGGTGGAGGTGGCCGCAATCAGGGAGGGAACTCATCAACGTATTGTTCATTCGACGAGCAAATGTCTAATTTTGATAGTCAGCCTGAAATTGAGACCTTAGGGTCTCTAATGGTCAGGTCGAAACTGATCTGGGAGTGCCTGACTTCGCTCTTAGCCGCCTTTGAATTCTTTGACATCGGACTGATTTAGTTGCCGGGCCATAGCAACTTTGCAGGAAACTGCATGGCTGATGAGTTCGCTCGACGGGTACCCTGGAAGTCAATACTTCTAACAGGGAAAGGGTGGAATCCTACGAACTTCTGTTGGACAGATGGGCTCTATCCATCAACTCAACTCTCAATCCTCGTAGGAGTTCTGACCGGATATTGCCGGATAGATATTCATACGGTAAGGTTGAATATAGTCGCTGGCCATTTTTGCCGCAGCTAAATGGAGGCTGACGAGATGGAATCATCTTTCCATTTTTTAAGCAGCTGCCCTGCCTTTGTGAGCCTGAGGTTCAGGTACCTAGGCTGTTGCTTCATTAATACCTCATAAAAGCTCTCTGGGGTGGAAAGTGTTAGTGTGCGGGACTACATTTTGAACACGCAGGACTCTCCAGTGAGCCGTTGTTTTTGTTTTTGTAATAGAATAAAATCTTGGGTAATGCTGCTGAAGCGACAATCCTGGGCCGGATATAAAACCTTGTCGTTCCGGTATCGTGGAACCGACTTTCGTGGAAACGTCCACTTAACTGCATTTGGTGTACGTTACCGTTCTAACAACAGGTGATATTGCAAGGAACTCCTTTAATATGTCTTAGCGAGTACCCTCTGCGGGGACCACCACATTAATCTAACCTTCCTAACCTAAGGATGAAAAGTACTCTCAATTACTCACACAAATCCACGGACTTTAATATGACAATCGGTTCATTCTCGTAGGTACCTCTCGTAAGTTTTTCGAAGGCTTCTATGAATATCACAAAGCCTGAAACTAACCTACACAATATAAATAAAAGGCAGTAAAAACTTTTCGTTTTGCATATCAATTGGTTTTAATTTAATCAGCTGGGCCATAATATCCAAAATGATATTAGTGTTGGTAATGCGGGTTTGTCCCTTAAATTGGCTACTAAATATTATGTGAAAAACTTACGCTAGTCGTGCATTTCGTGCACGTGTGTTAAATTTGTAAGCATGTTATTATATAAGTTGTCATTTAATTTTAGAAGAAATTTTTAACTTCTACCAAATTTATATCCATATTTAAACTTTTTCTAGAACGTCACGTAGGCACTCGGGCGTATCATAGCGGTTGCGGTAGTCGTTGCGGTTGGCAGTTCAGTGCAACAGCAACAACAAATCGTATAGCGAAACTACAAAAACTACACCTACAATAAGTACAAAAACACAGAGCAGGAGTTTGGCAGTTAGCAGAAGTGCCACGCTAACTTTCTATACAACCTGACATGTGAGCTGATGAAATTAGTAGACTTTGCAGACAAAGCCAACAACAAAAGCAACGACATGCATATGCGAGTATTTGCAAATGTACAGCACGCTAAGCTTTGGTGGCTAAGAAGCGTTGAATTGCACTAACATAGAAGCGTTGAAAAGTTAACGAAATAATACGAAACGCTATCGCAACATAGCACTTCACTTGTGGCATTGTAGGAGCGACTGTGGTGTACCGTTTTTCGTTGTGGTTTTCAAGTTGTATATACATATGTACACACATACAATGCTTAAACCTACACATATTTATTTAACTTTTTTATTTGCTAACTACGATGCGTTTCGCCAATGTGTTTCGGTAAGAGTATATGCGGCGCATGTGGCATGTGGCAACAATGCAGAATAGCGGAAAAATAAAAATATTCTTTATGCTTGTCTTATTTGCACTGTTTATTTATGGTTTACAGCTGTTGCGGTACTGCTGCTGCTGTTGCTGCAAAATAATCTTCACCCATACTGGACAATCTACCATATACATACACAGTAATATATTCGTGTGGGTATTTCCACAGAATAGTGGACGTATTGCTCAGATGTTTAATGACGAGAAGATTAATTCTTAAATTGTGTGGCACAAAAAGTACACACTGATGAATTATTAGATATTAAGGTTGGAAGAAAATAATAATAAAAACAGATGATACTTACTATGCGCAAGCACAAGTTTAATATATAAATACAAAGCATTTTCTCTATATACGGATCGTGAAAAATGTTCAAGATTCAAGTACTTTATTCGGAAAAATCTTTTATGGAAAACCTGCTTGATGTAACTTTTAAGGCTTATATAAAATGTTCACGTAAATAAACAATAGCTCTCTTAGAGAAATAAGTGTACCTTTAAAACCAAATATATCCCTTTCGGACCCTGATGCATCAATTGTGCGGGTGGGTTTGGATTGTCATATTTTCGTTTAAATTTAACGTACGCAGCTGAGACCCATATGAATCGATTGTGCGCTTCGTTCGCTTTAATTTTTGTTTAAACTGTTCTAGCCAGTAAAGTACCGCTAGGTCGCAAATCGCGTCGGCGTGATTGTGATTTCGTCATTTGTGAAAATGAGCCGCTCAAGTAAGTTGAAAAATTAATTAAAAATCAATTAGTGTGGTTTTAAAAGTGAATTATGCATTGTTTAGTTGAAAAAATAACAAGTTTCATTGTAAAATAAAGATATCTTAATTTTTTAATGCAAAAAGTGGTGTTTCGAACATATTATTGTGAAGTGCATCAATTGTGCGCATTGGGCCTTGTGTCATTAACAGTGCATATTTCTTTTTTAGAAATATTGACAGAGGAAGACATTCTGAAAGCTTTACTGGATTCCGAATTGGAAGATTTCAGCCAGAGGAATATTCGCTACAGCTACGATTATGAAAAATAGGGTGAAGTGTATCACTATGACTGAGGAAAAAAAGATGAAAAGAGGGGACATGGAGGAGTTCTGTAGTCCTGATGATAAACTTGTTATCGTGCAATGGAAAGATTCTAAATCTGTATTATTAGCTTCCTCCGCATTTGGATGTGGTCCGGTTGCGGATTTTAAAAGATGGTGCAAAAAAGAAAAGAAATTTATGCAAGTTGCTTGCCCCAGCGTTGTCAGAGAGTACAATAAATCAATGGGAGGTGTTGATATCTGTGACCAACAAATGGAAGCATACCGTACCTTTTTTAAATCGAGAAAATGGCCCTTAAAGGTCATCATTCATTTTATTGATTTGGCATGTTGTAACGCATGGATGGAGTACCGCGAAGATTGTCGTAAAGCTCAAATTCCTTCAAAAGATACACTTGATCTGCTAGCTTTTCGGATTGCTGTAGCCGGAGCACTCGTTTGCGTTTTGCCCCCAAAGAGGAGTCTTCCTGCTGAGCATCCTTGCAACGAAAAACGTCAAGATGGATTTCATCACTGGGCAGTCGAGGAGGACCTAAAATTTGCAAAAATGTGTCGTCTCAAAGGTTGCTCGTCGCGTACACGTACTAGATGTGAAAAATGTAATGTTTTTTTATGTTCCTCCAAGCATAAAAATTGTTTTAAGAAATATCACTTCGATAAATAAATATTTTTCTTGAAGATTAATGCTTGAATAATGTTGTGTTTTTTTTTAAAGACAGTCCCACATGCATCAATTGTGCGAGTCCTTAAAAAGTAAGACATAACTAAAAATAAATGAAAATCCCACAAGTAGTTTGGCTATGGGTCTGAAAAGGATATAATATTGTCAAGAGGCACAAAAAAACCCTCAAATGAATTTCTCTAAATGTTTACGATACCATATTTTGTGTGTCTTTGGTCTATTTTACAAATTGGTATGTGAAAATTCATTTAAATCAGGAATATTGTTTTTGTCACAAGTTAAGCTTAGATCAAAGTACAAAGTGAGTCGCAACTCTGCAAGCCGACAAAAAAGAGATTAGAGTAAACAGAGTGTTATCTGGACAAGAGGAGCGTATCCGCCGCCACAAACTACAATATAACATCAATTTTCTCTTCCTTCTTTGGTTCAGAAATGATAGCTAAAAATAATTCGAAAATGTATGAAACTTTTTCGATTTTTATCCATTTGGTTAGTATTAAAATGACTTTAATGGATAGAAAACCGATAAGAATATAAACGTTTGGAATATCAAAATTCGCACAATTTAATGCTAAACTCAGATCAGTTTTTAGAATTGCGATTCGCAAAGCAGTGTCGGAAAGCATTGATAAAATATCAACATATGTTGACAAATCTATGTAAAAATTTTAACACCCTGCATCTCAAAACCTACTTACTTACTTACCTAGTTGGCGTTATAGCCGCTTAAGCGATTTTGGCCGAACTTCTCCTACAATTTGTGGTGTGCGTCTTGATGTTGTTAACACAAATTGAGGGACCTACTGTTTTACGCCGACTCCGAACGGCAAATGTTTTTTGTGAGAAGTTTTTTTTTTTTCATGGCAGAAATACAATTGTAGGTTTGCCATTGCCAGCCGAGGGGCGACCGCTATTAGAAAAAAAAATTTTTCTATAATTTTTGATGTTACTTGCCCCGGTCAGGATTTGAACCCTGACTAAGGCGTGATACAAAAAGTTGGGCGCCATTTTTAGAATCAGTTGACGTAAATTCATGTTACATGTGATTTTACATAAAATGCACATTCTGACCGTAAAATGAAAAGTTTTAGCAGATTTTCAACTGAAAAGAACTATATAGAAAAAAATTACATTGGCTGCCTTTATTTAATTTGTAATAACTTTTATATTTTCCACCCAATTAATGCATCACATTTCTGTAATGTAATTTTCTTTCAACCAGACATTTTAAGTTATTTTTTTTACAAAATTTCTTCACTAAAAAGAGCGAGTAAAAATTAAAAATTTTCGAAAAAGCCCGCATATGTTCTTATTTTCTGCATTTGTACGCCAAAAAATACTATTCTGATGTAAATAAAAGATATAACAAGAACAAAGGACTTCGAAAGCAGGGATTTCGCCTATATCTCGAAAACGCTTCTTTAGAAAAATAAATGGAACTCGTTGTCATTGTTCAGCGGCCTAAGTTAGTCTTAAAAGAATTTTTTGAATTAACTATTTTTTTCGAGTCAGCTGATTTAATCAGCGCTTTGTCGGGGCGTATAAGTAACCTTTTGACATATAATAAAAACTTAGATATATATTTTCCACAAAATCTACCAGTATATTTGTTTACATGATTTTCATTTGGCATATCTAACTAAAATTATGCATGCTCCATTAACTTTTTGTGAAATAAGTTAATAAAATTAACAACAAAAAAATCACTTAAATGTGCTAAGCTAGAAGACCTCGAACGCATCTCTTCGTGGGCAAAAGATAATAACTTAAACCTAAATGTCTCCAAGCCAAAGGCCATTAGATTTACGTAATACTAGCAGCTTGTGAAGAATTTGTCATCCTTAATTTTATTTGTTTATTTCACATATATTGGAGTTATAATTCATTAAGGGGAATGACTGTCATCTCAAATCATAAGAATTTAATAAAAAGGGATGACATGTTCGAAGTCAATAAGTACGAGTGTCAATTATGAGTCGGTTATTACTAGCCATGGATTTAAATTAAATTCACACCTTGTGTGTAAGGCCATATTAACTACATTTTGAGCAAACCGTACTTTAAATTAAGAAAATTATAATACACAACTGACTTCATTACTTTATATATGAAATTGAAATTGATGAAAACTCTCATAGTTTCATTGATATCGTTTGGTGGTCTCTTGTTTGGCAATATGGATTTTCAGTCACTGTAAAATTTGCAACTTGCTTTGAATAACTGCGCTAAATATATTTTTTTGAAAAGAAAATTTCAACATATATCGGAGTTTTCTTTAAAGATATTGAATGGCAATCCTAATAATTTTCTAAATTATCGCAAACTAGTTTTTTTATATGATCAATTAATTTATAGAATGCAACCGGAATACCTCTTCAAAAAAGTGTGTTTTGCGAAGTCAGACAGAAGAAACTGCAACTGCATTGTTCTATGCACAAATTTTTCTTTCATCATCTAGAACATTCTTCGTCAGTGTTATCGAACGGTGTTATCGGAACTCATTACCAAATGTTATTAAAAATAAACACAATAAAAGTCGTTTTAAATTGGTTTTGATGGAATTTTTTGCAATAGAAAATATATTTATTTAACTCTTATCTATAATGTAATGAAATACTAAATTAAAATAATATTAATTTCCAAATGTCGATGTACTTTTAGAAGCAATTGTCTTACTTCTGCAAATAAATAAAAAAATTGAAATTGAAATCAAAATTCAAACTGATTAGCACCACTAACTTCAGCATGCTCGAATTAAAATGATGGATGCGCCGCCTATTAGAAAGAACGGCAAATTTCATGCGCAGTGTAATTTTTTGATGGTCGAGTATTAAGAATGACATTCAAATTTTCGTAAGAGTTATAAAAGATTTCTGGTAACACTGAACAACAGCAATTTTTCAACAGCATATCTGAGTTTTTTTTAAGGTGCCCTTAAAGCTTAAGGGGACGCCGATTGGTATTTGTAACCCCAAGTACAAACAATGTTGATGACCAAGGAAATTTTTCCTTATAAAAATTTTAGCATTTTATTTCTACAATATTAACCGCATACATCCCTCTTTCCGTCATTTTTTCCATCAGTTTAGTTGAATTTTCCCTCTCAAGTAGCAACGCAAAGTGAAATATTAACAAAAGCTTTGTAATGGGTCTGGTGGTTGATCGCAGTGTAATTAGTAAAGGTTTAACTTATGGAACAAAATTTATTTACCCATCAAAGCTGTAACTCTTCAAGCTTTTATATTTGGAGGTGCAAATAAAAAAAAAGCTCAGTACTCTGAACGATGTCCTCTCTCAGAAAACTGGCTCTTAAATGTGATAAATTTTTCTCCTTTTTCAAATATTTCTAATCAAATTTTGGCCCAATCCTTCATATATATTTGTGTTTACTACATGGAGTATATCTCACTTTCAGATTTTCCTAGAGTATTTCATTCGTCCGCACAAAAATCTACTCTGCGCTGTATTTGTCTTTAGGGTTTTCAGTGCGGCGAATTCGTTGATTTTAAATTTTATTGCTTTTTTATTGTTGGTAAATTTATTTCACGATTGATATTGCGACAGGAAAAAAAATAATAAGTGAATTTCGCTTGGGCAGAGCAACGAGCAATATGTGTTCTTCATATATACTAGATATATATAGTTTATATGTGGGTGTGAAAAAGTGAACATAAAATTTTTTCCTCCTGTACAAACAAGTTTTGATTTTCAAATTGCTTTCGCACTATAGTATCAATTTCACGTGGGACTTTTTTTTATTGTAATTTCTGCTTTTAAATTTTTTGTTTCGCGCACATTCACCCAGTGCATAAAAAAAAAGCCGCATCAATTGGAAATTTGATTTAGTGAACTGAGGATAATAATAAAATGAATTGAATGGTGCTAAGGCGTTTTCTTTAAAATATTTTTGTTAAACTATTTTTCTCTTCTCAATTAGAATTTCAAAGCTCAGTGCTCAAGTTTAGCTCATAGACTACGCGTGTTTCGGGTAGTCGAGAAAAGTAATGCCTAAGAAAACACAGCTGATTGTGGCTCAAAACGCCATATTTCTCGAAAAGTTTCTGCTCGTAAAACGACAGTAGAATAACAATTCAATGAAAGCTCAGTGTGTCGTTTAAGCAAAAAATAACGTGACATTGGGAAAAAGGATCCGACTGGAGATGATGCACAAATCAAAGAGTAGACCGAGACAAGCCCTCAAATCGATTTCAAAAATGGCGCTGAGATAAAAACAGGGCTGCAGTAGTCGATTTTAAAGAATATTTTGATCCGGACCATTACATAGCGGTCAAACGGGAAGTATATGTCGGTTAGGAAGCCTGAAAAAGCCACTTTTAACCGCAAAAATGAAAGTGCTGTGGTTTAACTTGGCCAAAAGTAAATTAAAATGGACTAAACTTGAATGGGGGGACCTCCACTTATTACTGTTTTTAGGTTTAGATTACAAAACTGAAGAAAGATTTGGGAAAAGTGTCACTAGGTTGAACAGGTGATAGACCGAACTTCAATCCATTATTAAACGTTTGGGCTATTATGGGCGCTAAAATTCGCAAAACCAAGCTTAAAGAAATGGTTGAACTACGAAATCCCATAGAAAAAGGATGGTATAAGAAAATTACGTCTGAGTATTTAAAATATTTGATCATTCAATTCATTCTATGCCTAAGAGAATACAGACTTTAAAAAACGCAAAGGGGGCACAACAAAGTAATAAAAAATAAGGTAAAACCCAAACGTTAAAAATTTAGTCACATTTTGTATAATTCAAGTGTATTAACAAGAACCAAAAAACAAATTTTGTAAAATTTTTCAATATTTTTATCAAGTTGTTATGGCAAAAACTATAAAATCGGTTATCTTCGTACGGTCTATTGCCGATGATGTATTGGCAAGGTTCTTTGACGCTTCAGTAAACGCTATGCAGAGTTCCCTCCTTGTTGGGGAAAAACGTTCATCAATATTTTACACGTGTTAGATGGAATTTTTAGAATATGTTTCGGGTATGCAAGTTCATTTCACACTAGTGAAATAAATAATTGACAAGAGGAATTACTAAAAATCTGGAAAATCAATGCTTTTCATACGCCAAATCGTATGGAATGCTCTCGAGCAGCAAACTCGAAAAATTGATTTATTTTTCACAAAATTGATGAACAAGAAGTATACGCAAAATCACTGGAAAAAAGTAATTTTTATTTATTGGCGTAGCAACGCAAGCCAGCTTCGCTTGTACGTACTAAAATTAATTTGTTATTAAACTGCATACTAGAAAATTTTTGAAATTTCTGATATCGAATTTTAAAATTTGTAGGAAGTTTTTTTTATTAAATTCCTCTGAATTTTTATTTTTGTTGTAGGAAATCAAAGCTTGTAAATTAAAGTGTGCGATATAAATACATACAAATGTACATACATATGCATGTGTGTGTTGGTCAATGTGGTCAACAATCGCACGAAATATGAGTAGTGCTGAATTGCTTACAACACTGGCATTACCATTGCCATGGCAGCCATATCGTTACCGCATCCATGTATGTTATAATGTAACAGTAAATGCAAAAAATAAGAAAAAAAAAACAAGAAAAACACAAAAATAATTGCTACAGTGTGATTTTCAAACACTTCCATACCACGCGCTTCTAAATTTTTCATAAAATCCTCTAACCAAAATTCTAAAAATTAATTAAATTTCCAAACTCGTTTTCGTTCGCCACCACACAACCGTACTAGTGAAGTGCGTAAATAATTAAAATTCGTCTACGCCATTTTGTTGTAATGCAAGCTCGCAAAGCTCACCACTATGACCTATCAGGTGTCAGTTGCCGCATTGTGTTGCAGTTGCAATTAGACGCCAATTAGTCGGTGGCTGTGATTGTGTTGGCTGATCGGCAGCAAATGGCAGTTGTTACAACGTACGTCAAGTGTGACTGTAAACAAAGGCAGCAAC